>CM047932.1:21380844-22630844 GCA_026230145.1 Diorhabda elongata
GGAGATTGAAGATCGATAACTGATAATTTTTTTACCACAAATGTGTCAAAATTTGAGAGAAAATCCAGTTTCTCAACATCAATACTTGTTGCTTACAAAAACCTACTGTTAAATATTGAAAAAAAATTCAAGATATTCGCAAAATTTAGAAGAAAATTGCGTTTTCCAACAAAAATACTAGAAAAATTTGAAAATACATTAGCTTTCTATTGAATCTCAATAATCTCTCTTGCTTATTATCCTAGAAAATTTATAAATCCGTGGTATTCAGTAAACTTTTCAGAAACACAAAATAGTAATTTCAGTTTCAATACAATGCGCGCTTCAACTCTTTTGAGGTTATCTTTGGTAAATCGCGTGACATATAACTGGCAGCTTTTGATTGGTCTCAAATTGGATTTGTTGCAAATAAAAAGGGTCTAGTTTATTAACCGACCCCTTTGGGCAAAAGCGCGTGCAGACGTCCACCCTTCTCGTCTATATCGATTTTAACCGACGCGAATATTCCGTAGACAATCTGGTGGTACTGAAATTTCATTTTTCCAATTCTTTACTTCAATCGATTTTTTAAATATGCAATTCATCGACAACTGTTATAATATAACCTTTAGTTACGAATACATCATCTCTAATTACCGTAAACAAATCAGTGTAGCCGTCGCCAGCAAATGTAAAATACCTATTTAATATAAACAATCGAACGCCGCTGTTTGACAGCTTCATTCCTATTACATTCAACTTGGGACTTTATGATTACGTCAAAATGTTTTACATGTAAGATTGTTAGATATCGGCTGCAACTTTAATTGAATTCGAAATCGCTCGTTATGAAGTCAGATATTAGAAATTTGCGTTTAATTAAGTTAGATCCTAAACGCAAATTCTAATTTAGAGAAACGACCATGTTAAAAGAAAAATCAGAACTTGATTTGAAAATCATGTAAATAATAAGTACTGGCGTTCGATTTCGAAGCCGCCCTAGATACATCAATAATTATCTCCATAATAAAGACTTTATAGTTCTGTAACAGCTCACGAGGACAGCCGCTATACATGATTTTTTTCATTGGTAAAGTCATTTACAGATTCGAAGTGATTCATAGAAACATAGAAAAAGAAGTTTCCAAGTTTGCAATATTGGTTTCTGAAGAAATCATAGAAAAAGCAAATGCAGCAACATTAAATTTATTGCCGGGAAAATCCAAAGAAAGCTATCTAAAAGAATATAACCAAAATAATATCCGCAGCTTCACAGAAAGTCTAAAAATTTCCTCTGCGATCCATTATGGTCCAGATATTCTTAATTAACAAACCTAGATCTAAAATAGACCAGGAAAACTAGACAAAAAGTTCTCGATCCACTAGAACAGCTCGGATCGAGATTCAATTTTTCGCATTGTCTTCAGAAACGAATTAGAAACAATTTGAGTCAACAAACATCGTTGACACGGATAAAAATGTCATTTGGGATAAATGAAATGCTTGTTTCGAATACAACACTTGGAAATCTCGCCGAGAACCTGGGCGGTCACTAAGGGCAGAGGGGGAAGCCTCAAAGGCTAAAATCACAAACTTATGGAATGATCAGAAAAAAAGACACTCGGGGGTTTCCGAAGGCGTTCCTTCTGAATTTCAACAACCGATTATCTCGTCGAGAACCTAGGCGGTCACTAAGGGCAGAGACGGAAGCCTCAAAGGGTTAAATTACATATTTACGGAATGACCAGGAAAAATCGGCACTCGGGGGTTTCCGGAGGCGTTCCTTCCGAATTTTATCAACTGATATTCTCGCCGAGGGCCCTGGCGGCACCTAAGAGCAGAGGTGGAAGCCCTAAAGAGTAAAATTACAAATTTACGGAATGACCAGGAAAAATCGGCACTCGGGGGTTTCCGGAGGCGTTCCTTCCGAATTTCAACAACTAATAATCTCGCCGAGAACCTGGGCGATCACTAAGGTAGAACCCGGATGGCCCCTGAGAGCAGAGGGGCAAGCCTCAAAGAGCAAAAGTGAAAGCCCCTAAAGGGTAAAATTACAAACTTACGGAATTACCGGGAAAATTCGGCACTCGGGGGCTTCCGAGGGGGCTCATTCTAAATTCAAAAATCTCCCCGTGAAAATTGTTTCTTGGAGTTTCCAATACATCACTAGGAGGCATATTTGAAAATATAAGATTGAAAAAACAATTTTTTTTTTAATTTACGTAATTAAGCAGCACTTTATGTACGGTAATCGAATCTACCAACAAATTTTGCATTCCGCAAAGTGTAAACTATCTTTCAAAAAGTGGGGGAAAGTGGGGACCTTGTTATGAAGAAATGCCTATACCAGGGTGGTCCCAGAAGTACTAGAGACGCCACGTTGTTTAGTTTTTGTTTGGCAACCATCAATAGTGAACTCTGGGTGAGACTACACTTAACAGTAAAAAACGAGGCCGTGTGACCTGCGAAGACCAGCATCTCAGAGGTCGACCAAATGAGGTGACGCCTCCAGAAATGTTGGAAAAAATCAACAAAACGGTACCGGATGACCGTCGACTGGAAGTGCGCGAGCTAGTAGACATATTAACCGGAAATTTCGACATGAAAAAGCTGTGCGCAAGATGGATGCCGCGTTTGTTCACAATGCAACAAAAACAGCGTCGAGAAGATGAACGAACCGGTTCCAAAGAAGGTAAAGACCGTTCCATCTGCAGGTAAGATCACGATGTCGATTCTATCTAACAAGTACTAACTCATATAATTATCTACGTGATTACTGGCGCTTCAAGTGTTCAAAATGTCTGTCAATCATTTTATATAGATGAAATCCATCGTGCATCAAATACGCCCTCTAGTGTTGAACTTAAAACTTTAAGGGCCACTGTTTTCATTGATTCGTTCCGGTACTAACAAAAAACTGAGTTAACTATTAACAAAAACCGTCAAAAGTTTCTCTATTATATCATAATTTCTTTTTCGGTATCAGTACACGACCAGACAGACACATTTTACTCTATAGCAATTTCTCTAGGTGTCAGTTTAATATTCATTTCGGAAAGAGAAATTTGCATGGAGTATGTGCATTGCAGCAACTATGACCGTAACAAGGTGTCAGGGATGTTTGGTAGCACGCGAGCCTCATGTCACTCAATTATCATGACAACGTCACTTGATTTGTTTTTGTTTTTAGATACGTTGCTTTTGTATTCATTTGAAATGAGTCACGAGCTGGAATGATAGCAAAAACTCGTTAAAAATTATTATACTTTATTGTATATAATTAAAAAATTATTATTTTTAATATATCTTTAACGACTTTTTAACCCCGATTTCATCGAGCCATTATTTCCCCAATTTTTAGAACACGCTGTATATACTCCAACTTTACAAAATAACACAGCAACCATTTCACTAGAGACTCAACTCCCTCGTCGTATAAGAAACACGCAAATGACCCTATAGAGCATCGGTACATCGTCCGCGTCCAATTTGACACCTCATTGACAGTACGCTCACGTGATGACTCTCCGCAAGCGACGACATCTAAGTTAGCTGTGTATACTCTGCGGAGTAGCCAACTAGATATGACATGATTCTCGTAGCGATAAGAAATCTCTAGTAATGAACGATGCATATGGAATGAAGAAGACAATCTCATAGCATTTCAAATTTATTGAAATTACTTTACGCGAAAAACAGTAGTTGTAACAAAATTTTTAATCTCCTTCAAAAATAATAATATACAAGACGGAATTTCAATTTTAAAAATTGTATAACGATATCTATATCGATATCTAAGAAAATTTTATTTGAAACTGTTATGAAAAAACTATTACTTGAACAGAAACTTGAATTTAATGTTTCATAATCATTAGAATTGTTTTATGCGATTTTGAATATATATGGAATCAACTATTTATCAAAATCTGACAATTTTTACTTCTCTTGTACTTTAAAAATTTGTTTTTCATAAAACCACAAGTGAAGTTCATATTACGCAATTATTTGATTACTTTCAAAATTTGTTTTATGAAAATAAAAACGCTTCAAAACATGAAATTCGATACATATCTCAACTAAATGAAATATTCATACTAATTACACGTTAATTAATAATTATTATAAAATATTTGTATATAAAGTGCAATTGGAAATATATATAATGCAAATTTACCAAACAATATAATTTCGTGTTAAATAATAATTGAGAAGTGTCACTTACCAATTTTAGCACAAAATAATTAACTGCATCAATATTCACTATTGACGATTAATTTTAAAACATTTTTATAAGAATGTCCACCCTTTAATCACTAACAACCACTGAAACATTCAACGCGTTCTAAATTTTAAAAATGGCTTCCCCCGCTGTCAATTAATGCGTTATTCAATTGTTGGTTTGGTGACTGACCACCCTGTAGAGCCCACGATTTGATTACTAATTAATCATTGATAATTAATTGGTTAGAAATATATTATATATCTCGATTAAGATTTTTAAAAATTTTTCATTATCATTTACTTGTTAATTAATTTTTTATCCAACGATATACCATTTCAAGTTTCCCTTATTTTCCAGTTAAGAAATAGACTTTTTTTTGAATTATTGGAAACTATTTTAGAATTGAGTAGAAAACTGTAAGGGAATTAATTTCCTAGTTTTCTGTATTGCCGATAGGTGGCTTCAAAATAAACGTAAGAGGAAAATAGTTATTTCATTATAATTGATTTCAAATTATTCTTTTTTGTGGGAACAACGTATATTTAATTATAATTCAAATATATTTCTTATTGATTCGTAAATATTGTTTCCATCTCATATGTATATATTACGAGTTTAGATATCTCGAGAAAGATGGCGCTGGTTTCGATATAGATCTTTTGAAATTTTTCATAATCATTTACTTATTAACTAATTTTTTATCCAACGATATTCCATCTCAAATTTTTCTTATTTTCCATTTGAGAAATAAACTTTTTCTTAATTATTGGAAACTATTTTAGAATTGAGTAGGAAACTGTAAAAGAATTGAATTTACTAGTTTGCTACATTTACCACAGATGGCTTAAGGTAGAAGGAAATTAATTATTTCATAATAAATTTGAATTTATTCTTTTTTGTGAGAACAACGTATATCTAATTATGATTCAAATATATTTCTTATTGATTCGTAAATATTTTTTCCATCTTATATGTACATATTATCAGTTTAGTTATCTCGAGAAAGATGGCGGCTTCGATATAGATCTTTTAAAATTTTTCATAATCCTATCAAATTTCAAGTTCTCCTTATTTTCAAGTTAAAAAATTTTTATACGGGGTATTTCAAAAGTATATGAAATCGTCCTCTATTAATAGAAAAGTGTATTTGAAAAAAATAGTTATTGTAACCATTTGTTTTTTAATCAGAATATATGATTTTATAAATTTTTGTTACATCTAATACAGGGTGATTCAAAGAAGGAAACTTTTTCATAGAATTGTTAGAAATTATTTCAGATTTGGGAAAGAAAAAAAAATAATGACACACAATGTATTTAAATACGATTTATTGGACCACACAAACAATCGTGATAAATTTGAGTCTTTATTTATATCTACACTGAGAAAAAAAATTATTTTACATGTGTATAAATAAACGTTTATAAACAAACGTTTATTTTAGTGAAAATTACTGTACGTGGAGCAACATTCGAGGATATTACCGCTCTTCAAGCTCTAAAAATTGAGCGGCTCAATATATCCATTCGAAGAACGAACATTCGCGATAAATGAAAAATAGAAAAAATATTATACCGTCTCTTATTCGTCAACTTTTAGATAAATATTTTACAAAATATACCATCTAGAAAGACTAGGTGGCGCACCTTTCGTTTTTTATACATTTCGGGAGATAAGAGCACTTTCATAGGACAGATTTTAACGAAAATTATATCGAGAATGATAATAAAAAGAAAAAACACGTTAAAAAACAACGAAAAACATCGTTGATCTTTACCTATATGAATAAGCAGTTATTGAAGACTCATGATGTTCTACAATGTTCTAGACCGTTCTGGATTTGAAGAAACTGCAAGAATACTCAATAAAGAATGGAATTATGAATGAATATGCGAAGAAAAGATAGAGGAGTCAAATTTGACGTTATACAGGGTGCGGCAGCATAACTTCCTTTTTTAAAAAGTTCGCCATTTAGTCGGTAGATGTCGTAACGGAGTGCTAGTGGTCTCGTTCGAGAGGGGGGACTATAAAGTTTTGTCCCGGCACAGTTCAGTCGCCATCATGCGTTGGAACAGTGAGGAGCGTGCGTTTGCCGTTGAGGTTTACTTTTCGAGCGGATGTTCTGTGATCGCAACCCAGCGCGCCTTTCGGAATCGCTTTAATTTAGCCCCCTTGGCCCCTGTCCCGGACCGGAAATCAATTGTTACGTGGGTCACTACGTTCAGACAAACTGCAAGTGTGACAAGACGAAGAACTGGAGTCCCTCGGCCCATTAGATCACCGGAGAACATTGAGTTAGTTAGAACTTCAGTGTTGCGATCACCACGGCGTTCTGCGCGCAAACATGCGTCTGCCCTTGGACTTTCCGATCGTTCTGTGAGGAGAATACTTCATGATGATCTTCATTTTCATCCATACAAGATGGCAATTGTGCAGGAACTTTCTGAACGTGACTTCAATTCTCGGAGGAACGCGTGTGAGGTTTTTCTGGAAGTCGTTCCTGAGGACGCTATTATTTTTTTTAGTGATGAAGCCCATTTTCATTTGTGTGGATCCGTAAACAAACAAAACATGCGCTACTGGGCTGATACCAATCCTCGACAATTGCATCAACGGCCTTTGCATTCACCTAAAGTCACAGTGTGGTGTGCAATTTACTCACGTGGAATTATTGGTCCCTGGTTCTTTGAGGAAAATGAAGTCACAGTGACAGTGAATTCGCACCGGTATGTAAACATGTTACAGGAATTTTTTTTCCCACGGCTAGATGAGTTGGACTTAGGGGACACTTGGTTCCAACAAGACGGAGCAACGGCACACACTTCAAGAACATCGATGGCTGTTTTGAGGGAACACTTCCCAGAGCGCCTTATCTCAATTAGGGGCGATTTGGAGTGGCCAGCCCGCTCTCCCGATTTGACCCCTTGTGATTATTTCCTATGGGGTTTTTTGAAATCCCGTGTGTATGTGAACCGTCCAAGGACCCTACAAGATTTGAAGACGAACATCCAGGAAGAAATTGCCAACATAACGCCTGCTATGCTGGCAAGAGTCATGACAAACGCCAGAAATCGGTTTACTCAGTGTATGGAGAATGGGGGACGTCACCTAACTGATTTGATCTTCAAAACTCAGTAAAACAAAACTTTATGTATGTGCCTGTATTATAAAAAACGAATAAAAATTTTCTGATTCATACAATAAGTTTTATTAACTTTTGAAAAAAGGAAGTTATGCTGCCGCACCCTGTATATTAACGTGTTTTCAATATTATCATTTTCGCATAATTTCTACAACGGCGACTTCAAATCTATATAAAAACAGAAATTTATAGATATAGACGAAATAGTTTGTAACAAAAATCTAATTGGAACATGACTGTATAACAAGAACTTTGAGAAATTGTTGAAATTACTGCAATAAATTTGAAAATAATTGAATTGCAAGGTATAAAACTTTTATTGTTTGTAATCGTAAAGATGCATAACCGTGTTTTAGATTCAAATAAATGAAGTTTTTATGTTTTCAATCTAAATCCAATCGTATGAAAATCAATTTTTATTTCATTTGAAATTCCGTTTATTTTATTTCACTATTATGACTAAAAAGGTCCCTATCATTTTTCACCTTGCGTTAGTACTAGAAATTCGAACAAAAACAATATTCTTGGTAATTAGTACGAAAAGTATGTTTCATCCAACAAAAATAATCTCAACGTACAACCAATCGTATCAAAACAAATTTTTTTAAGAATTTATTTCGTTTTGTTTCACTGTTATGGTACAAACGACTAAAAGTGTCGTACATTAATGACTTGGAATTGGAAATTAAAAAAAAAAAACAAAACTCCTGACACGTTAAAAGGAAAATTTTGGAAAAAAACATTTTCAATTCATGTTTTGTTAGTATGAGAGCTTCCAAAAAAAATTAAGCTCGTGCTATTTTTATATTAATACGGAAGCTTTAAAGAAAAATAAAATACTGTTACTGTTAGTACAGGAGCTTTTGGAATAAAACAGCTCAAGTCAGGTCATTAGCACGGAAGCTTAGGTTAGATCAAGTGATAGTACGGAGGAATTCACAAAAATTAGAAAAACGGGTTATTAGCAGAGGAATATCAAATAAAAACGAAGACTTGAACTAAGTTATTACTTATTTGTATGGAAAATTTAGAGAAAAATCAAATTCAGACACTTGTCATTAGTACAGAAGCTTCGGAGAAAAATATATGTCAAATCACGTGCCATTTGGGAGCGAGAAATAAAAAACAAGTTTTGATTCGATCATTATTAGTACAAGAAAATTACGTGCCAATCAAGAGTAATTCAAGCTTCAGGGAAAAACACAGTCAAATCAAATGTTATTAGTTAGGGAGCTTATGAGATAAATTAAATCGAATAATTTGTTTTTAGTATGGAAAATTTGAAGAAAAATAAAATTCATACATTTGTCGTTAGTACGGGAGGTTCAGAGAAAAATATATATATCAAATAACGTGCCATTTAGTACTGAAAACTCAAGGAAAAAACACAAATTTGTATTCGATTAACGTAAACAGTTATCAAGCTGAATCACTAATTATTAGTCCGGAAGCTTCGTAAAAAAACAACGTTCGAACAAACGCTGTTAATACGGGAGCTTCCGATATAAAAATCGTTTTTTTTTCCTGAAACAAACGAGTTTTAAATGTCAAAGTTAGATACCCTGCAATCAAATCACTTTTTTCGAGTATAAATGTTTTAGGAACAAACTTCGAGCAACAATTTATATCCTAGAATTTCTCAAATCATTCGCTAATCTACAATAGACTGTACCAGAAGCCGAAATTGCGCTCAAACTATTTTTTTTTTTTTTTAGGAAAATATCGAAGTATTCTAAGCAAGCGAGGTGCAATTGAATCTCTTAAGCAGGCTAATATCATTGACTTCATCGAACATCTACCGGATTTACTTCAGTGCAAAGTGTTTTTGACGGTTTTTCGAATAAACCGGTCACTGCATGTTATGCTTATCATATCATCAGTATTAATTTGAAAAATTCGTTTTTTTAATTACTCGATGATGATAATTGATATTCGATTATATCTAATTTACGTGGGTGGGTGATAAATTATTTTTAAAAAAATAAGAAATTTCATACTATAATAGAAAATAGTGTCGACAGTTGAAAATGGAGAAAAATTAGAATAAAACGGGTAAAAGTACGGAAATCGAAAAGAAAAAATAAATTTTTAACACGAAAAAAATTCTGATATTCAAAAAACGATGAAAAGATGAGAAAATTGAAAACTTTCGAAAATTTTCAATAAAAAAATCAGGTACCCGGAATTGTACGTAGTTTTTTTATAAATAAATAGCGAAAGATAAAAGAAAAACTGAAAGAGTATCAAAAAGTGCACGGAAAAACTGAAGAAACTGAAAAAATAGCGAAGAGTGAAAAGAACAGCTGAACAGACTGAAATAATATCAAAAAGTGCATGGAAAAACTGAAAGAGTATCAAAAAGTGCACGGAAAAACTAAAGGGACTGAAAAAATACCGAAATTTTAATGGAAAAACAAAAAGGGCTGAAAAATAGCGGAAACTGTAAAACGTAAGGGGCTGAAAAAATAGCCAAAAAAATGCGTAAAAATAATGAAAGGACTGAAAAATACCGAAAATTTAATGGAAAAAGGGGTAAAGGCTGGAAAAATAGCGAAAAGTGCGTGGAACAAACTGAATGAAAAATCTAAATAACCCAATTATAATTTCGAAAACTAAAAAATTAAAATTTCTTGTTTTTTAACCATATTTTCAGGCAGTTTCTCATTTTTTTAACAATTTTGGAGCGAAAAACTTCTTTCCTCGTAGTTTTACCAGGTTCGTACCGTAATTTTACGCCATTTTCAAGTTTTCAACTATTGTGACTCATATAATGATAATTATCAAGAATTTTTTAAAAAAATGCAAATATAAAAACGAATCTAATACCATGATAAATGAGATACTAAGTTTTCGAAAAAAAATTCGAGATGGTTTATTTTTACATTGAATAATCCCTATAATATCGGATCGTTAAGATCATCGTGTATTTTTTTAATAAAATATGAATTTAAAAAGAAAAAAATGGAAATATTCTTAACATATATCACATAAAAGAAAGTTTAAATCATACAAATGGTATATAATGAAGAAAATCAAGTCCTGAAAGTGGTGAAAATTGGTCTGTATTTATATAAAAGAAAAAATAATTAAAATTTTCAAAATTAGAAAAACTTTACGAATATTTTTGGATGTATATCTAACTACCAATGCTAGAAAAAGAAAAAAAGAAAATTTAAAATCTTGAAATAACTTTTTTTGTCAAAAATTACGGCATTTGAGATATTTTTAACAATGATTTGTTAATTTTTCAATTTTTTTTAATGTCTGCCATTAAATTGACCAGAAAACGTCAAACGACTGAGATAATCCAATAAATTTTCACAAGTTCCTTAAAAAAAAATGAAAATGTACGCCACTAAAATTATTAGAAGACATCTAAAAAACGACATTCGGCAATAACTTGTAAAATTCAAGAAATCTTCACATTATCCTTAAAAATTTGAAAATGACTGCCACTACATTGACCGGGAAACGTCAAAAAATTACATTCAGCACTATTTCTTTTAAAATAATTCTAATCAATTTCCCATTTTCCTCAAAAATACAGCCAATAAATTAATTTAACGACATTACAGAATTAATTAGTTAAAGGGCACAAAGAGAAAAAAAAGTCAGAGTGAAATATTCAAATTTTCAGTGGTTAATAAAAAATTTTTCCAATTTCCTTGTAAACATTTCCAATAAATATCAATTTAAGGATGTAAAAGAATGAGTTTGTTCAGATCTATAATGTCTGCCAGTAAATCAATCTCAGGACGTTAGAAAAAGAAACGATACAGATTTTTAGTGTATGCGAAGAAAATCTAACGAATTTTCTTACTGGCTTTGAAAAAAATGCCAAAATATCAATTAAGTGAGGTTAAGAAATGATTTTGTTCAGATCTAAAGTATGTATCAAGAAAATCCTCTCAATTTCCCCAGTTTCCATATGCTAATAAATCAATTTAAAGACGATAGAAAATACAACCATATAGATTTTCAGTTGATACTGAGGAAAACCACGGAATTTTCGGACTTTTTTTTCTTTAAAAGACTGCCAATATATTAATCAAGCGAGGTGAAAAAATGATTTTGTTCGGATCTACAGTATGCGTCAAGAAAATTCTCTTGAATTTTCCACTTTTCTTGCAAAATCTGCCAATAAATCAATATAAACATATCAGAAAATGAGACGTCATAAATTTTCAGTGGAATATCAAGAAAATCCAAGAGTTTTACTACTTTTTTCGAAAAGACCGCCAATAAATTAATTCGCGAACATCAAAGAATTAGTCAACATACATGTTGAGATTAACAGTATATATCATTAAAATTCTAATAATTTTCATACTTTGACCAAGTCAATACGCCACACCTCGTAATACATTGAATAATTCTCGACATAAACTTGAATAACAACAGATAAAGTTTATTTACTCGAGACAGCAGCTGCACAATTTAAAAAAATATTATCAACAAACCAACGATTTCCTTTGGATATAAACTCGTTTCTCCAAACTGGAAATCTAATATCAACAAAAAAATATATTAAAAGATTTTAAAAAATCGATAAATTCGATCAAACCTAAAGATAATTCATCAAAAATATTCGTAAGTATAGACCAGTTTTCAACACATTCACAATAACATATTAAACATTTTAAATATTAAGAGTTAAACTGTCATGGGGTTATAGAGTATGATAATTAACTTCGATGCGAGCCTTGTAGAATTTGAAGGCTACGAAACCTATGGCGACCAATCCTAATGCCAATACTATACCTCCAATGAAACTCGGTCCATCAAAACTGAAAGAAAAAAATATCAAGTGTATACATATTTCTACTTATACCTCGAGATTATGAACGTGCAATAAGTTTTCGATGTAAGAGCCTCATCAGCACACACTTTTTTCTACAGAAAATGATATAAAAAGCTTCGAAGTGTTTACAAAAAATTCTCAATAAATTTTTTACTACCACCTGTAGATATTTCAAAGTAATAACAAATTAACAAATTCTTACTTTTTTAATGAAAATAAAGCTACTGTAAAAATATTTACTATCTTATACACCCCTGAAAGAACAAAATTACAAATTTTTGGTTCATGTTTTTGATATTTGACTCTCATCAGCACATACTTTTTTGTTTGAGGTACAGAAAATGACATAATAAGCTTCAAACAGTTTTTTAATAAAAAGTAAGCTACTGTAGAAATATTTACAGTCTGATACACTCCTGAAGGAACAAAATTACAAATTTTTGGTTCATATTTTTGATATTTGAGTCTTATCAGCACATGTTTTTTTGTTCGTGGTATAAAAAATAACATAATAAACTTCGAGGTATTTCCAAGCAATGTTTAGTGAATTAATTTTACTACCACCTGTATATATTTAAAAGTAATAATAAATAAACAAAGACTAACAGTTTTTTTAATAAAACTTGATTTACTGTAGAAATATTTACAGTCTGATACACTTCTGAAGGAACCAAATTACAAATTTTTGGTTCATATTTTTGATATTCGTCTCATCAGCACATGTTTTTAAGTTTGTGGTAAAGAAAACGACATAATGAGCTTCGAGGCGTTTCCAATTATAATGATAAAAAAATCTCATTGGCCAACTGCTTCCGCTATTTCATATTCACATTTAGAACCCCCAAACCTTCGCCATCTTACATATTAAACCCCACTACCATCCATTACCGGTTATTTTTGAGTTTCCCCTTGTAAATTCTAATGGAAATATTTGACAGTTTAGTTATTTAATAACCTCACTGACTCAACTGACGAGTCTATAATTATTTTTAAACAAATAATTTTTTGTTTGCCTTTTTTCTTGTTGATAAGTGAAACATGATTTTAAAGTATAAACAAAGACTATCTTTTTCCTGTTTATTGAACTATTTATTTATTATCACCTTGGAATTAACGGCTTTGTTAGTAATTCAAATAACAGTAAAAAACATTAGATTGATATTTCCAACTTTTGCATCTTAACCTTGAACTTAGGATAGTTCATCAATTTATGACTAAAATTGATGAAACGCAATTATGGGAGGTATTAGTTGAATTGAATTGTCAATTTAAAAAATATATATACATGGTACATCACTAAAATACATACATATATAAAAATTTAAATAAATAATATCAAACTTGAAACTACAGCATATTTACTAACCTTCGATGATGTCCAGGTTCTGGACTTGCTGTAGACGTCGAAACAGGTGCCTTAGTTGAAGGTGTCACAGTTGAAGTAGAAGGCTTAGTAGGTACCAAGGTTGTAGTGGTGGAAGAAGCAGTAGTAGATGTTGAATTAGGTGAAACAGTTGTAGTTTTGGGTGGAACAGTTGTAGTGTTGGTTGATTTAGTAGTGGTAACAGCGGTAGTTGTAATATTGGTTCCATTGGATGTGGTAGTAATAATAGGAGAACTTGTAGTGCTATTTTGTTGATCAGGTTCCGCTAAAACCCAATTTGGTAATAAATGTGAAACTCAACCTCAAATATCACTATTTTGATTCTGCATAATGGATAATGTTTAATTTTATACTATTGAGGTCCCCTCGTTTTTCAACTAGGGAAAATAGAGAAATCAACATTTTTCAGTTATTATTGAAGACGTACCGGGTGGTCAACTAAATACGGCCGTCGATCATATCTCATAGAATTACTCTGAACCTATAATCGATGATGAACTTCACAAAAGACTGAAAAGTCTGAAGAGTCTGTTGTTGACGATTTTTTAGCTTTAAATGATAAGAAAATTCCTCATTGACAATTTATATCAGCACCAAATACTTATTTGAACTGGGCTGACTGAAATGAACTGTCTATAATTGATTAGATGATGCTGCATAACTTGAGGGACAAAGCCTTTTCTTGATCAATTAATATAATCCTCCCGATCGAACATTTTAATGTCCTTCTGGTAAAAAAAACTCAAAAGAGATTATGATGAAGCTATGCCTTAATAAAACCTCGGAAGAATTAAAAAATATAAAAGAAAAAGCACTGCACCACCACTGACAATCAAATTCTTCGAAAATCATACCCAAACACAGTGGGAAAGCATCCTGTACCAAATATCGTCATATTACTATTCAAACTTCATGATTCATTATTCAAATATCCTGAATTTTCAACTAGTGGCATTTAAAATTCACAATACTTTTCACTAAGGAGCTTTTGTGAGAAATAAATCGTTACGATAAGAGATACAACACCAAAAGTGATCGAATTAATGATAAACTAATATTTCTCATGGAGAAAAAAGTAATTTATAAAATGTTAATAAAAGGAATGTAGATTATATTTTCAAGTATTAAAAAACATAATAATTTGTAAATAAGCATGTTACACCCCTTTTTGACCATAAATACCCACATATTAATCAATAGTTCAAATATAAAAACATTTAATGTTAATTTAAGGCCAAAATATTTTCAACAAGAGTCAATATAAATCTGAATTTTTACAATATACTTACGTTGGACATCTATGGTATGAGGAATTTTTTCAGTATGGTCATTGATTGTAATGGTATCATTAGATCCGGCGATAGATTTATCTAAAACTATAACTTTTAAAAAAATTGGAATACTTACCCAAATTATCTTACCTTGATTAGAAAAAGTTAAACTTAATAAAACTAACAAGACTGGTAACACACAATTCATATTTAAAAATAGATTCTATTTAATTTTCCTCAGACTAGAAATATACTAAATGATTATTTTTCTTTGGAATATATTCAGTTATCTAATTAGTATTGATAAGGTAATATAAAATCACAGCACAAGTTGTTAATTATAAATTACAACAGACAATGAACGAAATCACCAAAAATTATGACGCTTCTCAAATCTTTTTATCTACAGTATTTTACAGAACCAAAGTATACGTACTGCCATAACTGTCAATTAAATATACAAATTCCTGTCACTAATGTCAATACATAGGAGTGCGTTCGAGAAATATTTGAGTAGGAATTTCTGGAACCGTTGGTAATATTTATTATGAAATCAGTGTTTATCCTCAGTCATTGAAGACGATAATTTATCGAAACGCGTACCAGAGAGTGTAATTGTTAGTGTCGGTCTAGTGTAAGCAGTTCGGTATCAAAAACGAGAATGTTTATTCTATGAGTGTAGATACCGAACACACTTCCTCATTGACGTTGACATTGACAATCTAACTTTATAAACTGGTGCATAAAAACCTCGGGTTTGTTTTGTTTTAGTTTAAAAGTAATTTTTAAATGGCACACTTGAGTACTGCTGATGAACACGCTATATACGCAAAGCTAGAAGCACTTAAAGAAATAAGGTTGAATTTGATACATTCTTCTACGCTTAAGAAAAAATTATAAAAAAATCAATATTTTCAGAGGCAAAACTATTCACCTGGAAAAATTGAAAGCTAGATTCATTTGCGAAATTGAAGCTCAAGACCAAGAAGAAAAATGTTTATCAGAATACAAACAAGAAATGGAATTATTACTTCAAGAAAAAATGTCACACGTAGAAGAATTAAGACAAATTCACGCTGATATCAATGCTGTAAGTTTTTAATCCAATTATTTAATCATGTTGCTTTTTACTTAAATTCATAAAAATTACGCATATAATGTTTTAATAAGTTTTAAAAATTATTATATAATATTAAATAATTATTAAACTAGATTTTTTTAATATAGCATATAAATAATCAAATAAATAATCAATTACAAATTCTTCACGTCATTTGTTAATTACAATATTGAATTAAACAACATTAGATGATTATTTAATTACAGATATATCTGTGTGCTCTAGCGTTGCATCAGAATACAGATAAAAAAATTAATTAATAAATAACAAGATGAAATACCATACAAATATATTAATTTCATTTTAGCAAAAACATAAAGTATTGAATTACAATTTTTATGAAGAATTATTGTTTTATAAAACATACGAGGGTTGTTCATAAAATAAGGTTCCCAATGAATTTTCAGAACAAAAAACATGTTTATTGGTTTTTAATAAAACATGTCTAGAAATTTTAGACTTCTCTTTATTTTTCGATATAATCGACGTTTAAATCAATGTATATCTACAAGGGGTGTACCATTCTTTATGCCTAAGTCGTAGAAGTCTGCCGCCGCGTCGCGAAAACCTCTTCTTCAGTTTTCCTTAGGTGGTGAAATTACTAGATTCTTGGTATTGGTACTGGTACTTGGTAGTGGTAAGCTGTGTAATCATTGCTAAAAAAATTTTTCGATATTTGTTAAAATAATACAGAGAGCGGCATAAATCTTCGCTATTTTATAACTTGCCGGGGCTCGTCTCTTTAAATTTGAGCCCCAATAAATCGCTTCACGGGAGACCAAAAAAACAGTATATAAAAAGATATCCATCCAAATATATTCCGCTGGATATGGTGTGTCGTGGTAAGACCGCGCAGAATAAATAATAAATCAGCGTGTATCAGAAAGTAGGTGGATGATTCAACTGGACGACTGTATTAAATTGTTTATTAACTTTAATTTACTGATTTACATCACTCAATAAGTCGTGTGACTAAGAAAAACACATTTTTTGCTGAAAATCGATTTTATTCATCAATTTAATCGAGCAATTCAATCATTCTAACGCTTCTCTAACTTCTCGATGCCGTGCTTGTTGAAGGATTTGTCTTTTGCCGCAAAATAAGCTTCACTTTCAGTATTTTTTTCTTCATTTGAGCTGAATTTCGTTATAGTAGAGTCTGGATAACACTTTTGAAGCCATTGCTGAGCTTTTATAGTATTTTTTTTCCATCAAGAAGTTTTGTAAATATCAAAAGTAGTTTTACTTAAATGGCTGTCACTTATTGCTGACCAATCGAAATGTCATGACATTGGACACAGTCTTTTGACAGTTGGTACTTCATAAATGTCATATGAATTTGACAGTAGTAGTGCCATCTGTGTGTGAGTCACATGTTTTATTGAGTTATTTGTTATATGAAAATTAACCAGGCAATTACAACAGATTATGTATTATTAATATCCATCATATTCGGATTTACTATCGATCAATCTACTATAATGAATTTATTCCACGTATATCAGATGGTTAGTAAAACGGTTTTCAGATTATTTTGTTTACATCGGAAGACATTTGTGGGGGAGATAAAACATTTCACTGATTGATATATAAAAAAATTGATCATTTAAAAAATTATACGCAAATAACATTTTGTTATACACGAATAAAGAAAATCCACGCCGATGCCCAATTCTTCAGTCATATAACACAGAAAATCAATTGAAATTACTTCTTTTATGTTCAAAACCACGGTACATTACACCTTCTCCATAACCTTCGCTTCAACTCGGCAGTTTTCATCATTAATCTCCGCTGGAGACGCTTGTGAATTAACCGAGGTGTTCATGAATTATTTCCTAAATAGGCTAATGCCCAATTCTTCAGCCGTTCTTGTGGTAAGTTTACCATCGATTTTCGACCTTTCGGGAAAGCGGAACACCATTCATTCACTTGGGTTTTGGAGAGACGCTCATCCTTTAATTATTTGGGTAATTTTGCGCGGATTTTACCTTATCTTCTTTCTTCTTTAACCGGCGCTACGATCCTTCGAGAAACAGGACCTTCTTAACAATTGACCACCATTCCTTTCTGTACTGAGCATGGTGCGTCCAACGTCGAACCCCTAGCTGGATCAAGTCCGCCTCAACGTCCTCCAACCAGCGAATGCGCGGTCTTCCTCTTAGTCGCCGTCCTCCACTAAATCTGGCTCGCCATACATCTGTCTCAGCTCTTTTTACTCCGGATCCACCTGGCAAAAAATTTTACGTTCCCAGCTCTTCTTCTGGACTATCCAGAACCATCTGTTCCTCTCTGTTCAGTTATCAAAGCCCCAAGTTATTTGAATTGGTGGTACACATGGAAACGATGTTCAAGTGAGAAATTGAACAGTGTTTAGATACCTTCACTTTGCTAGAGTCGTTCTTCCATGACAATTCTAACCATACGCACGAGCTTCTTTGGGACGCCAAACATCACCAGGTCCTCATACAGCTGGTCTCTGAGGAAACGTCTAGGAGCCTTGAATACCGTGGAAAAGGCGGGAAAAACCAGGGAATCAACGGGAATTCTCAGTAATTTTGAGTGATTTCGAAAATCACGTCATCCAATCGAAACAACATGTTAAATATTCCTCGTAACTGGTATTTGTGGTTACCTAACATGAGAGCATGTTGAAATTTGTTCAATGACACTATTTCCAGACGAGGAATATATAGTGCAAAACACGAATCAGAAGCCATCATGTTAAAGATTCAAAACCGTGGAAAAGTCTTTGGTTAATTAACTACTATTGACTGAACTAGAATAGAACTCTTTCAGTCCTCATTCAAAGAACTAGAGTCAATCTTCGAAAATTTTCAAAGTGATTGGCCCCTAACTCCCATTATTTTATGGAGACCTGATTTTGAAATATACCTAATGGTTTCGGCTTCACGGATAATCCAGACTGCCGCTGGTACTGCAGACCACGTTATCTGATCTTTCGCAAGGATTTTAGAAACTGTTTGATGTATACAGTTTCCAAATTTTTGGACAAATGCCCCTCAGCATTCAAATTAACAAAAACGTTTCCTTAATTCTAATAAGACTAACAACGAACAAAAAATCACAAGATTTGCTGAAAACTGAAAAACGGAAACTAAAAAAACATCAATCCTTGAAGACTCTGAAAAACATCTTACAGCTGTAGAGCAATTTGATTTTAAACGTTTACTATACCAAATTTTTCGCACGTATATTCAAATATTTTGATCATCCCTCGTGTTATATCCGATGCAATAAACAAAGACTTTGTTTCCCATGAACGAATCGTATCAGTTAATTTATAAAATACGTTCTAAAAATAAAATTTTATACAAAATAATAATCAAGACAATATGGAGATCCGTTATGTATGAAGTGAACTTATAAATAGTAATTTTGAAACAATATAAAACAGGTGTGTCCATATGGTGTTGTTTCACAATTCAAAAATTTAATTCCCCGAAAACAGTTGGTTAAATCTACTACATTCCTATAAATATACAGTTTGCTAGATAGCTCGGAAAATATAAACACGATAAATTTTATGTTCGCGTTTCTTAATTTACAAAATCTTCAACGAACATCCGTCTTGTTAGATAACCGGATAATCTAAGCCCCTTTTTGCCGTTCTGAAACATCCTATTTTCCAGTTGGTTTTTACGGATTAGGCAACGAAAATTATTGGTTGTTCAACACACAGAATGAAAAGTCACTAACTTGAACATACACCCAATCAACACATCAACGAAATAATATATTCTACAAAATCCATAAAAGGAATTCCACTGATTTTAACGTTCACAGTAGTAATGATTTTATGTCTTGGTTAGCTTGAGTTTTTTGTGGATAACAATAAAAAGATTTGCAGCTCGTTATAACAACAATAAGTCGTGTAACTGACACAGAGATGCCGCTGCCGTTTTGTCAAATCCATATGACGTTTATGAAGTACCAACTGTCAAAAGACTATGTGTCGAATGTCATGACATTTCGATAAGTCAGAAAATTTAAGTAAAGGTAGTTTTGTTTTAAAACAATTTCTTGTGTTAATTTATGAAAAAAAAATACTGTACAAGCTCAGCATTGTCTTCAAAAATGTTATTCGGACTTTGTCCTATCGGAAAGAACCTGAATTTAAACGTGGTCGTACCGACAGCGACCATGAGAAAAATATTTTCAAAATGGGTGTCGCGTTTATTCACAACAACTAGTTGATGATTCAGAGCAATGTTTGGCCATGTTTACACGAGATTAATCAGATTTTTTGCGTCGATAAGTGACAATAAATGAAACATGGATCCATAATTTATCTCCGGAATCACAACGATCATTATCTGAGTGGACTGCAGCCGGTGAACCATCTCTAAAGGCACAATAGTCAGCGGGGAAGGTTATGGTTTCAGTATTTTGGAATACTCATGGAATATTTTTCTTCTACTAACTTCAAAAGGGAGAAACAATCAATAGAGAATACTGCATTGAGCTATTGGATCGTTTGAACGCAAAAATCAATGAGAAACGGCTTGATATGTCGAAGAAAAAACTACTGTTTCACCAAGACAGTACACCGATTCACAAGTCGAAGGCAACGATGGTTAAATTGATCAAATTGCTTCCATATCCACTGTATAGTCCAGATCTAGACCCCAGTAACTACTGGCTATTCGTTGATCTCAAAAAATGCTCAAATATAGAAGCATTTGCTGAAACTGAAACCAAAAGTCGAAGAGATTTGATCTACACACTGCTGTTGGTTTAATCCAGTCGAAAATCATCGCACGTGATTTAATTCCATTTTTTTTCAAGTATTTCTAAATAACTCAATGGCACTTGTATGACAATACGTTTTGAGTACGTTTACTATTAAAAATGTCAATTTATAAGGTCAGATTTGACATATTAACATCGGTGTTGCCATATTTAATAAATTGAGTAGCAATCCTAGGAAAATAGCCAAAAGTAATGATGATATCAAATTTAATGCAACAAATCAATTTCCAATACGAATTTCCTGTTACTTATATATTGTCGTCGTCGTTTTAGATGGAAGGAATCATAAAACAAGCGGAAGAGAGTAAAACTCGTTCGATGACATCGGCAGTTCGTATACACGAAGAATACGTACCTTTAAAGCACGAAGTCGACAGATTACGAAGGGATTGTTTAGGATTAGGTCGACTTCCCGAATTACACGAAGAAGAAGGATCCGGTATCACTCCCGAGTAATAATTATTTTTTTTTTTTTATTATTTTCGTTCTACTCTTCCCGAAGTTTCCTTCAAATATCAAATTATTTCCTTACAGAAAAGTAACGCAACTTTACAACCAAACGAAACCGCACACTTCTTCTGTTTTTGCGAAAACTATCGATTGGAATAGGCCTTTGGGTCACGCTAATAATATAATAGGATCGATGGGACCGCCTCCGATACCTCCGACGTTTCTACCGCCGCCAAATCCCCTCAGGTTGGTGTCGAATAAACCTGATCACCATCGAGTTGGAGGATTGGCGGCGTCGCCGCATCCTGGCCCACCGACTCCTACCTTCAGGTACACTACACAAATTTTTATTAAAATAGTCGGTTTATTGAAATTTTTGAAAACCTACACGATTTTTTTTTTGCATAATTTTGTAAATATTTTCAGAAATATTACAGTTGATTATTTGAGGTTATGTTTCGTATACTACTTGGTATAAATGCATGAGTATTTTGATTTTTATTTCGTTTATCGTGACTATTAATAATTTGAATTTTTCAAAAAATTCGAGTTTCACGTCACGATCTACAAACTTTTACCCATTAACTTCAAATAAAATACGTTTAATAACTCGCAAATTGTCTAACGGTCCTTAATATTGAAAAAATTGTTAACTATACTCAGCCGGACGACTTGAAACTTGTGTATCGAGCCTTAATATCATATATATTTCGATATTTTCGTGTATAATGGCCCTTAATTTCAAACAAAATACGTTTAATAACTCGCAAAGTGTCTAACGGTCCTTAATATTGAAAAAATTGGTAACTATACTCAGCCGAACGACTTAATACGTGTGTAACGAGCCTTAATATCATATATATTTCGATATTTTCGTGTATAATGACCCTTAATTTCAAACAAAATACGTTTAATAACTCGCAAAGTGTGTAACAGTCCTTAGTATTGAATAAAATATATATTTCGTTAATCGTGTGTAACTGTCATTAATATTGAAATATATTTCAATTAATTTTTGCGTTACGTGTGTAACGGGCCTTAACATTATATGTATTTTGATAACTCGTGTGATTTGTAATATTGAACAAAAGAACGATTAATAATCCGCTGAAGCCTTTTAATATCCTACACGATTTTTTTTGCAAAATTTTGTAAATATTTTCAGAAATATTACAGTTGATTATTTGAGTTTATGTTTCGTATACTACTTGGTATAAATGCATGAATATTTTGATATTTATTCCGTTAATCGTGACTATTAATAATTTGAACGCGAATTTTTCAAAAAATTCGAGTTCTACGTCACGATCTACAAACTATTACCCCTTTCAGGTACATACATAAAGCTGAAATTTGAAAAAAAATCAATTAGTGCGATTTACCCCATTTTATCTGTTAGGTAGGACAAATTGGGGTACTGGATGTCAAAACAACGACATGTAATAAAAAAAATTGAAAACTAATAGTCCCTGGGTCATCAATGAAGTCGATTCGTTCAGCACTTCGTTGAGAAATCGGACCCAGAAGCTAACGAAACGCGAGGAGTGGTTGTGACAATCCAAAGAAGTCTTGAGGCAGCTAATTTTGATTCCAAATTATCGCAGCTAGTCTACAATTTACCGACCAACAATGAGAATCCGTTTTCTTCGGAAACGAAAGCAGAATGTGCTTGAATGGTAGCTATGGAAGAGGACTAGTCTACAAAAGACCTGGAGAAAGATCCACGAAGATTTACATAAAAGAAAACGTGACTTTTGGAGGAGGTTCCTGGCGGTGGAACTTTGGGATTAACGGGAATCGATACATAGAAGAAATTTTATGGGATCTCCTCGTTCCTTACGCTGAAAACTTCATCATAATACAGGACAAGGCCCGTCCACATACTGCAGGTTCCGCGCGGCAGTATTTACATCGAAATAGCCACTGGACTTGAAGAATTTTTCAGCCGAACTTGCCACCGATTCTCGACCTTTCGGGAAAGCGTTCGTCCACTTTAGACTCGGAAAGGCAACAGACCTTCTCGCTCATGGCTATAAAGGTCGGTTTATAAATGAACGAGGGCGTCAGCGCGAGCGCTAGCGAAACGTTCGACGAATTGAGTTAAGAAACAATGAAATACCCTCCTTATAACCCCGATTTACAGCCAAGCGACTATTATTTATTTGGTATTTGGCAAAATGTGATTAGAAAAGAATGAATAGGTGGAATATTTCGTGCGCGAATGGTTACAAGAGGTTTATATGACGAGAAGAAGGCTTCCGGAGAGGTGACGAAAGTATCTATAGTGCGACGGGGACTATCTAGAAAAAACTTCAGCTATGTAACTTGATAATCAAATTTTTTATAGCAAATTTCGGGTTTATGTTCGAACTACCCTCGTAATTGTTTTTTTTTCTGTAGACAACAACCGCCGCCGATGAAATCGTGTCTAAGTTGCCATCAACAGATACACAGGAATGCGCCGATATGTCCGTTATGTAAAGCGAAATCTAGATCTCGCAATCCAAAAAAACCGAAAAAGAAAGATTTGCGTTAGACTTTTTCAATTTTTGACTAATCTATTAATTTATTTTGAAAATTCAATAAATTGAAAAAAAAGTATAGGAACCTTTTTTTCCAACATTAAAAATGCATCAAAATTTACGTGGTTCATGCCAAATTCACAGTATTTCTTCTTTATTTTTTTTCTTTTCGATTTATTCTGGTTTTGATTAGACACATTCAAAATTTTGTAACTCCAAATTTGAGAAAAGAAAATGTTGGAAAAAATATCTCTACTTTCCACTACGGAATTGTAAATTTATTATTTAAAATTGTGTGAGTCGTGTTAGGTATTTTTATAAACCCTTGAAAAAAAACCGAATATTTCATATTACAAACTGTATAAATTAACGTTACGCACTTCAAATTCCCCCGACTATCTAAAAAAGTTCGAAATTTTCTAGCAATTTTTATTATTTCAATCAAATTGTGAAATTCTACGCCTTCTCGTAGATTCTAATTAATTTCGAAGACATAGACGGTTCATTATCCGTATCCGGTTTATCTGCAACGTGTGTAACAGTCCTTAGTATTAGAGGATCGGTTCATTAACTCGCCAATTGTGTAACGGTCTTTAAAATTAAAAAAATTGGTAATTATCCTCTGCCGAACGACTCAATACGTGCGTAACGGCCTTAATATCATATATATTTCGATATTTTGTGTATAATGGCCTATAACTTCAAACAAAATACGTTTAATAACTCGCAAAGTGTGTAACGGTCCTTAATATTGAAACAATTGGTAACTATCCTCTGCCGGACAATTTAATACATGTGTAATGAGCTTTAATATCATATATATTCCGATATATCGTGTAAAATGGCCCTTAACATTGAAAAAATTGGTAACTATACTCGGCCGGACGACTTAATACGTGTGTAATGAGCCTTAGTATCATATATATTTAATGTATAATGGCCTTTAACTTCAAACCAAATACGTTTAATAACTCGCAAAGTGTGTATTGTCCTAAATATTGAATAAAATATATATTTCGTTAATCGTGTGTAACGGTCATTAATATTGAGATATATTTCATTTAATTTAATTTTTGCTGGGCCACTTCATACGTGTGTAACGGACCTTAATATTATATAGATTTTGATTACTCGTGTGATTTAGCCGTTAATATGGAACAAAAGAACTATTAATCATCCGCTGAGTGTTTGAAGCCTTTTAATATCATAAAAATGGTTAATTATCCGCATCAGTTAACTGGCTACGTGTGAAATATCCCTAATATTATTACAACTTTTATTAATCCGTCAAGTTACTAATGAAATTTGATATTGGTGTAACGATAAATTACAAATTATGTGTGTAAGGGGTATTAATAAAGAAACGGTTAATTATTTATCGCTGATTAACTCGTGTGAACTGTCCCTAATATAATTATAACTCATAATACGGCATTGTAATGAAGTTTAATGTTAGTGTAACGGCAAATCTCAAATTACGTGAGTAAGTGGTATTTATAAAGATGCGGTTAAATATCCGTCGATCGCCGGTAACATGTGTGTCAACCTTAAGTATTGAATTTCCAAATTTTATTATACATATCATTTTTTATTTTAAAAGTAATTTAATACATTGAACTGTTGTTATTTATATATGAAATATTCAGGTTAATAATTATTTACTAATATACAGGTATATGTAAAATTATCCTATTATTTATTTTTTAATTTTTTTTATGTTAAATTGTGTATCAGTCTTTTGATTATTGAATTGATGTTGTATTTGTTTTTGAGGAATAAAAAGTGATTTTATCAAGACTATTCGTTTCTAAAGGTCAACTTTCCTTATAAACTTGAAATTTATTATAGTCCAGGAAAATTAGTTTAATTTCAATATAATAAAACGTTCGGGGATTCTTTCGAGAAATTTAGACTTATTTAACTGAAATGGGTTGAAATAGGAGTAAAATCGAAAAAAATATATCAACTTATATTTTATTTAGATAAAAATAATCACAAAAATCAGCGATAAAAAACATCGTAGTTATAACGAGTAGTAGCTAAATCGGCATTTGAATAAATTATTTCCGCAGTGGTACAAAAAGAACGAAAATTCGAAAAATTAAAAATTGATCTGATTACAAAACGTATGTCTACAAAAGTTAAGGTGATTATAGTGCAGTGAAAATTTTTCAAATGCTAAGATTAAGTTAGAAGACATAAAACGAGATAGAAAAATGCATATAATCATATTATCACAAGTTGATGCCCAAATTATATCAAATTTAAAATAAAAAGTTTGATAAAAGTAACTGTTGAAGAAAAATTGGCCAAAAAACCGTTTATAATAATAGTTTTATCGATACAAGTATCGTAGGGGAAGTTTTGAATAAAATATTCCCAAAAATCGAAAATATTCCATTGAAATTTTGGAAAAAAAGGAATTTTTGTAGCCAAATTTATGGGTTTCAATAGGTTTTATCGAGACATTTTCTATTCATAATTTCACGAAAAAAAATTGGAAAAAAAACGTTATGTGTAAGCAAATTTCATTTTTTTCTCCTTAATTTTTCCACAAAATATGGAAAATTGTGGGAAGAATTTAAAGAACAACTACAAGAATGGACCTAAAGTGGAAAATTTCCGCATAATATTTTGCCACTGAAAAGAAAATTAAAACTTGATTCCAGTTTTCCTAAAATTTTTCTACTAAAAATGGGAAATTATAAGTGAAATCCAAAGAAAAACTACAAAAATGGATTCAAAGTGGAAAATTCCCACATAATTTGAAAAATCTAAATTTTTGAAACAGTTTCTCCCAAATTTGTCCACAAATAGTGGAAATTATAAAGAAAAACTACAAGAATTGCCCTTAAGTGAGATTCGTTTCCAGTATTTCCCATTTTTTGAATAATAAATAATATTGAAAATTTTGAGAAAAATCTGATAAAAAGCTACAAAGATGACCCTAAAGTAGATTTCCTCAAATATTTGGTCACCATAAAAAATTGAAGATCAGATCTGGTTTTTTCAAAATTTCTCTATCAAAAATTGAAAATTATGAAGAAAAACTACAAAAATGACCATTAAGTGGAAAATTTACAATAAATATTTTATCACCATAGAACATTTCAACTTGAATAAAATTTTTCTACAAAATTATGGAGAAAATCTACAAGAATCGACCTAAAGCGCAAAATTTTTTGTCGTCATAGAAAATTGAAACTTGAATCCAGTTTTCCGCATTTAGAACTTTTTACCCAGTTTATCCCAAATTTTCTCATAAAATATGGAAAATCATTGTGAAAACTAAAAAAAATACAAGAATCGCCCTAATGTGAAAATTTCCACAATATTTTGTTACCATACGAAATTAAGTCTCAAATGGGGTCTTTTCCAAATTTCTCCAATAAAAACTGAAAATTATGGAGAAAACTAAAAAAATGGCCATTAAGTGAAAAATTCTCATAAATATTTTGTCACCTTGAAAAATGCAAGTCGAAACAAATTTTCCCCAAATAATTTTGAAAATTGAAATTTTCAATCCAATTTATTCCACAAAACTATGAAAATTATAAAGAAAAACAAAATAAGGTGAAAAATTTCTTCATAATATGTTGTCACCTTTAAAATTGAACTTCTAATCAAGTTTTTCTCAAATTTGTCCACAAAACATTAAAATCTATAAAGAAAAACAACTATAATCGATCTAAAGTGTAAAATTTCCGCCATATTTGGTCACCTTGAAAAAACTACCGTAAAATCTGAAAGGAAAAATAAAAAAATTCGTCCAAATATAAATTTTTCGCAAAATATATTTACACCGAAGATCGAACCAAAACTTCCGAGACATACATTATTCATAGACTACACAGCGTTTGAGAAAAACAAACAGAACAAACTAGAATTTTTCCAACAAGTCCCCCGTAACATATTATTCAAAAAACTTCCACAAAAATCAGTTAAAAATCAATTAAATTTCACATCGAGACACGTTCCGTTCATTTTTCACTTCGCCACTGAGTATGTAACTCAACACACTAAATCATTTTTTTTTGTTGTGCACTAATTTACGTAAAAAACGCACCGAAACCGAACGCCTGTTTCATACCGTCCCAATAGTACCTCTGCCAATTATCCTTGGTGACGCTCAATTCACCTGTCGGAACGCCTACTTGTTCCAATGTTATTTCCGTATGGTCACTCTGTAACAAAAAAAAATCTACATCCTCAATCGTCCAAAATTTGATCATAAACAAGATTTAGATCCTCAATTGTCCAAAATTTGGTCACAGTGGCTATTTGTTTTTTTTTTTTGTTAAAATTGTTGGTGCACCCTGTAATTTTTTATAATATTCACCTTTTGGTCTATCGTAATGGTAACAGTGGAAAAATGTCCGCTGGCCCATTGTTTATACCTCCAAGATTGTACTATTTTCTTACACGGTATCAATTCTTCGAATTTTCCGACAATATTTCCGCCAAATAATTCGAATTTTCCACCTTTGACCGGTTCTAATTTTACGCTACCCCTCGTAAAAGCTGTCACCATTTCTATTCTAGTCATGGCGTCATAAAATTCCTGAAAATAAACTTAATTATGCCATAAATCGAAAAGGGGGGATCGAATTTTGATTTGATTATTTTTAATTTAGAACAAATTGATAAAAATTACTAGAAATATATCGAATAAAGTAATAGAAATATTAAGAAAAAGGTAACATATAGAAATGATTGTTTTTTTTTTAAATTATCAAGAAATTTGAAAAATATTTCCAAGAGAAAAAATGGGATGTTGAAAAGAAGAAAAATATTAAATTTGAAAAAATTGATGTTTTGTTTAAAAAAAATATCTAGAAATTTAATTCAGAAGAGTATATTCAATTTTAATTGGAATTTCATGTGAAAATTTAAAGAAAAATAAAATTTTATAAATATGAGATCACAAGGAAAATTTCAACACAAAATCAATATTAAATTGTATTTGAAAATTGGTAAAATTAAAAATACAGTCCTAAATGAATTAATAACGTTCAAATGTATGAATAAATTAATTTTTAATATAACATAAAATTAAATATTGAAAAAACAAAAATACCTGAGCAGTACATTGAAACTTCTGAGTTTGTTTAAACGACGTAGTGTCAATTTTCAATCCTATTTGTTTGTTGACGTCATTCGTCATTGGTTCCATATTAATTTTTTTATTAAATCCGCTCGTTAATGTCGTTACTGTTTCTACTTTTTCTGATCCCTTTTTGGGAAGAATCATACCTGCATAAAATTAAAATCAATGCTATTTTCATAAAAACAAATAATACAATCATAAAGACTAGAGACTACGATAAATTAAAAAAAAAAATAAAAATAAAAATCTCACCTTTGGAAAATTCTTCCTTCAAACCCGAGATGTATTTTGAAAGCTGATTTCGAATTATTTGTTTGCCATCTTTAATCATAATCTCTTTCAATTTAAACCCTTCTTCGTCCTCATCAGTTACACTAATTTGTATCTGAAATTTAAATCACACAATATACAAATAAAACTATTGACATTTTCCCCTATATATTACATAAAGGTCGAAACTTCGATATTTTTACCAATTTTTAAAAACTAATTTTTAAAATACATAAAAATGACCAATAAGTTGATAGAATTTATACTTGTCTACACTTGGCAAAGAAGTTATTTGAGTTATTTGAAACAAACTCGAGATTTTCTTGATCCCAAACAAACGAGGTGACCACAATAATATAAACTCACCATTAAAATAGAGGTCATCTCTAATTGAAAACCACATTTCACATTCATTTATATCTCTAACTAACGTGAAATTAATAAATCCAGAATACAGATCAAACTATTATTGTACTTTCTTCTAAAAAACTCTTTTCTAGGTGAAAATATGAATCTGGGATCAATTAATTTGATCCCAAATAAACTGTTATAGTTTTTAGTATTTTGGTACCGTTTTTTTTTAAATTTCTTGTATTCTCTTCATACTGCAAACACCAAAGAATTCATACACAATGCATTTTCTACGGAATTTAACTAAAGTTATAGTTCATGACTTTTTTTACCAATTGAACCATCATAAGAATTTTTGCTGATATGGTGATACTAGCAACCCATGAATAACCAGCCATAGCATCCAACGTCCTTCAAAGACAATTACATAACAGACAAAGCTAAATAAGTGAAGAACCAAAAGTAACTTCCAGTTTCATTCAATAACACACAAATTCCACAAGTTTCCAAGAAATATTGCATCTAAAGACAAGACAATCCTGAGGTTTGGATTATCTAAAGAAGCCAAAACAAAATTCTAAATATGATAATAATTACCCCCTGGTATGTTTCAAACCAAACTTTTCATGGAAATTTAAAATTCCTATATTCAAGAAGTTAAGTACAATACACTGCAACAGAGAGCTGCAAATAAATCCCTTACTCTGTCCACTCTTTGAGCTCCAATAAGACAGAAGACTTAGAAGAAACTGGTCCCCTAATTTGAAAGATGGTTGAACACGTCCTACCACTGAAGGTGACCTCAACACGCCAATAGACTCACAGTTTTTATCCCTAATAAAACAAAATTATGAAAAAAACATTTGGTTAATTATTCTCTTATTTATGATAATAAAATGATCATTAATTTCCTTTTCACTCCACTTTCCTGTTTCATTGGCATGTTGTATTTCTCATCTTCATTTATCAATCATAAAAATTGCAATAAGAAAATTTATCCAACTTTGTAGTGAATTGTGAAGAATAAAATCCAATAAATCCAAAAAATTTTGAATTGTTGTAGTAAAATCATAAAAACGTGAAAATTTAGTAATTTAAACGAAAATTATAGTGAAATTGACCACTTATCTATAAAAAAAATAGTGAAGAAAGACTTACATCTAAATCAGATACATCATTTTCTTCGGATAAATTGGGTATTTTAATTTTTCCTTTAAATTGTCTATCGGATCCATTCGTAAGCTTTCCGGACCAATTAAGAACTAAGTTCCATTCATAAAAAAATATGAGTTTCCCCTTTCGGTTATTAGCAGATGCTTCACCATCTAACCTATCTACTCCTTTGATAAATAAATCGGCTTCACTACTATCAACCTGAAATTAATATAATTAGCTGAAATTATGAATAATTTTAAGAATATTACCTTTATTTCTTTAAATAACTCTTTGATACGATCCTGAGACCAAGGCCCAGCGTTTTTTTCCGTCCAATGCCAATTGTTAACGTTAGTGGCATCAGGTCTCTCTTCAACAATCCATCTGGGATCTCCTTCGCCCCATTTAGCCATTTTTATTGTAAAAATTAATCAAGAAATCACAGTTAAAATAACTGGAAAGGAATAAATTATATATAATACTGTTATGTCAAAAAACATGTGAGAAATTTATACGTAATTGAATTTGGTTATGTTATTATTAAACGGCATCGACAATTTAACATACTTAAAAAAATTAATTAAATGTTAATATCTTGTACTTACTACCTCAGTTATTCGATCAAATTAACACTTGGTGTTAAGATTTCAACTCTAGAAAATTTACTCTGGAGAATTCTAGAATTTTACAACTTCACAATAGGTTTCAAGTCAAATTGACGTATAAATTCGAATCCATCAGATACTTCCCCTGAAGAAACCTGTAATTTTTTAAGTTTAATTAATTCAATTACAGATAGCAGCAGTAATAAAACTAAATATTTCAAGAAAATTAATTGTATCTCAATCCATATATGCCCAAAATTATTTTATTTATATTTATTAAAAAATATTTAATAGAAGCAAAAACCACAACTACATATTTAAACAGTATATCGATTACATTATATTATTCTTATTTGCTTTATTTCTGTTAAAAGTTCCATATTCTAATATATTAACACAGATTTGTCAAACCATTTCATAATATGAAACGTTAAATTATTAATAAGAATATTTAATATTATTATCAATAATGATTTGATTAATGATCGTAAAGGTAGGTAATTCATTAAACCGCTTAAGTATAAATAGTTGCCTATTTCAAAAATTAATTGTTTTCCCCTGCCAGGTTGAAATATATTAATAGTTCCTTGAAACTTGTATTTATAATCATAATTTGTTTAAACAAATGTATTTTATCAATTATTTATCATCAAAAATATTTAGTAGTAGCTGTATAACCCAGTGAGAGAAGCTTTACTTTGTAACTTACTGTCAAACAATAATTAACCCGCCAAATTCAATTATGAAAATTCATAATGAACAATTAAAAAAAATATAATAATTTAAATAGTTTATATTGATTCGACCTTCTATTATAATTTTTACATTTTTATACATACGTTTCCGAATGTTGCTACATCATATTAAATTATTCTAAAAATTCGTAATTCCAAAATTGATCTCATTAGCCTTCAAACTGTCAAAAGCAGATGGGTTTTAATTCAAAGAGATAGATAAGTGAATAAATGACTAGATAGATAAGATAAAAATAAACAAAATTATTGAAGTAAAGTGAGGTGATAAAGGATAGATCAATTTGTTGTAATAGTTTTTAATTATTAATCGAAAAGAAAATGTCTGAAATTCAAACAAAGCCAGTGGACGAGAAAGATTTTCAGGATTTAAAAAATCGTATGAAATTAATAGCAGAAGCCGATCCTACGCAATATCACAATGATTTTTCGTTAAAACGATACTTGCGAGCTTTTAAAACTGCTGACGATGCTTTTAAGGTAAGATATTTTGTTAACATATTGTTACATTACAATTTATTTAATTGTTAAGTATGTGTGTTTCACTTAGGCTATTTTAAAAACGAACAAATGGAGAAAAGAATATGGAGTAGAAAATCTAACGGCGGATTCTCCAGAAGTGACCACAAATTTAGAAATGAATAAAGCGAGGGTGTTAAGACACAGGGATATGATTGGTCGACCTGTGATTTATATTCCCGCAAAGAATCATAATGCCACTAATAGAGATATTGATGAATTAACGAAATTTATTGTATATTGTTTGGTATGTAAAAATACCATTAAGTTTTATTTTGGTATTATTTTTATATGTTTTTCTGTAGGAGGATGCTTGTAAAAAATGTTTTGAAGAAGTAGTAGATAATTTGTGTATAGTATTCGATCTCAAAGATTTCGGTGTTGGTTGTATGGACTACCAATTGATCAAAAATATGATTTGGTTGCTCAGTCGACATTACCCCGAACGGCTGGGAGTTTGTTTGATCATAAATTCGTCATCTTTATTCTCCAGTTGTTGGGCTGTGATCAAAGGATGGTAAGTTCGAATATTTCACTAAAAAATAATATAAATTTTTTTGATTTTTTTTTGTGTTGAGTTTTTTCCATTTTCCACAAAAAAAGCAGTGAAAATGTCTGTTTCAAACTAAGTTTTCAGTTTAGCAAGCAGGAAAAAGTCACTACAGGTGAAAACTGTAGAATCTGGTGGACGGTTAACCAAATTTAGTATAAAATTTTGGGTGGAATATGATATTCTAGCAAAAAACTTTTTTTTATTTGTTTTTTGTGCTTCCGTTTTATCGAGTGATGTTCTATACATTTTCCGGATGCTACTACAAGATAAAATACAGTGTCGTCCACAAATGTGCCTGTTATACTCCTTCTGAGTAATCCGGGGTACAAATTATGATTTTTTTCTCTTGTGAATAACGTTTCCTAAAGTATTTTTTCTATTTTTTTTTCAGGTTAGATGAAAACACCACCAGCAAAGTGACTTTTGTCAATTCAGAAGAAGAATTGTGCAAATATCTAATACCTGACATATTACCTACAGATATATAAATTTACAGTTCCTAGTATTAATTTATAACATATCCACCTCCTCTATTTAAGTCCCAACACAATTTTTTACTTAAAAATTTTTTTTATAGTTTAATTCAAAATTTTTGGACGGAATCAATAATAAGTGTGTTTTTTCACCCCTAGGATATCCATCTATGGTTATTTCCATTCCCTTTTTGTTCTCTTTTCTAATTACAGATCCAGTTTAGCCTCCTGTGTCTTTTCTAATTGTTATATGAAGTGCGTATGTAAACTAGTCTTCTTCAGATTCGATTCTCGTTTGTTGTAAATCGCCTGGTCCGAAATCTGGATAATAAGGTGGATGGGATGTTCTAATCTCTCTAATATACAACATTGTGCCATAACTGAATTAAGTTTCATTTTTGTATTTTATTTGATACGATTTTTTCAAGATCTTTTGTAGGAAGAATTTATTTCTATCGATGTATAGGGTCGTGGTACCACGGGAGAAAAAAACGTATCTATCGAAAATTTCCTTTTTACTTTTTCTATTTATAATATTTTTTTTCAATTTTTCTGTTTTATACAACTTTTTTTGCCTATTTAATGGCCATTTTCATCAATAAAAGGCCAACCCATTCCAACCCATTTCGAAGTTCCTCAACTTCGGGGAAAAATAGAATTGGCTATGTCGCAATTTTCATATGTTTTCCTACTGTTGGCTTCCACATGCTTTTCCATATTAGATTATCAAATTTAATTTTGTGGAGCCATAAACATGAATAGTTTTTCTATAGAATTAATCAAATTTCTCCATCTTCTAGAAAAATTAAACTCGGCAACATTGTAATACTTCTTGATATATATAATTTCAACAAATTTCCTCAATTCTGGGAAAACTAAGTCTGGCAACAAAGATTTCTCTTTGGCATGTAATCAAAAGTCTTCAGATTATAACATTTTTTTTTTACTTTCGAAGAAAACTGTGTTTTTGCAACACCACAAATCCTATATTCTTCCGTATTATTCGTCAACTCTACAGAAAAATAGATTTGGTTTGGCAATGTAGTTGTGTTTTTCTAGTGTAGTTATCAAATTTTCTCACTTATGGGAAAATATTTTGCCTGGCAATTCCGCAACACTGTTTTCGTTCGTTATACATTAAGTTTTCAAATGGAAAAAAATTTTCAAATCTCTACAAAATAGAATTTTAGTTTTAAATCTGATTCAGAAGATAATAATTTCGTTACCAAAACGTTGATCATGTGTAGTATTGGGAGAAGTTTCATTTTAACTTTAAATAAATTGAAAAATTTTTTGAAAATGGTCTTAATTATAAATCAAGCTTGTTATTTATAGTACTTGTTAAAATATACGAGGACTATTTAAAAAGTAACATACGTTATGTAATAAAAAGTAAATAAAATTGAAAAAAAATATTTTGCAAAAAATTCTTATTTTATTTCCACTTATCATCACTTACAGCTTTCCAATTGTTGAGAACAATTGGTGGTTGCCAAATCGTGGTTATACGAGGGATGATTCGAAACTTTAAGAAATCAAGAATGATATAATTTGGAAAGGAACAATCCCGAATGACTAATGTGATAGACAAATTTATTTAAAATTTTTTCCTCATCCTTAAGAGCAGGGAACTTATCATACTTACACCATAGAGTAGAATTGGTTGCCGATTTACACGAATATCTAAATAATTATAATGCACTTGAATAATTATTCTAATTTATACTAGTTATCAGTATTGAAATATTGACTTAAGCATATTGACAATTTCGAAAATGATTAAAGGTAGAAAATTTCAGTTTTGCCATCAAAAAAAAAAGAAAAATCAACTTAAAAACGAAATTAATAAAGAATATAGAAATAAAAATTGAATTTTGATGTGAGGATCTTCGTAAAGCTATCAGTTCCCTCGAGGAAAAGTGGAGAAAAGTCATGAAAATTAAATTTTCACGAAAACCATTGCTCAAACTCAAAAACTGATGCTATTTTCGGAGACTCCATAAGAAAATCCATCATACTACGCGTTTTTCTCGAAACTTCCCCATTTTTGATGTGATTAGATAGCTGTTTAAAAAATATCAAATTTGAACATAAATTTTCAGTCTCACCCTTAAGGAGAGGCAACCAATCATACACTATGCTTAGAACTGGTTGTCGAATTACCCGGGAAAGAGTATTTATAGTTTCCGGTATCGCTCGGTAAGTAGCCATAAAATCGTAGAATAAGTAAAAGTATTGAGGTTTCATATCTAAAAATCGGTATTTCATTTTATCTATGTCATTCGTATAACGGGTTGCGGATATGACAGACGCTACAAACTACGTGCGTCCTCTGTACCAGAATGTTCGAACCACATTTTAAATTCCAATCAGTTCTCACTGTATAGTAGAGTAGAGAGGAAAGTTTGAGTCTTGTCTGGCAGATGACGGTGGGTGCATCAAGAGAAAAAAATTGAATTTTCATGAAAACCATTGCTCAAACTCAAAAACTGATGTGTTTTTCGGAATCTCCATGACAAAATATGTGATACATCGTCGTCCAATTGAGATGGTTACTTCAGAAAACATCAAAAAAGTCCACAAATTAGTTATATCTAATCGTAAATTGAAATTGGGTGAGATAGCTGAGGTTGTAAGAGTATTAGAAGGCAGTGTGATCACAATTATAGATGAACAGAAAACATTTTCCAAAGTGGGTGCCGCGTTTTCTCAAAGTCGATCAAAAACAACGTGCTGATGATTCAGAATAGTGTTTGTTCATGTTTACATATAATTAATCTGATTTTTTGCGTTTATAAGTGACAATAAATGAAACATGGATCCATAATTTCACTCCGGAATCAAAATAATCATTATTTGAGTGGACTGCCGCCGGTGAACCACGTTCGAAGCAACCAAAGGCACAGCAGTCAGTTTTGAAGCTTATATTTTGGGACGTCCATGGAATATTGTTCATCTACTAACTCCAAGAGGGAGAGACAATCGATAGCGAATACTACATTGAGCTGTTGGATCGTTTTAATGCAAAAAATCAAGTAAAAACACCCTCATATATCGAAGAAACAAATCACTGCTTCACCAAGACAATACACCGATTCGGTGTACGGTTTTTGAGCACTCACGCTGTCGCTCGGGTGTGTTTTGCTCTTTCTATTGAAGTTTCCCAAACACGAGAAGTTGCGACCTACTTGATCTTGATGTGTGTTTGAGAGAAGGGTTCGTTTGGTTCTTTGTGGTTTGGATTCATGTGTAGGAGGATGTGTAACTCTGAAAGTTATAGTTGTGGATGGTAAAGTAATGTGCACTGCAGAAGACAAAAAAAACAAAGAGAAAGACATAGTAAAAAGTCCTACAAGAAATGTTGAATGATGATTGCAAGGTTTAACACGTTTGGGTGCCCGTTTACTCGGCAAATTTACCAATAAGACCAGAAGCCATCTTAGTATAGCCAAAAGTATTGGTATAACATCTCTTAGCACACTGTTCACAAAGCAAGTTTTGCGGAGATAATTGGAAGCTCCTGGTATGAGACAAGCTAATGCACACACATATATAGACCTTCCGTCTCTTTGACAGGCCCTTTAACCGAACACGCTCATCTAAGACCTCATATTCCCACTATAGACCACGGTCCAGTATTTACAAGTGCGAGTGCAAACATCTCTGCAAGCCTCATACTTTGCCTAATAACGTTGAACCCAAAGTGCTTGATTAACTTCTTAATTGACCTTTGGTAGCTTCACAGAATGCTCTATTCACCTCAATGCTATTAAGAGTGCATTCCATTGAGTACTCAATGGCTTACGAGGCGTTTTTAGCGTTGAGATAAGAGGTTATGTAATAATTCGTAAGTTATTGAAGTAAATTGAGTTTCGAAAATTCCTCTAATTATTTCATGACAAGGCTAAGTGGAAAGCACCGCTAAAAAACGTATTTCGTTTATCATTATCAGCTGATTTTGACATTTAGTCGACGTGGTATTAAAATGGCCAACGTTTCTCATCACATAACCTCAATTTCTTCGAAATTCTAACCAATTTTTACATCAAATTCGGGTTCCAGGCGAAATATTTCTTTTTACAACAAAACTACGTCGACCATTGTAATATAATACAGTCTAAATGAAGGTACCAACGATATTAATTTCGGGTATTTACCTGAAGCAAACGAAAAGATCACAGACCGACACCGCCAAATTTGTTTGTTAATTGAGTTGTTTTTGCATATTTATGTTGTATTCTGTATAACCTATCATTGAGGCATACCTGATATTGGGACATCTATAATTAACATTAAAAAAAATATTCGAATATAGAAAACTCACGAATGTATCTTCAACTGAAGATAGGTTATAAAAAAGACACTAATAGGTAAGTACGTGGTTTTCTATATGGACATTTGAACAAAGAAAAAGTTCTCCTCGATATTGGGAGGTATATTTTTAAATATTAAAATCACCCCGAATTATCCTAGTTTCTATTGTTGTTGTTTTTTTTGTATCTATGTTTGTTCCAATTGATATTTCATATTTTCGTTAATTTAGTTGCCCACCCCTAGTGCAACTCGATTTATAGTACCAAATATGAACAATTGAGTAAATTAAACAAAAAAAAGTGTTTTGACAGGCCTTTAGAATCAGAAATGCATTCCATTCACATGGTGGAAACTGCAATCTATCCTTCAAAACCTATATTTTGTAATGCCGCTAACAAGGGCTACCAAAAACCCATAGCAATTCCATTCGAAAACATATTATTATAAAAGTGTTTTAAATATCATTTTACTTTTATAACGAACAAAAAAAAATGGTCGACGAAATTATACACCCGGTGGTGAGCGCTTATTTACTTGACCATAAAAAGACCTAAATTATATTTTATACGGTTGAAAATGTCTCTTAACTACCATCATCAATCATTATTTTTAGATTACTCCGGTTCTTAAAGGGTACTTCAAAAGAATAGACTTTTATTTGTGTTACAACTTAATGTAACTTATAACGAATGGTACAACAAGAGGGTGGTTTCCTTTCTAATCAATAACCTGGTATTACAATTTTTAAAAACCGAATCGTGATAGATAGTTTTATATTTTAGTTTTCTTACTGATTACTAACCACCAAACGAGGAAATATAAATAATATAAAAACGAAAAGAAAAGTTGAGGAAAATAGTGCTTGAAAATCAAGTAACGATTTTGATTAAACTAGATTCTTATTAAAAATTCGAGTAGTTCAAGTGCATCATCATTTCTGTTAATTAAACGTAGATTTATGAATATGATGTTGTAAATCCCCAACAATCTAGTAAATTGCGCTCTAAAAATGAGCCCCAATGACGTACAATTCGATTAAAAATAAAAAAAATCATCGTTTTCATCAATTACCGTGGAGTAGTTTACAATAACTTTGTTCCAGAAGGTCAATAAGTTCGTTTTGAGGCCTCTACGTGAAGCAATTAGTTGTAAATGACTAGATTTGTGGGTAATCCCTGGAATTTTCACCACGATACGTCAACAAATTCTAGCACGAGGATCTTTTACCAGTACCGCGATATCCTAAGGAATGTGTAACGAAGTTTTCTTCTATTAGACTGGCAAACATCATGTTAAGAACGACGAATAGTTAAGGAAGTGTGTTCTAAAATATCTTTCTCCATTAAATGTTTTTAATAACAATTTTCCAATTATTTGTCTGTCTAGAATTCCTCACCACACATTTATATACCAACGATTTTGATGCTGGATCTTCTGCATCCAACTGGGACTCGTTTTGGACCATTACTATAAAAAAGTCACATTTGTTCATAAAATTCAAGAGCGTCCTGTATAATATTTAGTTTCTGTTGTTTTTTACCTACGAGGATCGTCCCAGAAGTACTTGGAAGAAGAAGAAGTTGCTGAAACTAAAGTTTACTTTGAAGCAAAAAAGAAAAATCCTTCTACAAGTACGGCTTGGATAAGTTAGAGAAGCGTTGGAATGATTGTAATTAGCCCCAATGACGTACATTTCGATTGAAAATCATCGTTTTTATCAATTACAGTGGAAAAGTTTATAACAACTTTATTCCAGAGGGTAAATAAGTTCGTTTTGAGGCCTCTACGTGAAGCAATTAGTCGTAATTAACTAGATTTGTGGGTAATCATCTTGGGAAAAGAGTTTTCTTCGTTGTTATCTCTGGTACCATCCTCGTAATTAAAAAACTTAATGTCTTTTGCACATAATTCATTAAATAGTGCGTATTTCAGCCCAGATTTAACTCGCTTTGATTTTTTCTGTTTTCGAAGGCCAGAAATTAGATTTTTCTCGAAAGGAAAGTATTCTAAAGGCAAGAAAATATTTGTATTGAAATGCTGTTTTTTTTTCTCTGTTATTTCGAGTCAAATTTGATGGCACGGTATATAAAAAGTCAAAATTTATAGTTTTTATTCCGTAGTAAATTTTGATGTCGATTCATGTGCGGTTATGGAGATTAAACAAGGACGAAAATCCTTATGGGTGGTCCAAACTATTATAAAAATTCCAGTCCTTTGACAAAAATGGCGGTTTAACAATCCGCCATTTCCTCATCTAACCAATCATGTCTAAATAACCAATTGAATTATAAATATGAATATAGATGAACTGATCATCTAATTTACACCATACCAATAGCTGTCGATATAAAAACAATTATTAAGCAGTGAACAAAAAAAAATCAGAAATTCTTCGTGTGGGGACTGAAAAGTAGTTTCAAAGAGACGGCATCAAGTCTGGCCCAGTCTCTACTTAGTATTTGTGTAGTTGCCGCGTGTAAAATAAGTATAATATTAATAAAAACGTATTGAGCGTAGGTGGCTGTTTCCTAATTTAAGTTCATTTTGTTTGCTCACGCGGCATAGAATCAGAGCCTGCTCTTTCGGATATTTCGTACTTAACTTGTGCTTAGTGTGCTATGCACTTGACAAGTGCAAGTGATAGTGATTTGATACTTTTGCTCAATCTGATCAACCTGCTGCGGAATAAAGCTTGATGAGATTTGCCATGTAGTTGGAGATTCCTGCTGTACACTGAATAAGGTAAATCATTTCATCATTTCATAAAATAGAAAAAATCAAATTCCTACTACGAAGTCCACGTTTTTAGTCCAAAGTTCAACGAAATTCTTGATCTTATTTAGATTATTTGTACAATGGTTTCGTAAAGTATATATAAAAAAGTAATTTTATACGATACGAGGGAGGATACAAAAATTACTGAAATTATGATTGGAATTATAGTTAATTTCAAATTTTTACGTAGCAACGTTTGTCTCATAACTAATTTTCATTTCCGAAGTCTCAAAATATTTATCCCCAATCAAAAACCCCTAAAATCCTCACTATTACTAAGAATTATCCCTAAGAAATTAATTATTCATAAAATAAATAATTAAATATTTTTAAATAAATAACAAACAAACAAAATATAAGTAATTTCATTGAGCAACATCATTTTTTTCAATTCTTTTTTAATAAATTATCGAAAACTACTTCATATTATGATTTTTTTTAATAATATATATTTTGTTAAATAATTTTGGTTGATGGTTGAGACGTGGTGCACGATCCACCATTCCGTTGCAGTGTGGAAGGAACCCTAATCATATTTTGTAACATTTCAATCGATATTCTTTCTATAACGCAATAAAAATACCCGCCAAAATATTCTACATTCCACATTTCCCCCCCTTAATTTGAGGGTAAAACCCCTGTCCAATGTTTATAAAAAATCATAGATAAGGAAGTAAGCCTGGGCTGTCGCACTACATTTTCAACATCTCCTTTTGGATTCAAAATTTCGCCATGTATCTGAATAATTAATAATCTATTGGTGAAAGGTGTGGACTAACTGCTGGATGTAGTAATAGTTCTATACCATCAAGTTCTTTAATCTTATTCCGTTTAATTTACGCAGTATGTAAAAAAACCTGCTTTCGATTAACAACAAGACTTTTCAGTAGTTATAAACCAGATTTCGAAAGCTTGTTGCTTGGAAATAGTCTTTTGACCATCTATTGCTAAGCATGAAAAAAAATACAGATCAAAAGTTAGATGAAGATGTATTTTCAAAACGCATGCTGTTAATAATTTGTCGAAAATCAAGTTGGCATTATTGTGACCCGTAATTTTCATTAGGTTTTCCTCTTGTACACCATTTTTGGCGAAACGATTAACCGCTGTCGATCTATTGGAGTGATTAGTGATTTTTTCCCTTGGTATTCAAGCTAATAACTTCTGTAGACGATTTTGTTCAATTTTGAATCGGATTTCTTCGTTTTTTTTTTAAATTTCACTTTCAGTTCACATTCTTGAGCCCCCTTGGCAAGTTTTGCTGAAGACCAGACCAGACCAGACCAGACCAGACCAGACCAGACCAGACCAGACTATAGGTATAGCGAAATAAATGAGCGCGAGAGAGACAGTTCGCCAAATCATTGGATGCGTGACGTCACAGGAGATACCGCCATTGTTAATACACATACGACAATTTGATTGGTGCTGCCATTTTTATTCCAATAGTCCGCCATTGTTCTATTTCATTTTTTTTTCTAATAAAAATGGTAGTTCGAAAGAGGAATCGAACCTGCGATATGCGCGATCGAAATTGACTATTTCGATCGATTGTAGCGTTAAAATTTGATATAGAATTAATCGTGAAGTAGGTATATAGTAAACTCGATTTGTTACAAAACCATTCTGCTAAACATGCTTCATCCAAATATAGCAAATTTCATTCTACATATAACAAATTTTTATTATAGTGAACAATACTTAGCAACTATTGTAATTATGGTTGATTTTCAGTGCAACTACACCAAGAAGTCGTATGACTGACAAACAGATTGTCAAATTCATATGACTTTTAGAAGTACCAACTGTCAATAGGCTATGTGTCAAATGTCATGACATTTCGATTAATCAGAAAAAAGTGACAGCCATTTAAGTGAAGCTTGTTATTTTCAAATCATTTAACCACGAGAAAGCTTTTTTCAAAGCTGTTAGTTTTCTGTAAAATTAGGGGAGATGAATTTAGCTGCTGTAAATCCATGCTTCTTATACTTATATATTCTATAAATTTTTATCTGGAATATTCGATTTGAGTGCTAATTACCACGACAAAAATTTTGAGAACCGCTGATTAATGTACGTAATTGGAATCCGATTTGTAGAAACTCGATATATATTTTCAAATATAATATAAACATTAAATGAAATATTGATTCATTGTATAATGAGAATATGATAGTCGGTTTCTTTGATTTACAATTTTCAAATGACTGGTATTTCCTGTGGACTAAATTATTGTGGATAATACACACAAAACCACAATTTGCGTGAATATAAAAAAAATATTGAAATTAATGTAAATTTGAGATGAATATATACAGAATGTACCAATCTCACGACAAAATTCGATATACAGGGTGTCCTACACAAATAGTCCAAAATACGACAATCGAGGGTAATTTACGTATATACAGGATGTTCCAGGACTTGATGCAAAAAAATCAGGAGTAGATGACGTGAAAATAACGCTGTAATATAAAGCAAAAATCCTCATAGGACCCCTAGTTTCTGAGTTATAAGCCTTTGATCAGAACTTAGATTTAAGAAAATCTTTGTAATACGAAAGAAACGCTTCGAATTTCCGTTCACCCTGTAGGCATAAATTAAAATTATTCAATTTTTTTTCTTTAACGTATAGTGAAGTACCGGGTGAGCAAATATGAACGATCAACGGACATTTTTGAGGGCATAGAATTTTGAAAATGATTTCCACGTGTTTCACCAGTTAAATTTCCTTATACATTTTATTCCGTGGGCCGTTCTCAGTTACCCAAATTGGGTATTTCACGTGCTTTAGACCCTCTTCCAGAATGCGTTTTTTGTAGGATTTTTTTGGATCGTGTTAACGAATGTTTTAGAAAAATTTTTTTTTCTAAAGCCGTCGAATAAAAACTTTGTTTTATGTTTATCGCTCGACCCTGAAACAAATATTTAATAGCGTACGATTTTTTTTAGAATCCAATTCGATCTTTTAAATTTTCAACAGTACGTTACATAAAATCTGCAACAATGTTTTCATAAACGATATTAGAACATCTGGTTTCGTTTAGTATCATTATGGATTTTTTTATTTCGATAAATAAACAAAGTTGAAAGGAAAAGAAAAACAAACACTTGAAAAATCGGAAAATACGAGTACGTGTTTTAGTTAAGTGCGCATTTTCTTTGATTGCATTTTGTATGCAGCGGGTATAAGCTATAGGTAATTGTTGATTAAAATGTGAGATGAATGTAAATATTTTATTGGCGCCTCATATTATGTTTGCCAAATGGGTTTTGTTTACTAACAAGACGTCCATTTTCTGTTTAAAATCAAGTTAGATAATGTATAATAATTGTTATTAAATATTTTCGCGTATTTACGAGGATTGTCCCAGAAGTACCTGGCCTAACTTAGAGATGGCGCTAGATGCTTGAAAAATACCACTGTACAAAATTTATTTCAAGTTTGAAGACGCCATGTTGTTGAATATTTATTTCACAGCCATCAATAGTGAACGTTTCCATTGGTCATCATTATGTAATAAAATACTTTTATTTGAAAGGGCCTCAATGGCTCAACCAATATGAAATCTGAGCTCCATCAAAAAGATCTTATCACTAAAGTCACAAAATCCCCAATGGTGTGGAAACTTCGCAGGAAGGAATTGGAGTTGTTCTCCAAAGATCCTATTGTGGATATACAATTTATAAAGCAAATATTACATAAGAAGTAATGGTTTAGGGTACTAGAGCTAGTCTGAAACTAGGTGATTCTAAATCTTCCACATAGTACTGGAAAGCGTGGCAGAAAAAAACATCACTTAGAATGTCCAGACCGTTCCTAAACAATAACTAAACATGGGACATTCTTCAGGATAATGCATCAAAAAATTTACCTCAATACTAAGCTGTAGAAGCCAATTGGATCACAATACCATACAAGAAATGCCATTAAACGATATACGGATCTAAAACAGAAGGCAGAACAGAACCAAACACTATGAAAGTCTGGGCAACACACCAAGCAATTTTCAAGCAAAAATCTATGCAAATGGAAGAGCTGTAAGCTCCAATGTCATAAAATTATTTGGAAGATTAAACGAGTTAGACAAGGAAAATAAAGTTACCCTAAAATGGATTCCGGGACATACTGGAACTCGCTAGAGCGGAGGTAGACAAGCCCTTCATGGACCCTGAACCTATGGTATCAGCTACAGATCTATGGAAGAAGCATTGGAAATGGAAATAGATAGCAGCAAAATAAATTGAGTTTATTCATGATGTATGTAATATACAAGAAATTATAGCTTGTTGAGGGTTGATTAGTGTTTTCAAACGTTAAAATTGTGGGATGGAATTTGAATTTGGCCAATTCTGTGAATCTTCTTTTAATTATGGGTAACGAGTAGATTCAATATTGTTATGATAATAATCTGCGCCTGTTTCTTGTTGGTGGATTCAAACCAGAAGTTTTCAATTATTTCAAAAAGTCTGTTTTCTACAGAGGGACAATTTGATTGTAAAGGGGGGCAATTCGTAAGTGGATTCGTCACGAAATTAACCCTTTTGCTGTGGGTTATTCAATTACAATGCTAGGTTGCTAATTGTAATGGAATTCGTATGACGAGACAAAAATATCAACTGGGTTCTTAGCGTTGTAAAATTAACCTCCCTACAGCAGACGGTCGGCTCTGTGTGGACCCCTGGATGCTGTCAATTGTTGCATCTGAATCAAATAACTTAAATTTATTAAGAAGATAAGCTGAGGCGACTCGTGGTAGCAAAAAAAGAGGCACCACCCGATCCAGAAATTAAACAAGTGGCGATGTAAGTAAAGATCAGTCTTAACAGTCCTCCGGGGGGTCTGTAGTCTAACGGGCGGGTTTGTTTCACTATAAGATAGCATTTGATATTGCTTACAGATTCTAGTTATATCTTGAGAAATATGAATTTATTTTTTATATTCTGCACGTCCTCCACTCCAATACGTATTAATTTATGTTTTTTTTTAAATTAATATTATTATTTTTAGCGGAACTAAAGATGTAAAGGAAGATTCTTCTTTTAGTTAAAATTTTTATCAAATTTATATCGGATTTGACATTTTGATTTTAGTTATGACATTGTTGTGGTTTTAGGTCTTGTTTCATTATTACCAATAATCAGATCTTAAAAAAAACTAATAAAGATACCTAACCTCTTTCGTCTTCTTTTTTACATTTTGTTGAACATAGAGAAACAAAAAGCATAGAGCAAATGACTAATTATATACTTATAATTTGAAATTTCCTAAAATCTTTGATGCCAGTTTAATATTGAACATTGTGTCATGTTACTTAGATTTTTAGAAAGGGTTGGGTGGGGTATGACACAAAAAAGGTTGGTAAATATTGATTTAAGTAAAATATTTTAATTAATTCATTTCTTTTATAGTCTTTAACTAATTTCTTCTCCATACTTGTATATAGTTTCTTTCAATTAAAATAGATTTTCTGGAATATTTTTTGGTGGCATGTTGTAGAAAGAACAGAGAAATTATAAAATTTGAACCATTTATTATCATATACAATTATATTACTTAAAAAAAATATGATTTTCTTTTTTTCTCAATCGAAAAATTTTTATACAACCCTCGTACTATATTTACATTGATATATTTTGAGTTATTACTTAATGGAACTTATGTAATGTTTCACAAAGGGAAATTGTATACAAGAAATTAAAAAAAAAGAAAATAATATGAAAAAACTAATTGAGATCGTAGACGATTATTTATTAAAAAATCTGAGTCATACGATTCAATAGACAGCGATTTTTAATTTCTAAATAAATGTTAATAAAAATAAATATCCACCTGCTTTATTTCTAAACTAAATAACATTCCGAAATCTACAATTAGTTTTTGAATCACCGCAGGAAATTTGAACTGATATCTACCTACATCATTTTTTTTATTTCCTAACCAAAATTCTTTATATAAACTGAAAATTTCGTGGGATTAGTACAACAGAAAAAAATTACAAGTTATATCTCCAAACTGGAAAGAGCCGTTTTTTAGTCTGGAGCTTTCCTTTCTTCTTCTTTTTTTCTTTTTTCCACCTGGAGGATATACAGAATGTTGAAATCGCTGCTGTGGATTGGCTATCGGTCTAGGATCATTTAACAACAGTGTCCATGCTTCTACAAGGTTAGTTTTTTTTTTGGAAACATTGTAAAATACTAAAAAAATGTCTCACGAACCGCCTCTGGATTGAGATGAATTTGAAGAGTCCAAAATGTTTGTTGTCAGCTTTCATTGTATTGTAAAAAAATTATATAAACAATTCTTCTTCTTTTTTTTAAATTTTTTTGATAATTTTTGACGTTAATTTCTGTGGAAATAAAATAAAAGTTTCATTTTTTGAGCAAATATAATAGAAGTTTGTTTTTCAAAATGTAATAGTGAAATTCATTTCTTTGTAACAATTTTTTTGATTATTCATCACCCAATTTTCCGTTATGTATATATTATCAAAACAAATTATATCGGACACTAAAAATATCAAATTTCCGAGAAAACTTATTGTATATTAGCAAAGAGTACATAAATTTCCCTTAATAATATAAATATTTGCTGGAGGTCATCCGTAGAGTTTATTTAATTTTCTAAAAATAAATTTTTTAGTAAAGTAGATAAACAGGACTTGTCAAACAAACTTCAATTACCACATTAGTAAAATTTGAGAATTGAGAAGATATTAGCACAGGCCGTACATCTGGAAATCTTCATTTAGATATACAAGGTGTGTATCGTCTGGCGGCCAACTTTATAACCTAAAATTAATCCAATTAAGAATGTTTGGAAATCGAACGTTATCTGCTAAATCAAATATAAACCGACAAATCAACAAATCCGAAGGAAAATCTTTATGAGTTATATTCCTTTCAAAATAATGATAATTTTCAAACATTGCAATTATACGAGGGTGGTTTGGTATAAAACTAACTTTACGATTAAGAAATTAACTATAAAAAAATAATTAATCGAAAGTTATTTTCAACTATTTGTCTTAAGTATTGATATAATGGACAATATATGATATTCCAAACGCGAGATATACCGGGTGAGCAACTAAGAATGGTCGTATTTGAAAATATGTAATTAAAAAACTATTTTTTTTCAAAATTTACCCAAGTAAGTGGCACTTCATATACAATAATCGAATTCTACAACAAATTTTGCGCATTTTCCATCCTACGGCTTTTAGTCCATGTTCTCAAATAATAGCTAGGGGAAAGTGGAAAATTGAAAGTTCGGTTCAGCGAAACCGATTTTTATAAACTTGATGTTAATCCAAAGAAATTTTGTCTAGCAACACGCATTACATAAATTCTAATCAATTTAATTAATAACGTGAATGCTAGAGGGCGTTGTTTCATATATGAGGTTATATTTCTGGAAAATCTTTTTAATACAGAACAATCTTTCAGATAAGTAAAATTTTATTTGCTTTGGAATTTCTCTCCCAACAACGATTTTAGTCTTTTCGTAAGTTAGTTTTCGTGTTTTCCTTGTACTATAATCATTTCTTAACTACACGAACTTAGAACTAAAGAAATAAATAACCAATTCCTTGTGGGATATTAATCAATAAACTCTGGGATCTAGTTTAGGGTAGAAAGTCTTGTTTCAATTCTTCTTTTTAGCTTATATAAATAAAACCGATTTCTGCAATGTGATCTTGCACGATTTTAAAGGTTTGCTGTCTTGCAATTGTCATATATAAAGTTAAATTCGACGTAGTCGACGTAAGGTACCAAACGAATTGCTAGAATCTTCTCGATAATATCTACCAGCAGTTAAACCTCTTCTTTCTAAATTGCACCCTTCATGCAGGAACTAGCAGCAATCTGCAAATCGCTCTCTTGGTCTTCGATTGCTACCAAGGAGGCATCTTCTGGTCTCATCTGAGAACAGAGCAGATCCTCATTGTTCCAACGTCCAATGCAGATGATCTTGTGCTTGCCGATGAGCTGGAGTATGTTTTGGAGCAATCGGTGTTTTAGGGGCCAGGTTCTTTTCCTGTAGTATTAGTTTCACTGTTCATTGAAAAATTATCACCTCACGAAGCTGTCGGTGCACCTCATAAAGCTGCCTCGTAGCAACATCTCGCAGACCAAGTGCATTTTCGATTAAAGCAATAACTTTAGTGGCTTTTTGTGATGTAATATGTATTAAACTAAAACAATTCCATTATTTTCTTACAGGTTTCTAACCATATAAACGATAAGATTAATATATTAATTTATAATCACATTAAAGCATATTAAATTGTCTTTCAAACAGTATATTTCTTTTTTTTATTGATAATTATATATATATATATATATATATATATATATATATATATATAGTTGTGGGCCAATTTCTATGTACGCAAGTGTATTTTTGATTATAAATATACACCAATCTGACTGCAAACAAAAAAGGATTCGAAGAATATATTGAACAGTGCATGATGATGTTTTAAGGTTTGTTTTCCCAAAAAGTGAAAACCTATTTGAAAAAGTAACTTTGGAAGTTACCTGGTAATGTGTAAACACAAATACAGAGAGAGAAAACTGAGATACCAACTTGTACAATCACACAGATGACAATCCGACCAAACTGGTTACAGTCGATTTGATATTACTAAGACATGAGATCTAGCCCGGAGGCTTATAAATACCTCTCTTTACCAACAGATTAATAACCAATTTTCTTCGTTGGTTGGTTAGATGATGAAACTATAGTCTATTTTTTATATATTTGTTAAAAAGTTCAAAATTATTGATCGTAATATCATACAACATGAAAAAATATGTATTTAAAGGGGTTTAAAATCTAGTTTTCATTTAACTTACACAGTGCGAGCCATCTTAATGAATTAAAAATAATGATCTTATTCAGGGGATTAGTAGAAAATCGAGAAATAATTGAAGTTTGATGAATAAAGAAAAAGTTTATTCGAAAATAAACGAAATTAACATTTAAATAACGAAAATCGCTTGTCGATATCTCGTATATGTTTCGAGATATCTTAAGAAATATATGATAATCTGGCCTGGCCTAAACATGGCGTTAGTTGCTTGAAAAATCACAATGTTGTATTAGAAATTACACAATCTATACAGGATATGTTCCTAGATTGAAGACACCACGTTGTTTGGTATTTGTTTGGCAGCCATCAATAGTGAACGTTTCATTTCAGGTTTGAGGACTTTTAAATCGTTTTATTTGAAAGGTCTTAGCTCAACTAATATGAAAGTTGAATTAGATTCTAATCTGGATGAGACTGAATCTTCGTTATCAACAGTGAAATATTGGGTATCAAAGTTTAGACGAGACTGTACGATCTGCGAAGACCAGCAGCACAGTGGTTAAGAATCAAGAAATGTTGAAAAAAATCCCCAAAGCGGTACTGGATGATCGCCGACTGATAGTGCGCGAGCTAGCAGACATATTAACTGAAAATTTGGATATGAGAATAAATAAATACTAAACAACCAGGCGGTTTTAAACTTAAAACATATCCTCTATAGATTGTATACTTTGTAAGCATCTACTGCTATTTTCCAGGTATTTTTGGGACCATCCTCTTTGTTGTTTAATTTATTAGTATATTTCTAAATTCTTCCAACATCTTTTTTACTACGTCTATAATTTTGATGAATTTCAAGTTTTCTTGAATCATTTTTTGATATCTTAATTTATAACATTTAATTTTTCTATTTTCTTTTTTATATCCTTCTATCTTTTTGTATTATTTTCATTCCTTTTCCATTTCATCACCAATTCGTAGTGGTAATCCAATTTTTTCTTAACTTCTTCTGATGTTGTCATATTTAACTATTTTTTGGCACTTCTTCTTGCTTTCCCATTAAAATTCGTTGTTTTTTAATCAATCAAATTTAATTAAAACTATTTGTTCGTAATTTGCTGATTAAAGGAAGATTTTTTTTAAATAGTATAATCAAAGATCAATTTTAACAATAATAGTTTATTTTGGAATACATATGAAACATTAGAAGATGAAAATGATGTAATAGACTTTACAATAAAAGAAGAATAGGTTATAAATTTGTTCTCAGATAAATTTAGAAGGAGTTAAAGTAAAATGGATTCCACTTCCTTTGGATAACGATCAAAATAATTTACACGTTTGTAATCTATGTTTTGATTATCTTTAATGCTTACAACTTCCTTCCTATATTATCTTTGTACGTTTTATTTCAAATTCACGTTCGTTTGTGGTCATTTTAATCGTGGAAATATTTTCAACTTCTCTAATATTTACATACGGTGCTAGAAAAAAACATAATGAGCAAAAAAATAGTCCCTCATTGGTGTTCAAGCTCAATAAGAGCTCAAAGAAACGCGAGGAGTGGATGGACAGTCAGAAGAAGACTTAATTCAGCTAACTTTGTGTCAAAATAGTCTACAGAAGACTTGGAGAAAGATTCGCGCTGTTTTAAATAAAAGAAAACGCGGTTTTTGTAGGAGGTTCTTGTATGGTATTGGCGGGCGTTTCAATTGCAAAAGTCGAGTTGGTTTTACCAAAAAAAAAAAAAATCAATAACAACAACGGAAGTTTTAGTTTTTTTGTCCCATATAATAAAAACACCAGATAGTAATATAGAAAACATAAGGAGTCAAAGTAGAATTCCAAAATATTTTTGTTTTGTACTCCGTTTCTTATTTTCTGAATCTCCCTCGTACTTAACAAGACCACGAAATTTGATACGGTTAAAAATCGTTTGATTCACCTACTTATTGACTTATAGTAATTGCCTAACGAATATTGACGTCACAAATAAAGAATATCAAAAGTTGACAACCTTGAAAAGACCTAGAGTTTGTCTACATCGAAAGAAAAGGTCTATAATGATTATAAATAAGAGCACACCTGTGTAATGTCAAAATCGTTGAACTCAATTGAAACTAGATTTAAATAAATAATAGCGAAATATATAGACCGGTTGTTATATTGAAACTCGTTAATAGAAAGTTATAAGAATAATCTATCAGTGAAATAATACATTTGTTGTTGTTTTTAACCTCACTTTTAATAATGAAATAATCTACAATCTCCCGGATCTTTGACATGGTAAAGCTATTTGAACAATCACGCCATCTATTATCTGTTTTGAGTAAATGCAATTTAATATAGTCGGTTCATCATAAAGTAAACAGTTTACTCAAAATACGAGGGTCGTTTTAAAAATGTTTTCGTCTTAACTAAGAAAGCGATGATCTTTTTAACGATTACAACTATTTTGTATATTGGATGATTAGATTTAGTGACAATATTAGGTAAAAGTTGATTCTGACAAATCAAACTACTGTACGCTACTGTTTTATTAAATATTTTCGATCGAAATTCATTGGTGCCCAATCGTCTGTTGCTTCAACAGGTGTGTTTTCTAAATATCATCATACGGCGGTTTTTATTCCTTCGGTATAAGATCTGGTAGGGTTAATCTTTGTTTATTTTTTCAAACTGGCGTTTTGTAATTTATTATTCGAGATGCTGTTATCCTGAGGTTCATCTAATTAAAATCATAAATCTGGGAAAAATCAACAGAGTAGGGGAAAGTAGAGCAAAAACAAATTGAAGTTTGAAAAATTTTCGCTATACTCGAATCCGAAATATACAACTTAATTTTACACTAATGATGTTTAGGATTAGTTTTAACAAACTTATAAGTCTGGATATATTTGAAACCGCCTTAGATCCGTCGAAAAAGGTATTACGTCATCAGCGCCGATTGTGCAGGAGAGCGTCCTGTTTGACAAAATTCCAACAATAAGTTTCTTGAAAAAAAAAATAGAGTAGGGGTTTTTCTGTGGTTCTTTAGACAACTTGCCCCAAATAGATTTTCTCTAAAATATGATAATTCGTTGGATGTGCGAGATGACTGCTCCGGACATGCTAGAACGATTTATTTTCATAAACAGACATGGAAATCACTTTCCAAAACATCAAAAAGTATTTTAGACGAACTATTGAGTTATGAAATAAATATTTCAACGATAACTAGAAATTAAATGGAATAATTTAATGAAAAAAATTAGTACTTACTTCTTTACAGCAAATTTTTCCAGTTGTTGGGTAACCAAGAGTTAGATCACAATTCAAACTACCATTTTTATATGCTAAATAATTTAGAGGTTTCAAATCTGGGAATTTTGCTGGTCGTTATCGGAATTTCGTCATCATTTCTTAGGGGGAATCAAATATATCTGTTTATAGAGTTATTATCAAATATTTTGAATGTATTTTTTGTTTTTAATTCAACTTAATTGTATCATTATTGATATATTTTCTTACTAAATCGAAAGTACATCGAAAATATGTAAATTGAGAAGATAGAAAGTTAATTAAAGATTAGTTTTTCATTCGTCTAATTGTTGTAGAAAACTATGGAATTTAAATTAAAAAATGTATTTTTGCATTTCCAACTCACCCCTACAATCTTTGGTTTTACTCCAATGAAGTTTTGACACACCTTTTAAATATGGTGTCAGGACAGGTTTTAACATTTTATAATCTGAATGAAGGCACTTTTGCAACATTTTATCGTTGATTAGGCTTTTATTTACGTTCAAGTATTAGCGAAATTTATAGCGACATAATTTTGGTATTATTAACCGCAGTTAAAATCATCAAACGATTCAGAAATCGAAACGAAACTGCAATAAAATAAAAAGCGTCAGTATTTACCAGGAAAATATTCATAGCTACGTGATCTAAACGAAAATAACGTAGTTTAGCTCTGTTGGTACGTGATGGACACAACTACGCGTAGAAAATATGCACAACTAAGTAATATAAATGAAACTTAGTTTAGTTCTGTTGGTACGTGATGGACTCAACTATACGAAGAAAATATGCACAGCCACGTGATCTAAGCTAAACTAACGTAGTTTAGCTCTGTTGGTACGTGATGGACACAACTACACGTAGAAAATATGCACAGCTACGTGATCAAAGCGAAACTAACGTAGTTTAGCTCTGTTGGTACGTGATGGACACAACTACACGTAGAAAATATGCACAATTAAGTGATATAAATGAAACTTAGTTTAGTTCTGTTGGTACGTGATGGACTCAACTAGACGTAGAAAATATGCACATCTACGTGATCAAAGCGAAACTAACGTAGTTTAGCTCTTTTGTTACGTGATGGACACAACTACACGTAGAAAATATGCACTACCAAGTGATATAAATGAATTTTAGTTTAGTTCTGTTGGTACGTGATGGACTCAACTACACAAAGAAAATATGCACATCTACGTGATCAAAGCGAAACTAACGTAGTTTAGCTCTTTTGTTACGTGATGGACACAACTACACGTAGAAAATATGCACTACCAAGTGATATAAATGAAACTTAGTTTAGTTCTGTTGGTACGTGATGGACTCAACTACACAAAGAAAATATGCACAGTCACGTGATCTAAGCTAAACTAACGTAGTTTAGCTCTGTTGGTACGTGATGGACACAACTACACGTAGAAAATATGCACAGCTACGTGATCAAAGCGAAACTAACGTAGTTTAGCTCTGTTGGTACGTGATGGACACAACTACACGTAGAAAATATGCACAATTAAGTGATATAAATGAAACTTAGTTTAGTTCTGTTGGTACGTGATGGACTCAACAAAAAGTATTGAACCGATTAAAAATATGTATAGAACATTTTTTGTCCAAAATTCAGCTATTTATCGATTCCTGAGATTTTTAATGTATTTCCGAGAAAGGGTGGCTTCCATAGGTAATTTTCTATTGACGAAAGAATTTTTCAAAACGGAGTCAGTGTTTTGTGGGTTGATCCATCACAAACAACAATGGAATAAAATTAGTTTATTTTAAATTCTGTCTATACAAATATACCTCCCAGGTTTTAACGACATCAAAAAGTTTTTTACGATGCCGCTTTAAATCTCAAATCTAAAAGATTTCGTTTCCATCCGCCTCTGCATTCTATTTGCAATTTCTTACCGATTACCGATTCCCAGCACTTTTGTTTTTGTTAATTAATGTCTTGTAGTGGTTTTTTCACTTCATGGGTCGAGTCTCATGCGGCATTCCACTATCCCCATTGACGAATATATGTACGAAAGTTAAATTTCAAATTCTGTAAATGTTTATTTTCTTTTTATACACAACCATCGAAATAATGAAGGTCTGAGATGTTATTATCTATGAACATTGTTGAAAAAAACAACTCGTACAATAAAAAATCAAAAATAATCATTTATAGAGGGCGATCAAAAGTTTTCCTTCAGTTAGATATGTTAAATCCCCTTCATTTCTGTGAGGTTCCCCACAGAAATCGGTAAAAACTGATCGCCCTGTATAATAGACATACTGACTGATTGACATACATCTGAATCTCTAAACAGATCATAGAGGAATTGGGGCTTTTGCAGTGTTACTGAAGCAGTTTCCTGGGGGGTTTCCATTCTTTTCGGACAACGTGGTTGATAAGCAGATTCCCGAATTCAGTGGAGTGGCTGATTGCAGTATCTGGACCGGTTTGAGGACCCTCCATTTTTGCAGATCAGACAAAAGGTGTTTTGCGAGATGATGAAGATTATATCATCGAGAATGACGTACCAGATTTTTTCTAGCTAACGTTTTGTGGTGAAACAAAGCAGGGATTTTCCCGAGAGCCGTGCCACTAGCTTCAGCTTGGAGAAAGCTCATTTGCTCTCTCAACAGCTTCTGGGTATAGAGGAGATTATAGAGCTCCCCCTCTTGGTGGTTTATTTTTGAAGAAGGTTCTTCAGGTTTAGGGTTTGCATGGATGGTAATTGGGAGGAGATGCGAGGTTGTTGTTGTTGTTGAGAGGTTAGTTATTTTTGATTTAATTGGAGATTTGTTGGGTTTTTGCTAGTTTTATGAGCCTCAACCTTCTCTAATCCTGCTTGCGATTATGCTTCGATTGTGCAATCTATTAATTGTTTATTGGGATACGTATCGCTGATCATGTAGCGTTCTAAAATTATTGGAAGATGTCTTGTCGTCCAGCTTGGATCCGAATCTGTAGAACATCTTTTCCGAGTAGAATATACCCAAAAAGCTGAGATTTAGTTCAATATACGTAGTTAATATTTTGTATTGTAACATCTCGGACTATTTGAGACGCTACTGGTTCGTTTTCCGTTATTTTCGTTGATGGAACGCTCCAGCAGATATTAATATTTCACTCTTATTTTTTGCGACGAAAAAATTCATTTCACCTGCAGAACAGCAGCTCTTATAGACCTTTTACTGAGAAACTATTCAATTATGTGTAAATGAAAACATACCACAAGAGATCTACACAGGATGTACTTATGATGAAACTACTTATTAAAATTTAATTGACTGGTATCTATCTCATAAAATTCCTCCACGAGAACATCGATAGTGTGGGAGCTTGCAAGTATTACTAAAAAGGATGAAGTACCAATTAAGACTTGGATGAAGGGATAATTATCAATGGATTAGTAGAACGACCAAATGAAACCAATAAAAGAAATGGTACCCAAAACCACACACCACTAATATTAATAAATAAGAAAAACCCAATATGCAAGTGAGAAATCCAAAATATGCAAATTGTTTAGTAGAAAATGTTGAAAATATGCAAAAAAGTTCTCATACTTCAATTTATTGATTCTCTTTTCAAAATAAATGTATATTTTTGAAAAATTATGCCGTCCGTTTCGACTGTGACATTTTGAAAAGCTGCTTCAAATTGTTTCATTATCTCCAGTACAGGCAGGGGAAGAAAAAATGCTAAAAGAATATTTTATACAAATATGATTATTATCTGAGTATTGGTTTTTTCAAACTCTTTAGAACCAATGAGGTAACATTTTGGTAGAACCAGTGGTCTCATCAAATCTTTATTTCAAATTTTGGTTTTAATTTCCTCAATTGCGTCTGAATATAAAACTTCGTTTTTATCTAATCATTTATATCAATTATATTCATGAATCTAAACAATCTTTTAAAAAACATCATCTGACAAAGTTAATGTTAGAGTTTTAATAAAGTGACACCAATATTTAGATTTATCCAAAAACTACTGTTAAAAATGGGTCAATCATCACTTTCAGTACAATCTTCTTTTCCAATTCTTTGCGAATCTTCGAGGAATGTCCAGGTGCTGGTCGGAATGTTCTACATTTCAAAATCTGATCAGTTTTTATCAGATCTCCAGTCGACATTTTTCCAAAACATCCCCAAACAATCACCGAGTCTCTGCCGTGTTTTACATCCGTTCTTCGTGACGTGGGTACAAACTCTTAGACCCAGTAACCTCAAACTCCTTTTGACTGCCAAAGGTTCATTGATCTGAGCTGCTATCTTTGGGTCTCGTGGATCACGTTTACTGTTCAATACGAGAATGGTCCTAGAAGTACCTGGAAAATCTTCGACCACCGAGCAATTTTTTCAAGTCTTGGAACAGAAAATCATCCAAGAGTGCTAAATCTGGCGAATAGGGTGCATGAAGTAGCAAATCAAACTTTAATTCATGAATTTTGGTCATTGTAGTAATGGATGTGTGAGCTGGTGCATTGTTTTGGTTCTTCTTAGCTGAATGTGGCTTTTTTTGGTTAATTTCTTCGTTGAATAAGTTCTTATAATATTCGCTGTTGATAGTTTTTTCTTTTTCAAGATAGTCAATGAAAATTGTACCAAGCGCATCTCAAAAAAAACAACACCATGACCTTGTCTGCTGATGGAACTGTCTTTGTGGATTTTCTTTAACATTTTTGGAGTCGTCACTTCATTTGATCGACTACTGCGCTGCTGGTCCTTGCAGGAGCTAGAATCTAGTTCAGCTTTTATATTGGTTTGGGTGAAAACATTCTGATTGATGCATATTTTTTCACGTTGTAGTCCACGGTACTTTCAATTCGATCCAGACTATGAAGATTTGCGTTTGATGCTTCCGATAGTTTCTTGGTTTTACCAATTTTAAAACTTTCTAGTCTGAATTTACCAGAATGAAAACAATTCGTATACAAACTTCACTAAAAGATGTCTTGGGTCAGAAAGTATAAATCAAAGCAGATTTTTGTGTCTAGCTAGAACTAAACTACAATCATAAATACCAAAGAAATAGTATAGAGTTAAAAAATAATAAACAAATCATCCGTGTCTTGGTATTTTTAGTTCATCGACAAACTATAAGTGTAGCTGTCTAATTTCATTTTTTGTTTGCTAGATTTAAAATCGATTATTATTTAAGTTTGATACTAAAGCGCCAGAACTACTTTCAACTCGATTTATGTTTAGTTCTTTTAAGAATTCTACATTTTTTACTTCTTCCTGAACTGAAAGAAAGAATTATTTGCGAGAATATTGTGAAGGTTGGTTTTTCGATGCGCTTATCTTTATGCAGGATGCAGCGTGTCTCAACGAGTGTTACATTGTTTCTACAAGATATGATATGATTAGTCATTAAGAAATTTATAACAGTATTTATACAACAACCGGTAGATGAATTAGATTTTTTCTTTCCCGTAGATCGTGTACACATAATTTATTACATACAATGGAAATTATTATTATTATTATTATACAATGTATGATATCATACAGGGTTATCTTATTCTGCTACCGAATCCTTTATATACGAGAATTGTTTTATTTTAAACCTCCGATGGGCTCTAAAGAAAACACAAAAAAGATTTCATCACCAAGAGTAAGGTACAATACGAGTACGTGGCTTGATCTAGAGAGAGCGGTAGTTGCTTGTGAAAAACCATTGTATTAGATAGTACGCAATCTATACGGGGTATGTTCCAAGTTTGAAGACGCCATGTTCTTTAGTATTTGTTTGGCAGCCATCAATAGTGAACGTTTCATTGGTCATCATTATGTTTTATTTGAAAAGCCTTAGCCCAACCAATATGAAAGTTGAACTAGTTTCTACTCTAGGTGAGACTGATCCTTCGTTATCAACAGTAAAATATTGTGTAGCATAGTTTAGTCGAGACTGTACGTTCTGTGAAGACCAGCAGCACACTGGTCGACCAAATGAGGTGAAGACTCCAGAAATGTTGAAGAAAATCCACTGGATGACCGTCTCGATTGGAAGTGTGCGAGCTAGCAGACATAGCAGACATTCCAAAAAAAACGAAACATTGTTTAATATCTGAAAATTTGAATACGAGAAAGTTGTGCGAGAGATGGGTGCCGCGTTTGCTCACAATGGAACAAAAACAGCATCGTGAAGATGTTTCCATCAAGTGTTTGGCAATGTTTAACAAAAATTTTTGCGTCGTTTCATAACGTGTGTTCATTATTTCAAATCCAGAACATAAAACAATCAAGACAATGGGCTGAAAAAAGAGAACGGGTTCCAAAAAAGACAAAGGTTCAAAGGTATAAAGACTGTGTTGCTTGTGTGCAACTGGGGTTATGAAATCTTCACTAATAGCTGCACTAAAAGTAATTCTAAATCTCCTACCTCTCCAGATAGTTCTGAAAAGCGTGAACTTCTGGACTCCAGGCTCAAAATAAGGCAAAGACTGTTTCTTCTGGTGGTAAGGTCATGGTGTCATTTTTTTAGGATGCCCGTGATATAATTTTCATTGACTATCTTGAAAATGAAAAAACTATCAACTTATTCCGCGAATAAATCGAGCATTTGGCTAAGAAGATGTTGTTTCATCAAGACAATGCACCAGCTCACACATCGGTTATTCCAATGGTCATAATTATAGTTTGAAGTGCTACCTCATGCAGATTTAGTCCCCTCGGATGATTTTCTATCTAGACTTGAAGAAATGGAACGCCGGTCAAAGATTTTCCAAAAATAAAGAGGTTAAGTCAGTAGTTAATGGCTATGTTGAGGATTTTGTCGATTTCTATTATAAAAAGGTCGTCAAACTCAATGACCAAAGCTGGAAAAAGTTTTTTTTTTTTGGTGGACCAGGTACTTCTGAGACCACCCTCTCCATAAAATGTAACCACCAATTATTGGAAGTGAGTTGTGACGATTTTTTTGAGCTACACTTCAAGTTCTATAGCGCCGCCTTTCAAGCCACTGCTCCAGTTAAGGGAATGTCGTGAAAGTTCGAAAATACTCCATTGAAATTGCTGCAGGAGTCGTTGGATTTTGGAGATATCACAATATTTCAAAACGTTCGTTTAGAATAGTTCTTCGTTGTTTCAGAAGAAACACATCTTTCTGATCCCGAAACAACAGTTGCTATAATGTTGTAGCTGCTAAGGTTATTTTAAATTTTGTGGGTCTCAATAACAATGAATTTCAAAAATCTTATTCAATACCCAACAAACTTTATCTATAGATAAAAATTTGACTCCGAAATTAGTTTTTAAACTATTTTTTCAAAATAATTTTGGCGTTTATTATGAATATCATCGAATACAAAACATTCGGTAAGTTCGAAAAGCGAGATCTTTCAATGCGATAAGATCGTGGTATTGAATTTAAATTGATCTGGAGTCAAACAACAATAGAGATTCGGATAATGGTAAGTTGATATTTCAATTAATTTCCAAACAACAGCTTTTGATTTATCTTTATAGATCAGCGGTAGTAGATACCATTGTAAACAAGCTCCCGTTACCTCATACATACAAGGGTGAATCGACAAATTTTTGTCTTGAAAGCTCCGAAAATTTTTAAAGAAAACTAAATTAAAATGTACGAGGGATTTTAGATATAACAGAATGAAAATATGGCATCTTAAACCATTAATAAAGCTCAAATATTTATTTGGTTGAGCAGCGAAAACATCTCCATTTGCGGATTTTGAAGAAATCGAAGAAATCTATTGATGTACCAATCAGTAAATAACACAATTTTTAGAATACCTAGAAACATGATAAGTGATAAAATTATCAAAAAGAAAAGTTAGAAAAAGATATCTCAGAACCTTGTATTTTGAGTTTACAATCTCCATTGTATCTTATTTCCTCAAATATAATGTATACTTCATATCTTAGATTTGGACGTCTTCTCCGTGGAGGCTCCAATTCCAGTATTCGCTTTTGCGACATGTATCCTTGGATTCATTCTCATAGTCTTTTAATCTGGGCTCTTGGTCATATACAAATCAATGGAATTAAAGATTTCATTGAAGTATTTGTATCTAAGTAAAAACGAGCTACATTAGATCTCATGAAGCCACCAGATTAGATTAGATCTATCAGAAACTGAAGAAATTATATTCCGTAAAGACCTAGCTCTTGAAAAACTAACTATTGCAATCAAACGCAAGGGATGTATCTGATTAGAAATCTGTGGTTTCTAATACAACCACCAAAAATCTGGTCTGATCCAAAGCGATCTGTATATGTGATAAACCTCAATATTGAGTCAATATTTACATGTATAAAACCTAAAAATATAAGATGAAGATTGTATTTGCTCTAAAAATACCTCTGTATCAAAAAGTACTCTACAGCATTTGTTTGAAGTTTGAAGACACCACCAATACGAAAGCTGAACTAAAAGGATACGTTGAAAAAGAAATATACAATTCCTCTGTTTATTTATCTGTAGTGAAGCGTTGAAGTATATCTGGCGGGTTTAGACCCCAAAATTTTTTCCCAGTAACAGTTATATCTAATACCGTTTTCTATCTTACAAGGTTTCAAATATAAATTCTTGAAAAGTCTACAATGTATTGGAATTCTACAGTTATAATTTCCATTTATTATTAAGGAAAATGAAAAACTATATCTGATGCTGATTTGCACACATCATTTTATGCTGAACGTCGAAATAACGATCACAAAGGAAGCAGATGTTTCTGCTCTGTCAATTATGACATATGTCAATGTGCTACACATTTAATTCGATTAACATAACCCCAACTTCAATTAATATTGAAAGGAAATAATGATATTTACATATTGATTGATTTATTTTACAAGAATAAATTATATGAAGTTTTAAAAATAAAACATCGAGTTTCCATTCCATTTATATCTATTTATATATTTCATTTGCTTGAAATAGTATCCGTATAATCAAATTAAGTCATTTTTTTATAACGTAATTAATAAACTGTTTATATTGACATTGTTTTTTATTGAGAAAACGTAAGCGGAAAATTCCGTAAATTACGTGACAGTGTCTCAGTTCTTTTACGATTTGTAATTTTGAAAATTTCCAACAATATCTTGAATTATATCATGAAGCAAATTGACATAATCTTATTTCAAACTCAAAATAACCATGAGTTCATCAAAACTGATTCCAGGAATACGATAAAAAGGAAGAAATGTCCAGAAAAGAGGAAATATTGAGGATGAATTAGTACTAATATAAATCGAGGTTAGTCGTACCTAACCTAATCAATCTTCTTTTTTTCGTGTTTGTGATAACTGACTTTTCTTGTTTGTAATATGTTTAGGAGCTGCCCTTCCTTATTTTGTGCACTCCACTTGATCTTGAAGATTCTCCAATAGAACCACATCTCGAGAAAGCTTTTATTTTATTCATAATGTCAGCTTTAAAGGCGCTTGTCTCGTATCAATCTCGTTTGAACTGTGAAAATTGGTTTCCATTCACTATGTGCCCTTTTAATCCCCTCTCTTATCTTTTTGTTTTGTGATATTTCTAATCTGTTTTTAATCTCGTTTTTTCGAGATTTTCGTTCTTCATTAGATGTCTCATATTTATGTTCTGTATTTTATTTCTTTGTATTTGCGTTGAGGTTTCCAAATAATTCCTAAAAAACTTTTTCCTTTCTCTGTTTTTTTCTTTATTTCATTGTTGATTATTTTCGAGCTCTAGTTTTTCAGGCTATTCACTTTTCTTTTAATTATTTATTTATATTTGTTTATGTATTTATTTTTCGTTGCTTGTAATTATCGTCTTTTCTTTCTCCTTTTCTCAGATTTTCTCGATTTTTTTTGAGACGTAAGATGTAAACGTTTAAGTAATAGGAAAAGTTTTAGCTAGAACCCGCTTACTTTTTCATTAAATATTACTGACTTTTTCTATTTTTTGTCGGTATTTAAGTATTAGAAACAACCTTTTGGTTTAGGGTAAACACTAATTTGACTGGACTATAAAATTTCTTTACAATACGATACAATACAATTAGTAACATTATGTACGAATCGTCTTCGTTAATTTCACACTGTATATCGTGAAATGGAAACTCCAATTTATCTTAAAGCAAATAATAAATAACGTATACCGCCGTTTGTATTTTGTAAAAACGTATCCGGTATTTATTTTATCCTAATGTTTAGTTTCCGGTGACAAGAAATATTCTACAACGACTTCGAAAAAGCGTCATACTGTCTACTCGTTCAGAAGAATAGTTTTTTGTAGTAGAGGTCATCCACATTCGACGTAATGACATAATTTTACCATAATATCCTTACTTGATGTTTGTTTGTACAGTTGATGCAACCACTCAACTATTTAGGCAGGTTTTAGGGAATGCAATTTTTTTTAAATGCCAAATACTGCTCCTCTGTGAAATTGCAATTATACGTTCAAATAGCGCTACTTGTTTAGAATAGTATATATAGATCGGTATAAGTTTGGCAATAAATTTTCATTAAAGGAAATCAACCTCGTGAAGAAACGCACACTCGATAGTGCATGCGTTTCCATATTTTCGTTAATTGTTACAGATGACGATCCTTCAGAACGCCGCGCGTCGACAACAGAGCCCGTTTTTAAGAATTTCTGGTACGTCTTCTATACTTTTGAATGATGTGTTATCATAACGTGTCTACAGCTCAAACATGCTCCGCTTCAATCTTTTTCGACAGCGTTGTCAGGCTTCGTTGTCGATTCTTCGAGAGCCTTGCCTCACTTCTGTATTATATAAGTTGTTTTGAACAAATTAAAAGCAGAATGGACGCTGTCAATAATTGAAAATCGAAAAGTTAGTGCATGTCTGGAATTATTAGTGTGATTTTTAGAGCTTTGGAACGAGGACCAAAAAATGTTCTTTTACTAAATTCAAAAACAAGTAAATGAGATGCTTCAAAAATGTTGAGGCTACAATATTTTGGCACTTACTGAGGTAGTTGTTCCAAAAAATTATCGGAAATAAACGAGGTAAAATCATTGGTGTGCGCTTGGTTCACTTTCCAAGGTTGCTGTCATCGGAAATCCACCATATACCCCTGATCTGTCTCCTTTTGGAATAGGAGCTTTAGTCAGACGTTATGAGAAGTTCGTGGAAACAAATGAGGAATATAATGGACACTAATCACATTTTTTTTTAATATTATCTCTCTTTGTATGTCAGGCTAAAAACTAATGATCCGTTCTAGGTATTTGATGATATCTCCTTGTTTTTAATTGGAGATTTGATGAAAAATCTACCATTTTGTTTATTGTTTTTTGTATTGTACTCGAACTAGTAACATTAAAACGATTGTGGGTGTGAAAACATGTTATTTAATTCATACAACCAACTACATTCCATTAGAATAATGAATATTTTAACCTGTCACAATAGATTTTTTTATTCCTAAATAATGCATGTTTGCGCTGAAGGTGCTACAGATAAATCTATAAATATCCACTTGGTATTTTAGTCGACCTTCAAGGTAAAAAAAATACCACAAAAACATCAAACAGAACAATTGGCGTGTAAAAATAATAATTGTTTACCATAATTATTCATTAACAAGACTTATTATTTATAAAAAATTTCTTTTATATTCAAATTTTATTTGTTAAAATGTAATACGCTGTATTCAAGGCCTGCTACATCATTCTACGATTGATGATGTTGATGGTTCAGTACCAGATTCTTACCAACCACAGTTATATTAACATTGTCAAAAATATTAACGCAATTTGTCCCATCAACTTCTTTTAATATGTTTTACAAAACCAGCCAACAATCGCTGTTTTAATAAAGTAAACCCTATTAACTCGATTAGCTCGAGTGGTGCCTATCGAATGGAGATGTTTTTGGATATTTATCTTGTACAGAAGCTGGAAGCTGATTTCACAGGCTGGCACCAAAGGAAGGAGTCCCGATAAATTCACCTTCTGGACTTTTACAAGCGAGCTTAGGGTTCATGAGCCACGTCTGCCTTTTGAGTAGGTGTTTCAAATACTGCTCTAGGTGGGTGATAGCTCAGAAGAGCATCAGCCGTGCTAGTATCGGTAAAACAATTTCTGGTCAACTCTGGGTCGAACTGCTTTCTTCTGTATTGAATCCAGAATCTTCAGAGTGTACTAGGGAGCAACTGTTCTAAAGATGGATGAATCTGGGCCTTATAGAGAATTAGAATTTGCTGTGAAATATGAAACTTTTTGATCTCTGAATTATCGAGCTCCAAATATTCTAAAGATGGACGAATCTGGGCCTTGTAGAGGATTAGAATTTGCTGTGAAGTATAAAGCTTTTTGAGAAACCATAGAAAAACTGATGGCACCTATAAGTTTTCTAATTTAGGAAACTTCAAATCCACTTTAGTACTATTTTCATCGTTTGTTGCCGATGGAAAGTTGTGTATACATACCTGGTGATTTTATCTCTAAGAACTGGGAAAATTCGTTGATATAGTGCTAGCAAATCAAGCAAAGAAAAGGCAGAGGAATCAAATTGCAAGAAAAAGGGACTAAGATAAAGTTTGAAGGTATCTTCATAGATTTAGTCCTTCCAGGCCTTTCTTGGACTTCATCTACTTCTGGTTTATAGTTTTCTGACTTCGAATATTGTTTTCTTCCTTATTTGGTCTATAGGGTCCTTTTTTTATTTTTCATGGGTACTTAATGTTCTTTACGTTTCTTAATACATGTACTTCTCAGCTGAAAACCCGAAGAAATCCATTTACATCTTACCAATCAAGTTCTTTGAAATTTTTATTTTCAAGTTCTCCGTTCCTCATTGAAGATATTGATCCTGCGGAGCTTGAAAGTGAAGATTTTTCATAACTAGAAACAAGGCTGAGCTGTCGATGCAAGGTGACGTCTTCTACAGAAATGTGCTTGAAGATTTTTAATGTTTTTAGAAAGATAGTTAATGAAAATAATCCCTCTCGCATCCCATAAAACCGACTTAAAGAATCTTTGCCTTCTTTGAGCTGATTATTCCTTTCCAGTCCATTGTTTTGATTGTTCTTTTGTTTCTGGTGTAAAGTTATAGATCCACGTTTCATTCATTCAAATACCCGATGGAAACATCTTCACGACGCTGTTTCTGTTCTGTTGTTAGCATCCCTTTTTGCACCCAACTTTCTCAGGTCCAAATTTTCTTTAAATATGTCTGCTAGCTCGCGCAATTTCAATCAACGATCATCCAGTGGATTTTCTTCAACATTTCAGTCTTCACCTCATTTGGTCGACCAGTGCGCTGCTGGTCTACCCAGAACGTACGGTCTCGTCTAAACTTTGCTATCCAATATTTTACTATTGTTGTATTGGTTGGGCTATCGCCTTTTAAATAAAAGAATTGTATCATATAATGATGACCAAGAATATTTCCTTGGCTATCAGTATTAACAGTAAATATTTTGTTATTTAAAACCAACATTTCCTACACGGGAAATGCCTAATTTGACTAGACTATATAATTAGATACAATCAAAATTAACAGTGTAAGGAAGAAATAAATGAAGATAAAATAATGTAAAATGAAACCTATGAAGAATTATGAAAAAAATTTTGCTGTTAGTAATAATAATGTTTATATTGTTGTTATCTATGAATATCTTATTAACCAATCTCATAACCGTTTCTTTATAATCGCTTCTACATCAATTAGTGTTAAACAATAAAGATCTTGGATAAAAACCCCTTGAATGTTTACAATTAGTTACAATATCTTCATCATGGCATTCCATTTTTATCTTTTTATCGATCTCATGCACCCAGTTAAAATTAAAAGATGTTTAGATCAGAAAAAGAAGCAGTAGTTAATTGATGAAGGGTAGCGTAGAGATATGTGGGTCTAATAGAAATTCGGGCAACCACCAACTAGCGAAATTTTCAATTAAATACCTTCAAGGATGTAATACGTTATCCTTTCGAATTTATCACCAACTGAAGACTATACTAACTACTAAAATAGCTTTTTTTGTTAACCGCGCGTGAAGTCGCTCCTCAATACCGAGGTTATATTATCGAAGAAGACTTCCTGGACAGCAACGAGCACGCTCGCCGCTGAGGTGTTTAGGAAACTTCGCTCTGAAGAGATTGAAGAAGCCACTGATGGGAAATTTCTCGAGACCGATACTTAATTGCATGTAATGAAAAAAATTCAATTTCTAAATTGTTTATTTCCAAAAAACACCCTCTAGTGGTGGACCTAAATCTCTGAAAATAATTTCCAGGTATTTCTCAGTGCCACTTTGGTTAAAAAAAGTTTCCCAGAAGCTTTAATATAATCCGTTCTTGAAACATGGCTGACGGTCGTTTTTAGTTACCCACCCCGTATTATATTAATATTTCAATCACCTACATAAGACCTCGTGAAACATTATCGCCCATTTTACCGTAGAAAACTATTTTGTGGTTATTAAGAAAATGGGGAAAGAAAAGAATGATGGAAGACGAAGTGGTTTGATAAAAATATCACTTAACCCTTGTAGAATGAACTGAAATTTGTCTAAAAAAAAAATCCTTGTACATTTATACGAATACAAATCAACATTCTTGCGACGTTATTTCGAAGATGTTGTCATAAGTTTTATCAAAAGGTATTTTTAACATTCAGTCGTTTGTCTTTCGATTCCCAGGTGAATTCAAAAATTATTTTATCTTTTCAGATAAACACTGTCACGATACCTGTTTCACCTCACGCCAATGGTAAAAAGCATCCTGGTAGGTTGAAATGTTATACTATCTGACTATTGTTTGACAAAGGTAAAAAATCATGGTTGTTATCTCCCCCATCTATAAAGACATTTATTAGTTAGGGCTAATTAAAGCAGCCAATCTTGTTTAAAATCTTTTTTTCTCAGTGGCGTAGTTTGGGGATTCCTTCTCACCATAAAAGCAACAACCATTGTTTCTTAATAGACTTCTTCATTGACTATGATTATTAATAACGTCTGCGCTAATAATAGCAAAATAATATTTTATGAATAAAATCAACGTATAAATCAAAATTTTCAATATTTCGAGCTTAACTCTCCTCAGACTCAACCAATTCACTCATAATATATCTCAAATGAAAGAGCTTCATTGACTGAGTGTTCTTAGACCAAAACCAATAACTTACCTCATCAAGAACTGGATGAAAATGAAGGAAAACGACCGGTTGGACTGCCATCAGATTTTTATAAATTTCTTTAATAGCAAACTAGCAAAATTATAATAATTCTTAGCAGGTCTATAGTTATAATCTTCAAGGTCTTTCTTGGTTAGCCCAAAGCACTCTTAAAGCCCGGACCATCTTAGAAACTCAAGTTGTAGGCCTTTTTAACAACTTTTACTTCCAACAAGAGCTTTTTCTCTTAAATGAAAATGAACAAACGAAACTTTTTTGGAATATCGTTTATATTAACCTAACTTTGCGAAAACTGTTTGCTTTTTTTAAATACTAAAAAGTTTGTGGTTATAAACCAAATTGTCCACCATTTTAAAATGGACGCTCCCTAGTATTGACGTGAAATTGCAGTCTAGTTTATCGTATTGAAAGAATATTGGCGGAAAATTTGAATTCCTCCGATTTAATAAATGTGGAAAATGATAAAAGTAGGTTATTTTAGAAGCAGGGCTATTCTAAGTGCAAGTACCGTAGTTGAAAACACCTCTCCGGAAGCTTTTTAGTGCAAGAATTCCTTAGGCAACTAGGACAGCCATGTATACGTCGTCGGTGTTGCATTTTTGACCTCTAAAGGCTTCTTTTAGTCATTTTAATATATACTAGGGTGATAAATCCGGATTATAGAAGCGATGTAAATCTCACATTTATAAAACGTTGTGTCTACAGGAAGTCAACGTATAACACCCCCTTAAATTGTTGCTATAAATTCAATAGTTTGTGAACGATTCACGTAGTAATTTTTGATTTTGAAGTTGCTAATGCATGATAAACTCTACATTAATGTTGTATAGTGTGATCCCGGTTTACAGTTGACAATCATGTGGTTTCGCGACTATCTTTGGAACAATTAAATACAGCAAACCTACTCAGGCACTCACTACTGAAGTGATTTGGTAATAGTCGAAAAATGTCCACCTTTCCATAGTAAAAAAACGATTTACAATAAACTGCGCAACAGCGGTTGATAGTTGACGCTCACCCATGGTCGTAGCATACGCGTGAAACGTGTATTAGCGACGAAAATTATGCTAAACTGTTAAGCCGGTACTACACGATAGATCTAGCGTTTGCATTCCAGCGTACGGTTGAACATTGAACGAATTCTGGAACTTTCAGCGCGTCGTTTACAGCGTTCGCCTTGATCATATTTGATCCGCCCTACTACAATGGTAGAATCATTTAATAGGCACGATACGATTTTCCAAAGAGAACGCTCCAATGTTATTGTTGAGAGCAAAACATTCGTAGGATGACAAACGCATTGGGAGCACATGATGCGTTCAATTATACGAACGTCAAACTTTGGAAGTTTTAGACGCATCGGGTGGCTTTAGATAGGGAGCCAGCTAACGCGTAATCTCGTCGCGATTTTGAGCGCGTCGTCTACAGCGTTGGCCTCAATCATATTTGATCCACCCTCGTAGTTAAAAATGTACGATACGAGTTGTAAAATTGTTTTTTGATATTCTGTATATATCAGTAATTTGTTTAGTCGGATGGGTACTTTTTAAAATTTGTTTATCTATCGATTCAGATACATTTTGAAACAAACATATGAAATGGACGTTTATTTTCTCAAGTAAATCAACTAAAACATCGAGAATCTCATCTGTTACATCGTACGATCGCATCAGGTAGTAAATATATGAGTGAAACTACTTAATTTCAGATAAAAACACAGATAAGAAAAACTCTGAGCGTTTAGGTGCAACTTTTTGGATTTTGAATATTTAATTACGCATTCGGAATTTTAATGAACCCATTAAAGAATGAGTTATGTACTTGTTTTAGTTACACACACACATCGGACCTTTCTGGAAACGTCTTTTCTAAAATATGTTTACAGTTCATGAAACCTCGTGTATTTTACCATTAATTTTTTTGTAATTAAACGGGATCCCTCACGTTAAAATTGAAATATGGCGATCGTCGCAAATAAATCCCTTCGATATGTACACGGTGAAAACTTAGAAGAAGGTTAAACACTCCTGATGGGAACCATTAGGATCTGTTAATTATATATTAAGTGATACAAAGTGGCCTTTATTTCACCATAATTTTAATCTTGTATGTAAAGAATCATAAATTTACCTATTCAATTTCTAGTTACTATTACATTCATTAAAATTTATTGTAAATTAACCGTTTGCTGACGGGAACCAACGTCGTAGTTTAGCGATTCCATAAGTCCTTTAGACACTCGAATGAAACCACTTCATTTATATATTTTTTTCTTGATAAATAGCTTTATACAAAGTTGTGAATTGAATTATTCACTTCTCTGTATAGAACTGGGATCAAATTGTGGAGGATGTCTTTTTCTGTTAGTTTTTTCATGACGCGCGCTTCAGTAGACTCAAATATTGTAACTTTTAATAAAAATTTGATTTTTGGAAACAATTAGAAGTCAAATGGTGTGAAATCCGGCGAATAATGTGGTATAGTCGATCAGTGTAAGGGAGAAACATCTTAACGAATTGAAGCACTAGCTTTGCACACGATTTATCGATCGTGGGAGGGCGATTGGAATGTGAACGAATTAATGCCACGGCTACACTGGTTTATCTACGGATAGTCGCTAACCTTTGGCGCATGCGTACTTTGTCTTTAGTTTCGTTTCTTGATAGCCACGCCTCGTGGTAGATTGACTCAAGATAAATGACGAAGGGTCCAAAGAAATAGAAATGCAAAGGTAAAGGAATAAAAACAGACATTTATGGACGGTAAACGTGAGGAATTTCGTTTTAAAAAATTGTTTCCTTTGAGTATTTACGAGGATAGTTTCAGAACCTTTTAGCTCCATCCACTTTTTCCATGGAAGTTCAATAAGTTGGATACCATTTGTATGATAAGAATCTTCAGGTTTCTGCAGACAACACCTCTTTAAAATCTTTGACTACCCAAGCCATTTTTACAAGTCTTAGAAGAGAAAATAATCCGAGGGGACTAATGTGAATGGTGAATAGGAAGCATAAGGTAACAATTCAAGATTGAATTCCTCAATTTTGTCCATTACAATAACGGATGTGTGAGGTGGTGGTTTGTCTTAATGAAACAGCACTTTATTTTCGATGGAAACATCTTCAGAGGTCGTACGCTTAAAATCTTCTGCCATCTCTTGGTCAGGCCAACTACTTCTGGGACAAAATCTGATAGCAAATGGTTGTAATGCAATGGGATGTCTAAATAATAGATCCAGTGCTTTCTAATTATTTCAGACCATCATTTTCAACTTTCCACATCCGTCATGCAGTTTACGAGATAAAAGTACTCCAAAATCTTCAAGATTGAGGTGGATACTTTTTAAAATCTAAAGCTGTCCTTGCTTCATCAGCAAATTTTGGTTTTTCTTTATATTTAACATTATTAGTGTCTTCTATACTTTCAATATAAAATCGACATCTTCCTGGTATACGTGCTGATTGGTTTGGGGTAGATTTAGAACACTTTCTCTTCTTTTTTAGTATCTTAAATAATTTCTGCTTATATTTTTTGAACTTTGATAAATTTTTAACCTAACCCAACCTAACCGATTGTGTGATTGTAGTTCAATGGGAAATCCTGTATTTATTAATTTTCTTTATAAACACAAATAATTAGTCAAATTTTACAAATCTACAGATTATCTGTAATTTGACTATTCTAAAAGAAACGTACCTTTAGTAAGAACCTTGACATTTTTTGAATATTTCTGACATCGAAACGATCGAATCAACATTCTCGTTTTATTTTTTAAAATTACTAAAAGTTTAAGAAGGTTTTAGAAAATGAAAGATTTATTATATTAGGTGAGTTCTAAAAGTTACTTATAACTCACATCAAGATACGTAAAACACGATAAGAACGGCTATTATTTACCTATTTACCTCAAATCTAAAACATTCCTCGAACAAATTGAAGAAAACCATCAAATTAGAGAGTTTTTAAATTTTTTTTATGACAGTATTTATAGTAGATATAAAATTTTTTAATAGTAATTGAATAAGGGTGTGGGGACAAAAAATCGTACAAACTGTTTGTATTAATTTAATTATTTTCAATTCCAACTTTCAGAATATACGTTTCATTTCAAATTTCTCCAAAATAGTTCGATTGGTCTCAGTTGCGGTACATTCTAACACAAAATTATTTTTGTCAAAATGCTTTTTCTTCATGAACTACATTAATCTAATTCTTGGGACATTCGGCAACTGTCAAATTATGAGGATTAATAACAACCTCAGTCAATGTCCACTTGCTAAGCTGTCTAAAGATGTATAGACTTTATGTCTCCATGTCAAACACGTTCAACACTTTTAACTGCGTTGTTTGTCAACTTCCCAACATCCATCTTTTATTCAGATTAGCGAGATCTGTTCAATTAGTCGGTTTATTCTTTTTGATGATCGTTTGACCATCTGTTAGTTGACTTGAATAATGGTTTGAGGATTCTTTCTTTCATTTCTTTGAAGCTTCATTAAATAGCCAATCTCGTTAACTGCTAGATAGTCCCTTGATCTTTGCCAAGGTGCACCATCTTTAACAACAGTCCTCCAACTGGGAATCATCTTCTTAATATCGTTAGTTCAGCGTCCTTTACTTCTAAAGACGTCTTCTGTGGGTCTCTACTAAATAATTTTTGTGGTGAACAAAATCTTTTCGTGATAATTACCTTTTCTTTGAACCACGTTGTATAGTTTAAAAAAGGTTCTAAAAGTATTTTTCAAAAAAGTGGATTTTATCGAAATTACTATAGCAAATGGTGGTTTATCAACAGTAATTTGCGGTTATGGTTAACGGCATGTGATGGGATTTTCCATAACAGCAGTAACTAACAGATGACAATCTAGGACAATAATTTAAATTTATATATTTGTTGACACAACTGCGGTAACACACTTAATTGAGGTCTTTCTATGTGCTTTTTAAAAACATATCTCGGTGAAAAACCTCCTCATTGCAACTACAAGGATACCTCGATGTATGTTGTAATGCAGTGCATTGCAAATTAAATTATTAATTTCATAAATCATTCTTCATAATTCAATTCTAAGAAACAACTATGTTATACAAATATACGAGGATGGTTCCAAAAGTACTTGGTTTGACTTAGAGATGTTTCAAGTTTGAACACGCCGAGTCGTTTAGTATTTGTTGGACAAACATTAATAGTAAATTGGACATCTTTATGATTTACGACTCCAGAAATGTTGAAGAAAACTTTCGAGTAAGAGAAAAAAAAAGTAGTACGTTCTCCAAAGAAAGCAAAAACTGTTCCATCTGTACGCAATTTTCTTCATCAGGACAATTCATCTCCCTCGGATTATTTTCTGTTTCCAAAATTGAAAAAATAGCTAAATAATCAAAGATTTTCCAGCAATGGAGAGGCAGAGGCTATTTTGAGGAGCTTGATGATTTTTTTTTGTTGTCGTATATATGAGGGTTATGTTATAAGTTTTTACAAAAAGTGAAACGGGAAAGAAAAACTTCGTTAAGAATTATTTTCCCATTCCAACGCAGATATCATATAAACACGATTTTGGAGGTGATGCAACTCGCAATTCTTTGGCAGTGGAGAATAAAAAAAAGGAACATTTGGCGATTCTCAAATTATGCAGTATACGATGCGAATAAATATTTTTGACAACCAAATATTGAATATTGCTATGTCTCAAAACTTATATACCCTCGTAGAGAAGTGGTACTGAGAGCTAAAGGGATGAAAACTACTAAGAATAATAAGCCCCCTTTCCATCAAAATTCAGGGTGCAAATTTCTAATGCAAGGTTTACACGAAATAGGATCAAATATTTGTAGCAAAGCTGTAAAGAGTGTAAACCTAATTTAATACATCCTTGTAAGACGTTCTTAATTTTCACTGAATAATAATAAAAAATCGTTTTTATTGTTCTGATGTGTGAACAAAAACAAACATCATGAAACAGGAGTGTCGAGATTTAATATATACAGGGTGTCTCAAAACGATGCAACTACAGATTCTGTAAGCCGACAGGCTCGATTCAATTGGGATTATCAAGAGCGACTTAAACGCGTATAGAATTCAAATTTTGCAAGCTCTATATGGAAATGATTATATTTTCTTTGGATTGACACATAAACTGCATTATTGGGATTACTTTTATGAAATTAACAAAGGACATACAGTAATTGTAACTTCTGCACCCTATATCGATATGGTAACCAATTTTTTCGGGCTTCAACTCAAAAAATGTGAGCATTATAACCTACTGACATGATTCCAACAAGATGGGGTCACGTGGGTCACCACAAACAACTGCATTGCACTAGTTGTTTCCAAAAAATGTAATTTCACGAAGAGACGATATTAAATGGCACCTGATTTGATCCCACCTGATTTTTTCTTGTGGCTTTATCTTAAAAGGGTGGTCTACGAGAATAATCCATGAAATTTGACAGATTTAATCAACAATATTGAGGAAAAGATGAGAAGTATTCTTCGAACTGTTTTTGAAAATATCTTCAGGTGGATAACTTCGATTTAAACACTCTGTATATTTTTGTTTAAATATTTTAATAGTTTTTGCTGAGCAAAATATATTTTCCGATATTCTTAATCACTATAAACAATTTTGAATTGTTGTTGGCGATGTTCTTAGACATAATAAAATAAATTAAATATTTATTTTCGACCCAAGACTACTGAACGATTGTATTCATAGTTTTTTTACACATAAATATGAAATATATGACAAGTAATTGCTTGTGCACGAGTAGACTGAATGTCTGGATTCAATAATATTGTGCACGAACGGTAGAGATTAATAAAATTGTTGATGTTGCAAAACGAATATCGTCGACTGATAAAAAAAATAAGAAAACGTTATTTTCGAAAGAAATTGTATAATTTGTAACAGTTTCCATCGTTAGAATAAGCGTAAAGGAAAATGTTTACGAAACACTCGGTATTACGAGATATATTTCAAAAAACTTATCGAAATTATCCAGCATATGATACAACGCGTCAATAAAAAACTACACGAGATTGAAAAAAAATTATAATTTAAATTGTGTCTTTTTTAACTATATGTTAAGAAAAAAGTGCAAAATAAATAATTAGTTAACATCATCATTTCTTTAACTTCTTTTCTTGAGCTCTTTATGCACTTCCGAGTGTTTTTTATTATTATTTTCTTTTTTATCTTGTTTATCTTAGTTTTCCCTGTTTCAACATATGAAACTATGTAAAAGTACATGGAATGCAGATTAGGGGACTCTTTTCCAACCAGTTTGAAACCAGTAAAATATTGCAAAAAGCGTAAAAGAGATTTTGATTCATACGAGGATGGTTCCAGAAGAACCTGGCCTGATCTAGAGGTAATTGCTTTGAAAATAACACTGTATTAGAAAATATACTTTTATTTGGAAGCCTTTAGTCGAACCAATACGAAATTTGAACTAGATTCTACTCTGGGTGAGATTGCTCCTTTGTTATAAACAGTGGAATATAAGGTAGCAAAGTTTAGACGAAACCGTACGATCTGCGAAGACCAGCAGCGCAGAGGTCGATCAAATGAAGTGACAACTCTAGAATTGTTGAAGAAAATTTACACCAGAAACAAAAGAACAATCAAAACAATGGACTTGGAAGGAATAACCGGCTCCAAACAAGATCAAGAAGACCGTTTCATCTGTTGCCAAGGTCATGACGTCGGTTTCTTGGGATGCGCGTGGGCTAATTTTCATTGACTATCTTGAAAAAGCAAAAACTATCAACGTCGAAGTTATTGCAACTTTTGAGCGAAGAAATCAAGCAAAAACGGCCGCGTTTGGCTAAGATCTAGCCCCTTCGGATTACTTTTTATTTCTAGACTTGAATTAATCGCTCGGTGGTCAAAGATTTTCCAACAATGAAGATATGATGTCAACGGTTAATGACCAGTTTGAGGATCTTGACGATAGTACTGTATTTAACTAAAAGGAGAAAAAAGCAATAAAATTTTTGAGTTTTCTTCATCATCATAAGTATGGAACGATTTGTCTTCCTACCTTTTCAGGTAAGAACCTTCCAGGAATTGAGTTTCATATCTCACTGTTTCAATTATTTCGTATCCTATTTAATTTTTCCATTTTCTTTAATCTCATGTTTTGTTCTATTTTTTGTGTAGGAAACTTTTCAAACCACCCTCGTTTATATATGAGGTGATTCAGAACCTTAACCGACTCATCGTTATTATGAATATATCTGTTTACATTTTTAATGTTTTTACTCATCGATACATCGATAAATTATCTTAAAAATTTATTCATATCAAATAAAATTGACAATAAAGAGAGTTTTAAATTCAGTTAATTTTCGAAATAATCTCAGCTTCAACCGTGGTTTCGCTTCGAATTTTTAATATAGAAAACACCCTAAAAACATCCAAAAGTTGTGAGAACTAAATCTGGACTGTATGGAGGTTGTAGTATTGACAGAAGTTTGAGAAAATGTCTTCCACATGAATAAATGAAGACGATGATTGCCTCTATTCGATTCCGACAATAATTCTTATAGAGCCTAAAGCTTCATATATAATTTCTACTCACAATGATAAACGAAAAGAATATGAATCAAAGATTAAAGAAGAAATATTCATTATAAAGGATTTACTTTCAAAATGCAATTGATATATAACTTTCCGATATCTGAAAAACTTCTTTCTAAACGACAAGACATTCATGTCTCATAAAGGAAGTCCCAATCAAGAATAATTGTATTAAATACATCATTTTCTCAACGTCATACAAATTTATTGTGTATATCTTGAATCTACTACAAAATTAGCAGTTGGCGAGTTCATCATCAAGGTCAAAGGTCTAATAATATTTACTAACGTTTATTATAGACGCTATTATTAATTATTACCACTATTTCGAAATCTTTTCTTGTCAACTTTTCAAATTCCTTGTCGGGTTACAGAATTGGAGGGATCAAACAATTCAAAAACCGAGCATGAGATCATAATTCGGATTGGGTTTATCATTATTAATTCCATATGATTTTTGTTAACCTTTATCTTCAGAAAACGTTCCAAAAGAACGTATCGTGAATTCTGAGTAGTCCTTAGAACGCAATTGTAGGAATTGAGCCTCTAATTGTTCCGTATTTCTAATATCTAACTTCCAACGACTATTCACTGTTCTAAAATCTCAAAAGGATGTTCACTAAATAGAAATTTTGCATTGTGGAAGAGGTTATCGCCGAAAATGAAGCCAGAATCTCACGGTATATTACATTATCTGGTACCTCTGTATAGACAAATACTTGCAGATACAACGATTACTGCCTTTTGGATAAAATATTGATCTTTGTATCATCTAAATGGCTTGCTATTATAACTGGGTTGGACAAGTTCGTATCTTTTAATTTAAGTGAATTATTGACGATGACATAATATGGCGGAAAATTACTGTAGCGGAAGTGTGTCAAAATTATAAGAGTTTTCGTTTTTCATCGAATATCCCTCGTATAGAGTTTTTTTCTCATTACTAAAGCGTTTAATGTTTGAAAAACTGTAAAATATTGGGATTATGATCAATTCGTTTATAAAGTGAAATATTGACAGATGACATAATATGGCGGAAAATAACCGTAGCGGAAATATGTCAAATTAAAAAAAGTTTTCGTTTTTCATCGAATATCCCTCGTATAGAGTTTTTTTCTCATTACTAAAGCGATTAATGTTTGAAAAACTGTAAAATATTGGGATTATCTATGATCAATTCGTTTATAATACAATACAACACCCTTTCTTGATTTTTTTATGCATTTAAAGTTTCTCTTATACTAACAATGAGTAATTAAAATTTCTGTACGACGTACCAAGTTGCATTCTCGATGAGTTTACTTTCTCGGTTAATTTGTATACGCTTATATATGTTAAGAAGTGTGCCTTTGAACAAATGAAGCCATTAAAGGAACAGCTGAACTAAAACAATTTATCGGCGTGAAAAATTCTTATATAAACTACCTATGACTAATATACTGCCGCGTCATACGTCTCCATTTGTCTGTCATCGCTCAGACGGTCAGTCTACTTAAGTACCTTAAATGACAATCTTGTATAATTGATTTAATCAATGAAGAAGTTATCTAGAACAATTTTTATTCACGTACTTAAACCTTGACTTTTACACAATTCGATGACAAAGAATATACCTGCGTACGGTAATTATTATTCACTATACGAGGGTTGTATTATAATTATCTTATACTTTATCTTTAGGTGAATGCTTAGCTGGAATTTTTGAAACTGTTGGCATTATTCATACTGAACACACTGTTTACACCAACACTCACGATTACACTGTCTGATGCACGTTTCGATAACCGAATTATCGTCTTCAGAGACTGAAAATAAACATCTGAAGAAATGGAATCAGATTATTTTCTTCTATAAGGGATTTTATCTATAGAAACAGCAATTTTTCCAATAGATCAGACAATATCGAGAGAATGGATATGGACATGTAAGAGAAAACGTCTTTTGGGGATTATCCTGGTTTAGGTATCATAAAAACCTCCCCTACATTCCACATTAATGGTACATATTTTAGCCTAAAAGATTAATTATATCTGTCAGCTTAACTATTTCTTTACTTGGTAGATGACTTACGACATCGAGAGCTTCTTAAACTTTTTATATTTTCTTTTTATTTCTTCTATAATTTCTTTAGGAAAAGTCATCTTCTTGTTCTGCAGTTGCTTGGGCATAATTACCGCCTCCTTCATTTGTCTAAGTTACAATTTTTGGAAGCGTTGGTGATATTCATACTAAACACACTGTTGACATCAACACTCACGATTACACTGTCTGATTCGCGTTTCTATAACCGAATTATCGTCTTCAGAGACTGAAGATAAACACCTGAAGAGATGGAATCAGATTATTTTCTTCTATAAGGGATTTCATCTATTTAAGCACCAATTTTTCCCAAGTTTATTTCGAGTTTATCCTGACAATAAGGTCCTTAATTTTCTCTTTTTACAAACCAAATGGATAATTGATCCCTTCGGTTATCTTTCTAATAATAGGAGTATTTTTGTATTTGCTTCGATCTCTGAATCTAGTTTTTGTTTATTCGTTGAGATAATTTCTTCTTCTTATTCCAACTCACACCTATGCAAGTTTATTAGTTTCTTTATCGATCTTGGATTGATTCCTTGTTCTATAGTATGTTCACTAACTGTTAAAACAACTAGTGAATGATCAGATTTCAATCTATCACTTGCTGAGATTGCATTTGGACTTCAATTTTCTTGATATAAATAACTAGAATATGACAAACAGCAATTGGAGAAATCATTCATCTCTATAGTCATTATTACGTTTATTAGACAGTAGAAAAAAAAATTTTTCACTGCTCATAATTTCCAAATAGTTGAGAATTGTCGCCATGAACTTTTTCATGGTGAATGTACTTAGAACATGGTGTCATATTTGAGTTGTTTACATCCATCTTGGTCAAAAATTTTCTATGACTTTCGACGTGGATTAAACCAACAGCAGTGTGCAGATCCGACTCGCTTCGACTTTGTCCAAAATCGGGTGTTGTGTTCCATAAAACATCGATGCCGTGCGTAAACTGTAATTGCAAGATGTCATGTTCAATACCTTGAGATTGATGCATATTTGGGCATTAGTTCCACTAGCAAACATTGTTGGATACCGTATAATTTGAAAATCGCTCAAGAAAAGGTCGTGCAAGGAAATGTTCGAGGTGCTTCTATAAGACACCAGAATGTTTGTTCGGAAAAAACAGGAAAACCAATAATTTTGTACCACGACTTTTGAACAGTCAAAATGTCGAATTGATGAGTTATCCGCCGTGAAGTCCAACGATTCCCGTGCAGGTTAACGTCTTTCTAGAAGAAGCGGTTGATGCGTTCAAATAATCCAATTTGTTTTCATTTATCTATCTCAAAACTTAAGTAACAGTCCTCGTACTTAAAAATAGACTTTTATTCTATTATATATTTAGATAATTATTGATCTTTATTTGATAATTTCTAAAACATCCTGTAGATTATAAGATTTCTTGCCCATGCCTGAATCGTGTGGTTGTTTTTATTAAAAAAAAAAGTTACGTTGAGAGTGTATTTGACAATACACACTTAAGTCATTGTCAGAGCACGTGTCAAGCGGATTGGAGGTATCTGATTGGATGAACAAGACCCCACACCTTCCCAGGTACTAACAGGTAGAGGGTGGAAATCTCTCATCAGTCTGGTATAAGACGCCAAACACAGTTGACCTGTGCGTCTCCTACTTAAGCAGTTTTCTTCAAAGTTTTTTTTCTTTCTTCCTAGAAAAGTGATTGTAATGTTTTTGCTATTTCGACTTTCCGTTTGTGTTAGTTTAGTGAACAGTTATAGTGAATATTTTCTATGACATATTAACTGATTCATGCAATGTTTGTTTTTATAGTTTGAGATCAAAGAATTACGGATTATTTACTGATTTATCTCTAAAGGTATGATTCTTCGTTTTTTTATTCGTTTATAATGTTTGATAAGTCAACAAATTTTAACATACTTGAGATATATACATATATATATATATATATATATATATATAATGTATCTTTACTCTAATTATTGATTGTTGATGATGATAAATATTGACTACCTGTGTTACCTACGATTTTCCTTCCTTTGTGCTTTGTAATAAATTTTAGTTGTCACCGAAGATTTTATCATAAATTGTACCTACTTGAACGCTCAATGCTCATTCTGAAGGACTTAAAATCATTGTTAATATTTTGAGGTATACAATTGGCATCCTTTTGGATTACAAATTCCAACGAATATGAATTATCTTAAGGACAATACATTTTTAAATTATTTATTCATATATTTAATAAAATATGGAAGAGAAATTTTCTAAGAATTCTATACGAAAAATTATTTTACTAATTCCACATTTGAATACTATTTAAAGTCAAAATGGAATCTATTTCGATTTATTTAATCCAAGTTGATATAAAATCATCTTCTACACTTTATTTCTGGTAAATTTTTATAATTTTAAGATTAGAATGTGATCTAAGTGAGCTAGATCAGGTAAATAAGGCGGATATGGCAATAAAATGTAAAGCAATTCGACTAATTTTATTGCAATAATAGAAAACGATTTGGAGAATGAAACAACGTATTTTTTCTAAGCAATATAATTTTCTTTTTTTAAAAACATCCAAATGTGTCAAACCGACGGCAAAATTAACCCAATTTTTGACAGATGACATTAAAATCACTAAAATTAACACCAAATTTTGGCCACCAAACAATAATATGTCAATGGAAAAAAAATTGACGTCTCCAACAGTATCCCGATGAAACCTTTCATTTTGTTCATTATTTATAGCACCCAAATTCATGGGAAAGAAAACTAGATGATTGTGCAGGATATTTATGAGCTTTTTAATTTATGGTTTCACTTGGAAATTTTGAACAACATTCACAAAATATTTCAAGGCGATTTCTTCCAGTTCAATCAACTTTCCTTCAAAGTTTGTAGACTTCAAAAGCTCAATTTGTTTGCGGTTTATGCACTATCTAGATTTGGACTGTTGATCGATCATAAGTTTGGGTACTGAACAATGTGTTTGGGATTGGTTGTAACGCCTTTAGTTTGAATCAAACAACAAAAACATCATTTAGATGATCTTGTGGTTTCTTCCAAATAATTTGTGTACCAAAAGGGAAATGTTTTGATTCTTGCTTAGCCCAACTTAACAGGAATCTCATATAAGTTACACCACATATATGTGGAGCCCGGGATTTATCTTATTTCAACATAATATCTTCAATCCATCTCACCACATTTTGAATTCCTATTTTTTCTATAATATCCTGACTGAAAGATCCTGCAACCAAGTAATGCCTGTACAAAGAAACAAGTAGGAAGATAATAAGCAAAAGTATGATTCGTAACACAAGAAGGAGTGCGACAAGGAGGCAGTCTGAGTCCATGACAACTAAAACTATTAACAAAATATTATTAATATGCCTTTGCGGATGATATAAAGATCATGGCAGAAAACTAGATGGATCTACAATAAAATCTGACCAACTGGTACCAAATATTGGCAGAAAACTGAAACTGGACAAAATGATAATCAAAATTATGGCAATGGTAAATGTAAAGGGGAAAATTGGAATCGGGGTTGATGAGGAACTTATAGATCAAGTTAATAGCTTCCAAAACCTAGGAATTATGTCGAAAGAAACAAAAAGGTAGGATTTAGTATGTATGAAGAGTTAAATTGGAACAGCAGAGATGAAATAGCTTCGGAGACGTAACTAGAATTAATAGATTTCGAAACCTGCATGAAAGAGAATATTTGAAAATTGAACCAAAACAAGAACTCATAGAATACTGGAATTGTGGGAAAATCGATTGCCAGGCAAAAGAAAATATAGACCACGAGCAACTTGGGACACCATTTTAGGTCAAAATCTGATATTCATTTATCTATTTTCCATGGTTATATATTGGAAAACCAATTTTCTTTCAATATTTTCAATTTTTTGAATCTTTTATTTACGTTTTCTTTTATTCTTTTCATATTATTTTCTCCAGCAACTTTTGTGTGTTCTTCGCCTTTGATTAATCTTTTTTGTGAATTTTTTGTCTTCTGTCTAATTTTTTGATCACTTTTAAATAAACCAATTATAAGAAATTGCATCTGAAGGTGTTTCTATTTTAGTTTTTTAAATACCTTCGATGATTGAACTTATTTCTAAAAGGAAGCGGCATCTTTCCCTTCAATTCAGCTACTTTTTGGAATATTATTAGTTTGGTTGTTGCATTGCAAAGCTGATTAGTTTTTTTTACTTGAGATTTCTGGATTTGATAAAATCTACAAGATTTTGCTTCTATAATCTATGTTTGGTAAGTTCTACAGGATTTTATTCTTTATATTATATGGTGAAATTATTGATTGCATCCCTTTTTAAATATATTTTCGTACGTCTTTTCTATTTTTCTTGACTGTTACGGATGTGATTATCCATCAGACAGTTTGACGCTGTTGTTCAAGTTACCTTAAATAGACTTTCGATTGTTTTGAACACATTTTATCGAAACCGATGCAATTATAATAATAAACAATAATTTATTGATGTACTAGTAATTTTTTTTTATATAATTAGCAGTATTTTTACTATAATATTCAACTATTATGAAGCGATTTTTCAAACAACTTCTTTAGAAATATACACAGACCCACAAGACTCAGGTGGACTTTGACTAATGGTACCTGCCAGGTACTACAATCGTCAGAAATGTCATTTAAGTTAAAATGTGATTCGACCACCTAATGGGACTCTAAAATGACCCACCGATAAAATACTTATTAGTGAACTATAGTAAGTTCGAATGAAGATAACAGAAGTACGAGGACAGTTCAAAAATTTTATTACTAAATTAAAAAGCTGAATTTTTGTACAGTTTTTCAAGATAATTTCCCGTCGTATTTTTAAACATATTTTTTGAATTTTACACTATATTATGTGTAAGTTTTCCCGTCTTTTTTCCACTATGCGTGAAAAGGATTTAGCTCCACTTGAAGCTTCAGGTTAGTATTTGGATTATCATATGGCTATCCTAAAATTACAGACTCTACGAGCTCCGTCCATACTATTCGCTTTTTCCCAAACTTCCGTTAGGTCTCCTCGTTAAAACTCAATTACATTTTATCCACTAATCTAAGGCAAACGTATCAATTATTTGGGTTGCATCACCGGCATCCCAAAAGTGATAATAAATGACTACGAAAGCTTGGTGCAAGTGGCAAAATGCGTTGAACAGATTGCAATCAATATTAAAATCTATAAAACCATAGAAAAATCGTACGAACCAAATAAAAATCAAACTTTTTGAATTGTGGAAAGTATAGAAACGAAAAACTAACTAACAACTTCCCAAATAATATAATTTTTCTACTAAACAATAATTGTATTATCTCAAACTTAATCAAGTATCTAAAAGACACTCAATTTTATCACAAACTGTGAATTGACATGTCGCTAATAATCTCTGTAGTTGTAGTAATTATATAATAATTAAATGTGTGTCCCCAACCAATCTACGTGTTCAAATCAAAGTAAATTTCGAAAAATTTTTGAGCTTCTTCATTGTAGTGCCCACAAAAAATAATAAAATTACAAAAGAAACGGAAATTACTAAAAAAGGATCAAGTAGATAGAACAGATTTGAATAAAAAATAAATATAACCAAACATGAATATGTTATATTATATTTAATGTGTTCCTCAAATATAAAATTTGTTTAAAACGAAAGGAAATTAATAAATCAATAAGTGTATTGTACTAAAATTTAACTTTAGCTATACCTCGTATAAACCGTAATTTCCCCGTGTGTTTAAACAAAAATATCTAGCCAGCATGTCGCCGACTACCTGTGATTTATTCACAAATATTTGTTCCTAACACCTACACGAAAAATTTATATTCCGATTTATACTATTTTGTACTTGAAAATACTATTGTTCAATGCTAGTAATTCCATGTTGTTTTGCTTAAATAACTTGTATTAAACAGAGTGTAACCTTCATCTTAGTTTTCCTCTAAACATATTATCGTGATATTATATACAATTTGCAAGGTTGATCAATTCGAATAGGATAAAATTTTATACAAACATAAAACGGTACAGAATTTAGTTTTCGTTCTACGAGGACGCTTCCTGAAGCAGCTAGTCTGACAAAGAAAATTTTGGGCAAAATATATTTATTCTTCAACTCCTTTCAGCTCCGGACACTTTTCTCATCGATGTTCAACTCGAAACTGCCATTATTAACATTACCTCTCCATTGTTGGAAAATCTTTCACCACCAAGCCGAACACTCGGTGGAAACATCTTCACGAAGCTGTTTGAACAAACGCGGCATCCTTACACACAGCTTTCTCATGTCCAAATTTTTAGTACTACACTCTTTGAAATGTCTTGTATGTCTGCTATGTCAAGCACGTTCAGTCGAAGATCATCCAGTTTTGAGGGCTGCTTTATATTCCTAAAACTTTGGACTAAAGGCACCTTCAAATGAAAGGTAGTTGTCGTTTGGAAGAGAGTTACAACATCTCTAGTTTCTCTAAAGAATTTTTTATATCACAATCAACCACCCCTAATCGAGATATACAGATTTGACAATTCCATCAGCTCCCACAGCTCTAGCGCGGATCTGCAAATCACCAACAGCTCTAACGCGGATCTGCGAATCACCAACATCTCTAGCGCGGATTTGCCAATCTCCCAAAGCTCTAGCAGGGGTCTGTGAATTTCCCACAGCTCTAGCGTGGATCTGCGACTCACCAACAGCTCTAGTGCGGTTTGCCAATCTCCCAAAGCTCTAGCAGGGAACTGTGAATTTCCCACAGCTCTAGCGTGGATCTGCGACTCACCAAGAGCTGCTGCGCGGGTCTGCGAATCACCAACAGCTATAGTGCGGATTTTCGAATCTCCCATAACTCTAGCGCGTATCTGCAAATCTCCCATAACTCTAGCGCGAATCTGCGAATCACCAACAGCTCTAGCGCGATTTGCCAATCTCCCAAAGCTCTAGCAGGGGTCTGTGAATCACCAACAGCTCTAGCGCGTATCTGCGAATCTCCCCAGAGCTCTAGTGAGTCTCTGCGAATCTCCCACAGCTCTAACGCAAATCTGCGAATCACCAACAGCTCTAGCGCGGTTTGCCAATCTCCCAAAGCTCTAGCAGGGAACTGTGAATTTCCCACAGCTCTAGCGTGGATCTGCGACTCACCAAGAGCTGCTGTGCGGGTCTGCGAATCACCAACAGCTATAGTGCGGATTTTCGAATCTCCCATAACTCTAGAGCGTATCTGCAAATCTCCCATAACTCTAGCGGGAATCTGCGAATCACCAACATCTCTAGCGCGGATTTGCCAATCTCCCAAAGCTCTAGCAGGGGTCTGTGAATCACCAACAGCTCTAGCGCGTATCTGCGAATCTCCCCAGGGCTCTAGTGAGTCTCTGCGAATCTCCCACAGCTCTAACGCGAATCTGCGAATCACCAACAGCTCTAGCGCGGTTTGCCAATCTCCCAAAGCTCTAGCAGGGAACTGTGAATTTCCCACAGCTCTAGCGTGGATTTGCGACTCACCAAGAGCTGCTGCGCGGGTCTGCGAATCACCAACAGCTATAGTGCGGATTTTCGAATCTCCCAAAGCTCTAGCAGGGATCTGTGAATTCCCCACAGCTCTAGTGTGGATCTGCGAATCACCAAGAGCTGCTGCGCGGATCTGCGAATCACCAACAGCTCTAGCGCGGATCTGCGAATTTCCCATAACTCTAGCGCGAATCTGCGAATCTCCCACAGCCCTAGTGCGATTGAACGTTTTCTATAATCTCAATAGTGTTCAAGTTTGTTAGTTTGATGCATACTATACCACAAAAAAGCAGCTCAAGTTATTGCTCTAATTGAAAATGAACTTGGAAAGCGAGCTGTTGCTAGACAATTATAGATATGACCAGCGCAGCGGTTCGAAGAGTGTGCAAACGTTATGAGGAGATTGTTATAGGCGACCTGTAATAGACAGAAGGCGATCTCACATTCCACAGAAGACAACTTGAATTAGATCTATGGCTAATGGTATTAGGGATGTTATTAGAGGTCATACCAATTATTAAGATATTAAGTGTTTAGTTCTAAATGGTCAATTTTCAATTTATGTTATTAAACCATGTTAAACATAGAGCATATTAAATTCTTTATTGGAAGTTTGCAGTTTTGAAAAACCTTGTATGATCATTAAAAGTAGAGTCTTAAAAAAAGCAAAGTAAATCATCAGATGTCAAGCTTGACGAGATGTCAGTACCAATGAAGTAATCGTCGTGAATTTATGCGATGTCAAGAATTTTGAAGAGATATGCCTATAAAAACAGTAAAAATTCTTGATACTTGGCACGTCAATTTGAATTAAAAATTTCTAAATCCGCTTGGACATTCAACTTTTTCTTTGTACAAAAGAAAACTGCCCTTGAACCTACGAGGAAGATAACCAAGATATATTTATCTTGTGCGTCCATACACTATAAACCTGTCTTCTTAATCGAGAGAGCAGAAACCACCTGAATAACTATTTGAAATATTCCCGTAACAATTTTTTTTTTGACCAAAATACAAGAAGTCACTTACACGCAACTTATACATTTTAACCTTCAGTCCACGCCGTAAAAACAGTTACGCGTATTTTTACTATGTAATAGTACATACGTTGATGAAAAACGTTGCCACGTCTACTCAAATACAACCAAATCATGTCATAATTCGTGGAGCTACGGTAAAGCGATTTGAAATGGTGTCCTCATATCAAAAAGGATTTTTCCTCTTTGTCATTGTCAACAATAACATTAAAAAGTATCCATTGTGTCCCCATTTACTGGAGGACCCTGTGTTTACAATTCCACATCTTCAGCTTGGAAGCAAGTATATCAACTACAGAATTCTTTAATGACATCCACCATTAGATCTATGGTACGATGGTAATAAAATGTTGTTGCAGTTACCAGAGATGCTGGATTTTTGGTGGATCAAATATTCTATGAAAATACTACGTTAATTTTTCGTTATATCCACCCTGAGGGTGTCGAATTCGATATTTCTGAGACAATAATTTAGGCCCTGAAAATAAAGTTGTTTAGTTACATTCTGTCAATGATACCAACACAAATACCAGGGGATTTGTATTGGATTGCTGTCCATATAAATATTATATTCATAATCTATGATTATGCCCTATAAAACATGGTAGTAATAACAGGGTTTTTAGTAAAAAGCATTTTTTAGTTGAGAGGAACAAACTAATTTCTTCAGACATCTGGAACGCGTCATTTCAGTCTGTGGTCAATGGAGGGATGAAATACAAGATTTTATACCTTTTGTATGATGAAATGAAAATTTAAAGAGCTACATTTGACTGTTGTTAAATCTTTCTGTTAGACGTTTAGTTTAAACGTATGGGAAATTTAAATGTATAAAGACGTAATATAATTGTCACGATTTGTGTATAAAATGAAGATCGAGAGAAAATATTTTACGATATTGGCGTCAGGATTAAGTCAAAAAGCAAAATTGAGGTTATGTTGAAGCTAGTCACGAAAAGTTGGGAGTTAGTGACAACGAGTTTTGTATTGTTTGAACAAACCTCGTATAATTGTTTGAAACACATATTTGTTTGATATTTTTGATGATTTGTCAACTAAAAAATTATTATTTTGAATTCGTTATAATGAAATGGAGATATTATCTTTGAATATTTATTTAAATTCGAATATCCGGCAACGGTGCTTTAATACGACAGACATATAGGATCCGAGAGATATTATTTGGAAGTCGCAAGTTGAAGACAAGAGTGATCGCATCTCGCATCTCAGCAGTCCGCTTTCTCCAGTCGTTACTAAAAGGTGAACGAGTCCAACTTGCTTGACCTCACCAAAGCCACCAACTGCCAACATTCATGCTAGAGATTCTTGAGAGACTCAGTGGCGCAACTATGTCTACATACACTAGAAAAACAACTGATCGTTCATTAAAGTTTGTTTTAAATTGTGCCTATACAAAGATACGTCAACAAATTTCAAGTAAACGACGTTTCTGAGATACCTAAATTATAAATCACGATTTTTCTCAATTGATTATTATTTTGATAAGAAGATTTAGATGAATTGAGGACTTTCAGGATACTATCACTGATATAAATTATCTTAATATCCCTGTATTTAATACAGGGATGATTATTTGTATGGAGGTAAAGATTAAAACCAATACAACGATTAAAATTCAAAGTTTGAAGTCACTTATCAAAAATTTCAGTTCAAAATTGGTAATCACAGTTGAGGAATATAAACAGAGTGGACAAGAAAGTTTTTTCCCCGTTTATTTTGATGTCTACACTCTGAATTGACGCCAGTTGAAGGTATTTAGGAAAGCGAATGGATTGGATGTCATTCAGTTATATAAAATGTTTGTAGGTATTTTTTAACCCCGCAGTCGTCAATATTACGATAAAATTTGTATTAAAAACTTTGAATATATGTAAAATATAAGATATGACCTTCAAGGAAAAGTACTTAATGTTAATATTGGCTATTTTTGAAAGAACTTGTTCGAATTGACGTTTGTTTATAATAAACAGGTGTGTATTTTGATTTTTAATAAATGATTAACATAATTAATTTTATTTTAAACAAGTTTCTTCGAAATTAATAATAGAAATGATGTCAATTCTTCGTACGTTATGGAAAACATGTAAAAACTAACTTCATTCGATGCGCTGGGGGTAAATATCTTGCCATTTATACTAAGCCTCATCGCAATAGAAATTCATAATAATCAAAAATAACCATGTCCAGTAAATTCTCCAAACTTGAATCCCATTGATTATATGTGGGAATCAATGAGATGTTCTCTCTTAAACGGATTTTATCCTTTTATCACCTTCCAAGAGGTCGCAAAAAAAGTTGTTGTTACTTATTATGAGGATTACTACTTAAGTTTACTTTCTGACGTGATTATGTCAAGTTGCCGTCATAAAGTTTGACATTGACATACGAGTTTCGCTATTTAATTAGCTCAACCGAGTTTTATCCGTTCTACAGAATATTAATAAAGCTGGAATTTTTGGAACTGTTGGTGATATTCATATTGAATATACTGTTTACACCACCTGTACACCAACACTCACAATTACACTATCTGACGTGCGTTTCGATAACCAAATGATTGTCTTCAGGTAAACTGTGTTGTAAACAGATAATTCAGTTTTATTGATGCTTATTTTACTTTGTTTTGGAGGAGATTTTGTGTAGATTTCAAATTTTGGTGATAAACTCTTTGACTTATAATGATAGTGTGACAAATCTTATTATTGTGTCAGGAGATTGTTCATTAACTCACACACAAACAAAGAATCAAACTGAAGAAAAAAATGTGGGAAATTAATAAAAACCCGGCAAACATCAGATTCCTTATCATATTTTCGATATAATTTTTATTAAAATTGTTATTTTTTTGATAAATATAGATTTAAAAAGGTTAGAATCATAAAGTATTGACAGTTAACAGCACTACTACTATTATTCTTCGAGAAATTTTGCTTTTCCTTCTGTTTTTGGTTGGTTTTTCCCCATTTTCTTCTGTTTACTTCACTTTCTTTAATTACATATACAGAGTGTACTATATAAAAAAGATATTAAGTGTAGTTCCGACCCATTGAATATTAATTTTACAGAAAAAAAAGTAAATTTGACCATGTTTTTATGTTAATCCATTCTTCTATTCTTTCTGTCGGGTGGAAATTGATTTTAGGTTAAGTTATGTTAGTTAAATTGTCGAGATGTTTTGGGTCTTAACAATCGAAAGAATACGTTTACTTATAAAATGTTTATAAACCTTTTTTATACAACTTTTCAATAGTTTTATTTTTTGTTTAAAACTTTTTCTTTTCGGAGATATTTAGTGAAATTTTTATAACTTTGAAGGTGATTGGAAAGCGAATGAATCTTCTTTGATTGAAATCCTTTCATGAATTATTTTGTCTAATCAACGACGAGTTATAGCGGAAATTTTATCGAAATCTTTTTGGTAATTTATCCGTTATTCGAAATAATAAAAATAAATATCAATACCGCATTTTATTTGTACGATAAATTAATTATGATAAAAATATATAATAGTATATTATATATATACATATATATATATATATATATATATATATATATATATATATATATATATATATATATATTCTATCTAAAAATACAATTGGAATATTCTGTTTTTCACTGTAGATCAACGTCTCTAGGGCGCCAGACTATAATAAAATTATAAAATAGAAACCCATTTTACCATCACTTCAAAGAAATTTCAGTTTCGTATCTACCGACAGGTATTACGACAAAAGAATAGGTATTATATTTATGTTTAAACCGAAATTTTTTATTTCCTTAACAAAAATTAAAAAACTGCGATAATTCTTGTGAATAATCTGTGTTCTACTATAAATTCTCTGATTAACAGCGAATAAAAGAATAATTTCCTTTTTCCATTTAGTGTTATGTAACTAAAAACATATTCTTCTTCTTTTCCGGAGTTCCAGCCACTTGTGGGCTTTGTCCTATTCAAGTACACCAAGTCTTTCATTTGATATTTCTTCATTCCACCGTGCTGAAGATAAAATTCATAACAATGTCCCAAATACACTCGATTTAGTCGATCTGCAATCGCGAGTCACTGTGAAAAAACTGAACACGAAATTGTAAAATCTCAAAGCTACAAAATGATATAAAATCTTGTTCTCACAGTCCAAAAACTTCTTAACACCAGTACTAATTAGTGACAACTGATAAAAGGTTATATACCTGACCCACAACTATCAGCTAGCCATCAAATTCTACCTGAAAATCCACACAAGTGATGAAGTTGCTCGAGGTATAGCTTTCATCGAAGACGCGGTTCCAATAGTCAAAGAAGAATCCAGTGAAACGCGAAAAGTGACTGTGAGCGGCTGAACACTCAAAAGAGGATTCAATTAAATTTAAATTCACCCCAGGCTACCTAGCAGCCGGTCTACGATTTACCAAAGAATATATCAGAGGTACCTGCTATAGATAGAAGAAAACAACCTATAGAAAGATCCATGTTATGAAAAAGAAAACGAAGCTTTTGGAAAAGGTTGCTGAGTGCTTTGGACCAGCATTTCAATCAAATGTTTCTATGGAAACTGGCGGTTTCGTTCCCCTCGTTAATTTCATCGGCTAAAACTTGCCGCTATAGATTTGCCAACGCGTAGCCCAGACTTAAATCCCATCGAGCATCTATGACTTGAGCTAGAAATTGTGCAGCAGTCAAGAAATCGGATTCAAAACAGCGTTCAGTGAAGAATGGGATAGCATATATATTTAGAAACCCATAAATGATTTAACTGATCCAAACCAAGCTTGGTGAGGTTAATTGCCATAATTCTGAAGAATGTACAGAGCACATTTTCTTAAGAATTGCAAGAGATCTATACTAGACCTTAACCGCCTCTGGAATATCCATCCTTGGACCTTATAAGCATTTATGGCTCAGAAAAAATTAGGCCACCGTTTTTTTTTTTTTGGAGATTATTCCAATCCTTTAAGTGGTTGAAACCTGTTGCTAACAAGACATCATCGTCCAAAAAGTAAAAAAAGCCATCGCATTTGAACAAATTAATGTCGAAAAAAAAGTCTTATTCATACTAATCTCGTTTCATATTTGAATCCTGTTATAACAAACTGTATAAGTCAAGGATTAACCTCAAAACTAAAACAAAAACCAAAGTCCTCTTATCATTTTTTGAGATAAAGTTGTTTACACCAACTTCCAGTTAATCTCAATTATTAATAATATCGATACAAGAAATAATTTATTACCTAGTGCGGAGTAAAAAATAAATTCAAACTCGATATTAATCGATTTGCCAATTATTTTTTTTAAATCTAGTTTAAATATTTTATAATTGTATTCTAAAATGGAGGAAAAATAGAATATTTTTGATACCATCAAAGAAAATGCTATTGATTGCGTCGAGGAAAGCGCGGTGATCAAATACTTGCGTTTTAAAGAGTTGATGAAAAAATCTACAGTATCATATACAGTTAAAAAGTTGTGTCGTGTGTTTAAATGTAGTCGACAGTCTTATACAGATGAAAATGTAGTTAAAACCTCTACAAAAAACGGAAATGTTGTAATAATTCACAAATAAAATCGATCGTTATCTATCATCAACAAAACGTAAATAAAAAGTTTTGTTTTGAGTAGTTTTATTGAAGAATTTTTATTTTTGTTGCAGGCCGCGTAAAATGAATTTAAGTAACAGTTTTTGGCTGGTCGTTCTGGCTGTTCTCGAATGTTGTTGGAGGACGAACTCCTCGGAGGTTCCCAAAGACGTTCAAGATCAAGTAGAAACGAATCTTTTGTCGCTTTTTGGTTTCAAAGGCCGGCCGAAAATAGATAAATCGAAAGTGGTGATACCTCAAGCTATGATCGAATTATACGAAATGCAGATGGGGTTTCCCTTAGATACGACATCGATTCCGAGGAGGGGATGGCACACTAAAAGTGCAAATACCATAAGGAGTTTTACACATGTTGGTAGGTTTAAAAAACTTTTGGTTTTACTTCTAAAATTCGTATGAACTAGTTTGTAATAAAACTTAATTTGTAGTACAAAACTTAAGGTTATTTTAAATATTACGAGGGTTGCTATTTGAATTGCCAACTTAGAATTTGATATTTTTAATGGTGAACATACTCAGTGTGTAAAAGAAAGAAATAAATATTTATTTATCTCAAAACTTTAGTAGAAGCCCTCGTATTATAGAATCATCGAAATTATCTGAGTTTAATACAAATTTTGTGTCTTGTATTGGTATCTTATAACCGTGAAGTTTATAAAACGATAAAAAAAGGTTTGGACTTTGTGACTTTTAGAACGATTATGAAAAATTTTGTAGAACCACGTAATCGTCGAAAAATCGTTCATTTTTTAAATAGAACCGATTCAAAAAAGTTATAGTATATATTCCGCATTATGCCCGAGACGTTTATATAAGTAATTTAATGTTTTTAAAATCCTAACCAATAACTTTTAGTTATTATTTTGTCTAGAATTTCTGGTTATTTTTACGAAGCGTTATTTCTTGAAATAAAATTTCAAAACAACGCAAATACGAATTACGTTCGGTTGCTATTCGATCCATATTTATTATTGCAAAGAATCAAATTCAGTAAATATCAATAGTTCCCGGAAGAAGTTTTTAGAAATCAAGCCGCCCACAAAGATTTGCAATAGGTAGTTGGCAATAAAGAAAATATTGATAATAATCAATATTAAAATAATAAACTAACAATCGCATATACAACGTACTGTATAGTACGGGCGCTTGGAATTAGAATGAACAAAACCATCATCAAGGAAATAACTGAAAAAAATTACGCAAATTCACAAAAAGTCGATGGTATCTGCATGACCCAATGAAAAAGCGGTATCGTCAGTTTTAACATGGTAGACAGTCGTTTAGGTGGAACCCCAGTAAATCGTGTGACTGACACACAGATAGTGCTACAATTGACAAATCCATATGACGTTTATGAAGTACGAACTGTCAATAGGCTATGTGTCAAATTTCATGACGTTTCGATCAGTCAGTAACAGCGACAGTCATTTATGTGAAGTTACTTGCGTTATTTTCAAAACAATGATTTTATCATTGCTTCTTGATGAAAACAAATGTTGTACAAGCTCAGTAATAGCTCCAAAAGTGTTATCCGCACCCTACTACATCGATAAGAACCATTTGTTCTGGGTTTGCTGAATTTAAACGTGGTCGATGATGGTGAACCTTCTAGTCGTCCAATTGAGGTAATTACTCCAAAAAAAATCAAAAAACTACACAAATTGGTTATATATTATCGTAACTTAACCTAACTTAACCTAACCTAACCACGTCCAAAGGCACAACAGTCAACTGGGAAGGTTATGGCTTCAGTATTTTGGGAGGCCCATGAAAAATTATTAATAATTCATTTATTTATATGTATACAATGTCCTGGATTCCTTTTGTTTCTACACATCTAGTGCTATACAACTTGCTACATGGTTTAGCCAGACTGACAAAATTAAACGATCAAAAAAATTTATTCTAGGTCCAAATACTTGAAAATTATCCCAGAAGTTTACAGATTTCGAATAGATAGTTCTACTGCATTAAACATTGAATACAGTCGGATTTAGACTTAGTATTTTCATAGTTTTCAAAAAATTCTATGCATTTATCCACATTTTTATCGTCAGCATCATCTTGTACATCAAATTTTCCGAGCAAACCTTTAATTTTATTTCTTTCAATTATATGTTGACGTAGATTGCATTCGTCTTTGCTGGTTGAGCTGTATATACTTTTTTTTATTATTTTCTATCTAGGTTTACTTTTAAACTAGTTACAAAAATCCAAAGTGGTTTTATGCTTTTATTTTTGTTGCATTGCCCTTTTTTGATGGTTTCTTTGTTAGTTACCTTAGATTTTTCATTTCTTTGCTATTTTCAGTCTTGTTTCATCTTCATGAAACCTCATTATTTTTTTAGCGTGCGACACACCATAGTGTTCATAGGGTGGTAATTCTTCCAGTGTTTTTTTATTTCTTGTCTTAATCTTCTAATTTCGAACTTCTATTTGTGTCTCCGCATATCGATTTTTGAGTCTTGCTTAATTTTGTAATTTCTTGTTGATATTTTTAGTTCCATAATATTGTAAATTCCAACAAGCTCCTCGACTATAAATCTGGCGTAAGTAGTTGAATTAATTTACAAATTAATATACTTGGAAATCATGAATAACATGATTCTTAGTAAACGTAAATGTTTTACTATGAATATTTCAAGGAGCACACCTGGCAAATGCACATTCTTTTTGAAAAATATTGCTCATAATTTTCTATTTGACGTTCGTATACTTATTAAAACATATAATTGAGCTGTATCTGAACTATTATTTATTGCTCGTTCGCGATTTATGAACAAGCATATTCAAATAAAAATTTTTACTGCTCGACGAACTTTGCAATTAGTTCTACCGAAAATTTCTGAAAACTATCATGTCAAAAACAATTATTGATATAACTGACTGGTAGAATATGCAGAGACAGCTTAGACAGTTAGGATTATTGAAATTCAATTTACTATTTGTGTTATTTGCAAAAATTTCTGACAACTGCCCTGTTGTAAAGAGATTTGTCGATATAATTGACTAGTAAAGGATGCAGAGACGGTTTAGATACATTGGATTATTGAAATTTAATTTACTATTTTTGTTATTTGAGAAAATTGCTGAAAACTGTCCTATCGAAAAAATATTTGTCGATATAATTTACTAGTAGATGACGCAGAGACAGTTTAGACACATGGGATTATTGAAATTCAATTTACTATTTGTGCTATGTGAGAAATTTTCTGAAAATTGTCCTGTCGAAAAAAAAATTTGTCGACAGAATTGACAGTAAAGGGTACAGAGACAGTTTAGACACATAGAATTATTGAAATTCAATTTACTATTTGTGTTATTTGAGAAAATTTCTGAAAACTGTCCTGTCGAAAAAATATTTGTCGATATAATTTACTAGTAAATGACGCAGAGACGGTTTAGACACATACGATTATTGAAATTCATTTTACTATTTGTGTTATTTGAGAAAATTTCTGAAAACTGTCCTGTCGAAAAAAAATTTGTTGATAGAATTGACAGTAAAGGATGCAGAGACGGTTTAGACACAAAGGATTATTGAAATTTAATTTACTATTTGTATTATTTGGGAAAATTTCTGAATACTGTCCTGTCCAAAAAAAATTTGTCGATATAATGTTCTAGTAGCTGATGCAGAGACGGCTTAGATACATGGGATTATTGAAATTTCATTTACTAAAAGAGGAATGGAACCAAATAGACGACGATTATTTCTCGAAATTGTTCAGAAACTGTGAAATAATAAAAACAAAAAGGGGTTACATCGATGAATAAAAAATTCGAATGTATCTCATCGTTAGATCTACAGGGTGGCCAAAAACTTTTGACCAGTAGGGTATGTTCTAAATTACATAGCTCGATTGGAATAAGAAACCAAATCTACTTAGACAAAGCTTAGTAATAGATAAAATAGAAGATTCCATATCAGGTTTTTATTATACAATGTATCTATTCCAAAAATATGTTAAAAAACATTTTTTATTTTTGACGATTCGTTCCTTCTAACTGAGGATAATAACTCAATATATATCGTAAATAATCAATATTTAAATAAGATTGAATATTTGATAAACCAACGGCAGTTTATTGTTTTTTTTTTCAGAATAAATTAATTTGTGTCACTAATTATCAGAATAATGAAATAATCATTGTTGTGAATCTTTTCGACAATGTTTTAAATTCCACGAATACCGCCCTACATACACCTGTTTGAATTATTAACAATCTATATTACATATAAAAAAGATGTTATTCAATACAATGAAAAAGTAGTGTGAGTGACTAATAATCAGGACACTTTCAAATCAGTATTAAAGTAATCAAAAGATGTATACCACCTACATTCTCTTTCGGAAACATTCCTCGACCCCAATGGCGCACACATCGATTATATTTAAAGTTTTCTTAAAGTTAAATTTTAATTTTGGAGAAAAAAGTTAATTTAAGGTATTTCTTTTCATTTTCACTGCTTAAATTCGCTCTATATCATCCACTACATCTTTAATTATCCACTGATTTTTGCCTATTCACTTACTACAGGGTGTTACTAGACTTGATGCAAAAAATTTTCACCTACGACTCCTCGTTTCTGATTCCGCAGCTTTGAAGGCTTGTAACACAGAAACGAGAGTAGAAAACACCCTGTATATACTTTTTTTTAGTATTTATATTTGATATTTTCAAAATATGAAGATAATTGAATTTCGAAAATTATGGATTCAGTATACAGTTATGATAAAGTAATTTACCGGGTGGGCCATAGGTCAGAAGCTAATTATATTACAGTTCCAGGAAGAAAAAAATGTAAGAAATTGATATGTTGATTATTTTTTTTGTTATATACAAGGTGTCCAAAAAGAGTATCGGGTATTTGTTTTCGCGCCACGTTCGAAACGGAGCGACGAAAGGGAGCGGGGAGGGGTTCGTGGCGTCCACCATTTTGTGGAGTTTTAGTCACGATGGAACAGTACTCGGGGACGCATCGCGCATTTTGCGTACGAGCGTATTATCGTAACGGTGATTCAATAGTGACTGCTCAACGTCTGTAACGTGCGGAATATCATACGCGTCAAGTAACGATAGCATTAGAAAATGGATCAGGATTTCGAGAATACAGGTGCTACAGTTAAAATTAAAAACTCTGGTCGCCCTCTTTTAGTTCGCGATGAAGAAACAATTGAAGAAGTTGAAGCGTCGGTTCGTCGAAATCCATCTTTATCCATCCGAAAGCGAAGCCAAGCGTTAAACATCAAAAACCGTCCTTACATTTGATTTTAAAGAAAGATTTGCATTTAAAAGCCTATAAAATTGGTTTAAGTATTGAAGGATTTAACAACTTTGAAAACATACTGTTCAGCGACGATGCAAATTTTCACCTGAATGGTCATGTTAATAAGCAGAATTGTCAGTACTGGGCAGTCGACAATCGGAGTCGAAAGCATGAACGACCCTGCACAGCTCAAAGGTCGTTGTTTGGGCCGCTATGTCTGCTAAAGGAATTATTGGTCCTTATTTTCATGAAGATCAACGATGCCGAGCAATCAATGTAAATAGTGACCGTTACTGCGATATGTTGCGAAATTTTTTGGGCCCAGAGTTGCAGGAGTTTGCAGGTTTCAACTCAAGAACGTGGTTCCAGCAAGATGGGTCCACTTGCCATACGTCGAATGAATCGATGGAAGTTGTGAATGAAATATTCCCTAATAAAGTTTCGCGAATGAGTAACATCAACTGGCCTCCCAGAAGCCCCGACCTTAGCACGCTTGACTATTTTGTATGGAGATACCTTGAAAGTAAGGTTTATCAAAATAATCCAACGAACCTAAACCAAACATCAGGTCAGAAATGGCAGCAATATCAAGAGCTTTGTGTCGACGTGTTATCGCCAATCTTCGTTCCCGTTTAAAAGAGTGCCAGCAACGTAACGGTCATCATTTGGATAACATCATCTTTTCCAAATAATTTTCCAATTCATATAGTATCAAAAAACAACAAGTTTTTTATTGCTTATAAATATTTTTTGTTTACTTGAACTTACAAATACCCAATACCCTTTCTGGACACCTTGTACATTTAATCAACGGGTGTGGATTCACTATTGGACATTTCGTACATTGATTTATATAACTTATTCGTTGTTTTGAAAAGGGTCATTTTTTGATTGATCTTTGGTGTATGTATACGTTCAATTTTTTAATCTTTTTCTTCTTTTACATATTTTATCATTCATTCGTATATGAAGTTTTCGATTGGAATGGGAATCACAGAACCACAACAGAAACTGCTTCACTACTAAATGTTTGTAGTCTTCATGAAATTGAATGTTCGCTGTGTATATTTCTTCTTCTTTATCACAAAACGATTACTATAAAACGAATAAAAAAATGTGGAAATTATTTATTTCGATCGAAAGTCAATAACGCCAACAAATACTCAAAAAGACATTTCGAATATTCAAATAGATTCAAATATAATTAATGCGTATTTATTGGATGGTAAAGACGTAATTATAAGACGTAATGATAAACTCGATATCTCGAAATTTTTCTGATGTATGCATTTATTATAGTTATAAATAACATTCGACGATTACCGATTAAAAGATTACACACCATATTGGAGAAATTAATAAAATATCGTATATTATGTACAAAAATTAGTAATAAATGATCGAATTTTTTTATTATTAAATTGCTCAAAAATAAATTCTGTTATTAAAACTAAAAATCGATAAAAATAATAACTACAAAGCCTCTCCGATTGAATAGACTTCCTGGTCGTTATTTCGTATACAAAACATAAGAAATTAAAATTTCAAAGGCTAATTCTATTTGGATATCACAAAGGCCATGTCAATGCATCGAATCGATGAAGCTGGAAATCAAAGACAAATCAATTGATGTTGATAGACACAGATATCTAATTCAAAGCGGTGAAAAAAAATTGGTGAATAAAGACCTTCAGTAAACTAGAAATCTATCTCTTTGATATACAGATTGTGCAAGAAGCTAGATTTGACATGTTTTTAATCATACTGTTAGCGTTTACTATTTTTCAAGCAGATTTATTAATTAATAAACATTTTTGCTCTGAGTATTAGAATTGGAACATTCTCTTCAACAGCCAGGTGGCCCGGAAGGCTTTTTAGGCTGTTGGGGATAGGACAGGTTAGCGTGAAAATGTAAATGAGCTCTAAAAGGTCTCCATGAACTAAACTAATAGTTAATAGAAAACTCCAAGCCAAAACAAGAGATTCACAACCATAACAGTTGAGGAATTTCGCGAGATCAATCAATCACCTTGAAAACATTGTCATGGTATAGAACATCTGCATATTGAGGGAGTTAAATAGACCATACTTCGCTCATTCCAGTAAAAGGTTTAGATTTAATATGGTTAAATCGCTACTTATCTTGACCAGATTATAACGATTAACGTTAAATTAGTAGAAGCTGGTTACCACAAATTCAAGATAGGATTAAAGATGTTAGAGTTAAATAAAGGAAAGTTGCCATATTCTGTTGTGGAATGAAGACTACTTCAGATACTTGATGGAAGTCTTGACTACCAATTATTTGATAATACTTTTGTTTTGTTTGTATGTATGGAACTACCGTTTCGTTTATTGAAACTAAGCGATTTTTATGATGATTATCAATGCAGTCGAAACGTTCTATAGAAATTTATATAAAATATCTTTCAATTATTTTTTTTACTATTTCTGTTAGAATGACATCCCGGTACCGGTTGAAGAATTTGACCAAATGCCGAACCCATGAAAACGCCCGTGGCGAATTTTCTTCAAAAATATTTCTAGCAACAACAATAATTCAATTATCAATCAACACAGTACGTAAACAAGATTATTCCACTCGAGAAATCAGCATTTCACTATTTATAATTCTGGCAACTATGTAAATAAAACAGTCGATCGCAATGGCGTAGATTTATAAAATAAAAAATAGTCAATATCTTTGGGAAAATTTGTGAGTGATCTATCAATCCTTTTGAAAAGTCTAGAATGTGGTATTACCAGAGATCTTCGTCTTCTAGTTCAAGCGCTTCCAGGTGAAGTGCTCTGGAGCTCCTTAGTTTTTCACCCAGCAGATCTACTATAGTTAAAACTAAGTCTTGGCCTATCTCAGCTCCAGGAGGTTGTCCCAATAATTGGTTTCGCTCCTATGTACCTACTTTTCCATTTTAACTGTCCCTTGAAGGGCCTGCTTTGCACCGTTGTATCCTGCAATCTAATGTAGGGTAATTTTATGATATTGGAGCTGCTTGACTATCAAACAGGATGATGATCTCCTGTTTGCGATAGTTACTTTCGAGATAATTTTTTCCTTCCTTACCAAATTGATTTAGAAGACTTAAGTGCTAACCAGAAGTAATTATTTAAGTAGAGGATAACCAAGAAAAGTTGCTTATTCTGGCTTATTAACGACTACGAATATTGAAGTCCTTTGTGAATTTATTGATAAGGTTTATAGACGAATTTAAAGTGGGAGATGTCAAGGAGACCTACTAAAAGTACTTTGAGGTATTTTCTCATAATTTTGTTGCTAAATACATTGGAAAGATCCCAATTGCACTGAATCTCTAATCTTTTCACCAATGATCAATGAAGATAATGAGAAACTGGATCATATAGGAGATTTTTTACGATTTCCATATCATTCCCTAACGTCATTGAAGCTCTAGTCACTAGCTGTATCAGGTTATGAAGCTAGAGATTATTGTTAACTTTGTAACCGCGTCCGTTCGCAAAAACGACTTCACTTGGAGGCGCGGAGCGATTCCCTAGCATCGCAAAACCGGCTGATTTTGAAGCCGAAGGAAGCGCCTATCTTTAGGTCGCCAGGTTCAGGTCGACTATAACATCATATTTGTTTTAAAAGAAATGAAGAATGTATAAATAAAGTTTCCATGTTTCAAGCTTTGTCTTGCCTAAATTATGCATTAGGGTTCTTAAAAAACATTTTTTTCGATATGAAAAAAATCCTCACCAAGGTTGTGCCCTGTAGGTCAACTCTAAGGGGTTGTTTTTTCATTTGACATGAGGAAATTTACTAAAATTGAATTTTTGGTGCAATTTTCTACAAAAAACAATTTTATATTCTTCGAACTTTCCATGTTATGAAGATTAGTTACAACCGTTAAAAAAATTGGTATATTTTTAAATTTGGAGAAAAATCTGTTTGTTTTATTATGACAACTATGTGTGAATTCAATTTCAGTGAAATTTGAGACGGTAAGAGTTGACAAAATATAATACAAGGTGTTTTTAAAGTATAATCAATTATTACGTTTTTTTTTGTAAAACTTCTTTAAATGATTCCCTATTATTATGACATCAAAAATGATAAATTTTGGTCTTTTTTTTCTTATTGTATACCAACAGTAGCCCCCAAAATTCCCCCCAAAGGTCAAGAATCTATAAATCTTGATGGAAACATATTTTATAACTTGAAGGGGTTAATTCAAATGCTAATGGCATACACAGAAAAAAAAACAAATAAAGAAATAGCAGATGTGTTGAGGCTTATAATTCATGAGGAATTGAAAAAGAGAAGTCGATTGGATTAGACGAATGTTTGCAAATTGTCATTCACGAAAAATAAATCTCCAGTTATTTCATCATCGTTATTTTTTTTCAATTCTTTCTTTATTGCCTTCGACGCTACTGATTAAAATGTTGTTGTTGCCTTTCTGTAGCGAAAGTGGGACGGTCATATTATACAATATTTCATACCTAATTAAATAATGTTGTACATGCATACACTAACTTGTCACAACTGAAAATATATGAATATCTTATACAGAATAATCTAATTTTAATAATATTAATTAGTAATATTCCCTAGAAGGGTTTTATAAAAATTTATATCATTTATTAGCAATCAAAAATATAATCTAGGACAAACAAATTTCTAATTCGTATTCAGTATTATACCAACTATCTTCTCACTATCGTAATTGTAGATTTTTTGAAAGCTTTCGATCAAATTTAGCATTCCGAAAGCTCCCTAGTTTTTGTCTGCCAAATCCTATTATGAAACCGATTATTCAACAAGTGCGTTCAGTTTTACTCCACTATTAGTATTTGCACCTTAAATATCTAAAACGTTCAAAATATCTAAAAAAAAACCAAAAAGTCAAAAAGTTGAGATGCAATGCAATATCGGGATCTGTTCCAAGGTATATAAATAACCCGGGGGACTCAGACATGAAATAGAATAGGCTGTAGCGGGAAATGAGTTAGAAACTACTCAGAAAGGGATCCAGGAAAATCGTCTTCAGAAACTGAAGGTAAAGTCTCAGAAGACGAAAATTTGGTTATCGAAACGCGTGTCAGACAGTGTAATCCAGAATGAATATCGCCGATGGCTCCAAAAATTCCAATTGAAATGGGGTCTAATAAATGCAAAGTGGAAGGTAATTTCCAGAGACCAAAAAGCATTTTATCAATAAAAGTGAAAAATACAAAAAAAAAGACTATTAGGAAACAGTTATAATGATCCCAATTATGGAAAATTGAGGAAAATTTTTGGAGGAATTCAATATAATGAAGACTTCTGAACAATTTTTTACTATCAACTAATAATTACCAATGTATAAAGGGCACAAGAAGTTAGATGGTTGAAAAACGTTTCTCTAATGAATAATTTCAAAATACTGCAAAATATATTGAAAGTACAAGAAGAGGGAAAGAGAAAAACAGTAAAACCAAGCTAGAGAATGGAAGAGGTGAAGATAGATACAAGAAAGTTTGGTATGGAAAAGAGGAAAATTAAATGGAAATATTTAATAAAGAAGATCAAGTTAACAATTTAAAAAAAAATCTTTGTAGTCTTTCAAAAAAAGGTTCGTAAAGAATTATTTTAATATAAAAACTTAATGTAGAGCTACTTCTAAAAATCGAAATGATAATCGGAATCAGTAGATGTATTATCGCAACCAAATGCCTTTATGAAAACAATAAATCATAGGGTTTTTAGCCCATCCAAACCTTTTTTTATTATTCTTAACATTTAATATATGACCGAATAATAAATTTTGTATTAGAAATTAGATTTTATCAGTTTTTTTTCACAATCACTCCAAATCATAAAGGGGTATGTCTTTTTACCTACAGTGTGCGGCAATTATACGTTCAATACTAATTACTCAATTGACATAAGAAAAAAAATTAATTAGATCAAATTAGTATACGAATAAAAGTGAAAAATTATATTTTCACATATTTGTTAATACTGCAAAACATTTGATGATTTTTTTCTCTTTCCAGAAAGTCCTGTGGATACCCGTTTCACGAGTCATCACAAGTTTCGATTAAAATTCGACGTATCTTCAGTGCCGAAAGAAGAAAAAATAAAAGCCGCGGAATTAACCCTCAGCAGGGAAAAGATCCATTGGTTAACCGAAGGTCTAAGCGAAGAGGATTTTCTACAAAGGATTTTAGTAAGTGACATAATCCACCCGGGAATTAAAGAAAAAAGAAGCGCTATAACGAGGGTTATCGATAGCGTATTGGTCGATACGAGGGAAAACACCACCGTTAGTTTGGACGTGTTCCCCGCCGTGCAAAGATGGTTGAATAAAAAAAATAACAACCACGGTTTACTTGTATCAGTAAAATCAGTTGGTAAGAAGATTAAGAAGCCGAAACGTCACGTGCGTTTGAGGAGAAGCGTCCAAGAAGACGATAGCAGCTGGAACAATGTTCAACCTATACTGTTAGCTTATACAGACGACGGGAAAAATAGACCAAGACGCGGGGCAGAGTTAACCCAAATAAAAAGAAGAAGACGAAACTCTAAGAAGCATAACCGATCGAAAAACGAGAAGAGGTACCCGTGTAATAGGCATCAAATGTACGTCGATTTTCGAGAGGTCGGTTGGAGCGATTGGATTGTAGCTCCTCCCGGCTACGACGCTTATTATTGTCAAGGAGAGTGTAATTTCCCTCTAGCGTCGCATTTAAATACTACGAATCACGCGATAGTACAGACGCTTATGAATTCGGTGAACCCCCAGAAAGTTCCCAAATCGTGTTGCGTACCAACGCATCTCAATCCAATTTCGATGCTTTATTTGGATGAAGACGAAAAGGTTGTTTTGAAAAACTATAAAGATATGGTTGTTGTAGGTTGTGGCTGCCGGTAGTCGAATTTGTTTGTGACAATTTTTACGTAACCGCGTCTGTGATCATATTTGAACTTCAATGCTACCCTACCTTCTAGCACTAAACATTTATTGTCCCAACGATTTTTTCATATATATATATATATATATATATATATATATATATATATATATATATATATATATATATATATATATATATATATATATATATATATTTAAAAATATCATTATTCTGCCGATTAGTGTAATTATCGTCTTTCGGAGCTTAATTTAAACTGTTGTTACTACCACGTTAACAATACTTATAGGAAAATATGATGAAAACGTTGAACACTTCTTCTTCTTATTTTCACAATAAGCGTAAGTGAACATTTCAATTTTTATTAGAGTATATGACATTTGATATACGGAGGATTTGTATCTTCATTATCCTTTTCGCTGCTAGTATTACTTTATCAAATATTTCTGAAATCCATTAGAATGTGTTTATAGGACTATTTTGGTCAGGTTCAACAGTCGAATGTTGAAAATATTGCTCTGGATGATCTTCCGCATTACAGTTTTTTATTTTTTTCTCATTCTAAAAGAGAAAAAATCAATACCTTATCATTATAACACAAGGACAATCGAAAATTAGTAAATAACTTCTTAAATTGTCATTTGAATATCGGACAGTTGACAAAGTTTTTCTCTGAATTCTTAGTTTAGAGAAAACTTCGAACATCACCTCTAGTTTAATATCAATTCGATTCGTTTTGAATTTTGGTAATTTTCGTAATGATCGTGTAGTTTTTACAAAAAAAAATAATAAAAAATGAAATTTTTCTAAAAATTATTCCTTTTTAACCTCTTTTTAATAATGAGGATCAAGAAAAAACTGCTGGAACCTTTTTTTTTTAGAGCAATAAATTTTCTATAAAATGATCTAAGTTATTTCACAACTTAAAGCTTTGGCCTCCTCGACAATTCGCCTTCAAACCAGTTTTTCATCAACTTTCCCATCCTCTTAATATCCTATATTAATTGTTTATTAGTATTCGTGAATTTGATCTTTATTCTACGAAACATTTAAATTTCTGAGCTTTCATTGTTTATTATTTCATCTTTTTCGTTCATGCTAATTCCTTCTGATAATTCTTCGTTCAAATATTCTTTTTTGATTTCATTTGTCATCACCCAACATTCCAATTGTTTCGTTCTTCTTATTATTTGTTTTCCTTGAGCTTCATAAAATAATCTCCATTGCCATATTGTATGACTGTGCTTGGTTTGGTTTGGCTCTAAACATTTCTTCCCAGATATTGAAATTTATTAACAACTTTTCGAGTTTCATCATCTATTATTAAATCTTTTCCTCTTCTAAAATTTTCATAAATACACTCATAGATTCAATAACAACTAGATCGAGCTTTTTACATTTTTTTTCTACATTTCTGATCTATTCGCTTGTTGTTTTGTGCAGTAGAGCGTCCTCGAGAAATCAACTTCTTGCTTAACACTGAGTAACATTATTTAGTGAGGTTAATTTTCCAGGGGTGCAATCTACAACATCTGCACAACAATTTTTGTTAAGGGTTGCTCCGTTTTACACTTTTCGGCAGATTACTTAACTTGTTTGTCGTATTTGGGGTATAACCTAAATTTTGTAAAATGCGCTGACTATTTTTTATATTTCATCTGTGATTGTAATTTTAGTTTTGAGTTTTGTTTTATCAATAGTTGTAATAGTTTTAAGAATTGATTAATGTAAAGTTATTTCAGTAGAACGCGATATATTTAATATTAACATTTATATACATAACCTAACTTTAATCTTGTGTTAAGAAATTACGCTTGGTGAGCAAAATAAAATGATGAAAAACAAAAGCAGGTTACAGTGTTTTTTTCTCATATATATATTTTTTTATAATTCTGTTTAAAAATCAAAGATACATTCTACTGGAATAACTGCTAATACTGATCTCACGTACCTATTTTCTGTTAACCAAGAGATGATATCTCACAAGAAATGCAATAGGGGGCGTGACATCTAATATTTAAAAAGAAGTATACAAGGAAAATTAACAGTAATTGTTTTTTTTTGTATCATTTTGTTAAATACCTTTCGACTGTACCTTGTATACTTCAGACCGATGCAAAAACAGTCATTGTAAAATATTAGTACCTGCTAAGGAATATTTATTGAATATTTTATATAATGATGTGCATATTGTACAAAAAAAATAATTTTTCGATTCAATAAATTAAAATTGTGGACATTTTGTATATTAATAAACAAAATTAAAAATATTATTCATTGAAATTTGAAGGATTTATAATGAACATCAATTTAGTTGCAAATGATATCTCGAAAAATGATTACGAATATCAAATATATTATTACAGCTTTTCATCTCTGATTTCCTTGAGCCTCCATAGATTTTCATGGAAATTGGTAAGTATATATGATGTAAAATTTTTTCATTACTAATTTTTATGTTGATAGACATCAAAAACTTTTCATATTTCGTGAAAAAATCCATGTTCGAAAACGGTTTTTCATAAATCACGATTTATTTATACAGCAACCGGAGTCAATAAACTCAATATCTCCATCAAGCGTCATTTTGTATATTGAAATTGATCAATTTAATATTTTTTTGGGAAACAAAATTAAGATACCGCAATTCTCAATCAATTAATATGAGTAATTCTTATACTTTCATAAATTTGTTTCCAAATTTTCGGTCCCTGATGATGAATACTCTGAATATTGGGAAGCTAGGAAATATTTTAGAAATATTACACGTTAGTGTTTAATTTTGCAACAATCCCATGACGAAAACACTCATAAACTATCAAAATATGATAAAGACGCGTTAATATGTTTCCGCGGTCTTCAGGATTATAAACAAAAAATTATAAACTTTACGTCTCCCGGGCGAACATTTTATCTGTTAGGAAATCTCTAATTTAAATTTTGTGCTGGCTTCCCTGCTATACTCTAAATTAGCTCTTATCCTTTTTCTTCTCATTTTTCTCTTGCCTTTTCCTATCCTGTACCAGTATCATCATTTGATTTATCTGTTTGTTGTTTTTGTTTTATTATTGTTAAATGTCCAAAACAGTTTTCTTTGATCGTTTTTTGTCATAATTTCCTACTACTACTTTTCCTACTAGTAACTCAATTTCCATTGCGTCTAATTTATTTTCTTTGATATCTCTTTCTCATTGAATGCATCATTGAATTCTTAGTTTTCCAAGATATACAATTATCAATATTTTGATTTGTTCTATTTGTTTTTCTTTTACATTATCTTCGTTATCATCGTCTGTTATTTATTGGGTTCATGTTGGGGTGTTCTATCTTCGTTTCCTCCCTTGTTTTTTCCCTTTTCCAATCATGTTTTCTGATCTTGGTTCATTCAGTTGTGATTTCCCTTACAATCTTTTATATACGCTTCAAATTTATCATTGACGTTTGGATTTTTCTTCTTCTAGCACGCAACTGAAGATTTGAAAGTTTTTTTTTTTTGACAAGCCAATCGGTGAATGTTGATTTGAATATGAATTTTTATACTGAAATTGTTCAATAATATGATTGAGAAAATGTCCATAATTTTATATATCTATTGAAAATTGCTAGGTTATTATTTAAATGTAATATATTTTGAAATAACGATTTAGACCTTGCTTGGCTCTTTAATTATAATTCTCTAACAATTTTCTGAGATTTTTATTTGATCGAATGATGATAAACTCATATTGTAAATTAAATAGCCAATACTTATTTGTAAAATTATGTAAACTTGTACAAAATGTATATATTAAAAAATTTTATTATGTATTATTTTTTTATTTACATTCAACCATTTGAAAAAAAATGGCCACCAAACAACAAGGTTTCTTTGTGGTAAAAATCACTTCCTGAACGTACAATAAATAACTACGATTTTCGTGAACTTCTGGAAAATCCATTCTTGGACAACATTCACAAAACATTTCCAAATCATTCACCTTCCCCTCAAAATTTGTATCCTTAGTTCCTTCTTCAATTTTTGCCTCGTTGAGTGATTAAAAATATCAAAAATCTACGAAAATACTAGGTCCGCGGTTTGCAGATGTTTTAGCAAATTCACAGCTGTTTGACATTTACTATTTCTGTGCTATAAGTACAGACCGTATAGTCTAAGTTCGTTCCAAACATTCTGTTCTGTGTTCCAACCGACTTAGGAATCGTTTGTCAAGCGGATATTGCGCAGACAAAATCATTTGAACGTTTCCAAAAAACAGTTCAAAGAACGATCCAGATTAGTAGCTTGGAACAAACTTTAACTTGATCTCAAAGTACGACGTTCTGTAATTGAAATATTACGTTATATATTTGACGTTCCGATATACGACGTAAAACGTCACAAATTAAACAATGCATTCAACTCATAACCTCAAATCACGACGCTATACGATGTAGAATTGTCAAATGTCATAAATTTGTTAAGATGAGGATGTGTTGAAAATGCGGATTAAAAAAATATATACATGGTGTAACATGTAACAGTGTATTATATCAATTTTTTAATTATAAATGTAACCCCCAGTATATTATTCATTTTTTGTTATGGGATATACCGTATCCTTTTATATAAATATATTTATAATATCTTAACCTATTTAATAATAAAAGTCAAACACGCTATTAAAATACCATAAAGAAACCCATATGGGTAAATAAATTTGGCATGAAATTTTGTGTGTGAAATCGGGAGTGTTGTGGTTGTCATTTTGTTCATTCCACAACAAAGAAATAGTCATTATCGAGTATAAACCAAATCATTCCACCACAACTATTTTTACATAAAGAAAACCTGAAACGAAAACAAGGTCATTCAGTCTTTAAATTTAACAGTGACTATGATAACTTCAAGGAAACTTAAAATCGCTGCCATATTTTATTAATGAAACTTCCACAACTGATTGACGTTGCTGGACTGAACCATGTCAAACTGAAACTGTTGGCGCATCTAGCGGCAACTTTGGGAAATTTAGCGGTTCTTTAACTCACTGCTTGTCATTGTAATAGAATAAACTATTTTTAGTTTGTATCGGTGCTGATTCTACCGAGCTTATCAGAAAAGTATTTGGGATTTTATTTGGTAGATTATCCTTCATCTTCTTTATAATATTATCATGTATACTTAAGCATTTACAAACGGACTTTGCTTATCAGACATTGTTTTTATTATTTTTATTACTTTTTCAACGTTTGTATCAATGGTTTTATCAATTTAGGATTTTAAAAATTGGTTGTAATAATACGTTATGAAAATAGTTTTATTAACAATAAATTGTTAACTTTACTTGGACAAATCCTGCTTAATGTTTAATCTATTAAGAAGTTGAACGTTTAAAAATCAAAATCTATCAAAATAGATTATTCTGAGACTGTATCAACGACCTAAATCGAATTTTTACAAACAGTTAAACCGATTTTAAGGTTAAGTTAGACATGCTCTTATTTTCGGTTCACTAGAAGACAAACTACCGTGAAATTTTAAGTACTTTAAAGAACCGCGTTCTCTACACCAAAAACAATTCCACCACGATTAAATCAGTAGTGTATTATGATATAATTCGTGAGGTTTTGATCATTTAAACGCGATCGTCAGTTTCCATAATATACTTTTCACTTCCTTTCCTATTGTTCTCATCTCTCTTTTATGTTTCTCCAATATTTTTAACTGCGTCTTTTTCTTCTTTTTCCCCACCTTCTCCACCTTTTTACTCATATGTCATCTGTCATTCTCCCTAGTCCAAGTTCAAACCATCTCGGTTTTTTTAAATATTTTTACCGACATGGAGACTCTGAACTGGGGTTGAACGATGTAGACAATTCAAATACCTAGATAATAAATGGAGACTGTGGAAATGGACTACTTAAAAGATCGTGCAGGATATCTAGAACTGAGTATATACGACGAGAGAATACAGACTAAGCAACTGCTTTGGTACGAGCATATGATGAGGATGGAGCAGAGCTGGTGGCCGAAGAAATCATTGATGTATCAACCGCAGAATAGAAGAAAACGAGGAAGGACCTCAAGGACCTGGAAGGAAGGAATTGAGCAGACCATGAAAGACAGAGCTATCCAGGATAAATAGAAAAGTGTGGGCTTCAGCGAAGAAAACTGCAGGACCTCCTCGAAGTTTTTTTAAGCTGCCTACGCCAGATCATATTGCATCGAACCTGGTGATGGTTCTACCAGTTCTTTGTCTCTTCTTCTTGTATATACTCCATCTTCTTGAATTCCATAGAGAAACTTTCTGAGCATTTTACGTTATTTTCAGTTTATTTCACTCTTTTTCATATAAAATTACTTTTTCGTATTGGTATTTACACAATTTACTTTTCCATTTCTGTTGAAGTTGTTTAACAATGAAAATTTGATTCATTGTCAATCTTTCTGATTTAAAACCTCCTCGGTACTCAATAAACCATTAAAAGGTACAGGCAACACTTAAAGATTTACGCGAAAATTGCGTACAGCTAAAATTTAGCCAACAGGTTTGATGTTTTACATGCTAGGCGAAGAAAACGTAAACTACCAAGAACCACGTCTATCTGTTGATTAGAAACATTTGATTGGTCAAAAATTTCGGATAAAATGTATTTCTTTTTTTTTAGCTAGAAAATACAAATTTGGGAAGACCTAACCTTAAACTACCAGCTTTTTAGAATTTTTCAAATAAACCGCCAGATAACAAACTTGTGTCAAATTTTAAGGTTATGTTACCACTAATTAACCACCCAGGATGGTTCTATTACCTTTTACTTACCTTCTTAAAGCCCTAAATAGTATCGTGCAGTGTACTAAAGTTGGTATTTTCAAGTAAAGAGGTTGTAAAGAAATTAATTTCTCTCGAAATGTTTATACCAACTTTGGAGCTCTATTATTCAATTTAATTAACATATATGAGTATCAATGTACAAATTGGTTGGATTTTGTTGGATATAACTACAGAAAACTATAAATTAGAACCAATAAAAGATTAAATAACAAACTGATTCATTCTGAATCACATCGGGTTTTCCATGTAACGAAATCACACTCGAAAGAAATCGGCAACGTCGATGTTATTGAAAGAATCACCCGCCCCTATTTGTCCCCCGATAAGAAGTAGATCATCATCGTATCTGAAAGAGCGGCTTAAACAAACGCTTTAAGTTATTTGAACTGTCAGACCGACCATACTAGACCAATTAGGAGGCAGAGTGTGCTTTTTAACGAGTCCGAATAATGACATGGCCCAAACGCCGGCCGCGGCCTCACCGGATGCTAGAACTTCTTTTCTTGCCTCCCAAGGCGAAAAACTCGGATTGAAACAACTGCACTTAATATTATTATATGTAATTTTGAGCAATATAAAAGATATAATAGTACCATTCTAGGGTCTAAATACATACATAAAAAAGTATGAAGAAAAACACCAAAACGTAAGATACAAAGTACCTGGTCTTACCTAGAGATGTTTCAAGTTCGAAGACGCCACGTAGTTTAGTATTTGTTTGGCAGCCATCAATATGAACGTTTTTAGTGAATTTGTTAACATGGAAACTAATACCACTAATATGAAAGCTGAACTAGATTCCTGTCTGGCTGGGACTGCTTCTTCATTATCAACAGTGGAATACTGGAAAGCAATGTTTAGACAAGACTGTACGATCTGCGAAGACCAGCAGCGCAGTAGTCGACCAAATGAGGTGAAGACTACAGAAATGTTGAAGAAAATCCACAAAGTGGTACTGGATGATCGACGACTGGAAGTGCGCGAGCCAGCCGACTTAGTACACATTTAAAAAAGTGCAATACATCGCATATTAACTGGTAATTTGGACATGAAAAAGCTGTGTGAAAGCTGGGTGCCGCGTTTGATCACACAATGAAGATGTTTCCATCGAGAAATTATAGAAATAAAGCAGTTTTATAATCATGGATGAAACGTGGGTCCATCACTTCATACCCGAAACAAAATAACAATCGAATCAATGGATTGAAAAGAAAGAATCGGTTCCAAAGAAGACAAATATCGTTCCGTTTGCTAGCAAGGTCATGGCGTCGATTTTTCGGGATGCGCTTGGGATAATCTTCATTGACTATCTTATTGCAACATTTGAGCAAGGAAATCAAGAAAAAACGGTTGCATTTGGCTAAGAAGAAAGTGACAATACACCAGTTCACAAATCTGTTATTACAATGACCAAAATTCTTGAATTAGAGTTTGAATTGCTACCTCATATACGTCAGTCTTAGTTCCCTCAAAGATTTTCTTTCAATGAAGAGGATAAAGGTTTTTTTGGGGAGCTTATCGATTCTTATTATAAAACGAGTATCAAGCTTATCGAACATGAAAAATAGATATAATTTTTCCAAAATTTCCATCCTCGTACGAGCTAAAATTGAATATCATAACCTAAAAAATGAAGTTCGATATTTTTATTCTTTTCTCCAGTGCAGTTGAAACTTATCGAAAAAAATTTTGACTGGCTGTTTTAGGACAGGACTATTTCGCCACCCGCAGATCAGACTTTTAGAGTCCCTGAACGTGGAATTTCACGTCTTTAATCATGCGCCTACTTTTGGTGCATTCATTCCGACCTTTCCGCAGAAACGCCCCGGATTTAGTCATCAATTTGCCGTAGATTTTGTTCGATGGTTTCTACTTTACGACCACAACTCGTAATTTTCGTAATTTGTGGGTTTGCTTATTGTTTGACATATACATTTATTTGTATCGGTTTTACGATTGTTCAAAAATAATTCACGAAAATTTTAACGGTCGAAAATTATTTTTTCAGTCAAATCAATTCGTATTATATCAATTTATAATAACTGAGTCAAGAACTTATATAAGGGAATGCAGAAAGGGGCCTTAGCCTCCCATAAACCATGTAAAAATTAACAAAAATTAAAAGTAATAAAACATTAAAATTATTTAAAAAAAACACCCCCACTGGTAGTAAGCATTGAGAAAAGGGTATTAATACTTCGCTGCAGGTTGTAGCCCTAAATTAGGGTTGCAGGAACCCTAAACACGCTGCTACCTTCAAGAGAGAAAACATTAAAATCTAAAATATTTTTCGATTCAATCAATTTTCAAATAGATAGTGGTGGAATCGTTTTTGGTAAAGCATAGCGAATCCCAATTATAGAAAATTATTGAAAAAAAAAAGGTTATAGTTAACGTAAAAAAATTGGATACGAATCTGTCTTTGCCGACGAGACAAGGGACATTGAGCATCTATCAATTGGTCTAGAAATTTTATAGATAATCTTCATCGCACTCGAAAATACCTGTGCACCCTCGTATACTCAAACTTTTCAGAAAACTCTCGTATCTAATCCTCGAATTCAATCATGTCAAATTTTTTATTTGTGATTTCTCACTTCATAAATATCAAAAAAATTATTATTTTATCCGATTTATATATCTCATATTTGTTTATTTTGTTTTTTAATAAAACCAATAACCCTTCAAACGGTGTACACGTGGGATCTTTGTGGTTATAAGAAGTCAAAGATTAATCTTTTCAATCCCCAACTATTTAGTCGTACCTCTTGGGCTCTCGAGCAGCCACTCTATTAAATACACATACTCACAAACACACACACACGTCAACACAACAAATGATTTATATACAACCAAATCATTGAATAAAGAAATACTACACAGTCGAAAATGTAGTCTGCATTGTTAGGTTATGACAGGTACTTAACCAGACTGACTGTATTGTTTGTCATATCCTTTTTTGAATGGGAACCTTGCCGCTATTGGTACTACCTATTGGTTCTCTGCTGTAGGTAGTTTCAATTACAGGGGCGGACTCAGACCTATTCAAATTCAAGGAGGGATGCCCTCTACTTTCCATTTATTTATTCATTCATTCATTTATTCATTTAACTATATAATTTATTTATTCATTCATTTATTTATTTAACTATGTATTTACTTATTTATTTATTTATTTATTTATTCGTTCCTTTATTTAACTATTTACTCATTTATTGATTCACTGATTCATATATTTATTCATTTATTTATTTATTTCTATTCTAATTTTATTCTTATTTTGATATACATGATGTAGGTGATCTATTGATTAATATAAATATGCAAATTGTCAGTAAATTTTTCAAAAAGATTGAAGTTAAGTCGAAACCTTTATTTATTTATTTATTTATATATATATATATATATATATATATATCTAGGGTGTCATGAGGATTTTTGCATACTTTTACCATGTACTCTACCTCTACCCTGAGGGAAAATATCATTAAAATCTGTCAAATCCATGTTTTTATTCACTTATTTATTTATTTATTCATTTATCTATTTATTTATCTATCTATTTATTTATTTATTCAGTTATTTATTTATTTCTATTTTGAATTTATTCTCATTTTGATGTTCATGATGTAGGTGATCCACGGATTAATATAAATACGCAAATTGCCAGTATAACATTTTTGAAAAAGTCTGAAGTTAAGTCGAAACGTCAATTTTTTATTTACTTATTCATTTATTTATTCATTTATCTATTCATTTATTTATCTATCTATTTATTTATTTGTTTTTTATCGATTTATTCATTTATTTCTATTTTGAATTTATTCTTATTTTAATATACATGATGTAGGTGATCTATTGATTAATATAAATACGCAAATTGTCATTATAATATTTTTGAAAAAGACTGAAGTTAAGTATAAATGTCAATTTCTTATCAATCTTTCAAAAGTTATTAAAAGAAAACTAATTCTAAAACAGAAGAGACCTCAAATCAAGAACCTTTTTTTATTTATTTATTTACAGGGTGATTTGTTAAATTGATCATAACTTTTGATTGGCTATAGTGTTCGCACAGCTGATTTGATTTTTTTAATTTTTCCATTATGCATTTGGAAATTGCAGGACCGGCTTTAAAAAAAAACTTCAAGAAATTGTTTTAAATATTGCATTCTGTATAATATATTTTTTAAATGTTATAAGTAAATAAAGAGAAGAGAAGAAACATCATTTCTTCATCTATTGTAGAAGACATTGGCTGTCAAGAAATCTCTAGGTCAGAGCAGGTGCTTCTGGAATCATCTCTAAGTACGAAATATGAAATTTCAAATTTCCTGTTCGTTATTTAGATAAAGTATACTAGTTCAAATGAAACTATTGAAGATGAAGAATTGGTATTTTCACCAAAACCTTATTTTTTACCCCTGAAGAGTTTAATGACTTAATAAGGGGTTAGAATTTGTCTAAGAGTAAGGTAGAGCTTTTGGGTTTCCGTTTGAAGGTTATAGATGTCAAAATAACATACCAACAAAGTCGATATGAGACTTTTTCTAGGTTATTTACCAAAGCAGATGAACTTTGTTATTATAACGATATCAGAGGTTTGTTTGAAGCAATTAGGATTCGCTGGGGTTCCTAGTGAATGTCGTTTATTCGTTCAATCGCTTATTTTAAACATCCGACAGAAAACTGTGAAATTGTAAAAATTTTTGAAATATCTCTAGAGTTTGAGTGTCAGTTTATTTTAAGATGGTAAGATTCTGTTTGTGGGTTAGTACATCGGATGTTCAACACTATATTCAACGATAATTGTCATTAAGAACTGAATTTTGTATTGGGAAACGAGCTGAATGTAAACGCTGCGTTTACTCACAATAGAATAAAAACAGCGATGTTTCCATCGAGTGTTTGGCTGGATGAAACGTTAGTCCATCACTCTACATCCGAAATAAAAAAAAGAATCAAAACAATGGACTGAAAAGAGAGAACCAGCTCCAAAGAAGGCACTGACCGTTCCATCTGGTCATAGCGTTGGTTTTTTGGAATGCACGAGGGATAATTTCCTTGAAAAAAGAAAAATTATCAACGGCGAGTATTATGCAACGTTTGAGCGAAGAAATCAAGAAAGAACGCTGCATTTGGTCAAAAGTGTTGTTTTATCAAGATAATGAACCAGCTCACACATCGGTTATTGCAATGGTCAAAATTGATGAATTGAAGTTGTACATACACTCTAATCACCAGATTTAGCCCCCTCGGACTATTTCCTGTTCCCAGGCTAATAAAAATAGCGTGGTGGTTAAAAATTCTCCAATAATGAAGAGATGAGATTGACAGTTATTATTTCTTGACCATTCAACTCCGACGATAGTTGTGTTTGCGTTGGTTGTAGCTCTCCAAGTAATAGCTAGAAAGTCCATTTTTTGGAAAATTTCCGAATCGCATTTGATTTCTTAAAACTCAAATTACGTTTTCGAAAATTCTTATCGAGAATATTTCATCTTTTACGTTTATTTTATAGAACTGCTCCCATATATATATATATATATATATATATATATATAAAATTACCATGACACATCGTATAGTGAAACGTCACGTCATGCTGTACCTATTCAATTTCTGAAACGGTGCACTTGGTACCACAGAGCGATACGCGGTACTATTCGGATGCTTGGGTACTCCTCCCTGATGATGTGCACACACCGCGTACACAACTGTGGGAAAACTGCATTCGAATGGGATCTACATATACTACCCTACAAAATATTAAGAGTTGATTTACTATTTAATTTTCCAAAACTAAATGTCTACTTTTCAATCTGGTACACGAGATAGCGTTCACGCAGTAGTAATTTTTGCGAATATTAAAACATTATAAGTGATAACGCCTTTTCCAATAGACCAAATAAATAGTAGTCGCATGGATACAAATAAGGATTATAAAGAGGCTTTATTAAACCCAATTCGTTCGACGTATTCATCGTGAAACGAGCTGTATACGGTTTGGCGTTGCTTTGCAGCAATATCAAACTACAGATTCGAATGTTTCGTCGTTTGGATCTGTAGGAGGTCGCAGTTCGTTGTTCAATACAAAAATCAACCTCCTTTCATGTCTTAAACCCGGTGCACAACATCTTCCCGTCGCTTTAACTGCATTTCCTTTTTCAGAATATAGAAATGTACCCAAATCTTCTCTGTGGTGGATATTCAATGGATCAATTTTTTCCTTCTTTTTAAAATCGCCGCAGAAGACACGTGCAAACTTTCCAGCGTGTAAATCACTGATCAGAAGTCTTGGTCCCTATTTGGCTGAAGGAATTATGCAGTGAACAAGCCTTCATTTATTTGCTCACTATTATATAAGCTGATACCCAATTTTTTAACCATATCGTGTACAGTACTGCCTTGGTCTCCCAAAACGAGTTGACCTTTTCGAAATACCATTCATTGAGTTGAGTCTTAGAGAAGAGCTCATCCCCTATACCCACGTATGTAGATATATAGGCAGTAAGCTGGTAATTATTACCAGGAGAACTTATCCGATATCTGGGGGATCACAGGTAGACAGATGAATGTTGTAAAAAATAATTAAATAATTGGGAAAAATCAGTGTGTCGAAAAAGGTGTAGTGATTGGAGACTATTTGGTAACACACAGAAAGAATTTGGATAGAGATTTCGTCCTCTACGTATCATAACCTGCATCCTTTGCTAAACTTAACATCTTCAAGTGTCCATTGAGGCGTTAATTCAATACAATTAATGAATCTTCTTTGATTATAGTTTTTCAGCAGTATCTTTGGCTCTGTACATGATTCCAGTATATTCTTTTTATCGTTTTCTCCATTATCTTCTAACCAATACCACATAATGGTCCAGGTTCTACGAAGGTGTTAAGTACCATCAATTTAGAAGCTCTGTCTACTTTTTCATTGTCTTCTAATCCAATATAACAGCTTTCGAACCCATCTGAAGATGATTGTATGTTATCCCCAGCTTGTTTAACTCACCCTGTCATAAAAACCAATCGTAAGGCACTTGTAGAAGAATCAATAAGTGGGTCGTCAAAGATGTAGTGATTTGGTAACACACAGTAAGAATTTGGATAGAGATTTCGTCCTCTCCGTATCAGAACCTGCATCCTCTGCTAAACTTAACATCTTTAGGTGTCCATTGAGGCGTTACTTCAATAAAATGAATGAATCTTCTATCATTATAGTTTTTCAGCAGTATCTTTGGCTCTGTAGAGGGTTCCAGTATCTTCTTTATATTGTTTTCTTCATTATTTGTATATTGTAGCCATTATCACAGAATGGTCCAGGTTCTACGAAGGGGTTAAGTACAACCAATTTAGAAGGTCTGTCTGCTTTTTCATTGTCTTCTAATTCAATATAATAGAGCCCATCAGAAGGTGATTGTATGTTATCCCCAGCTTATTTAACTCACCCTGTCATAAAAACCAGTCGCCCAACTTTATTTAGAGAAACCCAATATAGTAGAGAAGGTCGCAGTCATATGGAGCGGAGCTTTTGGATTAATTTATACATAATTAAATTCGATAGCGTTTGTCGTGATGAAATTATGATTTCTTAAACATTGTCGGGCAGTGTAGTTCACCAGAAGCACAGTAATGTAAAATATAAAAGTGGCATGGGCAAGTGGACGGTGGTACCGGGTGTTGTGATGCCGATGCCGTGCCATCCATGCCAGACCGAATGGGTCGCAATTAACATTCCATAAGACTTGCCATCACTAACAGCAGCTTTGTCTTAGAACAAAGATATCTGTGGATATTGTGTCTTCGTTGGCATTCATCTTTTCCCACCGCGCGCGATTCTACCCCGTGATCGTAAAACATCAGGACCGTATTATTACGTATAATTGCTTTATATATATATATATATATATATATATATATATATATATATATATATATATATATATATATTAAATGCAGTGTCGTATTGGGTTTTTTCGAAATATTTGTTCTTGATAATGATCCAAATAAAAGATTAGCAACTAAGTACTTTAATTTTTTACTGATAGAGAGCGTTGCTTTATTTTTTTAATAACATATGCTAGTGCTGTACTTTGCAGTTGGTCACGTTGACGAAAAATGGATCCTGTACAGTAAAGTAATTCGAAACGATCATGGAGTAAACACGATGAACTAGCACAAACCACGTCGTAAGCTAAAAAACAACAAAAAAACCTCATAATGTCGATTTGGTGGGATTTTCAAAGGTGTTGTGTTTTGTGAGCTGCTTCCAAAGAACCAAACGATCAACTGGATGAAGCAATCAAAGAACATCGGTCAGAATAATCAAATCTCGTGGGAAACTATTGGAGCCTGGCTAGGACGTGATGCCGCATCTCTCATACAACCCTGATCTGGCACCAACTGATTATCGTTTATTTCGAAGTTTGCAGGAATCTTTAAATGGCCAAACGGGTAACCATCAAGATGAAAGAAAGATGGCAAAAGGTCATTGATTGAAAATGTTTATTTCATATTACAAAATCAAAATTGAATAGTTGAAGAATCTGATGATTCTTGAAGTTGTTTAATGAAAATTAATTTACTTCATGAAATCTAAATTGCATAATAAACAAATTAAGTATCTACTCATACTTTATAATATTATTTATAATTATTTTTTGTTAGTTAAACAAATTAATTGAAATCGTTTAATATAGGTAAAATAAAGAGATGTAAGTTGAAGGTGGAGTATCGCATAAGAGTCTCGGGGGATAGTGGGGAGGTGACGGGGGTCTCGAGCAGCCAGGTGCACAGCCCGGGGCTTCGCATTCCGATTCCGTACAAAACACGCGCTGTTTGCTCATCCTCGCGGTCATGGGCGTTCGTCTGCGGGCGGGCAACACAAGAAACAGCGTTGCCAAGAAAAAAATATAACTAAATTCAGTAAATATCATATATTCCTTTTTTTATTATATATAAAAAACAATATAAACCTTGTGATACAAACTTTTCCATAAAGCTAAACGTCGTTAAGTATTTTTTCAATAGAATGCGTTTGTTTTTTAACACTTTGAAAGCTGATTTAATAGTGCTTTTGGTATCACGCAAACTTAATTTCTAAAACAGCGAGCTCCAAATTATAAAAAAATCATGATATATCTCATTTTTTAGTTAGTTGTAATATATTTAAGAGAATTTTTTAGTTAGTTCTAATATATTTAAGAGAAAAACTTTTGTTAAACAAAATTTTTCTTGTTATTTTTCTGTCATATTCAGCTGAAGGAAGATCTTCATGTCCAACGGTCTTAGCGTCCTTGGTATGTTTTTTCCTTAAACACCTTGTCCTGATCTTCACTCATGTCACCAGGATTTTCCAGGAAACAGAGTTTTTATACCAAGAATCCTTAATTTTCAAACAGACTTTCAATTATTCCAACGTAGTTTCATAGAAAGTTACGTACAAATTCGATTTTCCTCCTTATTTTTCGCACAATATTTACAAAACAACTTCCTCCCTCTGTTTATAGCTTCACAAGTCCAAATTTGTTGATTCTTCATTTCCTTTCAGACCATCGTATCCCATAGGAAGAATTTCTCCTATTCCCTTTGTCTCAATGTCTTACATACCTTGTAAATAAAGTGTGTTGCTCAATTTTGATTTTTTACTATGATTAAGACAAAAATTATCTGGTTTGTTTTTGCAGCCCCGACAAAACGTGTTTTATACATTTTATGTCAAATACCATGGCAAAATCTAAGCTAGAGATCAAAACTTATTACTAGATTGAACCAAAAGACAAATGACAATATAATATAAATAAATACTCCTCCTTGATGTACCAATAAAGTGATGACATGTTAACAACCCCCTAAACATTATCAAAATTACATTCGTGAGCAAAAAAATCAATTCAGGTGACATCCCTGCAATCACAAGTAACTGGAAAAAAAACTGAAAACGAAATTGTATTTTTCTAAGTAAAATTTGAAGCTGATTGTACTAGCTTCAAAATGATATAAAATATAAATCAGGAGACTAGAAGACCTGAAGACTTGAAATAGCAAACCTTGAGTAAAAAAGGCCAGCTACTGGCCTCAAATTAAAGCTAAAAGCTTTGAAATCAAAATCGAAGCTACAGATTTTATTCTAGAGGCTTTTGACCGCAATTGTGCGACTTGAGTCGATTTTTTTGCTCACTACATAAATTTTGAAGATTAATTTGAATATTTTCTTATTTTTTGGAAAAAAATTCTGTAATTTATAGAGATAAATGGTGTTTTTATTAGTTATTTCCATATAAAATCACGTAAATTTCGTGCAGGCCTGTATTATTATGAGCTATAGAAGAAAAACGAAAAAAATGTGTATGTATTCAATATAATACCCAGCTGTTCAGCAAATTATAATATTATGAAAATTAGTTTGAAATATTACCTCAATTAAAAATCCACTTCCCCCCAAGGTGATGAGCAGAATTTTAATATAATGAATAAGCTCTAATAATATAATTTATTAAAAAAGTTAACGTATTTTATTTAAACACAAATTTGATCTAAGAAAAGCAGAAATTCCAAAAGAAAATTGTTTCAAAATGATATAACATTCATAACATAACAAAAAAAAAACGTAACTGGCTAAAGCAACTTCTAGATTCAAAAGCTTCACCTATATAGTGATAATGACTTCATCCTCTCAGTTTTTCTAAAAATTTTCGTTAATATTATAGGCAGTTCTACTACTTTCATAGTTACAACAATCATAGTCAAAACACTCATAGTTACAGCACTCATAGCTACAACACTCATAGTTACAACACTCATAGTTACAGCACTCATACTTACAGCACTCATAATTACAGCACTCACAGTTACAACACTCATAGTTACAGCACTCAAAGTTACAACTATCATAATTACAAAACTCAAAGTTACAACACTCATAGTTACAGCAGGTGCCGTAAGTCACACTCTTCTGCACATAATTCATTCTCGGGATCTTATGAGTATGCGGCCCACTCATCGGTATCAATTCCAGTGCCAAATGTCTTGATTACGATTCGAACCAACGACCTCTCCCTCAAACTTAACCGACTACTCCAACTACTACACAATTGAATCCCCAAGAGGTAAGTCGGGGTACAAGAGACCTCATGTATGACCATGAAAAGTCAGAAACGTTTCATTATACAAGTGGGACTGGGTTAAAAAGAGGTCTGAAAGAGAAATCGTTCTCGAAAGTAATTAGAACTATTAATTAACAGCATCAATAGTTAATACCAATATTAGCACGAAGAAAATTCGTAAGAAATGGTGAATATTTAAATTTATATCGTCGTTTGATAAGTAATTTACCAGATGAACGATTCGTTAGTTCAAATAAACAGGAAGCTAAAACATCTGAAGCTCAAAGATTAATCAATCTCGAGAATTACCTGTTCAAACCATTTTTTTTAAATATCTATACAAGAATTTACACACACGCCAGAAGACAGTGAAGGATGTACTGAATTTTATCATGGGTATAATTCCGATTTATAGAAATATAACAAAGAGTTCTAAATCGTACAGAGCTTCAAATACCTCAATGTCCAACACCTAATGCTCCAGACATTCTACGAGGCTTCCCAAGGGAATGCAAGTGCGAGAGTGTGGACGCTGCATTTGTCTTTCTTCATCTCTTTCTCGTTCCTCTTTTTGTCGGTCTTTCTAGGGCAAGACTATGCACGTTTGAAACTCTCCATGAGGCTTTACAAGCGACAGTTAGGACGGTTTGCTTGTTTTCCTAGACCTCGCTCCTCTTCATGTCGGTTTTGCAGGCGCGATGTTAAGTCCGTTCCATACTCTACACTAGGTACTACGACTGCGAAATTGAGGATTGGGTGCACGCCTTTCTAGGCCTCGCTGTCGCTCCGCTTCCTTACGGTTTTGCAGGTTAGGATAAGGTTCTTCTCGAGAGTCTATAGGAGGCGCCTCGCAAGAGTTTGTTGCGAGTATGACATAAGAGGTAAAAGGCTAAATTACAAAGGCATGAAGTTACAATCTATTAGAGCCATGCTTGACGCAACTACTAGATATGACAAATTTTGAGATGGTCGAGATACAGAAGAAGAAACTTGATTCAATGATTGATGATTAGCTAACTAAAATTGTTAAGGTATGTTTGACAATCAAGTGAAAACCTGTAAAGGTAATATGACAGATGAAGCTTATCGTTCCAAATTGCGACGATGTTATCGAAAAAAAAAAAAGAGAAAGAAATAGCGATACGTGGAGAAATTAATAGATTATAAATTAATTGATTGGCTAGAAAATAATTTATTCAATAATGAAAACGGAATATAGAGATGGATTCGTCGAGAAAATATAGAGAAGAAAGAAAAATATAAAAAATGTCTTAACCTCCAGCTAATTATGTCCGCCGTACTTTAGTTATGTCTTCGTGGGTGGTCATCAACAAAAAAAAGCTTTAACGTTAATCGATGTTTGATTTATGAATGGAATTTAAGTACCCGTTCAAATTTAAAAGTACCTATAATTAGATTAGGTTATCAAGCTTGGCAACAACGCAAAGGTGTATTAAGAAGTATTTGAATGTTTTTATTGGTAATCGCCTCATATAACTGCGAATACTTTGATAAAAAAAATCGAAGGATCGTTGATAAATAGCTCAGTGCTCAATATATACGAGGTGTTTCGAAATATCTATAAAATGAAAATTAACGCTCAGTTTTTGTTCTGGGAATTTGACAATTCGTTCTTAACCGAATTACTTCTCGTTCTCACATGCTTTGGAAACTGGATACTGAAAAGCTTACTAATTGTGAAAGCTATCTGTGATAATTATAGTCTAAAAAGTATACGAGTGTACGGTGCAAACCACAAGAAAATATTCCTAAAACCTCCTTCTTAAGGTTAATTCTAAATCATGATAGATTAAAAACGTGTAATTGCTGCAGATTAACAGACAGGTAGACAGGTCTTATTAGAAATGCGGCGATATAATAAAATATTCGATTTAGTCAGGGTACTTATTATTTTGTATAAATATCTTAATTAATTTTATATAAAATATATAGGGCGTACGTCCACGTGTTTAAACAGTAAACCCTAATCGCTATTATGAAAATTTTCAAGTTCTATTCAAAACAAGACACTTACTGTAGGGGTTGTGCTCATCGCTGTTTTAAAGAAGTTGTTTGATCGTTCATATTGTAGCACGCATCTTGTTCTCAGTGACTTTCACATTTTCTTTTACCTTATCCGGTGACGGTGACAGAGGAATATAGGAGTAAAGTGGAAGATTTGGTGGAAAAACTTACACAATGGCAATCAAAAACAAAAATGGAGAAATGATTACAGAAGAAAAAAGATTAGTTCCAAGAATTATAAGAAATCAAGAATACAAAAGCAGAGGAAGTTATAGTGGAGAAAGAAGAAAAGAAAAGGATAAAGAATTAACTGTAAGAAAGACCACGATGAAAATGAGAAAGCGAAAAAAAGAGTTGGAAGAAGTAATTTATTTTTTGAAGAACGGAAAATCTCCCGGCGAAAATATGAAACGAAATGAAACTTTTGAAATATTGGAAAAGATAGAAAATCAAGGGGAAGTAGAAAGAATACCAAATGATTGAAGAATGGGACACTAATACATCAAAAAGGAGACAAAGCGAATTGTAAAAATAAAGAAAAATAGTGATGAAAGTATACGAAACGATAATAAAGAAGAAGTTGCATAATAAAACCAATTTTAGCAGATTAGGCTATTAGAGAATAGCTGCAAGTGAAAAGTTACAGAATCTATTGAAAGAAGACAGTTATATTAGTGAAGACACTCACATATAAATGTTTTAAATGGGAATTTTTGTAGACGTACACCTTAAAGGGTATAAAAAAGAAAAAAGGGTATAAATCCGATGTTCATCTATTAAAAATGATATTATTTGTTTATATTCAACTCAGCAACATCCAAAGAAAGTTAACTTCTTTATAAATCCTGTTATTTTCAATAACCAGGTGTTTAGGTACTGAAATCAAGATTGCCAGTGCATAATTATGCTCATTATCAGCATATTTCGTCATATTTTTCGCATATAAATCCGATGTTTATCTATTAAAAACGATATTACTTGTTTCTATTCAACTCAGCAACATCCAAAGAAAGTTAACGTCTTTATAAATCCTGTTATTTTTAATAACCAGGTGGTTAGGTACTGAAATCAAGATTGCCAGAAAACAAGAATAATAAAAAACATACCACATGAGAATAAGAGAACGGTGAACAGGTGTTCTTTCTTCTTTTCAGATGATTGACTCCCAATATAGAATCTGATAAGGGTTAAACACAAAATTTAACTTCGAATTAAAGCATGAAATTTTGATATTTTAGAACGTAATTAGATAAAAAGAAATTTAAATACTTAGATATTTTTCGAAATTGAATTGAAGAAAAGAAAGAAAATCATTCAATGCAATCAAGACACAGTTTCTAGCTAAAAAAGAAAAATAAAAACAAATATAAAAACACAAAAAATATTGAATTTTGAATCAGAAGCATGTATAGACCAAAGTCGTTAATTTTTGAAACTAAATAAAATAATAGTAGGATGAAATCCATTGAAAAGTAGGAGAATATGATAAAAAAGAAAAGAAAAATAATTTACGGGCGATTTAAATACGGGAAGAGACAGAGGGTGAGTTTATAAGGGTTAAAAACAGTTTATCTCGATTATCGTCAAAACTAAAAGTCCTATATAAAAATATCCGCTAGCAAACTTGTAGATAATAAAAATATCTACAGCTTTTGTATCCACAATTTTTCCACTACCTCAAAATCTCTGTGAAAAATTGAAGAAACCAGTGCACACCCTATATATTCATTATATTTAATACGGGCGCTAAAGGATTAATGTACTTTTTACAACATGTAACTAGGCGCCAAGACCGAAGGGTAATTTTAATCCTATGTGTATTTTGGACGCTAACCGACTGAAGTACATGATTTATGAAATACAGTTATTTATTAAATCACCGACATTTATAATAAGATATATTTTTGTATTTTTAGATTTTCTTATAAGAGAAATGACCTATTATCACTTAAAGTCTGAAAAAATTTACCATTAGAGGGGGCTACTTTGCACTTTTTTTAAATGAAAAATCTGCCCTTAATAAAGTTTCCTCACAACATTTTTGTAACACTCTACAGAATAAAGTAAATTTTATATTTCTTTATATTTTTATTTAGTACTTAAGTACATATTACATATAAAATAAGAGATTTACATAACCTAACCTAACCTACTTAAAAATCTATCAACTTTCCCTCTATTGGGTTATTTTATGACTCGACCTACCTGCACTTCCTAGCGCCGAAAATACATGTCGGATTATCTACCCTTCTTGGTCAGACAGGTAAAGAAGGATGGTTAGCGCCCAAATTACACCCGCCGATTTAATACAAATCAAACTAAGTATAACGTGAGAAAAAATTTGTCTACTAAAAGGAGTGATACGTTCATAGATTACGGACGCTTCATCATTTTATTACTCTCTTATTCATACAAATAGATTACCAAAACAAAATCGAGGAAAGATATGGAAGCAAATAAAATAAAAAACCAAAAATAGCCTTCTTTTTTGGAGTGGTTCTCTCTTTTTAAATGTCTTATTTCTATGTTAAACACATCTTCACGACGTTGTGTGAGCAAAGGCGACATCCATCTTGTCTACAGCTTTCTCATGTCCACCATCTTGCGCACTCTCAGTAGACGATCATCTAGAACCGTTTTGAGGATTTTCTGGAGTCGTTACCTCATTTGGTTGACCGCAGTGGTATTTTTTGAAGCAACTACCGCCATCTCTCAGTCAGGCGATTACCATAATCTTAAGGGAAGTACCGAGATTTAATTTCGTAATAATTAAGATAGATTTTGATGTTTCCAACTTTTTTTACATATTTCCTTTTAAATTATCAGAAAATTATATTTTTAGTAAATAAGAATCTGTTGATAATTAATATTAGAATTATTCATAAAAATGATATCATAACTTATGGCAACAATTTGAATAATTTCAAATGAAGCAAAAGTTGTCGTGAACGTATCAATGTTATAAAATAGAACCCATTTTGCAGTTTTATAAAATATTATAAACATAAATTTCATTTTTACATATCAAAACAAGTTTGAAAACGACTTACAGAATAATTTTATAGTATCAATATGCTAAAAAGACGATTACGTAAAATGTAGATATTACATAACAAAACAATTCCGAGTAGATACTAAATACTTGAAGATAATTGAGAAAAAATTATTCAATCAAGATTTGTGAGGAAACGAAAGCTCACTTCAATTTCTAGTGAAACAAAAAACTTTATAATATGAAGAAAACGCAAAAATCGCTGAAAAAGTTCTGGTCTGATGTACGATTTCGACAAGAAGAATATCCAAATCTCGCGTGGGTCTAATAAGAAGGAAAATTAGAAATTCTGAAAGGTAAATGATAGTAAACCACTTTGGACAACGCTAAAAGAAATAAACATCGTTAATTGTTCTATAAATCCAGTCTAAAAAACATTAGAGCAATTAATTATCTGATGACTTTACAACCACAAAAGGCTTTAACAAGGATGTTGCTTCTTGGCATCGCTATTATTTTTGAGAAGGCACTCAAGATGTAGAATAAGCGGAAATGCAAGGCCACCGAAAAAAGAGGACAAAGGAGACAGTTCCTCAATCCTAAGGGGACCTCACATGAAGCCTTATACAACAGAATAATCACGAAATTGAGAGTTCTTCCTGCAGAGACTGTACGAGCTTCCACCAAATTATCTACAAGTGCAACTGTCCTGATAGTTGTAGAGATGTTGATGTAGTCCACACCAACTAAGTTTACTCTTACAAACAAAACTATAAAACTAGCTGAAGAAGTTGAATCCACATACCAATCAGATTTCAGCAATGAAGATTTGATGGAAGAGCTGGAAGATTTGTTTGAGATTCGTTAACAATCCAAACTTTATGTTAGTGGGTATATTTCATCTGCCCTTAACCTTATTTAAAGGTTAAAGGTCTATAATCCTTTATCATCAATAAAGAATCGCTTACTTACGATTATTGGTGATGAAAAACTGAATCATTTGGTGTTACTCAGCAGTTTATGAAGCTTCCTGAAATGTTATGGATGTGCTTAAGTTAGAAAATAGTTTGAGTGTTGATTGGAAGTGGTTGGGCGCTCAAACATCGAGTCATGCAAAGGCGATTCTATCCCAAAATATCTTGACCTTTTCCGGGCTCCACAATTCACAGTGATTGCAACAGCTGTTTCTTATAATCGATCATTGTGTACGTTTTATAACCTGATTCGTGGAGACAATTTTTTTGTTAGTCCTCTTGTATGAAACGTAGTTTTGTTGACGACTACATCGTGGTAAATTGAGCTTCTTCAAAGAGTTGTTACGGCAAGCTGTGATCCCCTGCACCACGTGGGAATCAATGATTATTGTGGTTCCATGTCTGTGGTTGATTAATGTAACTGCAAGTTTTGATTTTTCCATTAAATCGATATTTATCTTTGAAATAAAATTTGATGAATATATGGATAAAACAGTTAGTTTTACATGTTCTGAAAAATAGAAAATGTCTTGGACCAGACTATATAAACCGATGAACATCATCGTTTATTCTGGGTTCTTGTTGATTTACCGATTATCGATTCCGTATTCAAATTAATGGAGATGATTTAGTACGATAAAAGTTTTTAAGCTTGAATTACATATTCAGAGATGACCGCACCGAAAAACGATATGACAGGATAAACGGTTGGGGTATACCGTTCACAGATATGCATCTCGAAAACGATTTCCAATGCAGCTCAACCGCATATTACAACGTCATTATTAGTTACACATAATTTCTTAATTAATTCGAGTTCAATTGAAGTGAAAGTTTACTTGATGCTTTTTCAGAAAACTACCATTATTGCCGAATTGGAAAATGGCTGGTAGATCACCAAGGAACTGTTTTTGATCAAGTGTCCATTCAACTCAAGTTCCTCTAGGTCGATTCAGGAAGATGGATCTAAAAGAACAATTACTGAATATAATGAATGAAATGAAATCAGATAAAACAACGATAAAAAAAAGTTGGAATACATAAAAACAGAGCAGGAAGACATGAAGGAGGAGCTAAGAAAATTAACAATGGAAAAATCAAAAAAGAAAATCGAGAAATAAAAGCAGAAATATTGTATACAAATTAGAAGAAGAAACAAGAAATTACGGACTGGAAATAGATGCAGAAAATGAAAATAGGGGGAAACCAAAAAAAGAGAACAAACTAATTATCTAAGAAAAACGTTGGAACAACCAAAAAGTTACAGAAACCTCTAATAAGACCAGTAATCACGTAGGCGATGGAAACAACGATAATCAACAAAATGATGAACAAAAAAACCCGAGAGAATGATAATGGGAGATACAACACAGAAGAGAGAAAGGAGAGTAGAGAAAATTGGAGAAATAGAGAAAGAGCTGGGAAGTTAGATGCATAAAACACTAAAACTCAATTGATCTGGGCAATGGGAATAAAGCAATGGACCCTATCGTGACCAAGAAGAAGAAGCAGGCACTTGGAGAAACGAAGAGATAATATAGAGAACTGGAGGGAAAAATACCGGAACCGAAAGGAATAGGAAATAACAGCAAAAGCAACAAAGACAAACGGTAAACTATAAAGGAAACGAAAATAGAAAACTGGTAGTAATACAGCTCAAGAAAAAGGATTTTGAAGTGCTAAAAAATCCAATGGATTGAAAGACTTGATAATGATGATGATGATAATGATTTGTTAAATAAGTTGGTGATCAATGAGAAGAAGTAGGCCAAGAAACACTTGGAGAAACGAAGAGATAATATAGAGAACTGGAGGGCAAAATGTCGGAACCGAAAGGAATAGAAAATAATAACAAAAGCAGCCAAAACAAACGATAAACTATAAATAAAAGAAAAATAGAAAACTAGGAGTAATACAGCTAAAAAAAAGGATTTTGAAGCGATAAAAGTGATAGCCATAATCCAATGGATTGAAAGACTTGATGATGATGATTTGTTAAATAAGTTAGTTCTAGTAGATGTCTATATCGACCTGGTGCATAAAAATGATAATTACATTTTGTAACTTCAGTATATAGTCAATTTTTTTTATTACTTTTTCATACAAAAAATTAGTCTATACTTCTCGGTAGAGATTTTTCTTGTGTGGAAACCGTTCCAAAAACGCATATTTTCAGTGCGGAAGCCGATGAATCAATGGGAAATAAAAAAAGACGAAAGTTTTTTTAGAAATATTGCAGGACATCCAAAATGTGTCTTAAATGTTTATAACCTCAAAAAATATCTATTTCACAATCTTAAAAAGATTTATTAACATTCAGTTTTTATTAAAACTATGAATTTGATATCAACTTTGTTGGTTTAGGTAGAATTCTCTCAAGTTTCGAATCATAATAATCATTTTAAAATCCCAGATGTTCACAATCGGTTTAAATATATTTATTGACTGTTTAAATTTGACATATTAATGGATAATTCCATAAACGTGCATAAATTAATGACTACTACGCAAAAATTATGATATAAGATGGAACAGATGTTTGCTATTATGATAAATATGTAATTTTCTTATAAAAAATATGAATGCATAAGAAAAGACAGCTACTGATGAATAACTAAATAAATTTAGGTGTGTATTATGATGGTGGAACGAATTATTTTTGTAGGAAAGGTCATAAAAACAATTTTGTAAAAGTTCTTTCACGCAATATGCCATTAATCTCTTTATTTTAATTACTTTAAAGCCTTTATAAATGAGACAAACTCTTCGAAATCGTCAGCAGAAGGAAAGTTAGAAGCTTAATCAGCACAGAAGTACACAGAAACTCTTAATAAAACACTAAGAAAATCTTAGTGCAGAAGATTTTTCAATTGTAGAAACATTCGAAAGCTAAGTCGAGGGACTGCAAAGGGATGACCCAAACAATTAAGACCGAAAAGTCCTTTCCAATCGACTCTAATATACATTGATATGTGTATCAAAAATTTTTGGGCAAAACGTCCAAGTGGGAATTCTTGGACGTTTGGAATTTACAGGAAACCAAAGATAAAAATGTCACCTCAGGAGATTTGACCAGAGTGATTCAATACCATGACTTGAGCGGTGAAGTCTGGTGGATAGTTTTTGGAGTCTCGGGCGCAATTCTGGAGGACTTCGTGGTACATTTCGATAGATTTTACTAGTGGTAAAATTAGCTAGGACAAAAACTGTTTTCATACCTCAGCTGTCCAGGTTTGTGGTCAACTTTGATTCGCGTATGAGTCGAATTGCTATCTTCTGTATTGAAGGTATGCTTGTGTAACCGAGCTCCAAATGTGCTAGAGATACTTCAATGATGAACGAAGCTGGGGCTTAGCTAAGTGGCTATACAAACGCCCAACAAGCAAATTGCGATGATGGGGATATTTTATGTCCAAATCCTGAACTGCAGTTCAAACATCAGCCTGGGCTTTTGCTTCATTACACCCCAGAACGTTTCCAAAATTTTTATGGATGGTAGTGACCTAAGATTTTGGTGTTAGTCAAGTTATTGGAGCAGTTGATTTGAACGACGACACCAGTAGGCTATCAAAGATTAAATTATAGATTGGGTTGGTAGGTTTGTCAAGTAGATCGTTGATTTAGTAACCCAGCGTTGATCTCAAACATCTTTTAGGTGGACGACTTGAATGGATCGGTCTTCGAGGAAGCTACTAAACTGAGGAAGACAAACCGTTTGCCAAACCCTGTCAAAAGCTATCGATAAGTCCAATGCGATTGCTATTGGTCCATATTTTATTAGTTATTACATTGTTTCACTGATATTTATAAGTAGTGAAAAACGGTTAATTCATTTATTAATATTATTGGTCGAATGTAGATATGTGATAATAATAAAATTATTATTTATTGATGATCGTAAAATGTTTCTTAATAAGTATTGACAGACACTTTATATGTATTCAGGAATGCAACCTGCTACTAGTTAATTAACGACTAGATATTCACAGTGGTTCAATGAAAATCTACCTTTTAAAATGAAATTTTAATCAAATTTGTTCACATGAATATGTATATTTATAATTGAATATTGATTATATTGTTTTCCAAAATGATCTCCATAATTGTCGAAGCATTGTTTCCATTTCAATTGAGGTACCTCCAAAACCTCCAAAGCATCAACCTCTTCTTCGGGTGTAGAAAAACGTTTATTTTCAATCAGCAGGAATCGTTGGGTGATAAACAAGGATTGTACGGCGGATGATCTATAAATTCGTTGTTTAGACTGTTGAAAGACGTTTTTTTTAATGAAACAGGCTTTTTTCGTGCGCGAACTACTTTCCTTGGATTTGACTCGTCTTGAACGACCCATACAGTCGATTGTTGTTTAGATCGAGTTCATATGCAGAAATCCATCCTGTTACGATCTTATAGACAGTTAAACCTTAATTTGTGTTAAAATAGAGTATTAGGATTTATGGATGCTAGTTTTATAGTCCAGGTAGCTCGATAATCAACTTCCTCACAACTATATATACATATAGCAAGAATTCGCGCGTGCCTAATCTCTAGAAGCAGCGTAGCTCACATAGAAGCGACTAGACGCTCAAAAACTGCTCACTCCGCTGTTCTAGGGAAGAGTAAACTTAACACTTAGATGCCAAACTTCTCGCCTGGGTTCGTATAAGTAAGAAATAAAATGTGGAAGGTCCATAAACGTAGGTATGTTCGTTTTTCCTAGAACATACTACCAGCTATGTATATCAGACAAGATTGCGTTGATTGCAATGTTGTTTCGATGTAAGATTACAAAAAAAGCCACTTCGAACTCTCTGGGTTATTGAGTTGTTCCGGACGAAAACTCCGGCTTGATAACGTTGTACGAATCGAATTCGTCATTCTGAACGCCGAAATTCTTGCTGCTATTGACGATATGGCTGTGCTGATGCATCATCCTCTGCAGGAAAATTCATAGGCTATGGTTGGTTATCGACGAGGTGTTGTTTGTTCCAATTTTGAGCTACTGCTTGTACCCTTTGGATTCTTTGGTGGATAGTCACATAAATTTCACCTGGTGATGTCTCCTTCAGCGTGTTCATGTTCGACTAATTTTTTACACCGTCGCGGTGTAGACTGTAGCCGCAGATTCAATGTTTCATAGTCCAATGATTGCTGAGTGCTAGCTGCTAGATCATGTGAAATAGAATCTTCCTAAAGCCATATAAAGCAACTGATTCTGATATCTTTTAAAACTGAAGCACTATCATCAGAATTCAATCTAATTTTTCCGTCAAGAATTCTTCGAACCATTCTCTATTACTGCCAAAGAGTATTCAGTAAGTTTAATAACATCATCTCTTTAAACAACACTCACACCTTTATTCTTTTAACAAGGAATATCGAATTCTTCTAATTCCTTTTAACACATCTCATGTCGGATATAAACAACTTTAACCTCTTTTAGAAAGAAAAAAAACCATTTAACACTGAAAAGTTAATATCTACATGGCAGTAAGTAATTTAAGTTGCTATTTCATATATAAAAGAATACAGTTTGGTAGTTTGTTTTAACACATTAGAGCCTCAATACTACGCAACCATGGTACCATAGGCGTCTCCAAAAACATTTAGACGCTTCGGTGATACGTTTAAGTATACACAGCACTAATTTTTTGATGAGGTATGATCTAAAAGATAAAGAACTACATTTCGACAAAGAAAAAATGTCGATGGTTCTAGTTAACAGCTTAATAGACGTATATTTGTAATTTTGTTTTTAAAAAACTATATTCGAAGATTTAATACTTACTTGGCGCAGTCAGTATCATGAATCATGAAAAAGAGCTTGGAGAACAGAGCGATCGAGTTGATGGGTAATCTGTAAGGGCTTTTCCTTTTTACCTCTCTATACCAATGAACAGCTCAAAGATATTCGAGCTTTGGCTCAGTTGAATTCGATCAATTATGTTATACCGATCCAATTAGGAAAACACATTAAGATAGACATGAGGAAGCTTTTTTAGAAAGTTCTAGAAGGATTTCCTATGCTGAGCTTAATCAATTATTGTGTTTGATGCACAAGTCGAAATTTTAGACAAAGAGAAAATGTCGATGGTGCTAGTTACGTATGAAATAACACCTTAATAAACGTATATTTGTAATTTTGTTTTTAAAAAACTATATTCAATATATTCAAGATTCAATACTTAATTGGCGCAGTCAGTAGGATAATTACGGGTTTCTGAAGTGAAATCTGGCACTTTCTAGAGTTTCTATATCTTAAGTGTGTTTTATGAACTTATAAACTCTTGAGGAGCAGGGAATCAGGAGAAAGAACTTGGAGAACAGAGCGATGGAGTTGATGAGCAATCTGCAAGTGCCTTTTCCTTTTTATTTTCCCAAACCAAAGGATTATTAAACCGGTCTAAATCGCTCGGTCAGTCCAAGAACTCACGAGAATGAGACCTTTTAAAAACGAACCATCGAAGAACTTTGGAAGCCGAAGGGGTGATTAATGACTTAATGATAAATATTGATATTTACCAGATCTGAATCCTTTTTATAGTCGTATTTATGTTTGTGTTACGCTTATGGTAACTTGATGGAATGTCGTGTGCATACAGAACAGTTGTTGAGGCGTCTTTAATTTGTTTATTCAGTAGTAATTGGCTTTGAAAATGGGTGCATCGTTGATTCTATAAGAATATGTTAGAGGAGTAGTAAAACTGACCAAAACTTTGAGTTTTGTTCAGATTGTTTCAAAATTTGATGTAAAAACAATGATCGAAGATCAAAATTACCTCAAGATACAGTTATTATACCGTCATAGATAAATTTTATTTCTGTTTTAAGTGCTTCATTATCCGATACTAGTTTTAAATGCAATTAAATAAAAATGCAAATTAACTATTAATTGCTTTTACCTGTTATTTTGTTTGAGGTATTTTAGCATTATGTGCTGGTGAGGAAGTATGCGTGAAAAAGTACAAGTGCGTTAAAGAAGTACAACCAAGAATTTAATAATGATCTAATATTATTCCACAGGGAAGGCTTGGTTGTTAGAAAAACAAAAAAGCAAGACGATATTATGATATATTTTTTTTCTTGGAACTGTATAATAGTCTGTCAGAGTTAAATAGAGAACTACTAAGAACCGTTGATCTGCTGAATCGAGAATCTCATCATCCGCATCTTCATTATGGAAAAACCTCAACAGTCTCTTGTTTTGGGCGGATGTAATTTGGGCGCTAAAGGATTAATGTACTTTTTACAACATGTAAACTAGGCGCCAAGACCTATGTGTATTTTGGGCGCTAACCGACTGAAGTACATGATTTATGAAATACAGTTATTTATTAAATCACCGACATTTATAATAAGATATATTTTTGTATTTTTAGATTTTCTTATAAGAGAAATGACCTATTATCACTTAAAGTCTGAAAAAATTTACCATTAGAGGGGGCTACTTTGCACTTTTTTTAAATGAAAAATCTGCCCTTAATAAATTTTCCTCACAACATTTTTGTAACACTCTACAGAATAAAGTAAATTTTATATTTCTTTATATTTTTATTTAGTACTTAAGTACATATTACATATAAAATAAGAGATTTACATAACCTAACCTAACCTACTTAAAAATCTATCAACTTTCCCTCTATTGGGTTATTTTATGACTCGACCTACCTGCACTTCTTAGCGCCGAAAATACATGTCGGATTATCTACCCTTCTTGGTCAGACAGGTAAAGAAGGATGGTTAGCGCCCAAATTACACCCGCCGCTTGTTTTCTTACCTTAGCAATAGAATGCAGATGTTGAATCACATTCACTGATTGCATTTTGGAACAAAATATCGTATTCAACAACAAGCTTGAAGTTGAAGTGCTTGGGAGTGTTCTGAAAGGTTTCATGATGTAAAGGCTAGATTAAACGTTTTTTTCTAGGACTCATTACGACAGATCAAATTTTCTTGTTCGCTAGTCGTAGGATCATTTGGATTCGACACAAATAGAGTGCTCTCGTCGAAGGATCATTCGGATTCGACACAAATAGAGTGTGCTCGTCGAAGGATCACTCGGATTCGACAACAATTGAGTGCGATAGTCGAAGGATAATTCGGATTTGACACAAATAGAGTGTGCTCGTCGAAGGAACATTCGGATTCGGTACAAATAGAGTGTGCTCGTCGAAGGAACATTCGGATTCGGTACAAATAGAGTGTGCTCGTCGAAGGATCATTCGGATTCGACACAAATAGAGTGTGCTCGTCGAAGGATCATTCGGATTCGACACATATAGAGCGCGCTAATCGAAGTATCATTCGAATTCGACAACGAGACATAAATTCATTGGATGTATTAGCTCCCAAAATATATTTTTATAAAATTTCAATACAGTGTTGCGGCAAAATCGTGAAAAATGTGTATTTTCTTCAACGTTTTTTATCTTGAATACGGATGGCGTTGCTAAATTTTCTATTGGACAAACCGCAGATATTTTTATATCTATCCTAGAGACGGTATCACCTTTTTTTTAAACACCCTGTATACCTTGAGATAGAAGCCGTTTCTGGATTTCTTTATGAATTTTTCTACTTCCAGTTTCTTCCGACAAAGTCTTCTACCAAAAACTACTTAAAGTGAGAATTGATTAGCGTTGTAAACGGTAGCAGCACTTCATTTTTTTTTTCTTCAACCATATTTATATAACCACCCTATTAAATATAAAAGAGCTTACTTTTTGTAAAGAAAACTCTGTTTACAAATACTAAGCGGTCTCCATCAGTCGCTGCTTTATTTTATTTACAAAAATAATCTAGGAACTAGTTTAGGTGTTAAGATGAAGTAGATTAACAGGATGGTTAAGGCAATAACCTTGGTAGTCCTAAAACAAGGATCTCCAGGAAAACGTGCACCCTATTACCACGATACAATATTAGAACTGATCGGACTTATGGCCCTTAGACCGATGAAAGAAGCCCGTACATGGCAGTCCGAATTGTTCAAGGAATTCTTTGATATCGGCATCAAAAAGCTTCCTGGACCTGGCGAAAATTTGTAATTAGCTAGCTTAGAAAATTTTTAAATTGATTGATATTTCCTACACCTAAATTCCGCGGACATCGATCAATTAGAGCTGATATCGAACTGTCAGAATCATGTAGTACGTCTATTAAATTGCACCAAAGATTTTTGGGATCAGAAGATGTGATTTGTAGTCAAATTCATGGAAAGGGGCTTAACCTCCTGAAAACGTTGCCATAAATGTCATCAGTAATATCAAATTAATTAACGCGAATTGAATTAGTAAAGTTGAGAAGTCCAACATTGGGGTGAAATAACTCCAGAAATGTTGAAGAAAATCCACTGGATGGGTACTGGATTTTCATCGACTGAAAGTCCTTGAATTATCAGACATACTAAGCATTTCAAAGAATGCAGTACTAAAAATTTGGACATGAGAAAGCTATGCGCAAGATGGATGCCGTTTCTTAACCATGGATGAAACGTAGTACCATGATTTCACACCCGAAACGAAAGAACAATCAAAACAATGGACTGAAGAGGAGGAATCGATTCCAAAAGAGAAACAAAGACTGTTCCATCTGCAGGCAAGGTCAAGGCGTAGGTTTTTTGGGATGCGCGTGGTTTAACTTTTATTGGCTATTTTGAAAATGGAGAAATGAGTTTCATACGAACTCATTGCAGCGTTTGATCGAAGAAATCAAGTAAAAGCAGTCGCATTTGGTTTAATGTTTAAGTTTAAATTGCAACCTCATGCAACCTATTCGCTAGATTTAGCCTCCTCGGATGATTTTCTGTTCTCAGACATGAAACAATGTCTAGAGATTTTGAAAAAGTGTTGAATTTAATACGAAATGTTTTAGGTCGCATCCCCTCGAACGTACTAACCTTTGGATGGTAATGGTATGCTTTCTTTCTAGGCGCGTTAAGTTAATTCAATCGCAAGTATTTAGGACAAATTTGTTATTACTTACATACGTTAGTCGCTATTATTTAACCAAGTGTTGAAAGAAAGTAACAACCACGTATTGTATGTATAATAATGATATAATTTGGAGAAAGTCTTGACTTTAGGTATTTCTATATATGTAAAAGACTAATCAGAGTTTTTGAAATTGAAAGTTCGTGTTATTATTCGAATTAATCAAATAATATTCTACAAATCATAATTTCAACAATAAGAAGCAAGTGAATTCTGTTTAACAGAAATGCTAGCAACTGGCAACACTGTATTTTTGTATATTATCATCCAAGTTTCGAATGATCGATCCGCGTATTTGGCGAAGAAACTTCTACACTAGAAACAGTGTTTTTTAACTCAACAGTTGGCTGCCATGTGGATCATCAGTTGCTTCATGTTTAGCTCGTACCCAACTCTTTCGAACGCGATATCTACCATGTCTGTAGACAAAGCGATATAGCCTTTGCTTTAGTTTGTAAACGGGGGCTGTTTTTATTGGTTTTTTTTCGTAAAAATACAGCAAAGAATTGTAGTGGAATTTCATATGAAACTTGGAAAAACTGCAACTGGAATTATTACTTATTCGTCTAATCCTCATTAACAAGATCTAATATAATATGTGAATATAATATGTGAAATGAAAAAGAATCCTAAGGGAACTGACAAAAAAAGAAGAGGAGTTTATATTCAACGTGATCTTTTTATATGCTTTGTAATAATTAGTGATGGTTTTACTTCTCTTTTCTATGATGATCAGTTTTTCTGAAAAGAGCACCTCAAATCAAAGCAAATTATCACCAGTCTCGTTATTTAGTAGCCGTACCAAATTTGAAGAATTTGAAGCCCCCAAAATCATAAGTTTGGTTAGGTTAGTACAGGAAACCGCAATCTAGATTGGCCTGAAACACATTCTACTTGGGAAATAATGTTCCTGTAGATTTTATGAGTTTCCACAATTTTACTTCATATATACAGATGTATCCGAACCTACTGATGGCGTAGGCCCAAAAAGAACAATGAACCAAGCAGCGTCTTTGCTGGAGACTCAATAACAACAAAAAATATTCCTCAAATTCCTCATTCACCATTATCGCAAATGAATAATTCTTTGGATTCCTTCTCATACTGGTATCCAAGTTAGATATCACCTGCTTGCAAACTAAACACAAATAACTTGTTGAAATCCAAGTTAATCCTCAACTTTTGTTTGTAAAAATATTCGTTATCCCTTTGAATCACCTTCCAAGACCTCAACCCACACAAAAACGTCAAGACTATTAAGAGATGTTTGATGGAAATCTCGCATTTAATTGGAAGTAAACTTAATCGGTCATAATGGAGGAAAATTCAACATCGTAACCTCAAGGTCGTGGTACGTCGCAGGTTCGGATTGGAATCATTGATGGTAACTGGACTTGGTGCGGAAAATGAGCTTCTAGGTGTTCCAAATACTGCTCTAGGTGGTATGACGTTTGACAGCTTGGAAGAGCTGTCGAACTGTCCTCTTCTGTATTGAGTCGAGCTTCTGACCTTTCTTCTGTACTCTAAACTGTTCAAGTTTTTGGTCTGTAGCGTTATTATTAAAACTGGACGCTCTATAGTATAACATGGCGTCGTATTTTCAAATATTCTTCTTGGTTATCAACCTCGATTTACAATGATTTAATTCATGTATAAATAACGAATGTTTTTGCTTCACTCTACATAATATTTAGTAAGACTACACCCTGTATACTTATTATTACATTTTTCAGAGAATTGATGCTTTAAAATCTTCAGTTTCAATCCAACGTTATGCTATAAAGTTTATCAAAAAAAATATTTAATGAAATTCGAAAAATATATAAAAATCTAAGTACCCCGCTGCCCTTATTGCCAGTTTTATGTGATTTCGGTTCCTGGTAGTACTACAACATTTCATCTCTCACCACTAATAATAAAAAAATTGTCAAATAAGCCAGCTGTACATAAAAAAATCAAATAATTAAATTATCTTTTTAGACAGGAGGCTAAAAATTATCAAGTATACAAAACCCGAAAATTCAAAGATGCTACTTAAGTTTTAAGATTTGGCAACAGGGCGTGAATATGTCATCATAAAGTTTGACATTTTTATGGTGAACGTACTCAAAATGTCATACGAGTGCTATTCGCAAGACAGTAAAAAAAATGAGTATTCCTAGTTGGAAATAAAATAAACAGTCGTTTTAAGCCATTAACTTTGAGTTTTGTATAGGGTGTAGACCAATTTGTATCGGCTTTTACGTCATTGCTTCTAAAGACTAGAAAAAACCCAAATAAACTGACAGTAGCCACATTTGTATGAAAATTTTTTTCTTCCTACACTTTTTTGGAAATAATTCTTTTCCTACAGCACTATACATCAAAAATGCTGGACAAATTTTAAAAATCTTTTACCTCAACTTAATACATGTCTTTCCCAAATTTTGAATAGAGCTACTGTAGATTTTAGGAAGCATTTTCCTCTTGTAAATAGATAGATTTTAAGCTCTTTCCGAAGCCTTTTGAAATTGGAACATTTTGGTCCATGTTGGGCCGTCATAACTTAACACCTCATTCTAAATGACTGTTTGAACCGTTGGACCATGGTTTAATAACAAAATAATGGAAGTGAATTGGAGCGTCTATCTAGGGAATACTTGATAAAAAAGAAGAATGTAGTACTAGAATACAGTGGAAAAAAACGAGAAAAAAATGTATTCGTATTTTGATTCACCCTGTATTAGAATATAAACAAAACAAAAAATTTTCCAGAATTTTCGTTATTATTCGAATACTTTGGCGGTAACTGATTTTCATTCTTCAATTTCTTTTATATTATACAAGGTATTGAATTTAATACATTCTTTATGGGAAATTAGTTTAAATACGCCGTCGAATACTTCATAACCTTATATTATCGTAATGGAGGAGTCAAGCTGATTTCAAATATGCAGTGAAAAATACAATTCTGGATCACCCTGTAAGATTTTAGATGTTTTTGTAATGTGAATGTAATTTTCAAAATGGTATCTCAAAGCACTGAGTTGTTTTATCACTTTAATCAATCACCCTGTATAGGGTAGTCGAAATAAATGTATATTTCAACCTAGTTTTAAAATTTATAATTATTTATTACGAGGTATATATAAAAAAAAAGTTGAAATTAGTATTGAAAATGTTTGATGCAACGATTGAAAGTTTAGCTCTTGACCTATAAAACCGCGTATCCGGGCATGAGAAAATGCTTATGAAACATGGGAATCTATTGAAAAGAATGTCGTTGCCGGACCCCTAACCAGTCATAACAAGTACTGAGCGGTAAAACAAAAGAAGGATAACCTCAGGTGGTAAGAAATCATATCCCTCATCATTTTTGACGGGCCTTCGCCTCGACTCTACAACAATTTATCTGCTGGGACAGTAAACACAGGTTTACAATTACCTAAATGAAATATCGGACGTTGACCACCGGCAATATGAAACACGAAATTTTTTTGATAAACTTTTAGATTTTCATTAATCAAATTTGATTTTTTCTTTTCATTTATCTAAAATGAACAATTAAAAACAAGACTCAGATGTTCATATTTTCAAAATTAATATATGTTCAAACGGGATTTGATGCTTAACATAAACAAAAATTTTCTTACCACCCCTCGTTTCTAAGGGTAAATTTTCTAGATTGAACATTTTAATAATACGAATTTTTAATAAATACTATCTCAAGGCACTCATGTCCAATAGTTAATAATCCGTAACTTTTACAGGAACAACCTGTATAATCTAAAGATAGCAAAAATTAATATTTCAATCGATTTAAAAAAAATTTTATTCTTTGTTAAACTCAATAAAATTTATGGTTTAAGAGATATGTAGATTTTTAGATCGTTGTACACTCTGAAGAAAATTATCGTAAATTGTAACTGTTTAACAACATTAGACATTTCTTGTAGAATTAATAAATGAATAGATAAATATTGTATTTGTACTGCATATAATCGAAGATCATATTATTAACATAAAGAAAAAACTGGAAAGCTACTACTCGATATTGAATTCAAAATTGCAAGCGACGTTCCGAATTTACCTTCAGCAAATACGCCGATATGCATTTGATGTATGATTTGGCTTCTAGTGATACATCAAAACCCAGAAGGTTAGGTTAGGTTATGTGAGGTTAAGTATAGAACTTTTCGTAAGGTTGACCGCAGATTACGGGTAAAAATTGTCCACATAAAATAAGTAAACTAATTTTGATTATACGAAGACAAGTTTAAAAGCAAAATCCTTTAAATGCAGTTAATGTTGATTCCACAATTAGCGTACGCAAAACGACAACTACTCATAGGATTCTTCTTTAACCCTTTCACATACAGGAAGTACATTCCGTGGATGTAGAGGATTATCCAGCAAGATATTCATGGGCAGATGGTACAAACAAACCAACAACTTGGTTTTTGTGTTAATGTCTATAATTTTTTTGATAATGACCCGAATGGTCAGCAATACTTTGAACATTCGTATAGCCACCACGTTCCCCTGAATTAAATACAATGGATTTTTTGAGGATATCTTGAAAATTTTAAATATGCAACACGGGTAAATAAAAGGAACGAAATTATCGTTTTTATTTGATGATTTAGAGGTTAACCAACTGAATTTTTTGACATTTTTACGATTTTCGACAGTTTTCGTATCAATTTTTAGAACATACTGTATAATTTCTACTGGTGACAGATCACTACGAGTTTGCGTACACGTTGCTCTGAGGTTGAAATAAGATGAGAAACACAAGGTGATCGTAAAGAGATAAAAAGAAAAATCACACCGTCGATTTTAGAGTAATCACGTTATTTCATTGAAAAATGGAGTTCGATGGTTAATCTTTTTTAAAATCGGAGCGTTATCTATAACTATAGAATATTATAATGGTGAAAAATAAAAAAACATTCAATTCGTTGTCATTTTTATTAATTTTCTTTCGCATCCGCCATTTTTGTTGTGTACAATTTCCTTGCAGTCCTTGAAGTTAATTTTTAATGAATAAAATTACGAGATAATGTCTTTAAATGTTTTCAAAACATCACATATTTCTCGGTATATAATAAACTTTAAAAACTAATAAAAACAATTATAATAAAATCATTTTATTGCTGTGTAAAATTTTATCAAAACTCTTTAAAGGTAAAGTAATAAACAATGTCATGGGTGGTAAAATCACTGTCTTGATACTGAGTGGTAATAGGTTTGGAAGCAGATGAAACGTACAACAGATACAAAGAGAAGAAGTTAAAGACAAGATCATATCAGAAATGATACAAAATAATTCTAAAGAAAATACGGACTGAAAAAAATATTTCGAAAGATTGGAAAATAAGTTTAATTTTACCACATTTTGAAATAGGAAAGTTTTTAGATTGAGACAGGTAATAGAGAAAAAACTAAAATCTTGAATTTCGTTCTTTCTTTGACAAAAACAATAATCAGATTCATAGCATTTAAACATCTATATTCAAATAGACGGTCGACAAAAATATTAAGTTTATCGATTCTGGTTGCTATTCAAATAGTTTTGAATTTTCATTATGAATGACACTAAGCGAATGAAGTAGAATTTTATAGGTTAGATAAGATAAGATACATAATACATATCAATTTTGACATCTATAAGTTTGTTCTTGATAGATGCACTGAAACTGTACTGAACTGAACCAGTGCAGCATAGTTCTTGAGTGTATAGAATTAGTTCTATCGGATACATCGCATTTGTTGTATTTGAGGTTATTTGATGAGATTCAGGCCTTGTAGTATTAACAATAATGGAAAACGATTTAATACTTTTTAATATTTTAGATTCGTTCGATGACGATCTTTTCCAGATTACGCTTATTACACTGTCTTGCACTGCACTAGCTCTAGAACCAGCGCTACAAAGAACGCTTTAGTGTATACTTCCCGAACTAGTTCTGTCAGTGCAGCTACCAAGAACAAATCTTATATATTTCGCTTTTATTATTGAGGTGTACAATTTTGGCATTCTCTTTAATCATTTCGATAAATACTCGTCGTCTATTTGGTTCCTTTCATTCTTCAGTGTATTCTAAAATGGTATTAGGACATTTCGTAGACTTTTATGTCTAATGAATGGTTGAGATCGGGTGATTTTGGTGGCCACATTATTACTTTCAGAATACTGTTCCTTTCCATTTATTTCAAATACTTTTTACACAGCTTCGAGGAATGATTAGGATCGTTGTCATGTTGAAAAATGAATTTTCTGTTGATCAAGCGCTGGTTACAACGTACTACGTTTTTTTTAAATATATTTGATAGCCTTTTCTTTTCAAAATCGTTTCAATTCTCAATAGGTTGCTGTTTCTCTGAATCATCTCCAAACCATCACCAAGCCTATACGTTGATCTGACATTCTTCATTTGATCTGCGCAAAAACATTCTTCTTTTAGATCCGATAACCTCAAATTTTGACTCAACACTGCATGAAACTCTCTCCCACTCACTATAAGTTTATGTTTTTTAGCCCACTGCAGCGTCTTACTTCTATTTTGAAGACTTAAGAGTTTTCTTCAATTTCATTCCTCCAAAAAGGCACGTCGAGTTTAGGTAAAAGTTTTCATCGATAGGTTGTATATATATTAACATTTATTGAACTTATTGGACTCGTGGTTTGATATTTAACTTATAATTCATTATGTTTTATGAAGATCATTTCTTTGAGTGTTAATTTTTGATAATTTTTATCTTGGTGCTTTTTCAATGATCAGTTTGTGTCGTCAAACCCTCCAATTTGTTTTTACTGATTGGTAAACAAAGCAAAGACCTTTGAAATGCTTGGAAGATTAAATGAGACCAAATATGTTTGAAGTTTTACAACGATTTTTGGGAAAGTGAGGTCGATGAAACAAGCTAGGGATTATTGGTTAGGTAATCAAGAAGATATCGTTGTTATTCTAAATTTTATTACAAATTTCATCTATTTTAGGAATATTTTCGTGTTTTATTGTTGATATAAACCGACTAAAAAGTATTAGTAGAAGGCTAAACTATTCATAAGAATAATAAGAGACAGGAAAAATTGACAATTTGGAAAATGTTTCATCAATAAAATGTGTCACAAACGATGATGAAATTACCTAAAATGAAATTTTTTTGCCTATAAACTTCCCATCCACAAATTTTTACATACCACGCGAAATTTCTGAAAAATTTAAATTTCAGCAATATTTACAATACAGAAAACAGTCGTAAATTTCTATTGTTATCTTCCTAGAACTCCCAGTGTGCTGAAAATCTTTTCTTTTTGTGTATAACTCTAATTTTGGGTATCCTTTAAACAGATAAGACTTAACAAATCAAGCGAGAATACTTCATCTTATCATCCCATCTAAATTAAACAGGATGTAATATAAAGAAGTAGATTTTATCTCAAACACCGACGAAGAAACTATCTTACATACTACGTCAGATCCATTAAGATTAAAGAAATTATCAATATCTTAATAAAAGTTTATAGAAACTGGTAACACATAAAATTGGCTAGTACTTTTTGTGACCCTAAAAACGTAAAAACTCGATCCGCGAACAGCCCAGGCGGTTTGATCTTTGAAGACTTGTATAGGCGACGGAATGTCTTCCACACGACTCATTCTTAATGTTTGGTGGTCCACAACCAGAAAACCAAGACATGTCAAGGACAAGGACAAGAAACACATGCGAGGTTGGTTGAATTTTACGAACCGGAAGTCCTCACCAGAAACTGTGTTCACGACTGATTGAAAAATCAAACGATGAGGAAACGACTGAGGACGAATTACGGCGGACAACACCAGAAATCATTTATGGCGAAGGAATTTAGCACGTTTCGTAGCGTTTGGGCAAAAGGACGATCTGCTCTCGATTTGAACACATAATTTCAGAAAACCGGAAAGTAAAACAGTTAGTAGCAGCTGGATATGGCTTCTTCTTGACCAGTCGAAAATCATAGGACTTCCTTTTTGAAAAACGCTGGAATCCTCTATTGGGACTTCTTTTTTGTGACTCAAATAATGAACATCGTTTCTACGGAGAACTATTAAGAAAGTTGCAGTTTAGTAGAGTAACGCGCTTGCTCACGCTTAGCTTAACTGTTCTCTATCATCCACCGTATAGTCCTGATTTGGCGCCCGCGGATTACTTTCTGTTTCCTAGCATGAGATTACACATTGCGGCATTTTCCTACAGTTTTCATTAGTTTGCGTACAATGATGGATAATTTCTATCTTCTGAGTTAGCTTATGAACACACTGTATAATCGCCTTTTTTAGAAGAAAGATAAACATTAATTGGATGTTTTTTTTTTTTGATAAAAAAAATTGTGTGTGTCAGCTCCGACGCACGACTGGAGTTTACTCCTTAAGTTCGATAGTCTAACCAGACGCAAAAAGAGTTTATTTAACTTAAAAAAGATTGGTTGATTGCCAGAATAGTTTGGGCTTCCTTCATTAATTTTTTTTTAATCTGTAAGCTCGCTGTCTCTCGGCTGGAGTTTTTGAAGGTTTAGATTTTTTTCTAGTCAGAAAATATAAAAAAAAATTAGAAAATTTATAAATGCATAATTATACAAATTTTAACTGACTTTAAGAAAATTGATAAAAAAAGGTTTTTATAAACATTTTTTCAAAATTATTATAATTAATTTTTTATTTAAAATATAATATTATCTTAATAATTAACAAAAATGGTTATAAAAAGATAATTATGTCACTAAATCTTTTACATACAATAATAAATAGTACATGAAAATTATTTAAATAAGCTGAAAAATAACTTTTCGAAAGAAAACTATATAAAAACATTATTATAATGAAAAAATATTGTCGATTTTTCTGATAATATTATCGAATTATTGACTACAGTTGTTAATATTTAAAAATTATTTATAAAATAAATCATAATAACGTGGAAGAATTTATAGACATCGACAAAATTTTTGGTTAGGTTAGAAATTTTCTATTTTATGTGGATGCGCTCGATAATTCATATTGGGTTGATTATCTAATTTTATGTGTTGTTTTCAAATATATATTTATATGAACTACATCGATAATTATTAAAATATTTAATAAATACAAATTGCACATACTCATACATATAATACATGAATTATAACGTACCTTGCGACCACGTGTTTGTTAGATGTTCTGGCAATATCATCTACACCTCTTTCTGCCATAGTTATTTGAAAATACTTTCAGTTCACTTTAGCGGAAAACAATGATAGAAATTAAAACTTCACGATAACAATATTAATTATTGATATTTATAATAAAAACAGCAATATAAGTATGTTGACACTGACAAATTAAAAAGTTGCGCATCATAGGGTGCGCACCAAAAACGTAACGAGGTCATTCATCGATAGATTTTACTCCTCACATTTTTCTAATACCGGGCCCCTTATATATGCAAATCGATTCTTAAGGAGTAAACTCTAATAAATTATGATACTGAACCCTAATTTTACATTGTTGATTTGTGCTAAAAATGATATACATAGAAGTACCTGGCACGACTTGAAGATGGAGGTAGCTGCTTGAAAAATACGACAAGATGGTTGCCGCGTTTGCTCACAATGAAACAAAAACAGCGTCTTGAAAATGTTTCCATCGAGTTTTCGGTAATATTTCACAATGAGTTAACCTATTCACTAGATTTAGCACCCTTGGGATTATTTTCTGTTTTTAGACTTGAGAAAATGACTAGATGGCTAAAGATTTACCAATAATGAGGAAGTTAAAGCCAGGTACTTCTGGGATCATCCTCGTAAACGTAGCTCCTTGAATTCTACAAATTATTTAACAAGAAAAATATAAAATATCGGATAGAATACTATTTGAAGTGTCATAAAATAGTAAAGCCACTTCTCGATGAATGAAGTACTTGACTCGACAATATTCACGCTGTAAAATTGAAGTGTACAAATATCTACCTGTTGATGAAAGAAAAGGGAAACAGTTTCCTTTTTTGGAACCTTCTATACACGAAAACCGGGCGGTTTTATACAACAAAAGTGCAATAAATATTTTTGAATATTAAGGTAGGAAGTTAATAAGTTACTTCCTATCTTGTGAATACCTCTCACAACATAATAGATATTTTTAGAAATATTTATAAGTACTCATAAACGAAGGGGAGGAAGGTAGTACTTGCTTTATTATACGAGGTGTTTATGAATAAGTGCTAGGATATGATAATATGTTTATCATCACAAAAAAAGACTTTGTCGTGTTATAGAAAGTTTTGTTATACGGTTCTGAGTATTTGTTAATTTCTGTTATACTGTCAGGTATGATAAATCTGAATTTTAAGAATTCGTTGGCGCCGCAAAAATGAAACAAAAACACTTCGTTTTAGCTAAATTTCTTAGCAGCAATAATTTTTTCAGTAAATAGTCAGTAGTCAATGGAGGCTATATCTGGACTACGTTGGATGAGGAATCAATTAGAAGTTTAATTTCTTCAATTTAATCCTCGTTTCTTTCGATTTGTGAATTGGTGCATTGTCTTGGTGAAACAGTGGTTGTTTCTTCGACCTTTTTTCATTGATTTTTGCAGTAGTCACTGGGGTCTAACATAAGAATCAACATATGTGTAGTACATTTTAGTTTTTGACACGCTATAATGATGATTTCTTTCTCGGATATTCATAGGGTATCAATAAAATAGAGGCACACTTCAACCCCATACTGCTAAACATAAAAAAATTCCAACAAGAATTTGGTCAGGACGTGCTTGATTATCCTTTCTACATCTCAGACCTTGCTCATATCGAGTTTCTTTTCCTTTTATACCTTGGTGGTTATCAGATGATGACAGGGTCAAAAAACAAGTTACCACGTGTTGGAAATATGACAATCTTTTACGAAGAAGGCATGTCTAAGTTGAATATAAAAAATCACTCTGTATGTTTGTGGTATCCTATACTTTGATAGGAGTTTTCATCAACAATGAGGAAGGTTTATAGAAAGAAGAAAAACCAAAAAATAGGTAAACAAAGTCACTAAATTTGAGTAAAAAAATGTGAAAAAAGAAGCATTTCTCTGATAAAGGCCGCTTGACATCATGAAAGACAAAGTGCAAGAAATTGTGTGCAATTTCTTAAAGGCCGTTTGACATGATGTGATGCAACGTTCTATGCAATGCAAGACGCAATATTTCTTGATCAAAAGCATGCGCAGATGCGCAGTTCATTTGATTGTTTTCATGCAAAATCTGGCACTTGCAGCATTATCGGATTGATTTTATTTTATTACGTGCAAGTAGCAATTCTAAGGAAGAAATCTAGTTACTTTTGGTTCAATAGATCAGCTAACTTTCCTGAAACTTATCTTTATTTTCATTGTGGAGCTAGGTACAAAATTTAAATGAAAGTTGAGGTTAGGATTTTGTTTAATACTCTTTTCTGTCCATCAGACTCCAAAAGCAAAATAGCAGTTTTAATCATTGCTAGTGATGTACTGAACAGTTTTTTCTTGTTTACTTTACATAGTTTTGTTATTTTCCTTTTTAAACCGCATAAATATTAAAATATAAATAAACTATGTAAAATGCAATACTTAAGGCCGCTTGACATAATGCAGTACAACGTTCAAAAATTTCATGCAAGTAAACAAATTCCTAACCTCAAATTTTATCGAATATTTTGTATCTAGTTTAACAATGAAAATAATGGAAAGTTTTACGAAAGTCAGCTGATCTGTTAAGCCAAAAGTAACCAGATTGCAAATTGCATGCAATAAAAATGGTACAAAACCGATGATGTCGAAATCTTGCATGAAACAACCAGTTGAACTTCATCTGCGCATGCTTTGGGTCAAGAAATATTGCATCTTGCATTGCTCAAAACGTTGCATCACATAATGTCAAGCGGCCTTTAAGAAATTGCACATTGACTTGCATCCTGTCAAGAAATGGTTCTTGTTCCACATTTTTTTACTCAAATTTAGTGACTTTGTTTATCTATTTTTTGGTATTCTGCTTTCAATAAACCTTCCTCATTGTTATTGCAAGTTATATTAGGATACCACAAACATACAAAGTGACTTTTTATATTCAGCTTAGACATGCCTTCTTCGTAAAAGATTGCCGTGTTTTTAACACGTGGTAACTTGTTCTTTGACCCCGTCATCATTTGATAACCACCAAGGTATAAAAGGACAAGAAACTCGCTATGAGCAAGGTCCGAGAGTACAAAGGATGATCAAGAAAGTCCTAGCCAATATCTTGTAAGAGTTTTTTTGTCGAATTAGCAGTATGGGGTCGAAGTATGTCTCTATTTCATTGATGCCCTATGAAAATCCGAAAAAGAAACCATCATTGACTTTATTATAGCGTGTCAAATACTAAAATGCAATACACATCTTTTGATTTTCATGTTAGACCCCAGTGACTACAGGCTATTCGCTGATCTTAAAAAAGTTCTTGCTGGTAAGAAAATCAGCTCAAATGAAGAAGCAATCGCTTCCTCATGCACCGTATAGTCCAGATCTTGCCCCCAGTGACTACTGACTATTTACTGATCTCACAAAGGTTCTTGCTGGTGAGAAATTTAGCTCAAATGAAGAAGCAATTGCTGAAACTGATGTAAAAAACAAATCTTTCTACAAATACGGCATCGAAAATTTAGAAACCAGGGCACTACCCACTACCTTGTCCAAAATCGTAATTCTACATCGCCAATAAAGATCTACACACTCCTATATAAGATTCAACAGTTAATAAGGAAATTAAATTCGAATGAAGAGCTTTAACCTAACCTCTAACTTAAAAAAACAGTGAAAAAAGATCGATTACTCAAGGAAGAGCTGCAGAAATTATTGTGAAGAAATAGCAAAAGAACATGAACGATTTTGGTATAACCAAGTTATCGTCTTCAGGGACTGAAGGTAAACAGTCTCTGAAGACGATATTTGATTATCGAAACGCGTATCAGACAGTGTAATTGTGAGTGATGGTGTGGACAGTGTATTCAATTGACAGAACATCATAAAATATGTCAAATCAAAGGAAATTTGATATATGGCTATGTACTTGAAGGAGATAATGAAGTTGATGATGATATCGATAAATAACCAACACATATTTTATATGCGATAATTCGTTATTTTATGTATCCTAATTGATAGTTTTGGGGTTATTATGAAAATTTGGGTCAGAAATCCCGAACCAATTATTATAATATTGAAAATAGTGCCAAATAATAGTGCGGCATTGACATTTATCAAACATTCGACCTCTAAAAATATGCGGGGTGCTGTGCATCATCAAATCGTTATACCTACCTCTAATTTGTGGACGAAATATTTTCGAAATTTGTCACTTCGTTTCTAAAAGCTTTTTTTTAATAGAAGGTCGAGTGTTTTTGGTTGTATCAAAATGAGAGGGTGACAAATTCTCAAACTATTTCATTTGTCAGGTTATTATCTAGAAAATAAGAATTTTTTCACAATTGGAATTCACCATTAAAGAAATCATTGTTATTTCATACTTTATATTACCCCTAGCGGTGTACTGTCTGAAATTCTCTAAATTTTTTCCTACCAGGGACGTACGATATTAGTTCCAATCCAACAATTCTTTTTTTTTTCTGAACAAACATAATAATCAATAAATGATCAACTGGAAAAAACCAACTGTTAATCTATTTATCTGTCTTTGCATCTCTTTATCTGTTTATCTATCTATCTGTCTCTCTATCTACCTCTCTGTCTATCCATACATCTGTCTCTTTACCTGTCTGTCTATCTGTTTATCTGACTATCTATATGTACATCCGTCTATTTATCTATCTATCAATCTGTCTATCTATTTGTCTATCCGTCTCTCTATATGTCTGTCTATTTGATTATCTATCTCTTTACCTGTCTGTCTACATATCTGTCTTTTCATCTCTTTATCTGTTCATCTATCTATCTGTCTCTCTATCTACCCATTCATCTGCCTCTATGTCTATCTGTTTATCTGTCTATCTATATGTTAAGCTATCTGTCTGTCTATCTGCTTATCTGTCTTTTTTTATTTGTACATTGTATCGATCTGTCTCTCTATCTATTCATTTATCTGTCTCTATATTTGTCTATCTCTCTGTCTAGTCGTTTATCTGTTTCTCTATCTTTATATCTGTCTCTCTACCTGTCTGTCTATCTGTCTATCTATCTGTACATTTGTCTATTTATCTGTCTGTCTCTCCTTCTATTTACGTGTCTATATGTCTTTCTATCTATCTGTCTATCTATCTGTTTATCCGTCTCTCTACCTGTCTGTCTATCTGTGTCTCTACTTTTCTGTATATCTGTTAATCTGTCTATCTATCTGAACATATGTCTATTTATCTACCTGTCTCTCCATCCGTTTATGTGTCTCTACCTGTCATTTTATCTATCTGCCAATCTGTTTATCTATTTGTCTATCCATCTGTCTATCTGTTTATCTATGTATGTCTCTATCTATCTATTTATCTGTCTGTCGGTTTATCTGTTTATCTATCTCTTTGACTACCTATCTGCTTGCTTGTCTGTCTGTCTTCCTGTTTATCTGTTTATCCATTTATCTGTCTTCTTCTCCAGACCATGATCTGGAGAAGAAGACAATGGATTTATACTTTAATCATTACGTCAGTTTTGTTAATAAATCTGGTGATTAAGGACAGACAAAAACTGAACGAAGAACAATATTTTAATCAATGGATCGTTATTTTTTGACCAGTTAAACTGTTTTTTATTCCCGTATCGATTTTTTTGACAACTTGTTTCGTCTTATATATTCCGTTGACATTTATTTCACTTTTACTGTTACGCCTATGTTAAATAGACAAGCACTTTACCGGTGATCTAGTAAAGTGGATCTTTTGTATAACCTACAATAAACTTGAGTGCAAATTCATGCTCAAACCCCAAGAGAAATGACTTTAGTATTCTAGCTTCCGGTCGGCGATATCTTTCAATGCCTGTCAAAATCGTATTTAACATTCCAGTTACAGTCTTTATTTTTTTATTTTCAGTATTGCACTGACATTTTAAAAGAATTCAAACTACGCAGATTAAATTAAACAGTTGCACGAAATGTTATACAATTCAAAACAAAACAGAAGTAAATACTTCAAATGTCTTCAGATGCTTTTTGATTGGCTGAAGAGACGGTCAGCAGGATATCATACGAAAAAAATCATAGTTTTTGACGAAGGACAATGTAGGAAGGATATTTCGATAATTTATTATTAAATAAATCTGTTCCTTAGATTTTCGGAGCCTGCAGGAAGACTGAATTAACGTTTCGACGAGAAGGAAACGTTGTTTTTTAAAAATTACGATTCCGGCAAACGAAAAACTTTGTGGTCACTACAATTGACATTGCTGGGTAATTGAAAATTATTTTATTATTAAAAGTATCAAGTTTTTTTTTATAATAAATCGATGTTTTAGTATATTATATTCACTACTGTATACATATTGGAGATTGAAAGCTTCTTGGAAGGATCAAAGTGTTTTATTCCGAGGGTAAAATATAAGTTATGGACGAATATTTTCAATAAACGTTCCAAGAAAATCATTATTTTTGCCGGTTCATCGTGATTTGTCTTCCGAATATTACATTTTGGGATTTCCTCATTTTCTACGTATCCACACCTCTTGAATTTCGATTTCGCTAGTTATACTGCATGTCCCACTAATAAATATAAATAAACTACGTCCACGTGGACACGAATTTTACTTAGAAGATATTTTTGTTGATAACAATCATTTTTTGGTTTGGTTTTGGTGTTTTCTTGAAGAACATCATGTGTCTACTGAAGCTGATACTACCGGAGGTATTTGGGAACTCCTCGAAAAGATCTCTAGGTGAATGGAAACAGTCGGCTTGAAACTAGAACTAGTGCTTATTACCAGCAGGATAAAATTGGGGACGATGTAACTGCAAGTCATCGAGAAACCAACTATTCATCCAATATCTGGGAGTGATGATTAATGCCAGACTAAATTTCAAGAAACAAACAATGCTCGTAAGCGAAGAAACTTGGAGTGTAGAACAGCTAATCTTAGGAATTCCAAAACAAAGAAGAGCTCTGTTATCAAGTTGTTTCTTCCTCCAGAGGCTTTTTCGTTCACGAGCTCTGCTTGCTTCTTGAAATTAAGTCTGACATCAATCATCACTCCCAGGTATCGGATAAATAGTTCCTGCTCCTCCAGCTCCTGCAGCTCCATCATTTTCAGGTTTATTCTGCTGGTAATAAGCACAGCTTCCTCTAGATCCACGCCGACTGCGTCCACCCACCTAGAGATCTTTACTGTATCGAAAGTGAAGTTGATCTCTTCTACGTACTACGGCCACGTCATTGGCAAATGCTACGAGATTCGCCTCCTTGGGTATTATCAGCTTTAGCATGATGTTCCTAGGACTGATCGTACCCCTCCAATGACTTTACACTCCTTACTCCTTGGGATCAAAAATGGGAAGATATAATCCTAATACTCAATAGATCCCGAATTTGGGCTCCTCTATTTGACAATTATTTATAAATATGGATGAAAACACTTCGAACTTGATATTAATGGATGAATTCTTGAATTTTAGTGTAACTAGGAACATCAAATGTATTTTACGTTCGATGTTTAATACGAAAGGCAACAAAATAACTTAGACTGCCAAATGAATGATCATTACTAAAGCAAATGGTCATTCTTAGAATTTTTATATATTCTTCATTAGTATCGCTTCATTTACATCCATTATCGTTGTGATATTCTTAATTATATCTACAGGGTTATTCATATAGCTGTAAAATACAAATAAACATTAAAACAATCAGATGATATACGAGGGGGACGCTGTATATTTAGAGATATAGAAAAGTACAAGTTTTTTTAGGAAAATTATGTTATCAATGTCTTAAATGATGTCTTTTAACCATCATTCCAATAGTAAGAACAGTGTCTACAAGCACGACCAGACGTTCGGATGATTAGCCCTAAGGAAGTACTACGAGGTACTAAGTCCTGTCAAAAGAAATGTCCTTGCTGAGCAGGAACGATCGTAGGTTAATAAAATCCGCAGATCACCTACGAGGGATATGTAAATAATTGACAAATCGTGGGAACGTAGTACAAGATCGAAAAGAAGAATTCTTTATAGTCGTAAAAAAGTTTTGTCACCAAATGTAACCGTTCACGATTGATGAGAGTTTAATAGTCAGTAGTTTTATAAAATCGAATATTTAGGGGTTGGTAAACTACCTAGAGCATCGTAAAACAATAACAAGGTTCCTAGAGGATCAAATTCATATGAAAACAACGTTGAATTCGCTCTTAAAGTCTTTGGATGAAGGAAACGAAACTCACATCAAGATTTAGGAAGAAAATCAATACGAACGCTTAAACCTCTACGTTTCTAATTGATTAAGCGGATCCAAAAAATGCTTCTGGATGGAAAAGAGTGCTATCCACAAAAGCTCAAATGAATAATCGAATTTTTACTTGCTTTTCGAAACTTCCTATCGAAAGAGACCTGAATTGAAGTAAATTTATTAAAAAAATCATAAGAAAACTTCATTTTAATACATCTTCAGCTCTTTGGCTAACCTTAGAACAACAATTATGATATAACAAATTTGATACGAATAATTTTTGTTTCGGTCTTCCTTTACGAGAAAAAATTACCCCCGAATTTAAAAAAAAATTGCGATTGATACGAGAAAAGTAAAACGATTACGCATCATCATCACCCTGTATAACCAATCATCAACCCGTCCCCGAACATTTTATTTTAATGTCGGTAAGCCGGTAAGCGGTAGTTGAGATGTTAGTGTGTGTGTGATGTTCTCTAACACGGTTTTCGTATTACCACAGAACCAAAAAAATGGCATTCCACGGTTCCTATCAGCGGGTCCCATCTCGAAAAATCCCAACCAGGTTCTCGAAGCCCACTAATACATTTGCTGATAAACACATCGAAAAACAATCGAAAGCGCAACCGGACAAAAGAAGATTGAGACAAATTAGTAAGGACAAGAGGGGATTAGTAATAATTCACACAGGATTTTATCGGTGGAAAATAGAAACGAGATTAGGTGGGTATTTTGAAAACAATCTCTGAAATATGCCCTAATTAGGTAACTCGACGTCGACGAAGTGTTTTTTTATTTTTTCGGGGAACGATTATGGTGTCGTTAATACGATATTAACCGAATTGAAATTTCAATTTATATCGTTAACCATCTGTAGATTACGCTATTATATATATTTAATATTTTATACGGTGTATCGTTAAAAAATTTCAACCCTTAACAAACATCACTCAATAAATCGTGTGATTGACATACAGATGACGCTGTCATTGTCAAATCCTTATGACGTTTATGAAGTACCTGTCAACTAAGTGTCAAATGTCATGACATTTCGATTAGTCAGAAAAAAGTGACAGCTATTTAGTTATTTTCAAAACAATTTAGTTTGTTATTTATCATTGTTTCTGGATGAAATAAATACTGTACAAGCTCAGAAATAGCTTCAAAAGTTTTATCAAGACTGTGCTTCATCGAAAAAAAAAAAAACATTTCACTGAATTTAAACGTGGTCGATGATGGTCGTCCATTTGAAAAAGGAAAAAAAAATCCACAATTTGTTATATCTAATCGTAAATTAATATTTCGAAACGGCCTCATATGTCGAAGAGCAAACCAAAACTATGCATCGATTCACAAATCGAAGATAACGGCGATTAAATTGAAGGAATTAAACTTCTAATTGATTCCTCATCCAACGTTTAGTCCAGAAGCCTCCAGTGATCGCTGATATCAAAAAAATGCTCGCCGGTAAGAAATTCGGCTCAAATGAAGAAACAATTGCTTAAATTGAAATCAATGAGACATAAGACAAATTCTTCTACAGGCACCGCATCGAGAAGTTGAGGTTATGTTATACAAGACATAGGAAAGGTTTTCTCTCAAGTATATGTTAGCTAGACAATACAGTCCAGCTTCTGCTTCTTTTATTCGAGGAAAACCTGCACATCTAGAGGATAAATTGAACCCCGATTGAGTCCCCAATTGAAACTTTCATAAGATACGAAAGAGACAAAAAAAATTGAAAGGTACAAAACATGATACTCCATATAATAATCAATCCCATCTATATGAAAGGTTACTGAGAAAGATGTTTGACGAAGCTGAGCTACTTCTAGAAGATACTGAAACTACAAGTACAAGTACAGAAAATGTTCCACGGGAATTTCCATGTGGATGTACTCACGAAGTGCAGACAGGTAAAATAAAATCTCCTCAAAAAACTCTTGACCTGCGAGCAGTCCTACTGCCAAAAAAATGACGATTCAGCCCTAGTAATATGTCAATACAGACACAACCCTCATCCCAAACCGTCTAAATAACCTCTCCAAGCCCACTACGTGATTCGTACCATCGAATCAAACACTTCCGTTGCCGAAGAAACTCTTCTTACCCCCTGGCTTGCCAAAAGACGTCCCTTCGTCTCAAAGCCAGGAAACATACGAAGACCTACCCGAAATCTACCTCACCTTCTACACCGGCAAGATGAAGTTTGGAAAAGCGTTTTCGTGAAAGAATTGTCATGGGAAAGCAGGAAAAGGGGATAGAAAAGTTTCCTCTTGGTCTTTGAGGGAAGAGTCGTAATGGTATGTCTTTTAAGCCAAGGAGACGATTTGGGTAACGTTTAGTAGGCGTTTGCTCTATAGCTGCGTCCGAAATCTTCCCCAAGTGATGAAAACCAAACCCTTCGGATCGGCCGTTTTATTGAGTGAACCTCACTCTCAACCAGATGCTTTCCCCAAAAGTTTGAGAGGAAATTACGTGTTAGAAGTCTTACGATCATGGTGTTTGGTTAATTGGCCTGAGTTTTTTAAAATTGAGAGTTACCCTCCGTCTTCTGCCCTAATGATTGTATCAGAAGATATTGAGATGTTTGAGGTGCAAGCAACTGGTAGGGCATCGTCCGTATATAATTGAACCGATTCCATGGAATTTCGTACGTATAGATCACTGGCTACCAAAATGTTTTCCCTCGTGGGCTACCTTCAAGATATTGAACCGATTCCATGTGATTGTCGTACGTATAGATCACTGGTTACCAAAATGTTTTCCCTCGTGGACTAACTTCAAGATATTGAACCGATTCCATGGGATTTTCGTACGTATAGATCACTGGCTACCAAAATGTTTTCCCTCGTGGGCTACCTTCAAGATATTGAACCGATTCCATGTGATTGTCGTACGTATAGATCACTAGTTACCAAAATTTTGATAAAAATGTCATATTTGCTTCAAGAAATCGAAAATCGGGTTTTATTTATAGTATTTTTTGGTTCAGTACGAAGGGTGAATCTTTAATATATTTTTAACCAGAATCCTTAATAACTATTTGATTGTTGATGAAAATGTTTTTTCACGAAAAAAATTTTAATTTGCGAGTATCCTGACCTTTTTTGCATCACTATATATATATATATATATATATATATATATATATATATATATATATATAGTTTAGTCTATTATTCATTAAATTCCAAAATATTTCAAATAGTTCTCATAGTCATTAAAAATGTCATTTTACTGACAGTTATGGGAGAAACGATTTTTGTTTTAAAATAAACGAAAATTTGAAAAAAAAAAATTGTAATAGTTACGAATTTTGGTATGTGACGAGTGCATTGTTTAAAGCTGTGCCGTGATTGATTTGTAGTGGACTCATTAGAAGGTTGGCCGCCCACAGTGGCGGTGGAGTGACGGCAAAAGCGGCCGAAAATCTTAGCGGCCCACCCCGAAGTCCGATAACCAGAGTGGAATGTATCATCAACGAATGGACGTTGGGAAGATGGACGAGTTGGATTCTTTAAAACACACCGATACGTTCATTTTTACCGAAGAATGAAGAACAATGGATATATATATATATATATATATATATATATATATATATATATATATATATTGAGTGCATTTTTGATACTTTGCCTCAGACATAATTCCGAAAAAAAAAATTCCCTTAAACTGTCTAAAATAGATACAGTGATGGACGAAATTTCAACCAAATTCATAGGGGTCCGATTTGCAGATAAGATATTTTTATTTTTCGGCCATTTTACCATGAAACATTATAACGTCGTTTGTAAGGAATTTGTTCTGTAAACAGGGTTCGTCAAAAATATTGGAGTATATAATTTCAAAATACAAGTTTTTGGCTCATCTTAAGTATAACAAGATGTGAGAATTTGATCATGCGGAAACTGCGAATAGCGGGAATATAGAAAAGTTTTTTCGATCCGCATTTATTCCGATCCAGGATAGAATAATTCAAGATCCACTGGGTCATGTTCAATCCTTTCCGATCCTTATACGCAAATTAACTAAAGTGTGACCCACAGAACTCCTGTCATAAATAGGTTAGGTTATGTTAGGTAAGGTTAGGTTAGGATAAGTTAGATTAGGTTTGGGTTAGGTCAGGTTAAGTTAGGTGAGGTTTGAGTTAGGTCAGATTAAGTTAGGTGAGGTTTGGGATAGGTCAGGTTAAATTAGGATGAGTTACATCAGGTTGAGGTTAGGTAAGGTTGGATTAGGATAAGTTAGATTAGGTTTGGGCTAGGTTAGGTGAAGTTAAGATGAGTTACATTAGGTTTAGGTTAGGTTGAGTTAGGTAAGGTTGGATTAGGATAAGTTAGATTAGGTTTGGGTTAGGTTAGGTTAAGTTAAGATGAGTTACGTTAGGTTTAGTTTAGGTTAAGATAGGTAAAGTTGGATTAGGATAAGTTAGATTAGGTTTGGGTTAGGTCAGGTTAAGATGAGTTACATTAGGTTAAGTTTGGTAAGGTTGGGTAAGGATAAGTTAGATTAGGTTTGGGTTAGGTTTGGTTAAGTTAGGTCAGATTAAGTTAGGTGAGGTTAAGTTAGGTCAGATTAAGTTTGATTAGGTTTGTGATTCGGAATACCCATTCAGTTTGATCAGTTGCCTGCTTCCGGCGTTGTATCGCTTCGTGGAGTGCCTTATCGTCATCAATGAAGAAAACTCTTCTTCCATTCCCCGAAATCGAGTCCCATCATCCCCTCTCGCTGATAAAAGATTTCAAATTCGAAGTGCCATATCTCAGAATGAAGGAATTTTCGTCGAACCGAATTTGAACTATCATTTCATCATTTATTGCACGTGAAATTTCATTAAGATCAGATGTGGGTGGTATATTAAAGTTTTGACTCATTCGACTCAGTATAATTTTGACCAAAAAGCGTTTTCCCTTTTTCTACATCCTCAATAAATTTTCGAGATCCAAAACGATTTAGATCATGACCAAAAAAAGTTTTTTTTTCTCTACTAACACATTTCTTAAATAAAGTCAGTTTGCAGAAATTGGGCAAAAAATGTGTGAGCAACAATCAAAAGGGACTAAAATCGAGAAAATCGGCACCCAAATATTCTAAGAAGCACGAAATTGGACAAAAATCAAAATTTCAATACTAAACTCCCTGTATCTCAAACAAATATGAGTATATTTTAAGGGCTTGAAGTAAAAGTACAAAATAAGTATATTACGATGATTTTTTGATAATTTTTAAATATTTGTGAATAGAATTTCGAAATTTTAGATGTAGTATCAAAATTTAGAACATAAACAAGTTTTTTTGAAAATTTCAAACCTTAAAATACGATATCGATTGAATTACGAGATTGCAAAATCTAACGCCGAGACCATTTACGTTATTTGTTAAGTTAGGGGAGAAAATATGACAGACAAACGTCAACATTTCGTAAAACTCAATGAAACCCTCGAAATGTTATGATATCAAAATCGGGACAATCTGTATATATAATTTCATTCTTCTTAGTGTATTTAGATTTTTTTTGTTTGTCGCTATTTGTTTTATGTAGTAGACATTTCGACTCCGATTTATTTAGCGTCTTCAGGTCTATGAAAGATCCACTTGAACCCCGCGGAGCCGCCGGGTCTGTGGGGCCCGCATTCCGGCCGCGACCCTCTCGTTCTCTCGCTGAAAAATCGTTTTTTATTTTAAAATGGACCTCGGCTGCTGAGATATCGAGACGGACCCACCACCCAGGTGTTCCATGACTCTCGACTCCTTAGTTTGTTTTTCCTCTTAAATTAAGTATGTACAGAACCGGATTTTATTTTTTCAATCGATAGATATGATGAAAAAAATCGATCCCGGTATATATTGTTGAATATTATGTTCAAATATCGATCAAAATTTTTCTTAATTCCGCTGGAGCTTCCAGGTACAGTTTTACCATGACAATTGTTCCATTTTGCAAAGAAAAAATTTTTTTTTAATTAAAATTCATTTCCAAATTCATTTTATATTTGTTTTTCACTTTTTCCATTTTCAAAATCAATTTTAGATATTTCTTTCCAATTTTCTTCCTTTTTTCCATTTTTTTCTAAATTTCTTCATTTTTCTTCCATTTCCAAATTTAATTTTATGAATTTTTTTCCACATTTTTAATTTCCTTTCATTTCACAATATAATTTTTCATATTTTCTTCTTTTTCCAATCTTCAAATTGATTTCTTCATTTTTTTTATTTCCAAATTTGATTTTATGTATTTTCTTCCATAATTCTCCATTTTTCTCTATTTCCAAATCCATTTCAAAGTTTTCCTTCACTTCTTCCATTTCCAAAATCAATTTTAAATATTTCCTCCCAATTTTCTTCATTTTTCTTTCATTTCCATATTTAATTTTATGAATTTTCTTCTAGTTTCTTCTTTTTTTTAATTTCCAAATTCAATTTCTTCATTTTCTTCTATTTCCAAAATCAATTTTAAATATTTCTTTCCGCATTTCTTCATTTTTCTTTCATTTCTATATTTAATTTTATGAATTTTTTTCTATTTTCTCATTTTTCTCAATTTCCAAATTGAATTTCTTCATTTTTTTCATACCCAAATTTGATTTTATGTATTTTATTCCATATTTCTTCATTTTTTTCCCTATTTCCAATTACATTTTATAGTTTTCCTCACTTTTTCCATTCCCAAAGTCAATTTTAGAAATTTCTTTCCAAATTTCTCAATTCTTTCCATTTCCAAATTTAATTTTATACATTTTCTTCTAAATTTCTTCATTTTTCTTCCATTTCCACATTTAATTTTATGAATTTTCTTCCAGACTCTTAATTTTTTTCCATTTCACAATATAATTTTTAATATTTTCTCTAGTTTCTTCATTTTGTCCATTTCGAAATTAGATTTTGTGCATTTTCCTCTAAATTTCTTCATTGTTCTTCCATTTCCACATTTTATTTTATGAATTTTCCTCTAGATTCTTAATTTTTTTCATTTCACCTTATAATTTTTTATTGTTTCTCCTAGTTTCTTTTTTTTCATTTCCAAATTTAATTTTATATATTTTCTCCAATTTTCTCATTTCTTTCCACTTTCAAATATATTTTTTCATATAATCTTGTTGTTTCTTTTTTTTCAATTTCCATAATCAATTTCTCAAATGTTTTCCATTTCCAAATTTGATTATACACATTTTCATCTAAATTTCTTCATGTTTTTCCATTTCCAGATCCAAATTTATACGTTTTTTCCCATATTTTTTCATTGTTCTTCAATTACCAAATTTAATTTTACACGTTTTCTTCTAGTTTCTTCATTTTCCCAAGGTATTTTCATCAATTTGTTAATATGATAATTTCCGTCACCACCCTGAACCCGCCCCTGTCTAAGTCCTTGTGCGCTAGTTAATGACGCCATGATGGGTGTTATGGGCGCTATCCTTTTGTTCTTTCCCATCTCAGTTAATCTTCATGCCGGATAGAATTACTCATTGAATATTACGTAATATGACAATTCGAAATCATCAATCATTTTTTTATTTTTATTTTTAAATGATGCGTAGAATCATCCCGAATCGATTAAGTTTTCAAAACCGGTTTTTGTTTATTTAAAATTGATCCACATTTTTTTTGTTCCATTTCACATAATTCGGTCGAGAAGGTAGTAAAACATCTAAACGAATCCGAAAATAACACTGTTGATACTACCACTCACAATAACACTCTACGACAAGAGTTTCGATAACCTATTTATCATCTTCAGAGACTGAATGACGTAATGACAATTATATTTGAAAAAAAATCACGTTATTCAGGTTATAATCACGTAATGCAAAATATATTCGATAAAAATCACGTAACGTCACGAATAATCGATTAAAATCACGTAATGCAAAATATAATCGATAAAAATGACGTAACGTCAAAACTCATGTTAGACTTGAAACATAAAAATGACATAATAATAATCAATAAAATGAGGTAACGTGCAGTATAATCGATATTAATCCCGTAACGTAAGGTATTAACGATTAAAATCACGTAATGCAAATTAAAATCACGTAATGCAAATTAAAATCAGGTAATGCCAATTATATTTGATTAATATTACTTGAGTTTGATTATATTTGAATGAAATCGCATAATCTCCGGTATATTCAGTAATAAATACGTGATTGTATACATAATCGATACAAACGCGTAGTGTAAGGTGTAATTAAATGAAAATTACGAAAGGTTTGTTAGTAAAATATAACGTAACGTCATCAAATCGATTGTAATAACGTAATGCAAGATATATTCGATGAAAATCACGTAGATTTGTTGTAGAAAAATCACGTAACGTCAAGTATATTCGTTAAAAATCACGTAATGTCATGAGTAATCTATTGAAATCACGTAATGAGGGATATATTTGATAAAAATCACGTAATGCAAGATATATTCGATAAAAATCACGTAACGTCACGATTAAACGACTTAAATCACGTAATGCAAGGTATATTAAATCACGTCAGGTTCGTTGCATAAAAATAACGTATATATACGTTACGTTATTTTACGACTTAAATCACGTAACGCAAGATAATTTTCACCAAAACCACGTAACGCAAGATAATTTTCACCAAAACCACGTCAAGAATTTTCGAGAAAAATTACGTAATGTCAATTATTTTGGAGGAAAATTACTGGAAATCGATTGAAATCACGTAATGCCATGCAAAATTGATTTAAATAACGTAATGCAACATATATTAAATGAAAATCACGTCAGGTTCGTTGCATAAAAATCTCGTAACGTCACATGTAATCGATCAAACTTACATAAAGTTAAGTATAATTCATTTAAATAACGTAACGCAAGATATTTTTTATCCAAATCACGTAACATCAAGAATTTTTTAGAAAAATTACGTAACGGCAAATATATTGGAGACAAATTGCGGAAAATCGATTATAATCGATTGAAATCACGTAATGTCAGGCAAAATCGATTTAAATCACGTAATGCAAGATATATTTGAGGTTATGTTTTACCCCCGTTAACTATCAATTTGCTGTTGTAATATAATCCAGTAGGACTTTTCAACTTTATATATTTTGTTTGGTTTTTCTTTTACTATTTCTCCTCTCCGATATTCCCTTCAATTTCCAACTATAACGTCTCGAAACTTCGAGAATAGTCGATCATTCTGGAGCATTTTAATAGAGACGCTTGACGTTGATTAAGGGTTGAATAATAAATCAAAAGGTCTATAATAACTAGGAATTTCGTAAATTTAATAAACACTGTACACCAAAATATAAATAAATATAATTAAAAAAAAACATTAGAAAAAATCGAAAATAATCGGTAAAAAAATAGTAAATACAGTTTTTATAATAAAAAAAAATGTTATAAAGTATTTATTTGATTATGTCGTAAACTAATTGGATTTATAATTTTAAAGATTGATTCAAGTACCCTGCTTTATTTACATTTTTATTGATTTTTTTTTGGAATTAATAACAAGAAAATGGAGGATAGAGGAAAAGTGGAAACTGATATGATCTTTTCAATGTAAATATACGACTACTGATCAATTTAATCAAGGAACTTTACACTGAAAGATGAGTTAATGCATTTTTTTTCAGTGTAGAAATGAAATAAAATGAAAACTCCAAAATTTTGATAAGATATTTTGGAAAAATACTTTTCTATTCTAGGGATAGACAAGAAAGTTAAAAGGGGGTGAAATTAGAACGAATTTCAATATTGAAAGAGAGGATGAACTTTTTGGAATGGAAAACATGACAAACCAAGGTTAATACATCTCGAACCAACTGAAAAAGTTGATAAAAACACAGAAGGATAAATAAATTCAGTCCAAATTACAAACTTTCGAAAATAATTAAAGTAAAAATTGTATCAACACATTTTTTCCAGTGTTGACATGAAATATTTCATTCAAATCGAAATAACTATTTTTTTTTCAATACACACTTTCTCTATGAAACACTTGGAAGACGCAATTAAAAAATTTCATACAAAAATTAATAAAATCCCATAAAATCCTAACCGAAAATCATTTTTAACCGTAAAACGAAATACTATCTCCACATAATACATAATTCCAACCAAACAAAAATTGAATTTATCCGCTAAAAACATAAATCAAAAATGTCTGTAATTAGATACAGATAAAAAAAGAGGCGAGTAGAATTTTAGTAAGGACAAAAAGGACAAGGGTCGTAGACCGTATAAAAAAATGGATCGGAATGGGACAGAAACAAAACAAATAACCAGGATGGATCTATTCAATCCATTTCGGTTTGATTCGTTGAAATAACCACTGTTGGTAGGCGTTGTTAACATCGCAGGGCATCAAACTTATCTGAGAAGTCTTCGGATGTAGCGCCATACATTTTTTATGCACCCTAAAAAAATACACAGAAAAAAATGCTATATTTACAGTTCGGGGTGACGTAAACTTACCTATGGAGGAGGGTGTGGGTTTTTTCGTCGTATATCCAAGGACCGTCTACGGTACCCAATCGACAGAATGTCAATTTGACACCTTGGCCGTCGGCTTCGATGCATCTTTCGCCGACGCCCAATTGGCCCTTCGCGTTTAATCTGATTAATTGGTTGTTACCGTAACCGTGACATGGTTGAAGTGCCATCAGAGATGGAGGCGCCTTACCGAGGGTGTCCATGCATTTAGGATCCACAACTGATCTAAGAAAAATTTAAATATTACATTCGGGGTGCTTTCGAGTGTGGAATTTATCATAATTTGATGGATAGGGATCGAAATTTGATGTAAAAATCGAGGACTAGGATGGAAAATTAATATTAAAGTGATTGGATCATTTGAAGGACCATAACTACCATAAAAAATGATTAAAACCGAATTAAAAAGAAATATTATGAAAAGAACGGGATAAATTATGATGTATATAATTCTTTAAAAGAAATTGAGTGATTTTTCCGGTTTGGGTTCAATGTACATTTAAATTTTTAATTTTTTAGATCAAATTTGGGGAAAAAAATTGACACGGTCCTGTAAAAATTGTTATAATTTCTAAAATATGATAGAAATATATTTATTTTTTATGTCAATAGATGAAGAATAGATTAATCTACATGAGTGTTTCGAAGTTATGAAATTTTGATATGAAGAAACCGAAAAATTCAAAAAACTATTTTTTTTTAAACGAACGAATTTGTTCAAAAATCAACATTTTTTCAGATTATTTGATTCAAAATACATAATATCACATGATATTTCTCATGCATTCAGTGTAAACTGTAATTTTTTGGTAGGAAAAGAAGAATTTTAAAAAAATTATTACAAACTATCATAAAAAATTCATTAATTCCAAAATTACTGGAAAAATCGTTTTATTTTTCATATTAATCGATAAAGGAAAGATCAAACTAGAAGACTGATCATGATAAGTTCCATTGAATTGATATTTGTAAGAAATATACGAGGCAGAAATGAAAAATTAAATTTTGTGACATAATTCGATGAAAAAAAATTATTGCAATTACGCCTATGGAATTCAAACCAAAAAATATGTGAAAATCAAGAGAAAAATCTTTGTTATTATAAAAAAATATATGAATTTTCTAATTATAAAAAAAACGGAATTATAAGACAGCAGAGTGGAAATTTCAAAATTCAAAAACTCAATTTTTTTATTCACAAGGTCGATTAAATTTACCCAGGGAGGGCATTGATATGAAAATGTCAAATACACCAAATAAAACCTATTTCATGAGAAAAATTAATTAAAAATTATGAAAAATATACGTAAAAATCAATTATTGAACCGCTACAGATGAATTCTGAAGTTTATACCAAATTAAATATAAAATTATACCTTAATTCGCCGTAATGTATATTTGGAGGTAGTTTGGGGAATTTATCGAATACGTCGTAAGCCACGTTCTCCATGTACCATTGAAAATTTTTACATTGTAATCGTTCTTTGAGCGCCAATTGTTCGGTGATATCTCCCATGTCCAAATATCTCGCCATCGGTTCTAATAAATCGAATAAATTAATGACACTATAAAATTATCGACATACACAAATTATTTTGTATAAATTATAATTCCAAAGTGTTAAATGACAATAAAAAACTAACTGAAACGCAACATGCAGCCGAATTTGTTAATAATTCAACGTGTATAACAATTTCGATGTAAACGGCAGCCAACGTGTTAAAATATTAAATTCAATTTCAGATATGTGTTAAAATAAGGTAAAACTAGTAACTTTAACTCCAAATTTTGTTTTTGGAAATATTAAATCGCCCAAAAATTCAATTTTTATTTATTTACTTTACTTTACTTAATGAGTAATTTATAAACTTTTGAATAACTGTATTAAATAACATAAACGAAATATAATTGAATTTGTTTATTTTACAAGTTATTTTGGACAATTATTATTTACCCTGATGGATTTTTTAGTAGAAAATAAAAATTTTTTTAAATAGAAAAAATGAATTTTTCAAAATTTAACCGATATTAAAATACTACTTACCCCTAGTGTAAAAATATTCTTTATACTCAGCGTCGAACCAAGTTTCGATGACCCTCTTGTAGTTGATAGTAATAAGAGGACCTTTTTTCTTTTGAGCCAATTTTCCGAAATTATAAGGCATGAAACTTCGATAAACATGTCCGACTCTTGAACACGGCACCCATTCAATGCTACCTCCACATTGCCAAATTTTAAAACTCAATTCGAAATTTTCACCACCCCACACCAGCAAACCTATCAGAAAATTTTTTTTTAAATATATAAAAAAAAACGAAATAATGAAAAATAATTGGAAATATAATAATTGTGAAATTACCTGGATCGTAAGCTCCAAGTTCCAAAAAATAGGCCCTATTAATAGCAAATAAACCCCCGGCGTGAGTAGGACTCTTATATGGTTCGCTATGATGTTTCCTTTTCTTTAATTCCCTATTTGGCACTTCGTTTTCTTTATACAACATCCCCCATTCGAATATTCCCCTAAAATGTCGATCGTCTCCGTATACGGGGCGATATTCGAAAGTTCTATGATCGATACCATCTATAACCGGAACTGTCATCGTTTTACTATCTCTATAAATTGGAGCGAGTAATGGTGGTAACCAATTCGTGTTCACTTCACAATGAGCATCTAATTATAACATAAAATTAATCATTTAAGTCAAGTATTATACACAAAAAGTTGTAAATACAGCCCAGGCTACCAAGTACTCAATACACTGTTTTATGTGGTTATTTTCAACATAAAAATGTTCTTCCCCCTAGTTGGGGGGAAACTCACCACTAGTGCAAAAGCACACATCGGAGTAGGGTAGATTTGGATTTTTGAGATATTCCCAACATGCTGTCAAAATTTCATTGAAATTGATGCTGGTTCATAGAAATTGGAGGTGAAAACCTTGGTAACCTGGAGTTGAGAATTTTTTGATGTTTTATATTATACAAGTTAAAAAAAATGACGATAATAGCAGAAATTTGTGAAAACTTACCGAGAAAAACAATTACTTCTCCTCTAGCTTCTTGAGCACCTCTCGATCTAGTTCTTATCAAGCCTTCTCTTTGAGCATTCCTAATGAGTCGAACTTTACCATCAAATCGTTCGATATAATCCTCCAATTTCGATTTTAAATTTTCTTTATCACTGAAATCATCTACTAATAAAATTTCCTTCAAAATATGCGGCGGCGATCTATTCAAAACCGAATGTACTGTTCTCAATAACACCGACCATCCCTCGTTATGAAAAACTATAATTACACTAGTTGTGGGTAATTTTTCGGGGTAATCCCAATGTCTACATTCCTCCAAGCGAGTATCTATAACGAATTGTTCCATACTGCACCGTGTGTTCATATAAATCTGTTACCTTACCTAAAACAGTCCTATCCAATGATATTTCATCAGAACAAGCAACGTTCATTCCATATTCTGATTCCGACTGGTCTGCATCGTTTTGTTGGTTTTGTCTCAAATGGTGCGGTTGTCCTTTTTCGCCGGGTCCTTCTTTATCTTCGATTTCTTTTGGTTCGAAATTACCTAGGCCTTGGACTAATTTCGGTGTTTGTTTATGTATTAACCTATCTGCTCGGGGTAGATAGGCGTTAAAAGCATCTTCTTTTTGATAGGTCATTAATAAATAAAATAGAATAAATATTATAACAACGAATAGAATCAACCTTAAAGTCCTAGATTTTCTTCCGAAGATAAAACTCAGCATTTTACCGATTTAAATATTTTTTCATTAATAAAAGAAATTATATAGGAAAATTGTTTCACTCGTAAAATAAAATTGATAAGCAATCACTTATTATAATTAACCATTACTCTAATTTAAATATATTATAAAATTTTATTGGAAATGTGACAACTCAACACGTAAACAAATACCACCGGTATTCATTTGTACTTGATCTTTTAAGCTTGTCAGCTAGGTTCACAACTGTAATAATAGTTTATTCATTGATATTATACATATTAAACTGAGCTTATGGAGCTTAAAGCATAAATTGAAAATGTTAGAATTATTTTTTTCATATCATTATAGTTCAAAATAAAATAATTTTTATTACTTGCTAGCTTACTAGAGAAAAGTCGCTACTATGTAATTGACATATGTCATATTAATAAGTTGTCAAGCTGTATTAGTTTGGTTATTTTTTGTGCTTTGATAGTGATGTACTAAAAGATTATCTTTAAGTTTATTAAACATGGATTTCCAAAATAGACCTGGTGGTAAAACCGGAGGTGGTGGTGTTGCCTCCTGGTCTGAAACTAATCGAGATCGCCGAGAAAGACTTCGACAACTCGCATTAGAAACAATCGATTTACAAAAAGATCCTTATTTTATGAAAAATCATTTGGGATCTTACGAGTGTAAGTTGTGTTTAACTTTGCATAATAACGAAGGAAGTTATTTAGCGCATACGCAGGGTAAGAAACATCAAGCGAATTTAGCTAGAAGAGCAGCTAAAGAAGCCAAAGATGCTCCCACACTTTTGCAACCGGAAAAACCTCGAGTCGAGCCTAAAAAGTTTGTGAAGATCGGTAGACCGGGTTACAGAGTTACTAAACAGCGAGATCCAGAAACTGGACAACAGAGTCTCTTATTTCAAATCGATTATCCAGAAATCAGTGATGTTGTTTTTCCACGTCATCGTTTCATGTCTGCTTATGAACAAAAAATAGAACCGCCAGATCGTAAATGGCAATATTTACTTTTTGCTTCGGAACCTTATGAAACGATTGCATTCAAAGTACCCAGCAGAGAAGTAGAAAAAACTGATAGTAAATTTTGGACGCATTGGAATAAAGATACCAAGCAGTTCTTCCTTCAATTCGCATTCAAAAATGAAAATAAGAGAACAACAAATACGGTTGTACAGAGACATCCAATCGTAGGAGGAGTACCGCCTCCGCCTATGTTACCAGTTCCACCTCCACCAAGACCACCGATGTTCAATCCAATACCTCCGCCGCCTCCAATAATGAGAACCGTACTGCCGGTACCACCCCCACATTAAATGAATTTTTATTGGTTGTATTGTTTCAATATGGTAAAAATAAAAATTATTCTATAAATTAGTATTTTTTTTTCACCTTATATAGTGTTCGAATGAAATTATCTAACTAACTATAGACACAGATACAAATATTTTGATTTCTGATTCACCCTGTATTTTTTCCAATTTGTTCAGTTTTCTGAGACAAATCAGGGAATTTATGATTTTTGGATTATTTATTGACCAAAAAAGTAGTAAAATTTTGTTTTTTGAGTTCAAGATTTTTAACTTAAGTCTTTCACAAAAAACACATCCTTTCCCTAACATAAGTTTATTACAAATCCTTTAAAAGAATCATGAAAACTAGCAAAGTCAAAAGAATTTGCTAGCTCATCACAAAATAATAAACAAATCGAAAAAAAAAATTATTGAAAATATTAATTTTTCGATCCTATATGACCAAAAATAAAGTGGAATTCACTTTCAAATAAATTTTTAAGAGTTTCAACATTTAATAAACAATTATTACTGTAATAAATCCTTGGTCTTGTATATGTTTTAATTATACAGGGCGATCCAATTTTGGTATAAAATTCGCTATAACTTTTATAACAATAGCTAATAGGGGAGAGTAGGGCAAGATGGGAAACCGTGTGTTGGGTTAAATAAACTACTGACATTGTAAGTGCTGCAGTCTAGTAGAAAACGGCGTTATTAGTAGGAATATATCTTGAGCTGTACAGTATTTCATTAATTTACACACGAAATGTTTTTGAATCCATTGTTTTGAAAATGACAACAGTAAATTCACTTAAATAGCTGTCACTTTTTTCAGACTAATCGAAGTGTAATGACATTTGACACAATCTTTTGACAGTTGGCACTTCATGAACGTCATATGAATTTGACTATCTGTGCATAGGTCACACGACTTATTGAGTGATATAATTATATTTATGCAATATACTTGTCAAAAAAATCGTTAAATTTCGATAAAAAACTATTATATATATTAAAGTCTTTGATATTGATCTGTTTTTTTTGATAAAGCGAAAAAAACTGCTTTAAAAAGATATAACGATTCAAGTTTATTAAATATAAATTTGCAAACGATCACAATTAATTTTATTGATTTGCTCAATTATTTAAGAAATAAAAATACTGTACCGTTTGAAATGAATAGAAAATTATGATATTGGTTGTTAATACACTTATCCCAAAGTTGATTTGATGACTGGATGAATTCTTTCGTTATGAATTTCATCTATTATGACGTGTTTTGGACCATACAGATTTTCCCTGGATTCACTTGATATTGATATTCTATCGATTGATATGGCTTTTTAGGGTTGTTTTTCCACTAAAAACTGCAAATTTTTATGAAAGATTAATAGCCATAGAATCAATTTTCAGAATCTGTATCAGGACGATCCTTAAATTTGATACAAATTTGACAGATTTCATTTTCTATGAATCAGAACAAATTTGCGAATGATTTGTTAAAATGCTTTGCGTGTACACCATTTTTCGAATCAACTTTTTGCAGTTTTTATTGTTGTTTGACGTCTTATGTCGTTTTTTGTAGTATTTTTCAAGTTTATGCAGTAATTTTTCTTTTCACAGCAGTTTTTCCAAAATTCTCTCGTTTTTTTTTGGTATTTTCAGTTTGTTTTAATTGTTTAAAGATTTAAATTTTTGTGGTATTTTATGTTTTTGGTGGTATTCGTTTTTTTTTCGAGAGTTTCTTTGTATTTAAAAGATTTCTTCTTGTACCTATCAAGTTAGATTTTGTAATGTTGTGTAGTATTTTATCAGTTTTTTACTCGTCTATAAGTTTTGAGCCCTAAATTATAGTATTTAGTGTATAAATATAGAAATTCAGACATTTTCTATAACTGTTTATATTCAGTTATCAAAGATGTTGCAGATATTGAAGAAAACCCGTTCTATTTAAATGATTTAGTACTAATTTTCCTTGTAACGAATCATTGTTGACAATTTTCTGAAAATTTCATTTGAATAATTTTGTTCACCCTTAAATTTGATGCCATTATATCGAAAACGAACGATGGTCTTGTTTAATTAATGGACTTTCCACTATCCTTTTAAAATCCTCTTTGCTTAATAAAAGGAGGTGACTCTTAATAAAAGACGTTATTCTACGTCATGAATTTAATATAAAATGAAAATTAAAAGCTTAATTTGATCGCAAATTGTCGGCGACATCGACCAGATGGTTATTTCAATTTTAACCAATATAAGAGGACATCATTGGTAAGTATTACATATATTTTTTCCCACAAATTAATTATATATTAATTGTATATTAACTAAAAATTTGGACATGAGAAAGCTGTGTACAAGATGGGTGCCGCGTTTGCTCATAATGGAACCAAAAACAACGTCGTGTGTTTGACTGGATGAAACGTGGATCCATCACTTCAAAAAGTGAGAACCGGTTCCAAAGAAGCCAAAGAACGTTCCATCTGCAGACAAGGTCACGGAGAATGGGATAATTTTCAATGATTATCTTGAAAAATGAAAACTATCAACTATCGAGTATTTTGAGAACTTATTGCAACGTTTGAGTGAAGAAATCAAGCAAAAACGCCAGCATTTAGCTAAAAAGAAAGTGTAGTTTCATCAAGACAATGCACCAATCAAACATCAATTATTGCACTGGCCAAAATTAATGAATTAAACGTCGAATTGGTACCTCACACACCCTATTCACCAGATTTAACCCATTCGGATTATTTTCTGTTCCCAGACTTAAAAGAATGTCTCGTTGGTCAAAGATTTTCCAACAATGAAGACGGCAGTTAATAGCTATTTTGAGGAGCTTGAAAATAAAACGTTTTCCAAAATTTTTGTGTTTTCTTTGTTTGACCAGGTACTACCCACGTAAATATCAGTACAAAACCCTTTATTTTGAATGCAAAATGTTTCCTCTATGATTTTCAGTTTACTAATTATCCTAGAAACAGTGCCACATTTTTTTATAAAACCTTGTATGTAATTGGTCGATTATATTATTAATTTTCTTTTATTTTCCAGGTTAAATATGGAAAGAATCGATTATACAACATTTTTTACATTCAACATAAGTATTTTAAATGTATTTGGCTTTTGGAAACAAGATACGAACTATCGTCACAAAAAATCATATACTTTTTACAAGATAATTTCGTCGTCTTTTTGGGTTTCTTTTATTTTGACACAATCCATGTATTTGTATACGAATCTGCATAATTTCGAAGAATTATTATCGACGTCTTACTTCACAATTCCTTTATTCGTATGTTCGTACGCGTTCATTTCGTTATATAGAAAAATAGATGAGATCAAACTGTTATTTAAAAAATTCAACGAACCCATTTTCCAACCCAAATGCGACGAACACCTTCAGTTATCAGCATCTACGAAACGATCTTATACTAAATATTCTCATTTCCTAATTTATCTTGGTATGCAAACAATTGTCTTATATATAATTGCGCCCTTTTGGCAAGAAGGTAGGGTGGTACCAGCTAGAGCTTGGTTTCCATTCGATTGGAAACGATCACCAAACTACGAACTCGTATGGGTTTATCAAAGTATAACTTTGATTATAATTATGAACGTACTTGCATGTCTACCAGCTTTTTCTACTGGTTTATTGATGATGATTGGTTTGCAATGCGATTTTTTAAATATAACTTTGAATAATTTGCAAGGATTTCATGATAATGATAACGAAAACGCGGATGTTATGATGACGAATTTGATCGTGTGTATTCGGCATTACGTACAAATCAAAAAGTTAGTAAAAATAATTTTAGGTTATGTATCTCTAAAATACTGTTTTCAATGTTCGTTTTGCTTATGGACCGAGCGCGGTAACCAAAATTTTACTAAAAACAATACTAATGATTTTTAGCACATAAGTTGTTTTTGAAGGGAAAACCAACGGAAGGGATTCAAAATTTCGATGCCATGTATAGAAACAAGTATTTAGAGCGTGAAAGTTTATATTTGGTTTTTCGAAAAATGACCATACGTGGTCCTAAAGTTTGAGACGACTGACATCACATTCAGAAAACAGCTTCGACATTTCGAATTATTTATTTATTGACCTAATAGTCTTTCAAACATAATTTTTTATCCACATCTCTGAGGAAGTAGTGTGTTCATTATAATGTTACACAATACTTAACCTAAAATTTATATTTTAATCAAAGGATGTATTTCGAATTCTTGAAGAAAAGTTCAAAATTGGACTTACCGTTCTTTTTTTCAATTTATTTTCATTTATTGAACCACGTAGTTGTTATTGAAATTAAATCAAGTTTCAAAGTTCTGACGAACTTCATTATTTGGGATGGTTTCAAGGGAATCACGTTTCTCATTTTGTCTAAATCATCTTTTGATAGCATTAACCTCATTAAATATTTCCTGAGGCTGTAAGTCAGTCAAATATCAATTCTATATCATTGAAAAGTAATCAAGATACAGAATATGAAAATGTTGTTTTATCAAAATCTCAGAAAGAAGTCTTAAAGATTGTTAAACGCGTTTTTTTAGTAAACCATTCATATATTAACAAATAACTTATTATATGAACATTTAATTTTGTAGAATTGCTGAAGAAATTAAAGATATTGTTAATGTACAGATGTTTGTACAATTTTTGGGCGGAGCAGCGATGATTTCTACTATTCTATTCACATTATCAACTGCAAGTATTTCCTTTATTACGAAAATAAATAATTTAAATTAGAGATCAGATCTATTATCATAGGAATTGTTGACCCTTTCTTCTCTAAAGATTCACGAGGACGAAGCATCATCGTTAACACCGACCAGATAGTTGACTCCAGAACTTAGTTCCAACAAGACCTGTTTCGTGCAAGACTAGCCCTGATTTGACGCTTCTTGATTTTTTTATGGAGGATAGCTCATACTTAGAGTCTAGATGAACAATCCGAGGGACATCAGTCAAGTATCCACCAGGAAATAGTAGCAATCACCCCAGATCTGCGTTCGCGTTTAGAGGAGTGCCGTCTTCGAGAGGGCCGTCATTTGGTTGATGTTATTTAATATTTTTCAATTTTTAAAGTTTATACAAGAGATATCAAAAAGTTATAAAATTATGTCGATTGTAAATATGTACCATCTCTAATGAATTAAAAAAAAATTGTCATCGTTCTAATATAGAAAATCGGTTTCTTCATTTGTCAAATTTTGTTGAATTTATTTTTCAAGTTTATTTTATTTAACTTTGATTTGTGAAAACTGCTTGTTATTTCTGGTGCTTTCTGAGCTTTTAGCGATCTACGTGAAGCCGAATGACCATCTGGATTTTGATTTTTCTTTGCCATCGGTGATATTTCTTCAAGAACTTCTATCTTCATCATCCTCTTCATCATCATTACTGTTAGAACTCTGCCATCGGTGATATTTCTTCAAGAACTTCTATCGTCATCATCATTACTGCTAGAAGTTGTAGACTGCACATCGGTGATCTGTGATTACAAACCTATTTACTGGCTAAATTCCGGAAGGCACTCTCTGCAATTTTCTCAGTGGTAGCTCTGCCATTTGCCTCATTAAATAATTTTGATGTTTCCGTTTGATATATGTCAACAGCAAGTGATAAATAATTTGCGAACCATCGTCCAAATTGGGGTATTTTCCCCTACAAATTTTGCAATAAATGATTTCAATAGAAAACGTATGGGTCTAAAATGAGACCAATTTGCATTAGATATTGATATATGGAATACACATAAAGTATCACCTGTTGATACAGAGTGTTATTTCATTGTTGTTATCTTAGTCAATTCTCTCGCCGATAGTAGTTTTGTTAAAATGAAATCGAAGGTACATTGAGGATGGTATACAACCATTTTAGTACACAGATATGTAGAAAATTCTAGAAGACACAAAAAATTATATTTTTATGTCTAAAACAATATTTTTTTTCGTTATTTTTATTAGTTATAGAAAGAATATAGTACATAACATGATAAAAAGGTGATAATTTATGACGTGATTAATTAATTTAACGTGTTTAATCGTAGGTGAAGATGGGAAGTCCTTTGAGTATAATGCTTGTTTCACTTTCATCGTGTATCCTGATAATGTTGTTTGGTTATTGTTGGATTGGAAATAAAATAATTGAAAAGGTAAATTTTTACTGTACCGTTTCTCTTTTCCCTTAATTTTCTTCACAAATTTCCTCAACTGTATCTTTCTCTTTGCCGTCGTTTTCCACTTCTTTTATATCGTTTACAAATATCTCTTTGTATATTTCTCTTTTACGATTTCGTCGACTTTTTCTTCTCTTGGTATAATTCTCTTTGTAATTTGCTTAATAGTTCTGTTTATTTCTTCGATTTTATCAATTTTCTTGTTGCTTCACGTGTTTTTTATGTAGTTTATAATTGAATAGTTCGAAATTTATATTTTGTTTCAGAGCAGCGACGTTTTTATAATCATGTATAATACGCCGTGGATTGACTGCGACTTGAAATTCCAAAAAGTGCTTTTGCAGTTCATGACAATGACAAAAAGTCCAATTCAGATTACAGTAGGCGGCGTTATATCTATATCTAATGCTACTTTCATGTCGGTAAATATTTTTTTCTCAAAATTTTGAAATAATTCTGTTTATCTCCGAAATTTCGAATTTATTATACATTTTTGAGGTTTTGTGGTATCAGAACGTTTCGAAGAGAACATGTTTAAAGTATTTCTTGTGAAATATGGATCTTTAGTTGTTAATAATTATAAAAAGAAGCTCACAAATATCAAAATCTCTCTATGTTTATAATAAATTAACTATTTACAACTGGTAGGGGTTTTTAAACACGAGTTTGTGATGTCTCAAAAGTTTTTCTATCTCTCTACATCTTCATTCACTAAAATCGGTTTTTTCTACATGTTTCTCTGTGTACAAATTTCAATATTTACTTGCCAATCGAGGTTTTGTCTCATCTGTACTAAGTAAAAAGTGTCAAGAAAATTAAAAACTTTCAAAATCAAATTGGACGATAAAGTTTAGTTTTATATATTAGAAATTATGTGTATTAACAATTTTTTTTATTTCAGATAGTCAAATCTTCATATTCAGTATTCAGTTTGCTGTACAATACAAACAATTAAACTTGCTAGTGTTTTTTTAATGTAGAAAATAAACATGCATGTATGGAAATTTGTGTTTTTCGTCACCTAAAAACTATTGAATTCTGTACGAATTTCATCATTTATATTGAGATGTAAATCGGTTTTTTGTCTGAGGATTCGAACGCAACAGCCCTTAGGTGCACTATAGATTCATAGGGCGAAGGGCCGAACCGTCTAGCATGGAAACGCCATTACGGATAAGCGTGAATTTCAAGAAACTGTTCGTGGAGTTTTCAACCACAGTCGGTAGTAATTTCATTTTGAACTTTTTTTTATATTCTGTTATAAAAATTTGATTACGTCAAAATGTAGCTTAGAAATAACATTAAAAGCAATATTTTCATTATGTATTAAACACTGTTTGTTAGTTCCAATTTTATTTCCACTATTCTTATTTTAAGAAGATAAAATGATAGAGAGTCATATTCAGCGACATATAGTTCAGTCGGTAGAGGCTATTTTTTACCAAAAGCATAAGTTATAAGTTGGTATATCGATTTTCCAAACTAAAAACAAAATTCAAAAATCATTTTCACAATTTCCCATTATTTTAGTCTGTGATAAAGATAGAAGAATATAAAATATATCACGTTGCAGGGTGAGTTTTTTTCGATCAAAAAGGTCCGTTACACTTTTTTTGTAAAAGTTATAGTTTTTCCGGAAAAAATTCATAAATCTAACGAGTCGTTTTTCGAAGACAATCAAGCTTATAAATACTTCCAAAGTTTCATTCATATATTTCAGCACTTTTATTGTATCTTTTTGGCATTTTTTCTATATTTCTTGTTTTAATTTCTTCGACTACTTCTACTTTTCTTATCTTCTCGAAAACTAGTGTCTATAACTATCGTTTGTTTTTTGTCTTTTATATTCTTCACATTATATTACTTTCTTCTTTTTTTAGTATTTCTGGAATAATTTTTAATTTTTCTTTTTTAGTATTTCTCTTTGGCAGTTTCAAGAATATTATTTTTGAATTCTCGTCCATTTTCTGCTTTAGTTTCGATATTATGATACCCGATTCTATGATAAACATTTTTTTGTCAAGTTTTTCATGTTTATAATCACATTTAAGTGTAGCCAAATATTTATCATAATCGTACGCAGTTCGTTCTCAACTATGGGTATAGAAAATAATCCGAGGGGTATAAATCTGGTGAATAGGGTGCATTTAAACTTTAATTTATTAATTTTGGTCATTGCAATAATGGAAGTGTGACCTGGTGCATTATCACTTCCTTCTTAGCCAAATGTGGGAGTTTTTGCTTGACTTAGTGGATCAAACAAAAAGTTTGTATAATACTCGCCATTAATAATTTTTACCAATTTAATAAAATGAATGAGAATTATCCCACGCGAATCCAAAACAAACGACGTCATGAGTTTGCCTACAGATGAAACGGTCTTTGCCTCTTTTGGAACCAGTTCCTCCTTGTCAATCGATTTTTTTGATTGTTCTTTTGTTTAGGGTGTGAAGTAATGGTCCCACGTTGCAAAAATTCCACGTGTACTTTTCAATGCAGTGGTATTTTTCAAGCAACTACCTCCATCTCTAGGTTAGTACAAGTACTTCTGGGACCATTCTCGTACACACTTTTTTCACTAGTGAACGTCCACCTCTTATAGTTACCAAAAACCTACCACCTTCAATGAATTTAAATAGATAATAATAAAAATAAGTATGTCGAGAGGTTTCTCTTCCAAAGACAAATTTAACTTTATTAACCACATCAATACAATCACAAATGTATGCGGTGAATCTGGAGGTCAGTTCTTTCAGTACAATAATTACATTTTCACGTGTTATGTAACAGGAATCAGGATCGAATTAGCCCATAGGGAACGTCTGTGATTTCCCAAAGGATCACTTTAATTGGAAATCCGTTGCCGTAATTCTGACTGATTTCGAGTTGATTTATCGGTAGATATTTAGCTAGATATACCCAACAAAAAGATAAAAACATGAAAATGCATCTAGTGATACATCGACTGTGGGGATATTGTTTATGATTGGGTCTTTATGACTTTCTAAAATGTTAATAACAAGCTGTCGAGACATTTTTTGTAGTACTTTATGAAGATTGAAGGAGACTGAAGGCAAAACAGTCCTGAAGACGATAACTTGGTTATCGAAACGTCAGACAGTGTATTTAGGAGTGTTGATGTAGTTATGGTGAGAACAGTGTATTCAATATGTCCTTCTATATGTTTTTACAATTACATTGTCTGTCAGAAGACTGATTTGTTTTTTATCGCCTTTTTATACACGTAATCTCAATCTATTATTCCTATTTGCCTTTAGCTCTTTCATGATAGTTTCCTCTAATAAATGATTCCTGAATCGAATATTCAAAGACATAGTTAAACCATATAATTATTTGGAAAACACCTAAAGGATTAATAATCAATTTTTGATGCCACCCTGTATAGCAGATGTTTTACCGATTCAAGCTAACGTTTAATTAATAAGTGGATTAATGGATTTGACAATTTGCAAGTCATCAAATTCCTGTTTTCAAACTAGTTAAATTAATACGGGGCAGAATTAAACAAGTCGAGCATAAATTTATTTATGAACATCACGTTTGTATGAATTCTTGTTTTTATTATCGTGTTTATTTAGAATGGCGTAATCACCAACTAGCCTTCATAGATTTTGAAAAATCATTCAACTCAAATTCGACTAATCACAAACAGCTCTGGAAAACTCAACATATTAACGAGCTTAACATGGTTAGCAATGATTATGATTGAAAAAGTCAATGACCATAAATATTTGAGACAATTACCACCTATATTACACCCTATATAAGTAAATAAACAAAATATGAATATTTTTATAATAGAAGTTATTAATATTTATAATAAATATACGCACGCCTATGGTTACCTCCTCTTCCTTCCCGCACCTTCAAGCGTAAACAAACATGGTCACCACACAACGATCATAGCCTACTTCAATAACGTTTAAAAATTATAATTAATTTTTTTTAACCAATCAAATGTCTTGTTATAACGAATTTTTGTTACAAGAAACTTATTTTAAGGGTATTAATAACTATAATTTTACTTTTATTATAAATTTGCACGCCTATGTCCTCCTTAAAAACACAACGAATAACTTTATATTGATGAATAACATTCATTTCAAATATATATTTTGACTTATTTATTAAAGAAATATCACCATATATGACATATTTACATAGTAATCAGTGATAAAAGGCTAGGTTTTCAATTTTAAATTAAAAAAGAAATTATTTATATTAAAATAAAAATTAATAATAAATATACGCACGCCTATGGTTCCTTCCCTTCCCCGCCATCAGCGTCTGTCATAAACAAACATGTCATTTTCGAAAGATCATAAATTATAACAATTTCTTCTTGACCTATCAGATTTTTAGAAATTTATTGGTTTCAAGTAATTATAACATTTTATTTTAGTAGTGTCAATGAGTGCAGTTAGAGTGTTAGTGTTAATAATTATTGGTTATTACTTTGATTAAACAGGTAAGATATAATTATAATTATTAAATTTCTTTATTGTAATGAAATACTTAACTTTTATTCTAATATAAATATAACGTACAAACCTTTTCACTGCTAGTAATTTAGAAATGTAATTTTATGAGAAAAAAATGGCATCATGGTAGTTTCTTTTTTATCGGATTTGCAATTTTACAAACTTGATTTGTACATTTACTTCATATTTGTAGGATTATTACTTAAATTACTGTATTTGAGTGAGAATTTCAATATATTCTATATAGAAGTTCATTATAATGAAGCTTAGGATCTATCGATCGACAGGATCTAGTTTTTATGTTGAATTCATTATTTTTTTTACGAAAATATAACGATTAGTTTTTTTTAATACTCGTAGTCGTGTTCTGCTATGAAATGATATAAAAATGTCTGGGATATTATAAAACATTAAATTTATCGGCTTCTAGTCAACTTTTTTAAATAAATTGGTAATCGTAGGTTAAATGACAAAAAACTTGAAGCTTGGGTAGACATTTGCATTTTTTTATTCATTTACATTGTTATTTTTATTTTGAACATAGAAAAATATTTTCAATATGAAAAATGCGATATGATTTGTTTTATAAATAAGTTAAAAAATTATTTCTAATTAAGTCTTATAGTATGAAATATTACAATCTATAATATACAGGGGAAAGTCAAAACATTCAAACTTATCAAGTACTTATAAAAAAATAGACCAGGGTAGTTAAGTTTTAAAACAAAAAAAAACATAGTAGAAAGAAACTAATTGGAGAAGGAGGAGAATATAATAAAAACTGTTTTTCGTAAAAAAATAAAAAACCAAAAATTTTGTTATTTCAATTTTTCACATGAATTTTGAGGTTATGTGAAAAAAGTGTAGATACAAAAGCTGTGCATCTTTTCATCAACTATAAATTTGCTTTATGATGTTTTTCTGTAGGACTTTTAGTTTTGGAGGAAATTGGTATAAATCGTTTTTTAACCTTAAAAACTTCCTTATGACCTCAAATCACCCGTAATTTTATTTTTCCTTTCATTTTTATCATATTCTTTTCTTTTTCCAACGGGTTTCATCCCACTATTATTTTTTCCACTTTTCTTATTCATTATCTCATTTCTTATGCTTTTACCCTGGTCTGGAAGGTCATTAACCTCTTTTGCTTGGTCTATATTTTTATATATATTACCTAGCCTCGGGATATACAGTGTTAATCAGAACTAATGGAAAGTTTACTTTTAGAAAACGTGTTTAAAGTTTATGTGTGTGAAAAATTGACGAATTTCATAATTAATTTTTGGGAACAAGAAGTGAACCCTTAATAAATATATTTTGAGGTTATAAAACATGTATTTATAGATAAAATGATATTTGGTAGACATTTCAGAATTGTTTTGGCACTTATTTATACAGGGTGTTTCTAAATTCATGCGACGAATTTCAGGACGTGGTTGCTCGTATGAAATTAAAATGGGGTGTCCTTGTAACAACATTTGCTCAGCTCACCCTTTTCTTTTGGTTTTGGGGAAAAAAATTTAAACAAAATAAGAGTTTCAAGTTATAACTTTCAAGTTTCTAGTTTTACTGAAATAAAAAAAAAATAGAACCAATTTTGGTCGTCCCCTTTTAAGGGCGATATCTCGGAAAGGGGTGGATTGAGGTGATTTTTTTTTAATCTCAATTTCATACCTTCCGAATTTTGTTGTATGAATTTAGAAACACCTTGTGTGTCTCTATTTTTTTTTGGATTTTTGAGTATTTTTTCTTCATATTTTGATTGGTTTCTAATTTTCTTACAGACCTAATTTCGTAATATAGCGGTGGAAGCAATCAAAGGTAGGAGAATGTTGATATGATTAACAAAAATAGAATACGCTAAAAAATATTAATTTTAAAATTTCTATTTCCATCAGTTGAATTATTTAAATTAATTTGGATTATACAAATGAACGAATTTGTCTAATATTTTTCTGAAAATACGTTTTTCAAATTGATCTTAATTATTTTTCTCGAAAACTTTTTCAAAATCTTTATGTATTAAAACTTTTCGCGCCCACTGTATAACCAATTTATATAATTACGATTAATAATATTTTTCAAGTATTCCCCATTTTTGTTATTCATATAGAGTGCCTGAAAAATTGAAATTTCTTCAATAAAATTCAGTAATAGCAACGAATTTTAATATACGAGGGTTTGTTGAAAAATTTCTCACATAATCATTCAAAATATTCACTATACGTATAATTTCTGTTATAACCCTCGTATATCATCGATGATTAATTTACCTGATTATGGATTAAACGTAACAAGGATTGAAATTTTGCAAAATGTAATAATTAATTACAAAGCGTAATTCGCAAAATAAAAATAATTTTGGAAATAATATTCTGTTGGATTGAAATAATATATTTTTCCGCCTGTGTTTGATGTTATTTTAATTGAAATCACGTGGTTATCTTTGGGTACAATAAAGACTTGCAGTTTTTGAAATTTGTTTCGATCATATATAATCGACATCCCAATTCTCATTTTTCGTAAACTTGCTTGGAAAATCCGGAAAATTTGACATCGATATGTTTATTTTGCTATGCTCATGTGAAGAAATCGGGAAATATATGGAAATGCATAAAAAAGCATGAAATTTGATTCAAAATTTTATACGACCTCGAAATTTAAGCAATTTTCAACTTTTTTTTTAAATTTGTTTCGATCATATATAATTGACATCCTAATTCTCATTTTTCGATAAGTCGTGTTGAAAAGCCGCAAAATATATGAAAATGCATTGGCCAAGCATAAAAGTTTCCCCAAAATATTTTATTACATCAATATCTAAATAATTTTCAACTTTTCATTTTTCAATTTTCATTTTCCATTAAATTGTGTAAAAAAGCTGGAAAATATATGAAAATATATTGAACAAGCAATGAAATTAGATCCAAAATGTTCAAACAACTTTTCTTTCTTGGAAAATCATTTATATATATATACCTAATTTGCTTCCAAATTATCATGTGTGGAATTTCTGGAAAATATCTAATAATTCATAGGACTAGTGGGGAATATTTTCAAGAATCGTGTTTTATTAATATTTACACAATTTTTTGTGGAAAATCCAGAGAATATCTCAAAACGTATTGGAAAAACGAGACATTTGTTCAAAAATTTCATTTTATATGAATATTCAAACAGTTTTCAACTTAATGTTGAAAATTATTAACAATTTTTTATAATTGACATCCGCTTTTCTATTTTTCAATCAATTCGCGTCGAAAAGCTGAAAAATATCTGAAAATGCATCAAACAATTATAAAACTTGATAAAAAGGAAAAAACATGAAATTTTTACACAATGTTCAATTTGTCTATGTAGTATTATATATTTTTGGATAAATTATTCATATTATACAGATTGTATCAATAAGTGGAATAATAAAATAGGAATTTTCCTGATATTTACAATAAACAGGAATTCTCACAAAAATTTTCTATAGATCATATACTTTTGTAAGAGTATACAAGCGCAAATAGAAATATACTAATTCAATTTTCAATTTTTTTTTTAACTAAAATCATTTGTTTCACATATAAAGTTGTATTTACCTAAATTCAAATTTGAATGAAAAATATTTCCATCTGAATAAGTTTGATCTCATTATTAGTAGAATTTTCTTGTATTTCATCCTGTAGATATCGTGTGATTTGAATGGTCTTTTTGATAATTATTTTTCCGGTAAGATTTTTCTGAACTACAAGAACAAGGCTGTTGGGTAAACCTGATTTTTCTATAAAACCGTTAGACTTTTAATTCAACAATTAAAAATAAATAAATAACTTTTATCAACAAACCAAAAAACGAAAAAAAAATGAATAGAATTGTGAAAAGCTTTTAAATATAAATTTTCTTCTCCAAATTTTTAAACAAAATCGGTTTTTATATTAGAATTAGTTCCCTATGAACTACGGGTACTGGCTCGAAGTTGCTCTAACGTAGTGGACTTAGAGTCTGTATTATGGAGATGATCATGTGATGTATGAGACCGATGTTAGTTATGATTGTGTTTTATCGATACCGCCGGGTTTTTCGGTTCGCGTTTCGAATGTTTATGGACGCAAATAGAAGTCCAGAGGCGACCATGGAAAAGGTGACGATATCCACCACGTAAGTACTTTTTGTCATTATCATGATAAATAAAGTAACAAATTTAGTTTTCGTTGGAGAAAATGTTTATACGTTGATCATTGTACTGTTAAAAAGTGCCTATAGAACTTCTGGTAGCACTACAACCCTTTAATACATTCACGTATTTGTAAAAAATGTTTAAACCACGATGATTCTGCATTAAAACCATTAAAAAATATATTTAGAACGTATGGTAGCAAATTTAGTACTCGTTAGAACAATAACATCTAATTTTGTATCACTACAACCCTTTAATACATTCACGTATTTGTAAAAAATGTTTAAGCCATTATGATTACCTATAAAAACCCTTAAAAAGTGCAATTAGAACGTCTGGTAGTGAATTGGGTGCTCTTTAGAACAATTAAATCGAATTTTGTATCACTACATCCCTTTAATACATTCACGTATTTGTAAAAAATGTTTAAGCCATTATGATTACATATAAAAACCCTTTAAAAGTGCAATTAGAACGTCTGGTAGTGAATTGGGTGCTCTTTAGAACAATTAAATCGAATTTTGTATCACTACATCCCTTTAATACATTCAAGTATTTGTAAAAAATATTCAAATCACGATGATTACGCATAAAAACCCTTAAAAAGTGCATTTAGAACGTCTGGTAGTGAATTAAGTGCTTTTTAGAACAATTAAATCCAATTTTGTGTCACTACATCCCTTTAATACATTCACGTATTTGTAAAAAATGTTTAAGCCATGATGATTACACATAAAAACCCTTAAAAAGTGCATTTAGAACGTCTGGTAGTGAATTGAGTGCTCTTTAGAACAATTAAATCGAATTTTGTATCACTACATCCCTTTAAAACATTCAAGTATTTGTAAAAAATATTCAAACCACGATGATTACGCATAAAAACCCTTAAAAAGTGCATTTAGAACGTCTGGTAGTGAATTAAGTGCTTTTTAGAACAATTAAATCCAATTTTGTGTCACTACATCCCTTTAATACATTCACGTATTTGTAAAAAATGTTTAAGCCATGATGATTACACATAAAAACCCTTAAAAAGTGCATTTAGAACGTCTGGTAGTGAATTGAGTGCTCTTTAGAACAATTAAATCGAATTTTGTATCGCTACAACCCTTTAATACATTCACGTATTTGTAAAAAATGTTTAAGCCATGATGATTACACATAAAAACCCTTAAAAAGTGCATTTAGAACGTCTGGTAGTGAATTGAGTGCTCTTTAGAACAATTAAATCGAATTTTGTATCACTACAACCCTTTAATATATTCACGTATTTGTAAAAAATGTTTAAGCCATGATGATTACATATAAAAACCCTTAAAAAGTGCAATTAGAACGTCTGGTAGTGAATTGGGTGCTCTTTAGAACAATTAAATCGAATTTTGTATCACTACATCCCTTTAATACATTCAAGTATTTGTAAAAAATATTCAAACCACGATGATTACGCATAAAAACCCTTAAAAAGTGCATTTAGAACGTCTGGTAGTGAATTAAGTGCTTTTTAGAACAATTAAATCAAATTTTGTATCACTACATCCCTTTAATACATTCAAGTGTGTGTGAAAAATGTTCAAACCACGATGATTACGCATAAAAACCCTTAAAAAGTGCATTTAGAACGTCTGGTAGTGAATTGAGTGCTCTTTAGAACAATTAAATCGAACTTTGTATCGCTACAACCCCTTAATACATTCACGTATATGTAAAAAATGTTTAAGCCATGATGATTACACATAAAAACCCTTAAAAAGTGCATTTAAACGTCTGGTAGTGAATTGAGTGCTCTTTAGAACAATTAAATCGAATTTTGTATCACTACAACCCTTTAATACATTCAAGTATTTGTAAAAAATATTCAAACCACGATGATTATACATTAAAACCTTTGAAAAATACATTTAGAATGTTTGGTAGCAAATTTAGTACTCGTTAGAACATTAAAATCAAATTTTGTATCACTACAACCCTTAATACATTCACGTATTAGTAAAAAATGTTTAAACCACGATGATTACTCATAAAAGCCCTTAAAAACTGCCCTCGGACTTCTAGTAGAAAATATAGTATTTATTGAGCATACAAATTGCTTTATCAAAGTTCTTTGTAAATCATGCTTTAAGTTCATACTGAAATAATTCATGAAATAATAGAAAGTATGAAAGAATAGTTTTTTTAAAGTTGTGAACATACGCAAGCGGACGTGGACCGTAAATCTGTCAAAAGCATGCGTCCAAAAGCATCGTTCTTCATCCAACTGCCCAATCTACATTCTTGTATTATACCGCATGTCTTTCAAAACTTAAAATTCATAGATTTCTTCGATTTTCGAGAATTCGACATCTCTACCTGTCAGATTGACATGATATTTCGACAAATGATACTAGAAACACGACGAAAATAAACTGTAAAATCACTTGAATATGAATGAATGATAGAATTAGATAACTAAACGTGGGGGGACATGTTTTATGGGGTTTTATAAAAAAAACACGATTTTTAGGTTATGTTAGGTCTCTCCAAAAAACTTTTCTTCCCTCAGAAATTACTTTTTTAGTTAGAATTAGATAATTAAACTTGAGGGAACATGTTTTATGAGGTTTTATCGAAAAAAACACGATTTTTAGGTAAGGTTGGGCCTCTCTAAACAACACATGGGATAGATATGTTTTATGGTGTATTATGTGGGTATTAGTGTTAAAAGATAAGGCGTGGAAATGGGTGTTAAAAGGGCATGAATATTTTAAATAATTACAATTCTTTCCAACTTTACCCTACTTACCCTAAATATCTGGTTTTATCTAATAAAATATTTTCAAGATAGGAAAAATTTCTAGGAGCGATTTTTGCCTAGGGCCCCAATTCGTAATAATCACCAATAAAACTACCCTTCCACTCATAAAAATTGATTTAAAAGTTCAGGGAAAGTTTTTATATTCTTGCAGTCTCAGACTCTACTGACTGGACTATAATTTTATACAGAAAGTTAGTAATTAGCTGTAAAGTAGGATTTTCCTTTACAGATCGTTGAAAACCATTGATTGAGTTGTAAATTTTAAACATATTACTTAAGAAAACACAAATTTTAGTTAAATGGGACATTCTGTACATATATATATATATATATATATATATATATATATATATATATATATATATATCCCGCAGTCCCGTCCGGTTACCATTATACTAGTTGATGCTCCTGAAACCGCGACTATAAATTCATTTGAAGGGTTGAAGGGTGGAGGAATACGAGAATAGTCAAATTGCTGAGATTAGTTCTTTAGGGTACCAGTAAAATTATGTAACACCAAACTAGGGTTTTACATCCCTTAATTTTCAGTTATATGAAATAAATGGGGTATCTTGCATGAAATAACTAATAAATTTTCCGAATTATTAAAGAAACAGACAGCATTTTACATAAGTCTATTCGCAATTTCATACAAAATGAATAGAATTTGACGAAATATATCAATCAACCTTCATATATATATATATATATATATATATATATATATATATATATATATATATATATATATATATATATATATATAAGTGTTATCAAATTATTTTTTCCATCATCGAAACAAGAGACAGAAGGCGGTGAATTTGACGGCGAAGAAGTTATGTTGAAGCATGCGCTTCAGTAATTCCCGCCACTAAGGAAAATCCGTGTTTGTCTTTCCGCAGCATCCGATTTCTAGTTGCCGCGCGACTCTTTTTTTGAAACGTTGCGTGTTTTTCGCGTTCCGGGATAAAATATTTACGAGGAATTTACCGTGGAAAGCACGTGTTTAAGTTTTTTTTTTCAATGATCGGTTAATGGTAAATTAAGTATGGATATTTCGAGGTTACTGGGAGTTTAAATACATTTTCTTTTCTAGTTTAGCAGGTGAGTTTTGCGAAAAAATGACATTTTCTATCGATCTTATAAAAATGAAGTAGTAGAAAAGTTATCAAACAACTGACTTAAAACATGCTTTCTGGTCCACTAAGAGTTTACGTATATCTGCAAAGAACCAGCGATCTTTATCTCGCCTAAGGAAATTCTCGGAAAGCGTTTTTTTTTCAAAAATTACGTGAAACTATACAGGAAAATTTATCACAAGACAATTAAACCTGACAAAGATATTTATTATAATTGGAGATTCGTCAGTTCTCGTAATGTTTCTAAAGAAACTCGGACTAAACTGCAGGGACACCTTTAAGAGATTATAAATCCTGACTCTTGAATCCTACTACTCCTACTCACTCCATGTTCAAAATGAGTTGAAGGCTCATTATTTTACAATGCAAAAAAGTGCACATTATTTCATACGAAATAATGAAAATTTATACCCTGGAAGATGATTCTGGATACTATTAACTCCAAGAAATCAAACCACAAAATCAACAAAAATCAGTAAAAGTACGAGAATTTGATACTTAAATTTTGAGATATGGCTACACTGCTGCTGCTGATGACGGTGAAGAATTATGAATCTATGTATATAAACTTGAAACAACAATTGACTGTATGAGTCTTTCGAGATAAAAGCTGTTTGCGCACGAAGCAAATGGTCGCTTTTTCGAAATAACTTGACTTCTCCCAACGTTCCATTAGGGCCAATTCTGAATGCTCTGTTTGGCAAAACATCAAGGAAAGCAATCGCAGAAGACGATTTTCCATTATGACACATAAGTTTAAACCAAAACGTTTTTGAACAGTCATAATATCGAATCACAGATTTTGGAGGTACCTCAATCGAAATGGAATTGCTTCAAACCTATATCTAATTATAAAAATTATCGAGCAACCCTCGTACAACTAAATTGTTTTAATAAAACAGTTGATTAACAAAAATAATAACATGGAGTTACTGATTTTTCATCCCATGTTTTGAAAATTATCGTACGTTATATAAATATTTTCAAGCGAATTTCTAAACTAAATAATATTGAAACCAAATATTAATTACCGTCTATTGTTATTTTGGGTTTTCACGTAATACTGACATCAAAATTGTATGTGAAATTTGTGTTTAAAACAATGTTTTTTTAATAATCAAAACATCGTGATGAGTTTATCCAATACACTGTTTGATTTCAATTCATTTTCTATGATATTAGATTTTTTTAACAATATTTGTACACAACTGAATACTAATTTAGAATCAATTGAAGCTCTATATAGTGTGTTTGAAAATAAAAGGTGATCCTTTATCTAGGATAGATACGATATTGAGAAATATTCGGGATATGCTCTGTAAAAAATTTATTTTTCTGAGTGCCACATTCCCACATTTGACAACGTCGTTCAATAGCTCTAGATATAGCTGCAGAATGACACTTTTTGTTTTTCGAAATTATTTATAGTTATTACCACAAAACTGTAATGTATTTTGATTTGTCCATGAAGCAAATCTCTTCACCATTAAACTCTAAAAGCAACTCCTCGATTACTGCCGCTTCCAACCAAGCTCCTCGTCAAGGCTAAGCTTTGCACTTACTGTAAAACAATGTAAATATCTTAGACAAACACTTTGATATCCCCAGTTTCAGACAAAAGTCAATTCTAATTCTAAAATGAGCATCATCTGCAGCTCCCTCATCGGTTTCCAAGAGTTAATTAAATCAATTATTTACTTGGCTGACTTCAGGTTAATCGTTCCATCCGATAAATGTATTCCATAGAACCGAGGACGTTTCTTACTTCATTAAAACACCTTCACTCACTTCTTCGTAATATACCCTCATAAGGAATAAGTTAGTTGGTGAAATGTACGCGGCGCAGATGAAGTTTGAGGTCGTGTGATTGATCCCGTCTTTTGGATTAATTAAAATAATTTCACGCCGCGGTGAAGGACTTCAAAGAAAATCTATTTTGAGTTTAGGGATGATTTTTGACTTTGTATATTGATTCTGCCTATATTATCAATGTTGGAATGAATACGGGTGACATCTTTAGGGTGTTGTACCAAAAATTAATGCGAGGTGGTTGAATGGAATTCTCTAACAATATTAGACATAAGGAACGCCAACAACTCGGCCTGGTGGATGGACATCTTAGAGGTATTTGAAGATTTAAGTCTATTTGACTCAAGTTGTGGAGGATTATTCAATAAATAGGGAAAAAACTATAACAAATTACCGTAGGAATCGCTCAAAGATCTTAGTCAATCTAGTGATCTTAGATACGAAGTTGTTTTTATAGCTCTATATATGGAAGACAGCTCAAGAAGCTATCGAGAGCTTAAAGAACATATTAAACGAAGAAAACTGATGGCGACGATTTACTCAATTCATCTGTATGGGACGGAGGTCTGGTCAGATGCCATGAGAATGAAGAAAACTTTTAAAACGATTATGATGGTGCAGGATGTCATAGTTGTGACAGATATAATCCCCGTGGACCTCCTGGTTTTCGAGAGTAAGAGGATGATATCAAGTCAGGATGCAGCAATCATCCATTATGTCCATCAGTTCTCCTGATGGAATCCATTACTTGGATTCCGCGTCTTGGATCTTCTTGAAAAAGTTTGAATATAGAGTTTGAAACAACAGAGATTAAAGCGAGTTCAGAGTTTAAGTACCTAGATGGAGTTTTGAACAAAAATTTGAATTTTGAAATAGTTGAAAGAGCATCAAAAAAATTACAAACTTAGCAAGGATAATGCCAAATATCTATTGCAAAAGGCGGGATTCTATGAACAGATTCTTAATGCAAAACGCGTGAAAAATCATTTTTAACTAAATAAATTGATAGCAGCACAGCCAAAGAGCTGGGAGTTGAATGAAAGGGTGTCAAATAGTAACGAAATTTCTGCCAATCGACTTAGTGGTAGTGGTGATACGCTTTTTATACAAGACATTGAAAGAGATGACAAAAAGATGGGAAAACAACTTGGATTTGATAAAAAAATGAGATCTAATGCAATTTTGAGAAAACACCCACCAATCGTATTCATCAGATCTATCCCCCATCGATTTTTCACCATTTCCTAACTTCCTAACATTTTTATTCTAAGTAAATAATCCCATCGATTTTCGGACGAACACTGTGAGTAATAATAATCAATCTACATTGAAAACTAATAAAAAAATGATTATAACGGTTGAAACAGTTTGATATACGCAGTGCAGGTCTTGTAGGGCACGAAAATGAGTAGGTGGAAACGTTGAAAGAGTATGAACAATAAGTTCACCACGAATTTCAATTTGACTTCGACGTCGTTTAGGAAATGGCGCATTTGCATCTAATCTTTCGATTTCTTCTGAACGCCTTCCACGAAATAGTCAATCCACGTCGTCAGGAAGAAGAAACTGCTGGTGAATTTGTCCAGAGGTCAGCAAATCTCAAGAATTTTAATATTTGATGAAAATCTGTTTGTGGTTATTATTGAGGTCCAAATTTAGTAGATATTCGAAGAATATTTTAATTTATTTTGTTATAACATGTAAGATAATGAATTTTTAAAATCTAGATGTGGCTGATTTGCAAAATATAATAGAGTTTTCATATTCGTACATTGCACAATAAAATTAAACGATTCATGTGGCAAAAAGACTTCTACACACCTTCATCAGGTAACACATCAGGATTTGGACCTGCAATACCAAGGAATTCTGGAGTATTCCATCGAGGTGGATCGTCATCAATAGATGAAGTGTTAGCAAGGTCTGAAAAGGTTGAAGGAAGAGTAATTTTTCAACAAGATGAAGACGTAAAGAGAAAAAGGATTGAAAAAAGTTGGAATCTGGTATAGGTGTACAGAAAAATATCTGGTTTTTTTGCCCCTCGTATTTTCAATTACCACCATTGCTACTCACATATTCAAGAGATATTTTTCTAGATTTCCATTTTTGTTTTATTCGTTTCATAGTTTTGCATGATTCTCATTCGTAGATTTTCATTAAAGTTGTTGGGAACTAATGGCATGTGCATGATAAGCGAGATACTGCAAACTACACAAATTCAAATTTAAAATAAAACTAAAAACTGGATATTTTATTAAGGGATGAAACTTATACATATTTTGATAATTATTCGGTATTATATGATTGAAAATTGAAACATTGGATAGTTTGTAAACTGTGATATTTTTCGAAATTTTTAACATATAGTCAGGTGAAAATCAATGAGAATTGTCATTTAAAATTATTTCCACATGTTTTAAGCTGTAAATAAAATAATAATATATAAAGGAAATCGGTTGAACTAGGGATGTAACAACCCCAAGTTGTATTAATCTTCATTAGAGGGTATATGAGGATAAGCTGTGGCAATTAGCTCATTATCGATTAGTTAGATTTATGTTTTTTACTTTAAATAAATCTCCTTTTTTCCCATGAGGAATTAACCATTTTCAAAAATTATAATACAGTAGAATCCTTATATTTTGATGCTTCCAATATTTTAAATATATGATTTCTAACCTCTTCGGCGATGTTCAGGAAAGTCACGTGATACCTGGTTTGTTGAAGAAGGTCCTGCACCACGTATCAACCTCGTTGTAAAGCATATCAGGTTGAATACAAAGGATCATTCAACAATTATGATGAGAAATATTCGAAAATTTTGACAGAAAAATGTTGATTAATTCAGGGGTTTAAAATCATGGCAAATTAAGGCGTGTTGGTATTCTTGACTTCTCTGCGAGCTCAATATGTCTTTTTAAAGTTTGACAGAACATTGTAGCTGTCTGGTAACAGAAAATAATCCAAGGGAGCTAATTTTGGCGAATAGGGTGCATGAGGTAACAATTCAAACTCCAATTCATTAATTTTGGCAATGCACTTTCTTCTTAGCCAAATGCGATCGTTTGTGCTTGCTAGCTAGCTTCCTAGCGTCACCTCCACGGTCTTTTCTACATTTACTTCCAAGGGTTTCGTGGAAGTGTCCAACTATCCTGTTTTTTTCATCGGGGTAGTGCTATAAAATTCTATTCTCTTTTCTTTTTCTGGCAAATATTGGTTGTCCTTACTCAAGATTCTACCAATCTTCACGAATTATCAGACCCTTATCTTTTTTCGTTATTTCTTGCTTGTTGTCTTAACCATTTGTATTAGCTCATTTGTATGTTTGTTTAGGTCCTCAACGCTTGGAGTCTTCTAGTGGTATCGCTCCTGATTTGTTGCGTCTTGTTGTACTCATCTAAGTCTTCAGATTAATGTCCTGTTGGGATTCGAGATTTTTGTGTAGTCTTCCTTTTACTTTCCTTCTCTTGTCCACAAGGTGATGATCCTAATGAGGTGGACCAAATTCTGCAATTCAAGATTGAATTGTCTTCCGAGGATCCATAATAATCGTTTATTTTGATTGTATGTCTTCTCTAAACATTAAATCATCTTAATTTAGTCTTTTATTCAAAATTAGTGGAAATGGTTAAAGATATATCACAAATTGACGTGGTTTTTGAACCAGAATGCCTCTCCCATAGGTGGTCCAGGTAATTCTTGTTCCACGATGTCTTTACCTAGTTCTTTTTAACTTTGATGCCGTTTTACCTTTGCCAGTGCCGATTTAGTTCATGGTTTACTAAAGTTTGATGCTTCTGGTCGTGTAGTATAGTGGAGAGAACGATTTTCCTTCTTCCATCTCTCTAATCGAAGCTCTAGTGAACGTGGTTAAAGATATATCACAAATTGACGTGGTTTTTGAACCAGAATGCCTCTCCCATAGGTGGTCCAGGTAATTCTTGTCCCACGATGTCTTTACCTAGTTCTTTTTAACTTTGATGCCGTTTTTCTAGTGATGAAAAAAGGCTCTTGGAGTGGTTAGTAGATTCAAATTTTGATGGAACACCCAGTATATTTAACTTTGGTTAACGAATACAAGAAGAAATTAATAATCTCTTTTAAATATTGAATACATTGGAAAATTTATTATTTATTTATTAGTAGGTGTATTTTTTATGCAATGGGAGATGTTTGTGGTCTTGAAAGTAAACTGGGACAATAAAAGGAGATATATTGTCTTGAAATGAACAGTGATACAATGAGTTTTCTTTTCGAGGAAATATAATCATGAGAAATATTAATCGAGAGAAAGAGGCAACTCAGACGGAATAATCAAAAATTTGCATATATATTAAATAAAAAAATGATCGTTCTAGAAGAACGGGAAACTTTGGAAAATTTCCCGAACGGAAAATCGCAATACCTCGCTAGGGAAACATTTTCGAATCGATGCTACAAAAACCTAGTTATCAGATCCGAGAGCAGAGCTGCCATAACTCTAGATTGGTGAATGATGTCTACAAGATCTAGCTCGTTTCGGTGCCCGATGCAACAACGAAGCGGATTTATTTCCAAGATTGCAATCAAAATTTTTGCTATTTCAACGTCTGCTTACAATGAATTATCTCCAGAAATGGATAGAGATACCTAGTACGCAAAGAAAAGCCTTCTGATTCCCTCACCAAACAACTGCGAATTAAATTTCTTATCCACGTGCCTTTTCGGTATTGGAGCCTTTCTAATCAATAAAGAATCGATTTGGTTATTAAAAGTTCATAAATCCGTTTATCAGTTTTTCTTGAAATATGAAACTGAGCGTAAAAACCATATCAAACTTTGAACAAAACTTTCTCCTAATTAATGATATTCAGTTGTCTAACTGAGTAGAAGCTGTTTTCGTACGAAATTCGAAATTCCCCCAACTAAGTTATCCTCCTTGTTTTGGACCGAATCAACGATCCATCTAATTTTTTTAATTGAATTCCCTGAAAGTTTAATTGTGGTAATGGATTCGAAAGATTTAATACAAGACGTTCGAAATACGTCGACGTTAAATATTTAACTATGAACTGTCAAGATAGTATAAATTCCTTCAACGGCACTCATTTTGTAGTCCAGTTATTTCCCAAATCCGAAAAATTCCTTTTTTTTATTATAGTTTTTCTGTATAATATAGATAGAGCTTAGTTAGTTCATGTTTTTTTGCTATAGCTAATCTATTTTCATGTGATTTTTGTTCCTATAAAATACTAATCAAAAAGATATAGAAGAAACTTGCTCAAGAGCTGCTGAATTTACTTTCTCTTTAAAAGGAGAGGGACATTGAAAATACGTACTATTGCATAACCGCCGTAGACGTTATCGTTTCCTTGCAAATCATCTAGAGACTTTTCTACTTCTTTTAAGCCCTCTGGAAACTTCTTCATATCGACAACCCCCAATCGGCCATCCAGTTGTCCATCCGATTTAGTGCTATATAATATACGTATTATTGCATAACCCCCGTAGATTCAAATGTCATTCCTTGCAAACCATCTAGAGATTCTTCTACTTGTTGTAAACCCTTTGGAAACTTTTAAAACTTCTTCATATCGCAACCCCTCATCGGCCATCCAGTTGTCCATCCGATTTAGTGCCATATAATATACGTATTATTGCATAACCCCCGTAGATTCTACAGTCATTCCTTGCAAACCATCTAGAGATTCTTCTACTTGTTGTAAACCCTCTGGAAACTTTTAAAACTTCTTCATATCGCAACCCCTCATCGGCCATCCAGTTGTCCATCCGATTTAGTGCCATATAATACACGTATTATTGCATAACCCCCGTAGATTCAAATGTCATTCCTTGCAAACCATCTAGAGATTCTTCTACTTGTTGTAAACCCTCTGGAAACTTCTTCATATCGACAACCCTTAATCGGCCATCCACTTGTCCATCCGATTCAGTGTTATATTAAATATATATTATAACAACTACCCTCGTATAGGAGGAAAATTTTAATATTAAGATAAACAATTTTCGCGTTTTTACCATTGAATTGAAACTTTCTTTTCATTATTTTGAGAAAATAGCTCAAACCGGTCTAATTTTTATTTAGATCTCGAGGAAACCAATTTACAAGTTCGCGTCAAACTCTTCCGGGGAAAAAAAGTCGAGGGACATTGACAGAATCATTTGTTCGCATGAATGCGTTCGCGAGACAAATTGATTTTGAAATGATGGATTACGATATTCGAGGATTTCACAAAAACAATCATTAGGTTGTGAATTGACTGATGACTGAATCGAATTGATGAAGGTATCAAATATTGAGTCGTTTTTTAGTAAACATGAGGAGAAGTCACTAAATCGTAATAAATCTCAAAATTAATGCATTTCATCAACACGTAGATGCGAAAAAAATGATCTACGGGGGTTGTCTGATAGGAAGTCTATTTTTAAATCAATACATTCAGTCCTGCGATTGTTTCAACTCTTTCAAATAATAGTGTGTGTCCTTATGGAAACGCACTTCGTTCTTCTTTAGTTGAAATCTCTTTTTTGCATTCTCATCACTAACCGAACGCCATCTATAAAACGTGGCCTATACTCCACTTGTAAAATTGGGTTTTAGTGAATCTGGTTTTAATCATACCATCACTTCCTGCAAGTTATCTACGTTTTTGGCTGTTGTTTTTATTTGTAGCACTATTTTTGGGTGTCATTTCATAGAAAAACATATTTTTCTATGAAACTGTTTATCTTAATCGGGAACAGACGATTTTCGTACACCCTTAACCTATAAACATACTGAAAACATCTAGTACGAAACAAATATAATTAATAATAATCCTGAAGGATATTATGCACGAGTTGTATTGTTCGTTATTCATCTTATTTCTCATTAATTTTCTTAATCCCAAACTTCATTACTGCTCGCATTTATTAGGTTATGAAAGATTAATTATTATTTTACGATCTTTTTTGTGTAAAAAAAACGAATATTTGGTATAGTATATCCTTTAATCCTTCAAGAGATTTTATAATGATTTGAATTTCATTTATTACATATTTAAACGATTTTTGGTAATTTTCTTTAGTGGGTTGGTGCACCTGAATAACAGTTCCATTTTGACAGCTGACAGGACGATGCATTATTCGTCATATTAATTTCAAGATATTTTTTACAATAAATTATAATAAAAATTTACAGTTAACAAATTTTTTTTGATAGTAGTGAAGTTGAGAAACAAATCAATTAAAAACATAACTTTTTATTAATTAGCAGTTTTAACTTATCTTTCATATTTTCTTTAAAACCATTTAAACTTCTCGATCTTATTATTTGCAATGAATTAAAATAGAAATTATGTTTTTTTCCATGAAATGATGGGATTTTATGTTGGTTATTAAGTCTATAAACAAAAAAAATTTGTTAGTTGTGAAAAATCTATTGAAAATATTTTTGTTTGTAACAAAATTTCAATGACGAATAAATCAAAAAGTATCGAATTTTCGAAAAAACTCAATAATTTGTGCTTACGATGCTTTTTTCTACGTTTAAGTGGACTAAAAGTATAATAAATAAAAGGTTTTCACCCAAAATTTCGCTTAAAGGATGATTAAACGAACTTTTAAATTCAAATATTTCCAAAGTCAACTGTCAAACATAAATCAATGCTACCAACCGACCATTTACGTTACCATGTAATTTCCCTGTAATTATTCAATTACGAAAGTGACAATAAATGTTAAATTAGAAAATTCGTCTGTGGAATTTTCTGCATTGCGCTGTTCTAGAACTTCTCGTCGACGATTTCTTTTAAACTGAACTTTTGGTACTCCCATTGTACATGTATGTCTAATTATTCCTGATTTTATTCTCATGTACCATCTACCATTTCTTCGATCCTCTCCATCGTGTAGTTGTCGACCTCTATTTCCTGAAACCGTATTGAATTTCGGGGGTCATGTTTTTCATCGATTTCTTTTTCAAGTCTATTTACGAGTAGTCTTTCATATAATTTTCCGGGTTTTTCCAGAAGGGTTCGTTTGGATCTTTTTGGTTCCTCCTTCCATTTTGTTGGAAATGCCTGTGAACTCAACAGTTAGTTTACAATTTAAAGTATTTTGTCTGGTATAACCCCAAATGATGTTTTCAGTACTTCAATCGTTAACCCATCAAATCCTGGAGCTCACCGTGGTTAAATAATGTCGTTTTGGAGTCTGTGATCTCAAAGTTAGTTTACTATTTCGAGTATTTTCTCTGGTATAACCCCAAATACTGTTTTCAGTACTTCAACCGTTAACCCATCAGATCCTGGTGCCTTGGAGCTCAACGTGGTAAAAAATGTTTTTTGTATTCCATTTCGAAGTTGTTGAAGACAATTCTTTTTGTTTTGACCGGGATATTTATGGTTTTAGTTCCCTGTTAGTATCCAGTAACTTTTCCCCATATATCCTTGCCTAGTTCCTTGAGTACCTCTCTCCATTTTCTTTCTTTGTTTCATCTTTTTCGCTGCATCTTCCTGCAGCAGCACTAATAGAAGTAGACAAATTATGAACTCTTAATCAGCTTATTGCTATTTAATTCATCCTGAACCGTGTAGAAACTTTCTTAACGTAATTTCACAACAACTAAAGTAGCGTCTTCACCATCTTTAAAATTACAGTGTCTTATGCACGTTTTGATAATCAAGTCACCGTCTTCAGAGAAGCGCTTCAGACAGTATTATTCTTTTGTGAATTTATTAAATTTATATCCACTTGGAAGTTCGTTGTTCTTTGAATAATGATAAAACAGAATAAATGAGATACTAAACAAAGGAGAAAGCTTCTTGTTAGACGACGTTTTCTATATAAAGATATTTTCTTGTAAAGCTCGCCATCGGGAAACGCGAACGAGCGTGGAAAACTTAGAGACGCAAATGCAGATTGGAGGATTTCCATTGGGAAATATTGGCTCTAAACAGGCGATACTCGATACCTTACAAGTTCCATTACATACGTCTTATCCTCGTCTTTGTTTTATTCACATATTTGGGGGTTACTGAAGGTGCATTAACGAGCAATTATAGAAAGGTAGTAATGTAAAGATTTGTTGCAATTTTCTTTTGATATAAGATAAAGGCGTAAATATACTTGGTGTGGCTTTTACGTAATATTTTTTTCATTGTTCCTTTGTATATATTTATAATGGTCCCAGAAGTACACAGAGTAACAGAGTTTGAACGAAACCGAAGACCAGTGGTCGAGCAAAAGAGGTGAAGATTCCAGAAATCAACAAAGTGGTACTGGATGATCGTCCACTGAAGGTTTAAAGTTTAAACGAAGTCGTACGACCTGCGAAGACCAGCATCTTACTGGTGGATCAAATTAGGTGAAGACTCCAAAAATGTTGTCCAAAAATCCACAATGCGGTACCAGAACCTGCTCCAAAGAAGGCAAAGATCGTTTCATGTGCAGACAAGGTCATGGCGTCGGTTTTTTGAGAAGTTTCATTGACTATCTTGAAGTTTAAATTGATACCTGATACACCCTATTAGCCAGATTTAGTCTCCTCGTATCATTTTCTGTGGTAAAAGATTTTTCAACAATGTGGAGGCGATGTTTTCAGTGGCTATTTTTGAGAAGCTTGACGATTCTTATTATAAAAAAAAAGTATCGAAATTATTGAACATCCCAAAATTTTTGTGTTTTCTTTGTTGGTCCAGGTTGTTCTGGAACCATCCTCATTATATTCTCGACGTAAGTCAACTGGATGAGACCAAGAAAGTTCTATTTGAGACTTAAATGTTAAGGCCGAATCGTAGATAATTCTTAGTATCCTTATAATCTTTGTACGCCCCCAACATCGAATAGTTTTTCCCATAATAAAGCATGGTCCACATAGTCAAATGTTTTCCTAAAATCAATAAATAATGTAACTAATTTTCTAGATGGCAAAAATAAATAATTATTCATAATTGGGGTTATAAATCAAATTTTTCGTAACTTGTGAGTCTAGTGCAATTTAGGTGTGGCTGTTTAACGAATCTGTAGACAAACCAGTTTAGCCCGTCTTCAAAGAACTGTCATAAAAAGACTTCCTGCACTGTTAAGAACAATGGAAAATTCGTATGGAGCTATGTAGGGTTAGAGGAGTGGTTTATATCGAAGGTTATAATAAATAATATCATAATAACCTAACCTCGTAACTATATAACAAAATTCAGACCTATAAGAATTTCTGATGCCACAGGCGTCACTTGACTTTTTATTCCTTAAGATTTTCTAACAAAAAAAATGATGATGGCATGGAGATCATGGAAAGTGTAAATCACTCCGGTGTATATGGAAATTCACGCCTGCAGGGACATTTATTTTCCTCCATACTTTCGAATAATGCCTTAACCAATGTTCAATACAACATACATCTTTATAAAGGATACAGGACTTCCTTTCTACACACACACCTGGATATTTTACGTTCAGGTATATTTCAGGAGGTAATAAAACTTAAAAAAACTATGTTGAAGCCGATAATACAGAGTGTTTGTATAAATGAAAATATTATTGAAGCCCTTATTAAGTTTTTTTACAAAGTGACTTGATTTTAAGAATAATTCCCCAAATTTCGAACTCCTTACCAAATCAGTTCTAAACATACACCTGGATGTTATTTCACGTTCAGGTATATTTCAGGAGGTAATAAAACTGAAAAAAACTATACTGAAGCCGATAATACAGTGTGTTTGTATAAATGAGAATGTTATTGAAGCTCTTATTCAGTTTTTTACAAAGTGACTTTATTTTAAGAATAATTCCCCAAATTTCGAACTTGCCCTACCAAATTAGTTTTCATAGATTAGGGAACAAAAAGTAGTCAGATCTGGTGGATACTGAGGATGGAGCATTCACTATGATGAAGGTTACCTACAAATTCGTCATTTTTCAAGTGAATTTCTCATACATATGATTACAACAAATATTAGCTGGTGGAGTATTCATTTTTTTCATTTTCAGATCGCTAAACGTATTTCTAGGGGTCTCATCTTCTCTTTTTTTGATGCTACAGTCCGCTGCATGCCTTGACTTTCTATCAAAAGCTGCCCTCTTCCAGTTACATGAAGATTAATTGTGTCTTCTGCGACTTCTTGCCTTTTCGAAGGTCTTTCAATTGGGTTACGTCTTCCAAAATTGGATGCAAATCTGAAAAAAAATTATGAAAGTGTACAACCATTTTTGTTTCAATTTTCTTCTTTTTTCAAATGTTGCTTTCAAAATTGCGATTTTTTGACTAAAACATGCTCAAAAATTGGAAAATCAGGATCAGATCAGCACTTATTTATCTACTTTAAAAAATCTCTTCGTTAATACAAACCTCTGCAAAGGCTTCTTGTATAGGATCCTTCAATATGAAAAATTACGTGTTTTTCTAAATTTTTTGCCTAATTAAATTGTTTATACACCCTCGTTTAACTGAAAGTCGAATGGGATTACTATCAACTCGGAAGAGTTGAAATCTCAACAGCCTTATTTACCTTCAAATTTATGTCTTCGAAGCAATGCAGCCGTTCTCCAGGATACGGTCCTTCAAATTAATCCTGACTATAGTGTGCCCTCCTTAATTTTGATCGCATTCTGTAAATTAGCAACAGCAAATTGAGCAATAAATCAGATTTGTTCGGGAATCATTGTTGGGGGTTGTATATAGTATTTGATCTACCACGAAAAACTGAAGGAAATTTAAGATAATTATTGGCATCGTTTCATCAATCATTATCAACGTAAACCCTCAACGGTAATGATAAGAAACACACCGATACATAACCTCAATCAACGTAAAACGTATCCGATGTTGAAATAACTATCAAAAACCAGTTGACAGTAAATCAAGTCGCCTCCGACAAACGATAAAAAGCGAATAAAAGCGTGCTTGGAGGAGTGGGTCAAGAGGGAGAGCTGCAACGTTGTCAGATCAAGTAAGAAGTCACAATAAATCTAATGACGTTTTGGAAGTATTGAGAGAAAAAGAACTAATTAACCTAATAAAAGATATTGATACCAAGTGCAAAACCAAAATCAGAGTGATCTCTTACACTAAAGTAAAACAACTAAACATGCTCATCAACATTGATGCCTGGTGACGTCCAAAGAACTTCTGCATGTTGTAGTGCGAGGGAAAGACATGCCTTGGTAGCTGATTCCACAGGCTTGCTCTTCTCCAAAGAAACGAGTCTTGAAAATTGGAGTTCTCGGTATCTGCAGACGAACTTGGTGTTCATAAACCACGTCTACCAGAAACTGCTTTAGGCGGGATTATGTTTAGAGCGTTTACCATGATAACTTTCTTCTATGCTCTAGGTTGTCCTAGTTTCTGATCAACTCTGGATCGTCTATAAAACGAACTGCTTTCTTCTGCATCTCCAGGGTATGCTTAGGAGCCGAACTGTGGTCTTAAACACAGCTCCAAGCTACATCATACGTTGAAAATCGACTCAAAAATTATAGAACAGTGAAGGAAATAAATTTAAATAACTGGGATCGGAAATAACGAATCAAGAGTTGAAAATAGGGATTCATAAAGAACCACCAACCTTCAACGAAATCTTTAAAGTATCGGCAACACGGGTAACGTGTGGCTAAAGAACGTTTGTTCACACGAGGTCAGGTCCAAAGTGCTTGCTGCTACTTGTCGATTCTCAATTGTTGTATTCGGACCAGAATATTAGATATATTCGAAAGAAATATTATTTTACTCCTACGAGGGTTGCTACTTAAGTTTTGAAAGATAACAAAATTGATGTGAATATGTCAAATTTGACATAACCATTAAAAGTTTGACATTTTTAATGGTGAACGTGAATACGAGTGCTGTTTCTCTATGACTTTCGACGTGGATTAAACCACCAACGGTGTGCTGATGAGGTTTAACTTTTAGTAATGGAGCACTTCGATACAGGATGAATTTAGTGAATGTTATCCAAAATCATACCGGAAAACATCGATGCCTGACACTTCAAAATACGTTTACGACATTATGACAGGTGACAGATCATGGATATATGTATTTGAAGTTGAAATTGATGACGTGGATCTTCCAAGACGAGCTAAATCCAATAAAAGTCCACCAAGTCCACGACAAAGCGAGCTCAACGTTTTTCTACACCTGAAGAAGCGTTTGAAGCATTCAAATAACATGTTTTGGACCTTATCTCGTGAAAAATAATTCCAGCGGTGAGACCTCTTCGACGTGAATGTTTACATTTATTCCTTAACTACTAAACAATAGGGGGGCCGTATTTAAACTGTTCGAATATTGTATAATCTCAATGCTATCAAATACAACTATAATTTTAGTCCTTATTGAGAAAATTTTGATCGAATCGAAAATATTACAATAGAATTTGAAAGCGCCATTTTGAGAAAACGCTTTAATCCTCAGCGGTCTCTTTCAAATGTATTAACATCAACAAGCTCTCTACTTCATTTTCTTACCCAGTATAAAATTTTCCCTAAACCCCCGTTGGCACTAATGAGGTTTTCTCTTCCGAAACAACCTCGAATCCAGATGTGTACTGACCCATACTATGAAAGAAAACCAAAAACTGTTTTCGTTTATTTATGGGAATTTTTTGTTTCAAAATTTTCCCGAAACTAACGAAACTTTGTTAATTTGCGTGACCGTTAATTAGGTTGATGTTTTATGTTGTTCAAAAAATGAATTATGTATATTAGAGTAAAGTTTGATTCATTTAAATATGTCTTAAACACGTTTTTATAGTCTAAATATGATCGAGAAAAACGCTGTAATACTACTTATTTTTGCCACATTTTTGGAAGCTTTTTGATGCCGGTGGCGAAGAATTTTTTTTATAACAACTACATAAACTCATCTACTTCATCGTCGGTGTTGAATTTTTTACTTGTAAGGGCTTTTTTCATTAGTCAAAACATGTAGTAGTTAGGGGATGTTCTAAATCGTACACACAATAGAAAATAATGTCAAAAGGAATCGAGGAAAGTTGATTAGAAATAAAATTCAAAAGGTTTTTCAATTCGTGTCTTTGAAATTTTTTTTACTGTGCTAAATCCACTTATAAAATTGCATAATTTGACAAAAAACCACCTTAATCTGAATGGAAAATGCTTCGACAATTTATCAAACGCATGCAAAAATTTAATGGAAAATATTTTGGAAAACAATCCAATTATAAATATTTAGTAACCCTGGTAGCAATTTTTCGATTATAGCTTTTTGTGATACCATAACTAGTCCAATCCTGTTTTTATCCTAATATTACTTTTGTCTCTTGGTCGATGTTTCGTTGGTTTTGGTTGCTTTTCGTCGCAACATGCCTCGGTTGGTAATATTGATATCAATAAGCGACTTGCAACGTAGGAAAGTCACTTTAAATATTAGATGGCTCCTGTAATATCCTTATTTAATAATTTTTGTTCTTTACCAGGACCAATTATAAAAGAAAATCAGTTAGATTTTGGTTAAACTTATTTTTGATTTTTATGACATTTTTGAACGTGTTTGTTTTATCGAGGAAGTAAACGCAGACAGTTTGACATGAAACCAACTATTTAGAGAAAAACTTTGTAAAAAATGGATTTTTTAAACATAATCTCGTTTCATATCTAAAACAAATTTTCTCTATTAGTAGCTCCGAGCTTGTGCGTCCAGTCCAATCCAAAAAAATTATATTTTGCATAATGGAATATCATGTCCAATATTCAATAAAAGTAGATGTGGAAACTATAGAGGGACATCACTCCTGGATGTGGTGTACAAGTTTTGGTTAAAGTTTTGGAAACAGACCCAACGGGTACCAAGAAAGAAGAATACCAAGGAAGAGAACCCGAATTTACCCTAAAGACGATTTTGGATAAAAGTTAAGAGCGAAAAATAGGCCTTCATGTCGTATTTATGGATTTCAAGCAAGCTATGATACAGTAAAGACGACTCAATCCAGTTGTTTTTTAAAAATGTCTAGTATTGAGTTGTGCGCTGTCAAAATTTTTGACTAAAGTAAGATTTACACCAATACAAATCATCATTTTCAACAATTCAAACATCAAATAAGTGATTGGAAGAAATTGTTCAAAACGACCGGCGCCTAAACACAAAAGAATTTCTAGAGCGTGTGATTCCATATCCAAAAGAGAACCACGAGAAAAGAGAACCCCTGGCAAAACAGAAAAAGTCACAAAAATTACAAAAAAAAAGTGATGGTTACAATATTTTGGGACTGCGAAGGTATTGCACCAAAAATTATCGAGGTGTGCATTGGCTTCATGACAACGTTCTAGTCCACAGTGCCCACTATACAGACCTGATCTCGTCCTAATCGACTATCTTTGTTCACTGAGTTCCCATATAAATTTTGAAAAAAATCTAAAATATCTCGAATACACTATATTTTTCCTAAATTGTTGCATGAATTCAATCTAAAATTCAAATTAGATTTAAAATAAAAAAGTTCATATTTACTTTTATAATCAAAACTTCTCGCGGCGCACCCTGTATTCTAATATATCTTGTGATAATTCGAAAAAGAACTGAAGATCTTGTCGACTCAATCTACCTTATTAAAAATATGAAATCCTCGAGGTTTCACCAATAAAAACTGTCGATAATGAGGTTAAACGTAGTGTATTGGTCAAACTACTAAAAATAACAATTTTTATTAATGCAATTTCTGTGGTTAAAAACTCACGGAACCCAAAGTTTCCGCCTATGGATCGTTCGATAAGAGGTTATATGAAAAATGAAGTTTATTTTTATCCTATAATGTGAAAAAAGAGTATCCCGAACAAAGGGCTCAAGTCACTTTAACCTTTCTCATCCCGGTTAGTTCATTTTACGTATAAACTATTTTTAAGTATCGATTTTATCAGATGTTGATATTCGAAATTCCTTAGGGGATCGCAGGAAAAAATTGAAACACTAGATGATAATGAACTAACGTCAAATGTGAATAGAACTTCGTTACTTCAAATTAGCATATTTTCAACTATACGAAAGGCTGGTATACAAATTGAACATAATACTGAATATAGTACAGGATGTTAAGGTTCATTCTGTAAACGAGGACTGATCCCACTACTTAGGTGTCGAGATATACTGAACTTTAATTGATAAAACCCAAATACATATTCAAAATTTGATTAATCGTTTATTTGGTTCCATTCGTTTTTGAAGATATTACAAATATGTGAAATGGAAGTAGGACATTGATTTTGATATCTTGTTCAATTGAATTGCTGTACTGCCGATCTTTAAAATCCCTTCACTTTTTACCAGCCTTTGCTGGACACATACACTTTTCTTTTTCAAAAAACTTCTCTCAATCTCTTTTCCACTGTGGAAGGCTAGGAAGATTCGTAGATCTGAGCTGGTATCTCTGGATCTGTGAGTCGTCTTTCACGTTTACTGATCAATACTGATCATTTTTCTTCAGCGGTTATGGTTTTTCGATGCCGTCCTGAACGTTTTTTATCCCAAAAAACTACAAGTGATGTCTTTGTCCAAAATCTATAAATCGTCTTATAGGGATAACTGGATCAATAATTGAAGAAGCGAAGTCGTAATTCTCACATGGAAAATCGTCTTCAATATTCAGCAAATACGCATAAGGTTGCTTTTCGGTGATTATTGACCTAGTTAAAATTGATTTAGTTGATGCTGGTGGTCAAAAACTAGACGGAGGATCATGGACTGTCGTTGGTCCTAAACAAGATTAATGTCGAATGGGAATTGAACAACTTGAAACAAAAAGCACCAACCAAGTATCTAGAACCATTCGAATACGATTATCGATTGCGCAAACAGATGTTTGAAGATTCGATGTTGCTCGGGATCTGGAGCTGACTTAGTTAAAATTGATTCAGGTGATGCTGGACAACTAGATAGAGGATCTTGGACTGTCTTTGGTCCTAAACAAGACGCATGTCGAGTGAGAAATGTCGAATCGATAGTAAGCTAAGCTTCCTAGAGCGCTTCTTAAAGTCAACCACCACTTGAAAATGTATATTCATTATAGTTATTTTGAACTACCCTTGCATATTTTAGAATTTTCTTCAATACACTAACACTCTGTATAAACTTACCTTATCCGAAAAGGTGATTATAACTTTAAATTGTGAAGACTAACGTTAATCAAAATTCCAATCGTTCGTTAAATTTAATGAGACCACTTTAGTCACAAACCGGTATTAAAACGTTATCCTTTGATACTGTAAATAGGTCCTCGCAAGGATAATAGTTAAGAATCTTTGTTCAGTTTATATCTTTGAGACCGCGCCGACAACAATTACCTTTGTATATGACTTTGAAATATAATTACACACTTTACTAATTGTCATATGAGAAAGACTCGTTGTTTTTTGAACAAGACGTTCAATATCAAAACTACGTGTAATTGATAATCAGATCACATAATCGATTATCGAAGTCTTTTCGACTTTCCGCACCTCCTCTCTTCAGAAGGTATTCTACTAGACCTCTGGAGAAATTCCCCAGGTTATAAATCTTTTGGATTGTCTCAATTTCCACGAAGATCCTATCATCGTTGGGCTGTGGTCTTATATTTGTGTCTTAGCCAAAAAGACCGTTGAGATATCATGGAAAATGTCTTTGTCTAAAAAACATTTAGTTCTTCTCCTAGGGGCGCACGGAAAATCCTTCAACTTATTTTTCTTTAATTTATCTCTTCGAATAAGAGGTAAAAGACCTGGAGTTTGGTTCTGCTCAGCCGATTTCCATGAACTCAATGTTGTTTGAAGAAGCTTTTTTCCGCCTATACGAAATATATGATTAGCAACGTGAATACTAGAGGGCGTAGTTCTTCAATTCTTATAAGAGATTCAATGACAAGTTTTTTCTAAATATCGACCTATATTCTCTATTATCAAAAGCCCTGTATAATTTGCAGTTGTTAAAGTTCTATTTTCTTCCATTTCGGAATAAAAACTTAATGGAGTTGTGATTATTAGAAAAAATCCCATTTAAGGACATAAATTTAATCGACTCGTTTATCAATGCACAGCGTTAAGACTAAAAAAAATATGATAAATCGCATCTCCATTATTAAATCCATTAGATATGTTCAAACGCAGACAATTTTCCTAATTCTTCCATGGTCATTAAAAATGACCCCGAAGTTATTAAAAATGACCCGTATTTTCAAATGGCAAGTTTTAATGTTGGAGTTTGTTCGGAGGCGTAATTTCAACTCATCTCGTTAAGAAAGGGATGAAATGTAGGATATGACGACATGCTGCCGAAGAAGCTGTTGAAATCAGTGAAGAAGAAAGAGGGTTTATAAAAAAACAAATATTAGATTTTGTATTATTTTCAATCACAATAGTGGATTTGTTATACAATGGGGGCACTGTTTGAATAATACACCACGTTTAGTGTCTCTTCTCGAAGAAACCGCCCCACCAAGAAGCAGAAGGGTGGTTGAATTACCATGAAATTCTCCCAATTGCGATTTTCTTTGATTGTACCGATTGTCCTCAATCGGAATGGAAATTGTTTCAAACGCATGCAAAACAAAGAGATAAATATTTGTTATTATTCGTCTATATTAAAACTTAAGTAGCAACCCTCGTATAAGACCCTCAAAATCGATACCAAGACGAAATTCTTAGTGTGAAATATTCCTTGTTTCTTTCAGGAAACGAAAAATGTAAGAAGGATGATCCTTGTTAAGACTCGAGTCTTATCTTCCCAGTTGGTGATTGCGTGGTTGCTGCTGGTAGCTGCATTGTGTTCATTTCTCGGTAAGTCCTTTTAATGCATTTTTAAGCCGAATTTATAATAAGAACTCTTTCATTTAAGCCTGTACTATTCGCGGAATTAACAAATTCATAAACGTACACTGAAAAAAAAAATATTAATATTATATCAATACATAATTTTGAAATACTCTATATACAATGTGTCTCCGGCCAATTTTATTGTTCTGGGGGTTTTCCAGGTCCCTGAACACGAATAGGATGACTGTGATCACTTGTAAGGTACCTGTTGCCTGGGGTGGAAGGTTTATACGTCGTTTCCATGAGCTCTGTAGGAATTCAATATGAAATTGGCCAATTTTATTGTCCTGGGGGTTTTCCAGGTCCCTGAACACGTATAGCATGACCGCGATGCCTTGCGAGGTACCTGGTGTTCGGGATGGTAAGTTTATACATCGCTTCCTAGAGCTTCCTTGGAAATTCGTTATGGATTTTGCCGATTATATTGTCCTGGTGGTTTCCAGGTCCCTGAACACGAATAGCATGACCGACTTCATTTCAATGGAATATATTTCAAATTTGGCGCTTTTAGTGGAGTTGGCAACATTCATAATATATCCTGAAGATTACCAACGCATACATAGAAAATGGAATGGAGGGCGACGAAAATTAAAGAAACAGAATAGTAATACAGCAAAAATATTGATATAGAATAAGTTTTTCACTATTTTTTGTAAAAAATAAACTAATTTTAATGAACAGGAATCACTCAGACTGCTCGAAAATTTACAAATTTTGTGTTATAATAAAACCTGAACTATTTTCACGGCCGTTTAAACAAGAATATTGATAAGACTTTGCAAAAAGGGTGAATAAAAATCAAAGTATATCGTTTACATTCTTACGATCGCACAAGCTGTGACACTTTATGTTGTACAGGGAACAATTCACTTGAATTACTTCGTATGTGTTATTTGTGAATAGAAAACAACAGACGATGAAATATGTGACATAAATAACATTTTATACATCTGTCCTCATTCGGCTGCTACAAGCGTTTTTATATGTCTATGTTCTGTGATCGTATCTGTCTATGATCCCACGTCAATCATCTTGTGGGTTATGTCATCTATCATGTGTCAAATATCGTGATATCTACATCTAATTAGAAAAATTTTTGGTGTCAATCTGTACGAAAAAAAATCTAAGACTAGCGCTCAAATTAATAGTCATAAAAAAATAAAACCCGTCGAGAGCTGAACGAAAACATTCTCTTATAATTTGTGGTAGATCGAGGAATTTTTCTTTTCGTAGAACAAATCAAACGAAAAGTCTTTTAAATGGATTAGCTGGCGAAGCATAAAACTGCTCCTGGATAGTCTTAAATAGCTTCTACTACTGACAAATGCAGTGCCATGATTTCGAGTATAAATATATATATCTTGGAAAAGTGGAAAAACTGCGGAGCGCTATGCCATCTTTCCAGATTATTAAAGACTAACTTCAAGTGCAGGAATGTAAAGAATTGATTAACCACTCGTAAATTTCACTCCTATCAATTAAAAAATTTTTTTTGTTAATATATTCAAAGTAAAGGAAGCTGAAAAAAGGTAAAGCTGAGACATGATGGTTACTGGTATAACATAATTTGATCAATTCTAATGAAAAAATAAGGTTACAAGCTGAAATTTAAAAATTAGTGCAATTTTCGTGTAACTACATGTTTCAGTGTATGCATCCAATCATTTTTGTCTGTGGATAATCTTCCCCACACCTGACGCACATCATAAAATCTTCGATTTCAGTTACTACGTCAGTTTCTAAAATTATTTGGGTCCAGTATAGACCCAGACTTGTGTCAATTATGTATAACTCTGGCCCTAGCTTGGAATCCATTATTGTCCCATACTTGGTGGGACTCCCTCGCTTGATTTGCAAGCCTGGAACAGGCCTGGTTGCCTAGATATACCCAAGACTGGTCTTCAGCTCTGGACCAGGCTGATAGGATGGCCGAGGTCGTGTTACCCAGAGTTCAGCCCTTCTTGGACCAAGGCTGGGTCCAAGAAGTTATAATAGTCGCTACCACCATTTTGTACAGTACCCTTCTTTCCAAATTGGTACTTATCTGGTAATGCCATACCGGAAACCAAAAACCAGTGAGTGAAAATCTGAATAAGCACTCACCCTGTATCTTGTGCTGTATTTTTGGGTATAGACGATGAATTTTGAACACCTTGTATCTAATATTCGATGTAATTTCTCTATTACACTTAATAATAAAACTAGTTTTGAATTTTTGACCCGAAACATTTTCTATTCAATATATTTTGGTATTTCCAAAAAGGATTTTAACTATTAGATTTACACTCGATAGATTTTCCTCGATTTTCCAACAACCTATGGCTTTTTTATAAAGATATCATAAACAACAAATTTCCCACAAATATGCGTTCACATAAAGGGTTTCTTCCGATATTTTCTTGGGTAATATATGGTGTGAGATTTTTATTATAAAAGGCTTCAAAGTATGTTTATTTCTTGAATAAATATTTAGTTTTTCATAACAAACTGTTTTTTTATGTGGAGAATTTACCTCAGAAAATTCGCCATAAACCTCAGATTCAGTGGTTTAGAGGTTTTTACCAGACGCAATCTACGGGAAAATTTTGTTAACCTTTATGGAGACCATAAAACTAAAAATACCAATTTTTTTCATTGTCAGGTTAAGATATATAGATATTGTGAATTCTTTAGTAAACATTAAATTATTAACACATTCCAAATTTAGTACATCAGAAAATATATTACCAATGGGATGCCTAAAAAGTCCTGGCTACCTATGGGGAAACCCGAACAATCGCACTGAACCTAGTAACAGGTTTTTGGCATATTAACCTTTTAAATAGAAAATTGACTGGCTCAGCAACTTCCTCAAAGACCGATTCGTCTTGCTGGAAGGTGGATGGGAGCAATCTGATTGAGTTCAATACAGCAAAGATCGGAGCTGCACTGCAACTCAGGATTTGTTTGTTGGGTATTGAGGATGGAAATAACATATCTTGGAATATCCTGGGGATGCTCGACTCCATTCAGAAGATAGAAATTGGACTCTGAGCTTTCAAAAGATAATTCCACCTAGAGCAGAATTTGCAAGGCTTACTCGACAGACTCCTAAGCACTGAGTTCTTCTGCAGTAGCTCAGAACGTTAATCTATCGGGACTCTTGTCTCTGGAGAAGTGCAAACCTGTGGAATCAGCTACCAAAAGACGTTTTTCCCGTTGACTACAATCTGCAGTAGTTCAAGATCAAATCCACAGGTATTCTCTTATGAAGATGTACGTGTTGTATTAAGTTTTTTCACATTCAAATTTAATATTAAAAATGTAATTTGGTCTAATAGATGGATACCGCAACACTCTGCTCAGTTTAAATTCATTTGGTGTTTCTTAGATGAAGATTTTAGAGTCATAGAGCTCATTCGGTCAATCGAGAAGGTTTTTGTTTTGTTGAGATAGCTGTAAATAATTATCATTTATACGATTCGTGTTAAATACCGACAGATAATTCACCCACTGTATTATAGCTACGTGTTAGTCGAGTTGTTGAGTAGCTAAAGACAAAAGGCCCGTACAAAAACGGTCATCAGTTGCCGCATGTGCGAAAATACAAGGCCGGCTTGTACAGACGTGACTGAAACTTTAGCAATCAGACCTCGACATTAATCACACGTCTATGTTGCCGTTTGCCGTCACCGTAACTTGTTCGATTTCATTCTTTTAACTGAACTAGATTTTCTGGTGGCTGGAAAAATTGCAGTGATGCCATATTGATTTTATAAGGGAAAGTGCGGGAAATTGGGAACATTTATTGAAAGATTAGTAATGAAAATAGAATTTAGAACTTTACATACACAGTCTTAACTCAACCAAAAGCTTTTTTAAAGGTTAATAAAACGCAAAACAAATATTCTATTTTTCGAAAAATGTATCATAAAAACCTACCCAATTCAAACTCATCGATGTATTTTGGAAAGAAGACCTGGCTGAAACCTAACCCTTTATACAAAATATAGTACACCCCTTATATTAAAATGAATCTGGCAACATTCTGTGATGATTTATACGTTGAAGACTTATATATCGTGTACCGCCGCCGACGAGCGGCTCAATTTTATATCGCTTTATTAACAGGAAAGCTCTCGAGCTTTCGACGAGTTCGCTGTAGCTTTCAATCTTCGAATTTCGAGTTAAAATGTTTGTTTTTCCGGTCTAAATATCTTTCAAGATTTGAAAATTTGTCGACAATGTTAATTCCGTCTCGAACATTGTTAAAGTTCATCTTCGTTCAGGTGACCTCTATATTTTTGGTACCTGCAATTTTGACATATATTTTGGTAGTAGATCTATTTCAGGCTGTCGAAACCTTGTTTGTAGGCAATTTTAACATATATTTCTGTAGTAGATCTTTTTCAGGCTGTCAAAACCTTGTTTGAAGTCTATAAATAGAATTAATCAAGTCAGCTGTTTTTTCTACGACATATGAGGCCATTTCACTTTGATTTTTGTATTCAAACGATCCAACAACTCTATGTAATATTCGTTATTGATTTTATCTCCCTTTTGGAGTTAGTAGATGAAGAATATTCCATGGGTGTCCCAAAATACTGAAGCCACAACCTTCCCAACTGACTGTTGTGCTTTTGAACGCTTCTGACGTGGTTCACCGTCTGCAGTCCACTCAGATGATGATCGTTTTGAAAGTAACAGAAATAGCTTCATTTAAATGGCTGTCACTTTTTTCTGACTAATCAAAATGTCATGACATTTGACACATAGTCATTTGAAAGTTGGTACTTCGTAAACGTCATATGAATTTGACAGTCTATGTGTCAGTCTAACGACTTATTGAGTGATATATAATTTTCCATTAAAACCTGACTGTGCACAAAATCATGTCACATCAAAATTTAACTACACGGCGATGAATAATGATTATAAGAGCGAAACAGTGTATTAAAGGTCTAATATGCCCCGGAAGCGAGACCAAAAAAATAACAGTTCTTGCTTTAGGTCTTTATTAAGTTGGCATCAGTCTGTATAATGAAAATGTCTCTCGCTCTGGCCACGGGAAACCCGGTTAACGAACGCTGACTAAGCCGAACTATGTCAAATAATGACTCGTGGAATAATCATCTGTGACTGATGACTACGAGAGAATTGATTTCAGCCACTCTACATTAACGAACCCGTCAAATTTGAATTTTATTCTTGTTCTATGTATAGAGAGCCATCGCTTTTTGGGGTAAATTAACACATTAGGCCAGTCAGAATAATTACTTTCCAAAATTTGTGTCAATTTTGTGTTCATATGAAAGGCAAATACAATTAAAGACTGAGCAGATTTCGTTTGTCGCTTTTGGTTGAGAAAGTGTCAAAATATTTGAAATTTTTAACGTAAAAATAATTTTCCACAATTGTATTTTCGTTTTGCTTGTTTCCAATGATTCTTTAGGTTCAAAAAGGTCTTAGATGCTTTTGAAAACAATTTTAATTGTTTTAAGAGATTCAGAAATGATTTCCTACCTCTCAAGACATGAAATCGATTATGCATTCTTAACAAAAAATATGTATTTGATTGGAATGGATTATAGAAAAATCCAATTCACCAACGTTAGTTCTAATAGACGTTTTTACATTTTCTTTTTACTGGAAACAACAGTAGAAGCAGCAGTTGTAAATAAATAGTCTAAAGTGTCAACTTTTGCTTTTAAATAGTTGGAAAATACTTTGAAAGAAATCAAAGAAAAAGCATCACAATCAAATAATTTTGAGGATAGTGCTGTTTTGAATAACTCTTCAAACACTTTTTTTCAAATTATACCTATTAGTTGCTGGTAAAAACTTAATTTTAGGCCTTATCCTACCCTATGGAATATTCTAGAATTTCTTCTATCAAAATCTAAATTTTTCTAGTTTCCATTTACAAAAAATTAATAAAAAATAACAGAAAATAAAACAAACAAAAAAATTTTGGTAAAATTGGACTTTAAAGCCAGTTTCAGATGCTCCACGAGGAAACGCGAGTTCCAGACTGTGGATGGGGTGCTTTCCCTCGCCTCTTTGTTGCCTCCTGTCATGTCGGTTTTACAAGTACAACTACAAACTCAAGTTTGTAAATTAAGCAAGAAACTATCGGTTGAAACTCATGTATTAATTACATGTCTTCAATTAAAAATACCTCGACGTACAGTGAAAAAATATTCATCCACCAAGAGCTTTAACGATAGAAAACGTTCAGGGCGGTCTCCAAAACAACAACCGCTTGCAACTTCTCACACTCCAAAAGATAATAATTCAGATCAATGAATCTAAGGACGTGCCTTTGAGTACTTTTACATTAAAGAGGGAATTGACAGGATTTGGTCGTTTTGGAAGAAAGGCAGTTAAAAAAATTCTTTTAAGGTGCCAAAATAAAGTTGTAATGGGCTGAATAACATAAAAATTGGACTGCGGAGACTCGGTGATTGTTTGGGGACGTTTTGGAGGAAGGACGACTGGTAAAAACTGGAGCTACCTCCATTTTGTAATAGATATAGCGAGCAATTGAATAAGTCGAGTTAATAGATGGTTAATCACCAAGAAATTTGTTTATATGAAAACTAAAACTAGCTTCAAAATCTTCTATTGAGTAAAGCTAAGATTCATATTTGAATTATTAAAAAATGCATGAAATAATTTGTATTGGCCTATCGTTCTTTGTCTAACTGCTCTTTTGAAACTTAATAGACTATGACTCCATCTACCGAGTTAATTTGCTTCAAAAGTTTCTTGACGGGAATGTGTCGAATTTTCCATTATAATTCGAAACAAAGAAGTTTATACTTCTGAAACAATCCTTGGATTTAGAATGAATTATCCAAAGTAGAGCCAAGTTGAATAAAACTACATAAATGATTATACCGGTATAGTCCCTTAAATACCTGTCCCAAAATATATTTATAAGGAGCAGTCGCATACAAACTAAAATCTTGTTCAACTTTTATATCTTTAGGTCAGGCCAGGTACTTTTGGGACTATCCTAGTATTTTGAGAATCTGCCGTCGTGTTTGTCTTCTGTTTTAACACCTTCTGTGAGCACGTATACATTTATAATTATAATATTAGCTACTTTGGATCTCAGTGTTGTATACGAAAGATATTCTGTGAATCTGAAAGACGTAAAGACGACGGATCGCTTGAATCTTACTCGTGTAGATCAACCGTTATTTCATTTAGTTACCACACCACAACGCACTAGTTTTTTTTGGTATACAAGGAGATAACTTTTTCTAAATGCTCGCAGATTTTCATCAATGGTCAAATAATGACTTGGAGCTTAAAAATTTTGAAAACTCTGCTCAAATATTCTAAAAACTGCTTCTATAAATGTCAAATTTGTCTTCATTCTGTACATTTTTACATATTGTTGAATCGAAAGCAGCTTTCTAAACAATAAATCGTTTTTAACTATTTAATAATAGTACCATCACCACATCAGACAACTTCTGAACTGATTTTTGCAGATTTATATCTTCCCACAAGATAAAAACTAATTTCGGTTTCACGAACTTGGTATTAGTGATTTGTAAGATTCTGCTTTTTGTCAACATTCCATAGTAGTCAATTTTAGAATATCGTCTAGCTTTTCGAACCATTTCTCATACGATATCATAATACAACTTCTTAAAACTAACAAAAAAAAAATGATAAATAGAATTTAGAAAAAGCGAACATAACATTTTTTAATTAAACTAGTATTTCAATTGAATCAGACGATGGGGATTCAATAATTTTAGTATCAAGATGCTTTAAGTAATGGTGAAAGTTAATGTCATACCCTAGCTAGCAGTTTGGCGGTTGAGATATTTTTTAATTGAATGAGGGTTCTATCAGATTTTTTTATTCACAATTTCCTCCGAATACCACCGCGGAAAATTATTTAAAATATTAAATATTCAGATAAAAGTTTTGTACGTAGAAAATCATCGTTAAAACTGTTACAATGTACTGAATTTCCGGCAGTATTTCTACTTACAGCAGCACCGACAATCACCGAAATCATAGTCGTGTTTTGTCTCGAAACTTTATAACGCCCTTTGGGGTTTTCCAGATAAGAGAGAAGAAGGGTTACTGTACAATCCAAAGCGAAACGATTTAACTCGATTTTTAAATGAAAAATTGATTATAGAATCTAAGAACCAACTCCGTTCGTGATTTTTTATCTCTAATTTTCTTTTCAGCCTAAAGTTTGAACCTCTAGAAAAATTAGTTTGTATTAAGAATAACAAACATATTTAAAGTCAGATTATCAGATTAAAACATCCCAAACCTCTCGTATGAGTTAATTGAATTAATAGTAACGATTTAACTCGATTTTTAAATGAAAAATCGATTATACAATCTCAGAACCAACTCCGTTTGTGATTTTTTTCTCTCTAATTTTCTTTCTAACCTAAAATTTGAACTTCTAGAAAAATTAGTTTGTATTAAGGATAACAAACATATTTAAAGTCAGATTATTAAATTCAAACATCCCAAACCTCTTGTATAAGTTAATTGAATTAACAGTTTTGAGAAGTCTTCTTAGAGTATTATAAGTGATAAGCGAACAGCTTAGCTCTTAGTCTTGTCGCTTATCTCTGACATTTACGTGATAAAGGAAACATTTAAAGTTATATATATATATATATATATATATATATATATATATATATATATATATATATATATATATATATAAGATTATCGATAAAGTTCTTTCTTTTTGTATGAAACGAATCATGCTAATAAGTAGATTATTATATTTTTCTTTTATATACACACCTACGCATCAGGAAACAAGGATTAAATTTGGAAAAATTACTTTTAGTAACTTAACATCTTGAGCAGATCATACTCTATAATGAAAATAACGTATTGATAAGCTCGGCGAGGTGATGGAAATTTAAAATATAGGAAAGTAAGTTCTTAGCCCTATCGCCCGATGGTTCCAATACAATAGCCAATAGCCTAATTGGGCTACAAACTGCTGCTTGATCCACTGTATTCTTCAGATTTCTCCTTGGAATATCAGACAAAAAATAATGAATCCTTGACAGGATTTTAGATCGTAATCTGCCGTGGTTTTAGTACGAAATCAACACCTGTTATATTAATTATTAAAGTTAAAGTGATTTTAAGAGTTTCGGCATACCGCGCACAACCAATTCCTCGAAAACTTTCAGAGAAGTTTGATAATCAAGTTTTGTTAAATCAAATCAAATTTAGTATGCGCTTTGATGCCAAATTTATATTCGTTAACGAATAATACGTAGTGCGCTACATGAGTTTTCACCCTAAAATATAAAGTAAAGTTATATAAAATAATAATTAAAAAAAACCGCCTGCATGGATAACTACAATTATAAATCAACTGAAAAGACTGAAACAAGATGAAAACTCAATGATAAGGTATTTTAAAAAAATAATGATTAAGTACTTAAAACCAGAAACACAAATTGAAACAGTACCAAACCAATGTACCTGCATATTGTATACTTAGAAATATCAGCACGGTAGTTTTTCCACTTTTTTGCAACATTATAAACAGAATTACATTCGGAGGCATGCACAAAGAGATAATAATTTATCATAGCACTCAATTTCATGCCTCTGACAGTAATTCTGTTTATAATGTTGTAAAAAAGTGAAAAAAACTACCGTACCGATATTTTTAAGTGTACAATATGCAGGTACATTGGTTTTGTACTGTTTCAATTTGTGTTTCTGGTTTTAAGTACTTAATCGTTATTTTTTTAAAATACCTTATCATTGAGTTTTCATCTTGTTTCAGTCTTTTCAGTTGATTTATAATTGTAGTTATCCATGCAGGCGGTTTTTTTGTTTTTTTTTTAATTATTATTTTATTTATGTCTTTTTAGATAAGATTACGTAACCGGATTAATTCCAATTTCAATTTAAGAAAGACAAGCAAGTTTCTCTGGAATTGGAGAAACGGTCATATTGTTCCAAATTGCATTTGTGGGGCACTGATTCTTTGTTATTTTACTTGCGCGTCTACCACAACATGTTATACGTTGAGGTGTATTAGAAGGTAGTATTGTCAAACTTGCAGTAACATTGATATTACGACATTGTTTTGGATACAGTAATTTTGAACAATCATAGCATGGTACTACAGCTATTTGCGAAATTTCTGCCTCAAATTCATTAAACAGTTGTCTTCGGGCACGAGATCTATTTCTCATGGCAGACAGTCTATCTTCACGCGAAACACGAGACAACTGAGTGTAAGTTTGAGATATTTGATGTAGTCTAGTTAACCGAGAAGTAGGGGATTCGTTTTCTCGACATTGAAAAATATATTCTCTCATAGACTCTAGTCTGGCTTCACGAGTAGAGGAAGACTCGTTTTGCCGCTTTCGAGAATTATACTCTCTCATAGAGTGTAGACTAAGCTGTGTCTCAATTTGAGTTTTCTTTCGTTGCCTGATTGCTTTTCGGACGTTATTTTCTTCATACACTTTTTTCTTTTCCTCTTGAGAAAGAGCACTGTATGCTAACTTCATTCTAACTTTCATTTTATCAAGGCGTATTTTACGAGAATTAGGAGATTCTGTTTCAGTTTTCTCTTTTGCAGCCTTAGCTCGCTTAGTCTTGCGAGATAAAGCCATTTTATCGAAATAAGCTCGAATTTACAACACAAATTAACAACAAATACAATCAATTTAATTTTTAACACAAAGCTCAGCTAACCTTAACTTAATCAATCCTATTAGTAGTAGTCAGTACCTAACTAGAATTTGTATAACGCTCCCTCGGGAAGTAAAATTCAAAACTAAACCTAACGCTAACTCGATAAGTATTTACATTTTACAACTTAAACTAATTCAATCGAACGAAACGAATGCGAATAAAATACAAAACTAAGTACAAGGTCTTAGTGAACCTATAATAATTTATTATGATCTTATAACTTACTACCAAATAATGAAGATATTTAAATCGCACAAGACAATTATAATTATAGTAACAACGTAGGTCCGCCCTCGTAGTAAATATATTAGTCTTAGATAAAAAGAAGTCACAACGATAATGCGTTTTAAAAACCTAGTGTTGCCATCTAGCCGCACAGGTCTGAATTATTTTAATTAGCTATTTTTTATCGTTCAATTCAATATTAAAACTGCAAGTTATACACATATTTACAATCAGTGTTTAAAATCCTTCATTTTGATACCCAACTCGATATGCTTGGTAGTAAAAAAAATTTTTTTACCTCACAACATGGCGTCCAAAATCCGCCACACTTGGGCTAATGAAACAAATCTAACGATACCTCAAATACATACATACATACAAGATACGCGTTAAAAACATAACCCTTCCTGGCAGTTGGGAAAAAAATATGATGTAGTCAAAATTTTCGTACACCGCTTGCTTAATTTCGTCCCCACTGTCGTTTTGTGATTAAAAATAATCGAACGAGGTCAAATCTAAGATATATGGTTAGTGTTCAATCTATGTGAAGCAACATTCGCTTCAAACCTTTGTTTTTTTTTCTTTCTTCTGATGCCCCTCTATGGACTTATTTCGAAAATGCTTCAATCTCTTTTGTTTTAAGGCGTTGCTTAACTAGAGAAATTTCTTCTACTGTTTCTGTACTTTTTGGAGAAGTCATCATGACAGGACCTCCCACACGTGGTTCATCTTCTAATGATTCAAAATCCACCGTAAACCGCTTCCATTCTTGGCAAACTTATATGACGAAAGCTTTTAAACGTTGTTTTCTGAAACAGCTATTGTTGTAGTGCCAATTTGGCCGAATCTGCTTTGCCTCCACTGGACATCACTCTTAAGATGATTATACGAAAATTAACTCTAGTTATTTCTGAAACTTCATCTTCATCCTGGATGATAGCTCAAGCAGTATCTCCATCAGTGGATGTGCCTCCGTCGTGTTTAGGTTCCCGACCAAGCTTTTCCCAAAACTCCTTATATTTATTTTCCTGCTGCCCTGCCTGCTATTTTTCAGTTTTAATTTCTAATCTTTTGATCTTGTGCAAAAATGAAATTTGTTTCCATATTATTGAACTTTAATCTCAAAATCCTTTCAAATTATGTGATTCAATCGATAATTGAAGAAATATTAATTTTTTTCTTAATATAGCAAGAAAAAAATAGAAAATTGTAATGTGGAGAACATTTCCATCGAAATTTTGTAAAAAAATAGTTATTTGTTTTAATTTGAAACAAACTTTTAGTAAACTTGATCGATTATTTCGTTACATTTTTTATCATCCAATTTAACTATATACAGTGTAAACCAAACGTATTTATACGGTTTCTAGTGGACAAACGGTGACATTTTTCTAAATTTTTATCATTGCCAACCATCCAGTACCAAAAGTTACTAGACAAATCAAAAATACGATTATAATGATGTATTCGAATATTAAAGGTCAAATAAAGGGCGATTCATATAAAAAATCGTACTTTTGATTTGTTTAACTACATCTGGTACACCCTGTATAGCTAGATATTATTTTAGATGATAATAATAATTAATATTCATAAAACTAAGGCAAAAAAATTGGAAAAAACGTCATTGTTCACTCACAAAAGATTATATGAATAAAAGTAACTCTCCCTGTATAATTTTTCAGTCTTAAGACTGATATTTTTAGTTTTATGTTTTGTATTATGTCTCACTAGTATTTGATCAATTCTGAGGATTTTTGATTGATTTATAATGGATCAAATTAAAAAAAAATGAGGTTATAATATATTTTAAACTCGTAACTTTTTATATATAAAGTAGTTAGTTGTATAACCCAACTTGCCGAATTCTTCGTCGATAGAAAAATAGAAAAATAAAGTCTCGAATACCTCAAATTTGCTATTTAAACCAACTAGAATACACATAGTAGAAGTCAAGCCTTCTTCAATTTGAGATATCGATATGCACAGAATTATAGCATCTCCATTCGACAAATCCCAACTGGAATCGAAGTATTGGACCACCTAATAATCCCGACTTGATGCCATGCGATTTTGATCGTTTTTTCTTTGTAAAATCGCTGCTATAAGGATGTGAATTTATTTTTGAAATTGAGTTAATCGTATCATGGGAAACAGGTGATTCTATTAATAATAATAAATGGGGGCATTGGTTTAATGATTGATTCTAACATATGAGGAAATGAATTCCAAAGAACAATTGATACTTATTCCATATGTTGAGACTTACAGCCTTGACCAGAAGAGAACAAATCAAACCGCCCTGGTATTAACTGGTATTAAATTAAAATCAGAGTATATACTTTATCATCTATTTATATCCATCCATAATCTGTCTGCTTCCGAATATCCTCAGGTTGCAGTGATAGCCGACTTTATACGATATAAGGGGACTCGAAACCCCCTTCAAAAAGTAGGTGGACCTGTAAAGGGACGCCAAAAGAGAACGGAAAGGCGTTTTGGTCGCGAGCTTGTCATTACCATGCACATATATTTATGATTCCACTGTTATTCATGGGAATTGAAATGTAATGGTTATTTTAAGGACTACGGGTGAACAGATATTTATACTGAATAGAAAATTGGTAGTGAAACGAAAGCTATTGAAGGAAAATCGTTTCTGTGTATAATTTCCACATTTTTCTTTCCTTATATAAATCCAATTGAGAGTTTCATATTCAATTTTTCCGTCAAAGATTTTTTCCTTTCATTTTTGTATGTTTCTAAAGATTGTCTTCATCGGAATAAATACGTTTTCGAGAAGAGAAGAGAAGAAGTTTGGATATCACCATAAGTTGCTCAGACTTAGACAGCATGCTCATCAATATTTTGGATTGTCTTTGACCTGCAGTGATTTTCCATTCAATTCCTCGGCTATCTGCTTAATTCGTTCAGTATTCACGTGAAATATGTATATCATGAGGTAGCATTAGGGCTCTGATCCAAAATATAGAGTCGTTGAAACTTTTCAACGACTTTATCTGCTTCCTCATGGCCTGGTATACCCTGGTGACCTGGTAGCTTCATTAGGGCTACTTATTAGTGTTAGCTGGTGCTTTCAGATTTTGGTTATATTTCTACGCTGTGTGGGGGTCCTATCCATCCCTTCTTGATCATTTTTTATGGATAAAAGATAATCATTGAGAAAAATCACTCGTATAACTAGTACTGTCCAAAAACAACAATTTCCTCAGTATATTTTATAATTAATCAAGAATTGAACGAAGTTGATATGGATTGACGTTTGTAGTTTTGCGAAATTTCCTCCCAATTATTGATTTATGACTTTTTATAGAGAAATCAAAAACCAACATTGAAAATAGAACTTGTTAGAGCACTTCTTCTAAGTTCAACTCTGAAAGTAAATCTCCAAGAAGTTATAGAACAATTGAGAACAGGTTAGGTTAGGTTACATACATACATTGATAATAAAGCATAATCATGGATTGATTTCGATCTATTCGGGTCTCGTCAGTACAGTACAAAAGCCTTATCGCTCGAAGTCACTAACAATCAGCTCTGCAGTATAATTTTTCGAGCGGTTTCGACCTATTTTAGTCACTTCAGAACAGTATAACATCCTACAGTTCGAAGTCACTAATATTTAGCGCTGCAATAGAATTTGTCGATCAGTTTCAACCTATTTAGCTCTCGTCAGGGCAGTAATATCCTTCGAAATCACTAGAAATCGATGCTACAGTTCAATATTTCGAACGCTTTCGACATATTTGGATCTCGTCAGTACAGTACAAAAGCCTTATCGCTCGAAGTCACTAACAATCAGCTCTGCAGTATAATTTTTCGAGCGGTTTCGACCTATTTTAGTTACTTCAGAACAGTATAACATCCTACAGTTCGAAGTCACTAATATTTAGCGCTGCAATAGAATTTGTCGATCAGTTTCAACCTATTTAGCTCTCGTCAGGGCAGTAATATCCTTCGAAATCACTAGAAATCGATGCTACAGTTCAATATTTCGAACGCTTTCGACATATTTGGATCTCGTCAGTACAGTACAAAAGCCTTATCGCTCGAATTCACTAACAATCAGCTCTGCAGTATAATTTTTCGAGCGGTTTCGACCTATTTTAGTCACTTCAGAGCAGTATAACATCCTACAGTTCGAAGTCACTAATATTTAGCGCTGCAATAGAATTTGTCGATCAGTTTCGACCAATTAAGTGTCTTCAGGGTAGTTCTATCGTTTGAGGTTACTAAAAGAGTCAGTACTGCTGTATTATTGTTGGTACTAGATCTTAACGTTTTTCAACCGTTGTATGAAGCTTATGTCACTAGATTTGGATGATTTCTCATAAAAAGAAAGTTTAAATTTTCTTAGTTTGCTCTGAAACATTGTCCTAAATTTTTATCTTTTTAATTCTTAAGCTAATTATTTTATAATAATAATTTTAACTAGTAAACAAAATATTTATACAATAATTAATATAACAAAGGAAATTTTGACGAAATTCACTTTTGTTTGCCTTTTACGAGTAATTTATAGATGACATTTTAACTGAGTGTTTAACTCAAATTCAAAACTTCATGCAGCAGCATATTTCAATTCGTTCGAAAGTTGAATCTGATAAATTTGCACCAGACATCGCGTACTGTGGTCGTTAGGGATTTATTTAATGATGTGGTTAAGAACAAGCTCGAAATAAATGGAAATAATATGAATATTTCATTCGGAGAAACAGATTTTTTTATTGGGCCGACAAGTATTTACAAATTTATGCTTCGAAAATAAATTTCCACGAAAATTGAGCTTCCAATTGAGAAATATATAATGGCAATTAGTATTTTCAATTATTGTTTATTTATCTGATCAACACGGAAAATTCATGGTTAAGCTAAGAGTCATACCTCATGCACTCTATTTGCCAGATTTAGAATATTAAAGATAGCAAAATGGCACAAGAAAAACTGTGGGTAGTATCCAAGGCTTCAACGAGTTATATATACAGTGCTTTTCAGATAAAAGTATCCACCTTTAATAACTTTTGTAATACTGGTATTTAGAAAAAATCCAAAAACACGTCAATTTATGTTGGAAGGGGCAAGCATTATGGCTTATTTAAACTTACTGGAAAAGCCACCCCCTCACCCCTAGCAGCATCCCCTTTATTTTTTTAAATTACTTTTCATATTTTTCATGTAAAATTTGGATACTCCTCTTTGAGCTGATTTCAAAAATGTATAATACTTGTAGGTTAAAGTGGTTAGTTTATGAGATAAACAATTTTTCTTTTAAGAGCACAAATTTTACTTATTATTTACTTTCACCTTATTTGCCTGTACTAAAATGGGTTGTACAACAGTTCAAACTCTTTAATCTTTTTAACTGTGCTATTTATTATGAAGTTACAATAAGTGTTCAAAATGAGTACCATTCACTTCCATACAATGGTATAATCTATTTTGAAATGCCTCTCTGACATTGCTTAATACGGCTGGATTTAATTGTCGACATTCATTTTCTATCCTCTCTCGTAAATCATCCAGAGATTCTGGTTGGGTAGCATAAACTTTTGTTTGTTAAATCCGGTGACCTAGGTGGCCACTCTATTTTCTATTATTGTTGTAATACGTGGGTCAATCCCTTCCCTGAGTAACTCAAGATATGATTCACCATTTAAATTTCCGTTGATGAAGAAAGGTCCGACAATGTGGTCACCTAGGATACCTCACCAAACGTTTAACTTTTGGGGATGTTGTGTATGGAATTCACGCATAATATGTGGATCACTTTCAGCCCAATATCTACAATTATGCCTACTTACTAAGCCATTTAATGACCATGAGCATTCATCAGAAAAGCAAATATTGTTTAACAATTGTGGATTGTGATTGATAATTTGCGTCATTGATTCGCAAAACTCTAGACGACGATCAAAATCATCTTCATTCAACTCGTGCACCAACTTAACTTTGTATGGGTGGTACTTGAATTTATGTAGAACTCGGAAAACTGTAGAAGATGAAACACCGATCGCTCTACTTATTGTTGACAACGATTGGGGTTGTTGAGCCTCTAAGCTGACTTGCCCTAAAATTGCCACTTATATTGCTTCGTTATTTACGAGTCCCTCTCGCTTATGCACTTTATTGCAAACAGACCCTGTGGTGGTAAATTTCTCCATCAGTTGAATTACATACTTATGAGTTGCATGTCTTCCGTCATGTAATTCGTTAAATATTCTAGCAGCAGCTCTTGCACAATTATTATTTTGGTAGTATAAACCTACAATTTCAATTCTTTCTTGCAAAGAGTAAACCATTTCAGAGAAACAAAATAAATAATGTATCAAATTACACTATCAATAGTGACTACAAATTCTAGTTGACAATGTCAAACTTTAATAAAAAGTAGAGTTTTTTGTTGTTTGGATTTTTTAAGTAGAATAAATAGCACAGTTAAAAAGATTAAAGAGTTTAAACTGTTGTACAACCCATTTTAGTACAGGCAAATAAGGTGAAAGTAAATAATAAGTAAAATTTGTGCTCTTAAAAGAAAAACTGTTTATCTCATAAACTAACCACTTTAAACTACAAGTATTATACATTTTTGAAATCAGCTCAAAGAGGAGTATCCAAATTTTACATAAAAAATATGAAAAGTAATTTAAAAAAATAAAGGGGATGCTGCTAGGGGTGAGGGGGTGGCTTTTCCAGTAAGTTTAAATAAGCCATAATGCTTGCCCCTTCCAACATAAATTGACGTGTTTTTGGATTTTTTCTAAATACCAGTATTACATAAGTTATTAAAGGTGGATACTTTTATCTGAAAAGCACTGTATATATATATATATATATATATATATATATATATATATAAACAATCCCACACTCTATATGGATCCCGTTTTCTCTAAGAAACTTTGAATCTTTTCTCTTTCCACTAAAACTTTCTAATTTCCGTGAAAAAATAAACATTATTTAAGTAGAAAAACAATATTTCAATCTTATGAAAGTAACTTGAATGATATTTTATCTATGTTATATATGTTATATTTAGGTGATCTGGTACCTTTTGATTACTTTATATGGTCCTCCGAGCCGGATATTACAATTAGTAGTGCCCAAATGTCAATAGTAAATCTTTAGGGAGACAAAGTAAATTGTACAAACGATCAATTCATTGAGGTAACTTCGAGGTCTCTCATATATCAATTTAACGTTTTCTGTCATCGTTATTTTCATTAATCCACAGACGTACCAGTTTAAATTCAATTCACTGTTTATACAAGATTTGATTACTTTATATGGTCCTTCGAGCGCCGGATATTACAATTAGTAGTGCCCAAATGTCAATAGTAAATCTTTAGGGAGACAATAGTGAATTTTAAACAATCAATTCATTGAGGTAACTTCGAGGTCTCTCATATATCAATTTAACGTTTTCTGTCATCGTTATTGTAATTAGTCCACAGTCATACTAATTTAAATTCAATTCACTGTTTATAGAAGAAATATCTTAATCGATATTCATTACAGATGAACCGTAGAATTTCTCAACTATTTAGATTTTTGATAAGGCGTCGCTTAAACTTTTCGTATTTCGTTTTCCGCTTGTATTCGAATAATCCCATCTAAATTCCCAATTTTCTTCTACTTTATATAATTTACAAATTAATCGTAGCTCAGGAAATTCAGTTTTAAGACTAAGTAGTTGTCGACACAGCATTTAAACCGGTCTTGTCTGAATAAGAAATTTCGAAATTGGTAATTAAATTTCTGGAAATATATGCTAGAATTCAATTATTCAATCCCAAGGAAATTCGCGCGCGTTTACGAGATATATATTTAGCGACGCAGAAATACAAACACGTCAATTGGAACCCCAGCTTATTGAGTTTCCTTCTTATCTATCTCATCATAGACTTGCTTGAATTATATGGAAATATTGGGGTAAGTACGATGATACCCTCCAGAATTGGTAACCAGGATACTTGCTGCTAGTATTCCTTATGAAGAATTTTTGGTATGGAATTTCAGTTTTTCGAAAACTGCTTTTGCTCTTCCAAATATTAAAGGCTGCTACTGGTATTTTCCTTGTAAAAATCCGCGGATTCCTTGGTTAGGTTGCTTCTACGAGGGCGGAACGTCTTTCGATGACATCTTTTAATTAGCTCCATAAATACCACCACTTCCTATCCACCTATCAGGGTATGTTCGATCTTTACTCTTCTAGAATCTTGCTCCAAACATTTACAAACCAATGTCTTTGATGTTAGATCTCTTGTAGCCAAAGATGTTTCGTTTTGGACCAGTAGTGCTTATTGTGGAGATCAACTTCACAATAGGCAGTTGCAATAATCATAAAATATAAAATATAAAATATAAGAAACGACTTTACGTTTAAATTTTCAAATACGCCATCTTGTGGTCGATCTAGAATTCAGAAAATGATTTCGACGTGTTTCTTGGTTTCTTTTCCAATTTAAATAGGAAATGCTTCCAAAAAAAAAGCAGCAAAAAAATCGGTTAATGTAATTTCAACTCCCGCGGTGTATGACAAGAAAGATTATATTTATGAAATAATATGTTTTTGTTTTAACGGCGAAAGAATGGAGTCGTGGAAAAAGCATTTGTATGCCGCAACGGTCTGAAAACGGTTGGAAAATCATTTTGTAGAGACTAAACACATTTCCAGTTCACGAGATACGACCTACGATGCGTCCCTCGTCTGGCAAACTCTATTAAAACTTCATAGGACGTTAGTTACTCAACAGGACAATAATTTCCCGTCTTTTCCTTTACGAGACAATTTGGTGTTTTTTATACTAATCATAAAGAATTCTATATTTGATTTGGAAAATTTATTGGTGTCAGTTAAAAAGAAATACAATTTGATACAAAATTATCATTTTGAAGCTTATACGAGGATGGTTCTGAAAGTACTTAACCTGACCTAGAGATCTGCGAAAACCAGCATCGTAGTGGTCGACTAAAAGTTTAATGAAATCCTAGATAATCGTCGACTGAAAGTGCGATAGTAGGCATCTCAAAAATTGCAATACGTCATATATTAACCAAAAATTTGGACAAGAGAAAGCTGTGTGTAAGATGGATGCCGCGTTTGCTCCCAATGGAACAAAAAACAGCGTCGTGAAGATGTTTCCATCGAGTTTTGCGACTTTTCATAACCATGGATGAAACGTGCATCTATCACTTCAAACCTTAAACCCAAAGAACAATCAAAACAATGGAATGAAAAGGGAGAACTTGCTCCAAAGAAGGCTTTTGGGATGCGCATAATTTTCATTGTCTATTTTTAAATAGGAGAAACCATCATTAAAGTTTGAATCACTACCTCATGCACTCTACTCGCCAGATTTAGCCCCCTCAGATTATTTGCTCTTCCCAGACTTGAAACAATAACTTATTGGTCAAAGAAGAGATGTCTTCAGTTATTTTAAGTAGCTTGACGATTTTGAAAGAAGATTCCGTTCAAAAATGAATTGTTGAACTAGGTACTTCTAGAACCATCCTCGTACTATAAGTTGCCAGATTTCAATAAAAAAAAACAAATTCGTGTTTTTTTCCAGTGACATGTGCTCCTATGAAGTAAACAAATAACGGACACATTTTTGGTTTTTAATATACGATTTCGATTTCAATATGAAAGAGAAAATTATTTTTGAAATTGAATGATTGGATTTTGGAGTAGGGAAAAACTTTTAATCGCTAGTATTCTATTAATAATAAATACCCAAATAAAAAATATATTGCCCTACACTATCATTGTAAACACTTTTCTAGAATTCTTCAGCGATACTTCTAGTAAATACTGGACTAAAAATTTCAACAAGGCATTGGAGAAAAGCCAAGAAAACGCACAATTATTTCACGAGCTACATTGATAAAAAATTTATATCCACACCAATAAATAGTGAAAAAAAGTGGATTAAATTCATATAAAACGATATTTTGATATGTAAACCAGATTCCATTGAACTATAATGAAATATTGAACTATAATGAAATATCCACTTAATTTTTCGATTTACATCAAGGTAAAATTAAAAAAAAAAGTCTAAAGAAAAATATCAAAAACCATAAAGATGATATGGAAGCTGTTTTCCATCCTAAACGCTCCAAATATGCAAGACAAACGTATGACGAAGATAAGATTCAAGATAATGAAAAATGAAAAAAATTGCATCCCAAAATTCACAAAAACAGAGCGAAAAGTCTATATCTATCTTTGGTTTTACTAGTTTTGGTATTGCTGGTTTGTTCTTTGTCCGCTTCTGCATTTGCTTGTTTCCTCTGGTTCTGGTAGTTGTTCACTCATTCTTTTTCTTGGTTCATACTCATATAATTTCGGTATTGACTTGCTCGTTTTTTCTTTTCTTCTTGCTGGCTGGAATATTCTTAGTTTTGCTTATCACATTTGATCTTGCTCAAATAGTTTCATTCTTACGTATTTAGTTACCTTAAACTCCATTTATGTTTAAAAACAAAACAACTCTCTTATGACGATGAAAATTCATAAATTTTTTTTATTTAACAGACCTCGTATAGTCGGGAATGCTATTTATTGAAGGATAATTGCGATTCCCTGTACACACTTGGGTTGTTTCAGTTCCTAATTTACATACAGAATAATATCGTACCGAAATTTCGCTTTAACAATCTACTTTTATAAAACTATCTTTCATAAGTTGCTGGAGGTTTCTTGTGAGCTTTAAGAGGGAATATTGATATTATAAGGAAGATTCTAAGTAAATATCAAACAAAATTTGTTAAATCATTAAAAATTCTTATAAGATCAATCGAAAAATAATTTGACCAGTACCTCTCGAAAGTTCAATACACCTAAGATTCGATCCCGTACCTTTTTCTGAATCATTGTCTGTTATAAAAATCTGAAAAAAATAAGTAATCGCTTGTAAAATAAATCAAAATAAAAAATCGTACGAATACAGATTTAACTTCGTTCTCAATCAACAAAACTTCTACCACAGAGGAACCTGATATACAGGAGTGAGTTGATTACTTTTTCGTTAAAAAATCGATCGAAAAATTGATTTTTGCTATATTTAAATTGTACAGGTTGTCCCTGTAAAAACTATGAATTGTTAACCATTGAGCATAAGCCGCCCCTGTTGCCAATTACACTAAATGAACATAACTAATCAACCATTTAGAATTGTATTTATAATCTTTTGGTAGATCCTCCTTCAGTCTTCAAAATAGTTGGAGAATGTTGTTAGAATGCAAAAATACTTACAGCAAACTAAGGTAGCTGTCAAATATTATACCTGAAAACGTTTCGTTTCGCTTTATACAGAACTAAATTGTATTATTTGCAATTCCGGGACTAGTTAATTATTAGTCGGGAAATAAAATGCTCCAGAATATAAACCTCTTATTAAAAAATATGTTTTAACCGGATCTGTATGTATTTAATCGTACGAACAAAAGAGAAAAACAAAAAAATGTATCTTTCCACGAAAAAGTTCCACTAAACTTTTAATAAGGAGAAGAATTAGCCGTGGGGCGCTTTTCTATCAAGACGTCTTCTTTTTCAATCCTCGACCGCTGCATGGGAAATAAGCTGAGCGCATTCTGAACGCTCGAGTAAAACATACTCGCCCCGGAATTTTTGTCGTCTGTTTTTAATTTTATTTTCACCCGAATGATCCCGTTTTCAGAATATTTTTCAAATTAAAATTGTAAGTTTTATATTGTTTCTTTTTGGTTGTGCATGTTTTAATGTATTGAACGACTGAATGTTCTCGAGAATGAAAAAACTTCGGACTTTGTGCTAGTTAATTGTGAAGGAAACTGCCTTTTGAGGCCGAATAATTGAACAAAATTTAATTCTTCACTATAGGGATGATCGAGATGAATATTCTCGTCATAAAGCTCCCAGTAGGTGATTTAAAAAACGTAAGAAGTTGTCAGTATTTTTAAATGATGAGAAATAATTGAAAAGACGACACAATTTGATTAAAAATCATACCATAACAATCAAAACTGCTACAGGGTATGAAAATTACTATGATGAATAGAAAATTGAAAAAAGAAGTGATGGACCCACGTTTCTACAGCTATCTCATGGTCAAATTTTCTAATATGTCTGCTAGCTCGCGCACTTTCAGTCCACGATCATCTAGTACCTCTTTGTGGATTTTCTTCAACATTTCTTGACTTTTAACCTCATTTGGTCGACATTAGTGGTATTTTTCAAGTAACTATCGCCATCTCCAGGTCAAGTGAGGTACTTCTGGGACTATCCTCGTAATGTTCTTCTAACTGACCTATTTTTTTATACGATTCACCAAAACCCTTCCTCTGAAGCTAAAGCTCTTTGGGTTCCACAAAATGAATTATCTTCGTTTGAACTTCCTCGTGATTTCTTTCTATCCAAACTTACATATTCTAAGAGAGGCGTAGTCCATCTACCTCGTTGATTCGTATCATCCACTGCCATGGGTCCATGGTTTACGACTCTTTTGATTAACATCAACAGTCTACTGTTGGGAACAGTCGATATTTCTGATTATTTCTTGTTATTTTGTCAGCTACCTTTCTTGTATGTTCTCCAAAACTCATTGTATCGTTTCTTTTGTCTTAATAGAGAGATCTTCGATTTTCATCGCTCGGATATTGTCAAACTGTACCCTCTGCTTCCTGGTTAATATCATAACGGTATCTTCCACATGAAGCTTGTGGATTTCTTCTTTGTCCCTTCCAAAAATAACGATTGCTACGTCTATGAAACAATTATAACTTGATAACAGTATGCAGCATGTCCGGAATTGAATATTATTATTAGAAGAAAAGTCTCTTGCAGAGTAGAAGGCCACAAATTATCGTGAAAATCGGGAAAAGATCATATCGATTTGATTTCAATTGGCAAGTGATTGTGCACTTTTTTTGCATTGTAAAATATCGAGCTTTCAACTAATTCTGAACGTGGAGTAAGTTATAGACAATCGAATTCCCGAATCGGGGATGAAGAGATCCATAAAAAGGTCAAAATTTAGAGATTCTGGACAATATTGGGGCCGTTATCGCGTTTGAAACCATTTTCCATAGAAATTTTGATGGCGAAAGTATAGATAGGTTGTATTTGGAAAAATATTAACAAATTTCGATGAATTTACGTATTTTTCGGGAATACTAAATTGAATCATGAAATTTATTCGATTTGAAACGTGAATAACTCCCTATATAAACTATATTTCAAGCAACTACCCTTTATAAAGGTAAAAAATGATAGTATATATCATATACATCTCAATATCAGTAATGAGAAACCCTTTATAATCAATTCTAAATATTTATGATGTTTTTCCATTAGGTATAGCGCGTTGGGGCTTAACAATGATAAATTGTTGTATTTAAAAGCCTTTTGAGGTACTTTTTGTTTTACAATAACCAGGTAATAGTTAATTATATAGTCAGATACACGATTTCAAGTTAAAAAAAAATATTCAAGATTTAAATATTGGAATATGAGACTGTTTTAGTCCGAGGAAGTTAAGGAAGTCAAATCGGCCTTCAAAGACCACTTAATATGAATAAATTAAATGTTTACCATTATTAGAAACCAAGTTCGCTTGTATGATGCAAAACAATGTGCAAGAAATTGTATACAATGTGCAAGTTCTTACATGAAACTGGAAATTGAATGAAAAATGATTCATAATAGTTGTTTGTATCCAATACAGTGAGTCTAAATTTTACATACGAAGGTTCTCGAGGACTTGCGGACTCTAGGAATGCTTTTAGACGGAATTTGATGCTAAGTTTCCATCCCAGCAAGCTGTCTACAATGTTTATTTTTGTCTCGGTAGCTTTGACCCACACCAGGTTCGAATGTGATTAGTTTTTTGTGTTCATAAAACCTTCCTCCAATGGAACATCCGTTCCTAACTAGTTTTTTAACGATTTGGGAAAAAGAAATGCTGAATGATTGAAAGGTAAAGCTTTAAGGTCTCATATTTCAATTAATCCTGATTCAGCAAGACCTGCCATATGTCTATTTAATCACAAATGACAAATATATCAAAAGAAAACTGCATATACCTTAGTACCACTTTTAGAAACACCCCTGACATGTTTTCATAGCATTCAAATTCTTATTGGAAATTTTTTCTTCGGAATTTACCCATTTTCTTGCGTTTGCTTTCCGGAAAAAAAAACAAACGATTAACAAATCATGTAAATTTTCATTGAAATTCAATTTAAAACTTTCATCGCCTCGTAAGTCTTCTAATTCACTATTCCATAATCCTCTATGGGGAGAAATATATAAAATTTGATTGGAAAAATACGAGGTTCTTTGAGATGACGTCTTATTATAAAATTTTGGTTTTATTGCGATTGGAAATTAGAAAAATATCCACTCCTCTCAAACAAATATTGAAAGGATATAAACCCACGGAAACCCTGATTTTTTATAGAAAAATAGCAGGGGAAAGTCGAGAAATATCCTGCTGCTACGGCGATAGTGAAATCTAAGCGTACTAGAAATTCTAGAAATTGCGTGAGTATCAATTTTACTCAAAATTTGTGTGAAAAGAAACTCGTCTCGAAAAGTGGAGTGCCTCAGGTTAAAACACGAGAAAATTTCAAATTTTTCTAATAATTTACTTCAAAATAAAATGTAGAAGTGAAAAGGATATAAACTTTCATTTGGAATCGCCTACAGGACAATAGACAGAGCAATAGATTCCGAGATTGAACGGAAATGTAGCAGGATACAGATTTGCCAAAATAGAGACGGATAATCCTCTTGTAGGACATAAACACTTATTTAGAATCGCCTACAGGACAATAGATACAACAATAGATTTCGAGATTGAACGGAAATGGAGCAGGATACAGATTTGCCAAAATAGAGGCGGATAAACCCCTTGTAGGACATAAACACTCATTTGGAATCGCCTATAGGACAATAAAAACAAGAATAGGTTCCGAAATTTATCGGAAATGGTACAGGATACAGATTTGCCAAAATAGAGGCGGATAAACCTTTTGTAGGACATAAACATTCTTTTGGAATTGCCTGCAGGACAATAGAGAGACAACTATGGGTTCCAAGAATGAACGGAAAGAGACGTTCAAGATACTTCTACGTAGAGAAGAAAATCACTTGGAGCACTACACCAGGAGTTCGAATAGATCCTTTGGGTTGTATATGTACAAATATTAGTCCTGTTTTTTCGTAATATGTGAAATATTATCGATAATCTCAGCAGCTACTATTCGTAAACAGAATGCAGTAGAGTGAACATCGTTGATCTAAACAGTAGAAAATTGGTTTCTGCAATGAAAATCAGCGTCTATTCTCGTACATTCGCATCGAACGAACCACAAATTCCATGATGTCGCGAGAAGGATCTACATGAACCGTTCTTCTGATTCTAATCAAAAACTTTTACTTTACTAAATTTCTAATTACATCTCGTAACTAATTAAATCAACTTTTCCGAAAAATTGTATTATTTGGAATTCCTCGAGAGAGAATACATCGCAATGTATACAATTATCATTAGACGTTCGTACGTCGAGAGAACATGATAGTAAAGAGAACGAGCATCTGGCACCTGGCGGGAGGGTAATCTCATCAACACCACATACTGTTTCAGTATTTCACCGGGAAGCGAGCGTTTCGAGCATGGAAAATGTTGCATTAGACGTTGTACGATGTACGGATTGAAATTTACAACGGTACACCTTCTGGCGGTCTACGACTCTTCTAACATCTGGCCAATCATAACAGATAGACATGCGGAATGTTCCATTTTATAGCTGGAACGTTCCCGTTCGATTCGCCGTTTGTTTTAGTACATATGCGATGTAAATTTAGACTTCTATAGTCGTAGGACTATATTTGGTATAAAATAATATTTAAACAACTTTTGATATTTTGTGATCGTCAATTATCAAAACATCCTCAACGGAATTCAGATCAGGCGATTTTTGTGGAAGCCGTTGATAAAGAAAAGCCTAAAAAGATTCGATAGTTAATTTTCTCCTTAGTATTCTAAATTCCAAATATTCTAAATTTTTATTTAAATAAAAAAAAACGATTGAGACTCTTAACCATAAATCAAAAAAATTTGGAAAATTACGAAAGGACTTATTAATTTTTATCTAATTAGAAAACAAAAACTTCAAGTCGATTTAATTTCGATTTAGGGACATCGACCAATAGCAATTTTTTTATTTTGAATGCAAATGTATATTATGAATCTCAATAAAAGATATGGCATCAGTTCAGGGGATCGTGCTGGTCATTCTATCGATCCTTATCCACCCATTTGGTTGAGATGTTGCCAGACATTGATTTGTTGATGAAGCTGTGCTCCATTTTGCAAAAATCATATTTGCAGGTTTCAAGACATCATGTCTTCAACCACTTCCAAATATTTATTTCATATCAATGAAAAAAAGGACCTACGATATGATTTTTTACATATTCTGTCTCTAAACATTAACTTTTCCAGAAGATATGGTATCAGTTCAGGGGATCGTGCCGGCCATTCTATCGATCCTTATCCACCCATTTGGTTCAGATGTTGCCAGACATTAATTTGTTGTTGAAGCTGTGCTCCATTTTGCAAAAATCATATTTGCAGGGTTCAAGACATCATTTCTTCAACCACTTCCAAATATTTATTTCACATCAATGAAAAAAGGACCTACGATATGATTTTTTACATATCTTGTCTACAAACATTAACTTTTCCAGAATATTTCTTATCGCATCGAATGAGGATTTTCTCTTTCTAGTCTTGTAAATTTCAAGTCGATAGGGTGATTTTGAATAAATATGTTTATGATTAAACAATCTCCTCAACAAAGGGTTGATATGTAGTAACCAGCTGTCACTCAACATTACAGATTTCAAATTAAAAATACGAAGAAAATTTTTCACCCCAAAGTTTTGAAACTTGAAATGAATTAATGAGAATATGAAAACTTTTCGTAAAAATAAACTGCAGTTGTGCCAAAAAGATTTTCGATTATTCTCAGATTCCATTTCATACGATAGCTTCCCCGTGGGGTTGCCACGAATAATTATTCAATAAATTCCTTCTGATTTGTCGAGAAATAAACGAGATACTCCTCGCGGGAAATTCGTAGTTAATGTATGCTCCGATTTCACTTAATTGTAATAGCTTCACATTATTATGAACAGGTAAAGTTTCCCAATAATTTATAGTGACACTCAAAACACCTGCTACAATCGACAAGCTGTTCCGCTATGGAAATTTAGTACCTGTCATGGTCTTCGTTTCTCCAATGGGCTAAATGTTTCATGACAAAATACTTCTAGGGGTCAGTACAATAAATTTATTACATTTCGTTACGACAAGTCTTCTAAATTATCCTAAAAGAATTATCCTTATTTTTTTTATCAGCAAATAGTTTTTATTCCGCTATAATCACAGCTGATTTCACTGTGTACACCTTTTAATTTGTACAATGTGGCGGCTGATTAATTAAGACTTTTTACGTTTGTTTTTCAAAATGAATCCATCCTCGATGTATTTATAGTTATTAATATCTTAGTCTTGATGAAACAACAGAGACCGTCTTCACTTCACTAAACACTAAACGATTTAAATTAATTATATCTCGATATAAAAAATTCAGTGAAAAATGTCAAAAAATATGAAATGAATTATAAAAATGGACCTGATCACATACAGCGTCCTGCAAGAACTTCCAACAGAAAAAAACAGACTAATATTAGTTATAATTATGATAATTATATAAATAATTTTCAAAATTTGTGAAAGACACATATTTTTTCTTGTTTACTAACATAGAGAAAATACATTATATCAAAAAACCAGATTAATATGGCCTACACCGAATCCCACCCGAGAATAATGGTGGTTTTATGGCGATTTTTAGTACGTCGTTGATTCTCGTTCTAAGAAAAGGTCTGGAGTTTTAAGAGAACTTCATTATCCTTTCGGAAATTCTACGATTTTTCTCGACAACTTTCTCCACGATTAGTTCCCACTACAAGAAAATCACTTCATTAGAAATATATACCGAAAAAAGATCCAAGCAATTCCGACAGAATTTAATACGGTTTTTATCACATTTTACACAATCCTCAATTTATTCTTCTTTATTATCATTTACAACTGAAATATGAAAATTGACTAAATATTTTTCGAAAGTAAAAATGTTTTTAATGATAGGTAAGGTAAAAAACACACCTTGTGTCTGTCTTAGTAATTAGACACGAAATATGACTTTCAAATAGACACAATCAACTAAAAAAACCATTACAAACGATTTAGAGTTCCACTTCCACAAGAATCCAAGCAAATTTAACCAGTTTACCCAATGACATTACGAGGTTTAAGTCAAAAAACGCTCTATCGAAGAGAAACATCACACATTGAATTTATTTTTCGTTTTTTTACTCTATATATTTCCTAAATTCTGTATAAACGTCTTAGAAATTCTTTGATGATTTACTTATACTTCTGAGCAATTTTTCAATGTTTTTCTAATTGTATCATCAATCTTATAAATATTTTCTGTGTAACAGATCTTCAGATGATTGATTTCACCCTACAAAAATGCGTGGTAATAACGAATGAATAGCATGGTCCGAAATAAATCTAAATGTTTGGCGATAAAAGATTGTATTTGCGTTTTTACCCACCCTGTATGAACAAATAATATAAATCATAGAAAACTGTGCCTCCAAATCATCATTGCTATTGTGAAACTTTTCCATTATACCCTGCGTTCAAAGAATTTTCCACGTGATCAATGAAGAAATATTCTGATAAGAAAGCACACACATTTTTGTTAATTCTAATATCTTTCTTTATCCAAAATTTCCATAAATTCTGAATGACAAATTTTGGCAGCGAACCTTTTTTGCGCCTGCAACAAAATCTGAAATAAATTTAAAATTTTGGGGGGGCGCCGGTTAGTGCATACAACGAAATTTTTAATAATGCGCGTAGTTGATGAATATAAAGTCATGGTGGTCGCGCTCGATGACTCCTGCAACAAAATTTGAAATTACGTACCGATTATTTATAATAAATATCCGATATTTGTATTTAAAAACATAATAATTTCAAGTATAACGAATTGAATGCATAAATTGGAATCAACTGAAAAGAAAAGCAATTGAAAGTGATTCTTCCCCACCATTTTCTAATATATACAGAGCGTTCATACAGTAACGAAAACCACATTTTGATTTCTGTTTAGTTTATAGATCAAATGTTGAATAGATATCTGAATATCACAGAAACACATTCCTCACTTTAACATCAACGTAGAAACCAATATTTTATAGCCCTGCAAGCCCTTTTAAGGCCAAATGAAGATAAAACAACTTAATGTGAAGGTGTTTCTGAAGAAATTGTAAGAAAGTTCATTTTTCTTTTTGTTTCTTTTGTTATAAGAATTGATGTGTTTGTTTCTGTACTTTCAGTTGATTAATTGTTCAACTGAACCCCAAATTAAATAAAATTCAAATTAAAACATTGTAGCTGGATGGATCGAGTCTTAGAATCTGGTCTATTCTTAACACTTTGCCACAAAAAACTACTCCTGCTCTCAAACTCATCTGTGTACCAAACGGATTTAGGAAGTTAGAAGAAGCAACTTCCAAGTTGTACCTATAGGGGCTGTTTTTACTACCGATTTGATATGCCGACATATCATACTTACTACTACAAACTCTATTTATGAAATTGATAGATTTATAATTACTTCTGGAAATTTTTCAACTTTTTCTGATAAGATGATTGCTCCACATCAATAAATGTTCTAATGATATAACATTTAATTATCGTTAAATTGTTTAACTTTATAAATCTCGGTAGTAACTTTAGGTTTAGTTTATCTACTTTATCTCCAAGTTCCATAACAACTTTAACTCAAATTCTGACATCGTAATATCACTTCTATGTTTGTAGGGTGAAAGGTGTCAACTAAGATGATCTAGACGTACAAAGTTTCACGTTAAGTCTACCAATGAATAATTTTGTTATTATTATAGCTTATCTATAATCTCATTATATTGCCGACAGTTCTATTTATTGAAAAAAGCTACTGACTTAATAAGTTCATATTTATGTCGCCAACAGATACAAATAAACTGAAAATTCATAATGCTATAGTTAAATATCAGAAGTAAAAATTTGGTTCTTTTTTTAACTGTGAATACTTGATGTCAAAAAATATGGGAAATTTCTTATTTTTTAGACCTTTTGATATATTAATGCATCTAAATGTTCTCGATTTTTAGGTCCATTCTCTTTTAAAACCAGTTTTTCTAATAATTTTTGGAATATTAATGAAAAATTATCGTTTCGACTTAACTAATTTTAAAACTGAATAGACCTAAAATGAAGAAAGTTAGATGTTTTCTTTTACTTCTCCTTAGACTCCAATTCACTCATATCTCAAAAAAATGAAGAAAATCGGCCGGATTGAACAGCTGAAGATTGTTATAAATTTTTTACTATATAGATCTGCCCATATATCAAAATCATTTCTTTTGTGGTTAAAACTGATTTTTATTCGATTTTGTAGTTGTAGTCATATTATTATTAAAAACGTCTTTATTTTCTATTTTAATAAACCTCAAATAAGGAGGATTCATAAACAAAAACAAGATCTAAGAAGTAAAAAGGAATTTATTTCATTAAATAATTGCCTGGATGCCTAATTTGCTAAGAAACTTCTTAAAAAATAAGGAGGAAATGCAATTCCGATTTCTGTCTAATTTATCGCGTTTAATTTTGTAAACGCAAACGGCATACGAAATATTTATGTTTGGACCTCGCTTTCTCCTCTAGTTCTCTTTTGAGAAATATTCTCCGATGACGCATATTAACTTCCTGAAGGATCCGTATTTATCCTTATATCCTTGACAGTTATAGTACAGGAATGTATCTTGATTTAATAGAATAACCGAAAAACTATTATAGATTGTTTATTTTTAAACATTATCAATAGACAATAAACAAATATTTTTTAATTTAAAGCCACTTACCTCAAAAATTAGATAGATATTATTTAGTTCTATCACTATTACTTCTAGTTTTTATACAGTTTATAACGCTGTATACTCCACTGAATTTGTTGTTGACATTTTCAAAAACTTTGTATAGGTATGAATTTAATGTGAAAATCATAGTCTAGAACTTAGATTTTGAGCTGTGTGGACTATGCCAACAGTTTTTGTCATTTATGTAGCTGAGTGACACTCAAAAATCAGTAAAAAAACTCCAATTGTAAGAAAAGCCTACAAAGTATATTTCGGATTCAAATCTAGCGATTAAGACGAAATTTGGGCTTAAAAATTGCTCAAATGAGGTGAGAGTCTGAGTTAAACTGTGTTCTAATATCTCCACAGTCATTGGATCTGTAGCTTCTGACGCTCCTATCATACCAGTACCTTAACCTCAAAAGATATATGATGAACCAGATAATTATGATAGACAGGAACCAGAATCTAATCCAAGTTTTGAAAAGAAAGTCGTTTTCGAATGTAGTAGCATCAAGAACTAATTCATTGAGCTCTTTCTGAGTTCGTGACAGAAAGATGTGAAAACTCACACGTGGTATTAGTTTATACAACTTAAATGTAATCCAACGGCTCTTAGCTACCATTTTTAATTCAAGATTAGCCAAAAAAACGTTCTCAAGTAAATCAGCAAAAAATACAAATGCGGCTTTTGAGTTTTGGTGTTCAAATACGTAATTTCTCACATTTTGAAATTATAATTCCAAGAATAGAAAAAAGAGTCTCAAAAAAATAATGTAGCAACTGTATGTCTCGAGTTGTATTCTTGATATGCTTTTATATGATAAAACTAGCACAATAGACATGAAAAATTTCGGAAAGCGACAAAAAATTTCAAAAAACAGAACAGTGTTTCTTTTCAAAGTCATAGTACAGAAAATTTCGAAACATGTCATGTGTAATACGAGATAATTTCGAAACATTGATTGGATACCAACCAGAACGCTTGATGTTAGTTGTATATCAAAATTTCTTATCCAAAATTGTTCCGAAACTGAATTCTCTAAAATGGTAACCACGAGATGTCGAAGTACTTCAAAATAATTGATTCAGGAACTTAGTGTCAAGTTTGGAAATACCCCTCCAGATATTGTTAAAAAAACATTATATTCTTTTGAATTATTTATAAAAAAAAATTTATAAAAAAAACTAAATAATAGTCAAAAAACTTTTTCAAAAAGTATTAGCCAGTGAAGATTTATTTAGAAAAGTCTTATGAATGATTTGTTTCAATTTCGGACTGGTTAAATTGTAGATCTTGTATGTAAGTTTCTATGGAGCTTTTTTCCTGTGGTACTGGTAATCCCCAGGATTACCAATCTCAGGTGACGCTACTGATATACCATAAATTTCAAGTTCCAAGCACGGGTGATATTTAAAGTGGTTTCGGAATTATTAAGACCAAATGATAATTCATTACGTAAACGGTCTACTCCTCCTATTCCCTTTCAGTTGATTTATATCCAAAAATAATCTAAATTTAATATTAAAATTTGAATGTTCCAAAAAGTTTACACCAAAAAGTTTATATTTAACAGACAAATTCTTCTGGAGAATTCAGAACTTTGAAATATGATATACTATGACAAAATATGATATTTAGGGTTGATATGAACAGAAACTGATTTGGGGTTGATTTTATTCAACTAATTCGAAATAACAACTGACTAAGGTACTGGTTAAAAAATATCTGACTTGAAACTTGTTGGATTATCAATTATTTTTGAAACTGAATTTATACGAATTCCCGAGTTCTTAATAGTAAAAAAAAAATTATATATAAAAAATTAAATATGAAAATATAAAAAATAGAATATGAGAATTGTATAAAAATGAAAGATTTATTAAAAGAAACAAAAATAGGATGAAGGAAATCAAAAACACGAAACAGATGTGAGAAATGACGAGAAATATATAGTATACACAAAGAAACAAGATAAAGACAAAATGGAAAGACAGGAAGAAACAGTAGAAGCAAATGTAGAAGATAAAACTTTAAAAGGCATAAAAAAACCAAAATTATAAAGAAATAATTCACTAAAGAAAAAGTAATAGAATTATAATGGAAAGAAAAGAAGAAACCCCACGACCAATCCCTTTAGAACAACCTTTTTTAACATCACTTGGAAAGCTGAGAGGCTTGTCCATGTGTTTGAATCTTGCTGGTGCTCTCCATCATGTTTAAATGGAGCAAGTGATTGTTAAGACAGACAAAAAGCGTTTCTAGCTTCATAGCACGACTTTTTGTTTTGCAAGTAGATCAATTCATTCATTGCCCGGATAGCTGGACTTTGCAAGACTATAAGAAATTATTGTGGCACAATTTGGTGAAAAAATGCTGAAAAATGACTTTTCCATCATCATACCTATTAGAAAAAGGCTTCAATATGGTTACTATCATTTTGATAACACAAAAAACTCGTTTGAAAATAGACCAACGTGGAGATTTAATGGTACAATTCACTGAAGTAGATTTGGCAAGTTATTAGATCGATTCATTCAATTTTGATGTTTCCATTTGAGTGAGAGGTTTCTTGTCTAATTTATTGGGTCCTTAAGTCGGAATTTTCCGGTTATTGTTGAATTCTAAAATTCGCTTTCGGTGTTTTCTTTTTATATAACTTTTTATTATAGCAGACGGTTTATTTTCATTGCTTCTTTTGAATAATTTTTAGAAACGTCTATTTATTTATTTGCTTTGTTCTTTTATTTTCGAGAAGTTTCAAGAATAATTTTGAAATATATAAGGAAATACAAAGTAAACGAAGAATTTAAATAAATTATTCAAGTTAGTTAAGTGATAGTGAGAAGAAATGAATTATATAAATTAGTTGAGTGTAGTTTAAATTAGTAAGAGTTTATTTATTCACCCAACCAATTTAAAATCTAGAATCCACCAATAGATGGTTGTCTCAGCTCTTAAAATCGTAGTGTCTACATGAATTTATACTTATTTTCATAAAAGTTTTACTAAAACCAAAAAAATTTCAAATATTTTAAATCAAACCATAATGACCAAACCCAAACCAAGTTTAATATTGATTGTTGACTATCACAGAGTGAATTGTTTAGTTGCTACCTTTGGCAACTGTGGAAATTCACATCCGAAAACCTCATATTCTCTCTAGTTAGTTAGTTAACGATGTAAACTTCTTCAATTTTTTCAAATTGGTGTTATTTATATTTTCCACTAAAATTCTTCTTCAATTTTCTCTATGAGTTTCTGCTCCACGTCTCATTCTGTTTTTTGTCATCGATTATTTGTTAACTATTTATCCTTATTGTTATTTTGTACATTATTTTCCATATTATTCTCGTTCATCTTAATTTTTTTTCACATCATTCGTTTTCTTTCATGACTCCTAACATCGCCATTCATCATATCTTCTTTCTATAATTTACCAACGTCCTGTTTGAATTTTTGGTTCTGATTCTCACATTTTTTATTATTTGTTTTATTTTTACCATTAGCATGATCGCGTCTTCGCTATTCACAATATCTTTTAGCTTCCAGTTTGTTTCTTCACCCTTAACTCATAATATAAAACATTTTATTAAGAACAATTATTAATTTTAAACTGAATAATGAAAAGTTCGAATTGATTAAGACATTCTATATGCTTATAAATGATTTAAAGACCCCACTGCTCCATTCAAAAATCCTCATTCAACGGCCTTAAGAAGATTATTAATACAAAATGATAACTGATTGTTCTCTGCGACCGATTCCGCGAAGTCGAAGCGTCACATTTGTCGACCATCGTCTCCTTCATCTCCTCTGAACTCCGAAGGAATTAAGCCTGAATATGCAAACTTCTTTTTTTCTTCTCATCGTCATTATTTTATTTCTTCCTGATAGCTCGCTCTTTTCTCGAAAACGAACTCTATTCAAATTCAACTTTCGAATAATAGAGATAAAAAGTTTTAATTGTCTAGAGTTAAGTGAGGCTGCTCTTTCTATTGAAATTTGTTCAAATCCGATGAAAATTTCTTTGAAAGCCCGATGTTGGTTGAGAATCACGGGAAATATATGGTGTTCGAGGGGGAGCGAAATGGCCGTCGAATTTTGTTTCGAAAAAAAAAAATATCAGAAATAAAGTCTCTATCTTAATATTTCATTGAGTGCTTTGAAACGAGTTAACACCACAAACTTAATGGTAAACCTCGTACGTGCGCTGCAGTTTCTTCTTCCTCGATACACCAGGTGCATTCCGAATCATCTATGTCGCATCTGTGAAGATGGCGTCTTAGATGATAGAAGCATTTGATAAGCAGCTGTTTCCAACTTCTCAGAGCTGTGAAATTAACTCGAAGTAACGAATTGAAACATAATATGATGAAGTCTGCACTTCGTATACTGAAGAGTTACTACTTTCAGAACTGATTTTTCATATAGAGATGCTAAGGAAGTTTTTTATTGCATTTTTTTGCTTGTGACTTATTCAGTCTCTAATCAAAATTCTACCTGGTGAAGATCCTTTCAGGTATCAAAGGATCACTGTTACTTCTACAGTAAATACAGCACGAAAATTTTTGTTGCACAAATGAAAAACGTTCATCCAAATGAGCTGTTTGTCAAATATCAGATCATAAATTTTTCAAATATCCCTCATATCATGATTCTGAAGTATGTACTAAAGAATTATAGGGTGGGACATTCTGTATACGAGGGATAATCAATCGTTAACAACAAAAATAAGGATCAATTAGATTTTGTCTTCACTCGTTCTTATTTTTCTGAAAAATTCGAATTTGGATACATCTGTATCTCAACCAGAATTTATTATTAACTTAGAAGTTTCCTTTTAGCATCCTGTAATTAAATGGTACGTACTTCACTGGTAAGTTGACGTCTGGTTCAATTTTCCCTGGAAAAGAGCATCCTTACTTCGACATTTATCAAAAACGTAGCACATGACACTTCAATAATGTAATTAAATCCGCAGAATGGCCGTTTTAGTTGAAATATCGTCTGGCATATTCTAATTTAAAATCGGCCGTTTCGCCAAGAAAACGGTTCGCGTTAAAAATTAATTATCCTCGAAATTTTACGATTTCCCGGGTAGAATTTTCTTATTATTAACTTGGAAACCGTATCTAATATTGGAAAATTTAGTAACTACTACTTATCTCATTTAGATCTAACCAAAGCAATCGATAATAACTCAAAATAAAAAGATGAAAAGGTCAAGTCGGCAGAATGATTTCCTTCCGGTTCTTAAGACTGCTGGCTTCGTAATATTAGCAGTAGTTGCTTTAAAAAAATTAAAAAATATTTCTCTTCTAAAAATTCTTTGCTACGACTCCAGCACCATGTCAGCACTAAATATTCATGACTTTCGATTGAATCAGTTCATATTATAGCATCTTATTCTACTCATAATATTATTCGCGTTGCTATGTTAGCTTTGAATGATTTAAAACAAATTTTTTCTAGCTTTTCCGGTAGCATTAAGTAAGCATTACTCAGCAGTAATCTATACTCACAAAAATCTATTGACTTATACAGTCGGCACTAATTCAGCACTAAATATTCATGACTTTCGATTGAATCAGTTCATATTATAGCATCTTATTCTACTCATAATATTATTCGCGTTGCTATGTTAGCTTTGAATGATTTAAAACAAATTTTTTCTAGCTTTTTCGGTAGCATTAAGTAAGCATTATTCAGCAGTAACCTATACTCACAAAAAACTGTTGACTTATACAGTCGGCACTAATTCAGCACTAAATATTCATGACTTTCGATTGAATCAGTTCATATTATAGCATCTTATTCTACTCATAATATTATTCGCGTTGCTATGTTAGCTTTGAATGATTTAAAACAAATTTTTTCCAGCTTTTTCGGTAGCATTAAGTAAGCATTATTCAGCAGTAACCCTTACTCACAAAAAACTGTTGACTTATACAGTCGGCACTAATTCAGCACTAAATATTCATGACTTTCGATTGAATCAGTTCATATTATAGCATCTTATTCTACTCATAATATTATTCGCGTTGCTATGTTAGCTTTGAATGATTTAAAACAAATTTTTTCTAGCTTTTTCGGTAGCATTAAGTAAGCATTATTCAGCAGTAACCTATACTCACAAAAAACTGTTGACTTATACAGTCGGCACTAATTCAGCACTAAATATTCATGACTTTCGATTGAATCAGTTCATATTATAGCATCTTATTCTACTCATAATATTATTCGCGTTGCTATGTTAGCTTTGAATGATTTAAAACAAATTTTTTCCAGCTTTTTCGGTAGCATTAAGTAAGCATTATTCAGCAGTAACCCTTACTCACAAAAAACTGTTGACTTATACAGTCGGCACTAATTCAGCACTAAATATTCATGACTTTCGATTGAATCAGTTCATATTATAGCATCTTATTCTACTCATAATATTATTCGCGTTGCTATGTTAGCTTTGAATGATTTAAAACAAATTTTTTCTAGCTTTTTCGGTAGCATTAAGTAAGCATTATTCAGCAGTAACCTATACTCACAAAAAACTGTTGACTTATACAGTCGGCACTAATTCAGCACTAAATATTCATGACTTTCGATTGAATCAGTTCATATTATAGCATCTTATTCTACTCATAATATTATTCGCGTTGCTATGTTAGCTTTGAATGATTTAAAACAAATTTTTTCCAGCTTTTTCGGTAGCATTAAGTAAGCATTATTCAGCAGTAACCCTTACTCACAAAAAACTGTTGACTTATACAGTCGGCACTAATTCAGCACTAAATATTCATGACTTTCGATTGAATCAGTTCATATTATAGCATCTTATTCTACTCATAATATTATTCGCGTTGCTATGTTAGCTTTGAATGATTTAAAACAAATTTTTTCTAGCTTTTTCGGTAGCATTAAGTAAGCATTATTCAGCAGTAACCTATACTCACAAAAAACTGTTGACTTATACAGTCGGCACTAATTCAGCACTAAATATTCATGACTTTCGATTGAATCAGTTCATATTATAGCATCTTATTCTACTCATAATATTATTCGCGTTGCTATGTTAGCTTTGAATGATTTAAAACAAATTTTTTCCAGCTTTTTCGGTAGCATTAAGTAAGCATTATTCAGCAGTAACCCTTACTCACAAAAAACTGTTGACTTATACAGTCGGCACTAATTCAGCACTAAATATTCATGACTTTCGATTGAATCAGTTCATATTATAGCATCTTATTCTACTCATAATATTATTCGCGTTGCTATGTTAGCTTTGAATGATTTAAAACAAATTTTTTCTAGCTTTTCCGGTAGCATTAATGGAGCATTACTCAGCAGTAATCTATACTCACAAAAATCTGTTGACTTATACAGTTAGCACTAATTGAGCACTGAATTATTAACTCGTATAGTGCAAGTGCAATTCTAGCTTGATTTAGTTAACAGTTTCCTATCACAGCATCTGTTTTCAGCACTGAATTAGCACTAAAAATTAGTGATTCTGCCGATTTGACCTTTCTAGATTTATATACGTTGAAACTGTGAATATTGTGAATAGTAATTTGTGATTTTTATACGGAATCAGAAGAAATTTACCCAAACCAAAGAAGCAATTTAATAATACTCACTTAATATGTTTTTTTTCAGAGAATACAGCAGCTTACCAACCGGAATTCGCCGAGCCCATAGTCAATATTTCAGTTCCTCTGGGAAGAGATGCTACATTTCGTTGTTTGGTACATCATCTAGGAGGATATAGGGTGAGTCGTAAATTTCCGATCTATACTGATTAATTTGAAGACATGTATCTGTTATTAATTTATCATTTTTCAAGTATTTTCTCCCACATACTTTTTTCTGTTATTATGTTTTTCGATTCTAATTATTTCTTATCGTTATTTGTGTCTTTTAATCATATAGAGTGTTGATACAAAATATAATACTAATGAATGTTTCTATAGGCCAGGAGCGACTACTACCTGATGGTTAACAATCCGTAACTTTTACAGGGACAATCTGTACAATCTAAAGATAGCTGAAATGAATTTTTTTGAACGATTTTTCAACAAAAAGTCACTGTTTGTTCAATTCGATAAAATTTATGATTTAGGAGATTTGTACATTTTTAAACCGGTCTCCATAAAGAGTCATTCTGATGAAAATTATCATAAATGTATTTATTTATTAAAAATACTTACAAAAGGTATTTAAACACGCTCAAACATTTCTAATTAAACTGCATACTATCGATTAGATTGTACAAGTTGTCCTTGTAAAAGTTACGGATTGTTAACCATTTGAGATGAGCCGTTTCTGGCGTTTAGAAAGTAGTTTTCAATTCGTCGAATATCATAATTTGATTGCTATCAAACAATCATCGACGTTCAGCTTCATTCATGTTCATACTACTTATAAAAGCAGAATTCCATTAGACGAAACGCTCTTAGAATAATATTTACGTAACTTTTTTTGGTTTCATAAACTGTTTTTCGACGTAAAATTTCAGATTCGAGTGTTTACAATTTCGGAAAGGTCATTTTTTTCATCAAATCACTTTTTTATTAGGAACTTTTTAAGGTTTTTTTTTAATTTCAAATAGGCCTTTGAGTCGCTCTACTGCTTTCCTCCATATATTTTTGTTCAAGGCTGCTTCACGTCAGTTCTCTATTTCTATCCTTTCCCTGGACGCCCTCTTGTCCTTTTCGCTCCTTCTCCCATCACCAAGTACCTTTTCACCAAACTGTCTTCGTTCATTCTATATACGGGATCACTTTGATCTCTGCGTTAGTTCTTCTCCTGCATCTTGCAGAAAATTCTTCGAAGGACCTTTCTCTCTTTCCCTCTCGGCTATATTCTGTCATTTAACTCTTTTGCTTGTCACTGTCACTTTCAGGTATTCAAAGTCCTGGACTTTATCAAACCTATGCTAATTTTTTTGCTCTGTCGTCACTTTCAAGTGGTTGCAGCTATTCAGATCCTTTCTTTTGCTCATTCAATCGCAGTCTATACTCTTTCCAAAGAGCAGGAACATAGATCCTTTTTCGTTTTACTTATAAGTATAACCTCAGGATCATTTCTAATACAAGGTTAAACAGTCTCGAATCGACTATATACCAACAATAAAACAAAATCAAATCCTAAACTCAATATTCCATATTTTTTTATGTGATGAACAGTATTTATTTACTGAAAAATTTGTATCTATTTCCATTTACATTTTCCTTTAATGACCCTTATGATACTTTCGTTATTTCACGTTTCTGTTTGTTGATATTTGAACAGTTTCCTTCGGTATAGGTCACGAGTTCGAGCTCTAACTCACAGCTGTGTATATTATAAATGGTCCCCAGTTTGTGGCGCTTCAGGACTATTTGTCATATCCACATTAATAGTGCATCGAGTGAGTCTTGATGCCTGCCATCATACTCCACACTATGATTTCTCTCGGTAAAAACAGGACAGTACAAAGGACAAACGAGATTTTAGGATAATACATAAGTTAAAAACTATGATTACAACAATAAATACAAGGATGAACATAATTTTGTAAAATTTACTGTCGTTTTGGATCAAATAAATTCTTACGAATTATTTACTGAAATATACTCGATAGTTTAACACGTTTTCTATGAAGGCTATTCTATAAATTATGTTCTTGCCAAATTTTCAACGACTGTTTTTACAAACAAAATATCTATCACTAGATAATCAATGTATTAATAAAAAAATTGGTTTACATAACACTGCCCAGCATAAAAATAATCCCTGACATTTTTGACGATTCCTCTGTCACGAACCTGCAGGATTCACAAAATGCTGCTCCTTCTCATGTAAATGACACAGCTGAGCTCTAAACAAACATTGCACCTTACGGAACCGGCCTCTGCGAGAAAATTTTTTTCCCCTGATCATCAAGTCATCGCTAAGGCGGCGAAGAGATTTCCAGGAAAGTGTTTACACCTGATCTGTTAATCCCATTCCTTTTATAACGTCCGGAATGTAGGATTTTTCTTAAATAGCTGATTAAGACAGTTGATTGCGTCTCTGAACATTCTAAGGGATGTTTCTTCTGCCACATTTTCCAGTACTATGTTGAGATGTGGGAGATTTGGAATCACTTCTAGTGCAGCTGTGAAAACAAGCATCAAATGATGATCAGATGGTTTTTTCGAGGTCTCGATGCGTTAGCTGAAAGTTAAATCCATAAAACACGATGGGATTCGAGGATTCGTTTTGTTTGATTATTTAATAAACAAAGGGAATATTATTCGTGAGACATCCTCCATATCACCTTCGTCTATATTATACTAAATAACGATGTCTACGGGACGTTAAAATATTAATATCCTGCAGGCGGTTGTGAAATGCATGCTGAGACCTCCGGTAATTTCAACTACGTCTCCTAGTGCAAAATTGAGAACCGGGTGCCGCTTAGGGGAGGAAACCGACTAATCGTCCACTTTCCCGTTCAATGCATACTAAAATAGAGTTTATGGGGTAATTGAATAGAACATTTGTTGTATATGATATTCAAATAAACATAAAACATAGGTTCAAAAAATAATTAGCATAAATCCTCCTAAGTATTTTTTGTTTTATGATATTTCTAGTAAGTATATACCAAAGAAACATTTTCAATGTTGAAGAGAAAACAGCAGAATGTAGAAAAATTTTGAGTTTATTACATCAACCTCAATTCAAAAGTGTTGTACTTTTTGATCTTTTAGTATTTTTAATAAAGTTTCTCTTCATATTTTTATGTAATCTACCATGCAAACTATTATACCCATAACGCCTTGTGGACAAGATCTTCAAAAGAAGTCTATAAAATCGTGACAGGCGACTATTCATGGATGTATGCAGCTAAACAACAATCGATTGTGATTGAAAACGATCAAAATGCAACGAAAGTTGTTCGATTTGAAAACAAATGTTTTTTTCGGAATAACTGGACATGTTACTACATGTAGAAATATCATTTATGTATGGAAAACTAGCATTTCTTCACCAGAAGGTCAGGAAAACCAATCTCCATGACGACAATACGAGCCGCAAATATAGTATAGTCCTTATATCGTACCCAAGGATTTCTCCTTATTTCCACAGATTCAAAATCCCAAACCCCAATCGGAATGAAATTAGTTTAAATTCATGTAAAAGTGTATTAATCTTAATTTTGAATATTTTGGAAAACGATGAAGCTATAAATATTTATCTATCTCAAAACTTAAGTAGCAACCCTCTTATACGAAAGTTATTGCGTTATGGGTAATGCAGAATACTCAGATCGCATTTCTACAAATAAAAATCAGAATAAGAAATACTAATTGAACTAGTTTGAAGCTGTTCATTTGGTAAAATATTCTCAGTGCAAAATATTTTGCAGTTGAACTTTGGCATCAACCCCCGAAACATTTTAGAAGCTTAGTAGCTCAAACAAAAATCTTTTATTTCTTTAGAAAATTTCAAGCTCTAAATAGTCTTTGTTCGTTATTTCATTGTTAATATATAGTAACTTCAATTTTTGTTATTTGATCGTCTTTATTATATATGATTTCAACAGTTTATTCGAAATTGATTCTACTTTCTACATTATTTTCATTTTATCTGGTTCTCAAGATTTTTTTAGGTCTTCATCGCAGTGTAAGTTGTTTACAATCAATCAATTATTTCAATATTCACATACTTCTTAATAGTTTCTTTTTCAGAAAAAATATGGGGACTCATTTTGTGCTCCGATACTTTTTTCGAATTCCACGTAGTTGTCGAATTATTCGCGATTCAAAATGTTTTTGAATACATGAACCAATTTAACGGTGAAAATTTTGACGTTAGAAAAAAATGCCTGAAGACTAATCTGTAGAGAATTTTGTGCTCTACAGTTTTGGGTCTGGTACTTCTTCGAATTCCACGTAGTTTTTGAGTTATTCGCGATTCGAAATATTTTTGAACGTTCAAACCCATTTTATAATGGAAATTTTGAGGTTAGGAAAAAATGCTTAACTACTAATCTGTAGAGAATTTTGTGCTCTACAGTTTTGGGTCTGGTACTTCTTCAAATTCCACGTAGTTTTTGAGTTATTCGCGATTCGAAATATTTTTGAACGTTCAAACCCATTTTATAATGGAAATTTTGAGGTTAGGAAAAAATGCTTAACTACTAATCTGTAGAGAATTTTGTGCTCTACAGTTTTGGGTCTGGTACTTCTTCAAATTCCACGTAGTTTTTGAGTTATTCGCGATTCGAAATATTTTTGAACGTTCAAACCCATTTTATAATGGAAATTTTGAGGTTAGGAAAAAATGCTTAACTACTAATCTGTAGAGAATTTTGTGCTCGACAGTTTTGGGTCTGGTACTTCTTCAAATTCCACGTAGTTTTTGAGTTATTCGCGATTCGAAATATTTTTGAACGTTCAAACCCATTTTATAATGGAAATTTTGAGGTTAGGAAAAAATGCTTAACTACTAATCTGTAGAGAATTTTGTGCTCTACAGTTTTGGGTCTGATACTTCTTCGAATTTCACATAGTTTTTGAGTTATTCGTATAAACACATTTTAAGGTGAAAATTTTGAATTTAGAAACAAATACATGCGATACTTTTTTGTACTCTACATTTTTTGTTACGAATTCCTCATAATTTTCGAATTATTCGCGTTTCAAAATTTTCTGCAGCGTTCCAATTTCAAAAATCCGTCCCCATAATTTCGCTAGACTTGATCAGTATCCCGTAACCTCTCAAAATCTAGAAAATCAAAACCACTCTATTCAATTAAAGGTCTTGGCTCAAAATCGCCTAATTTGCCTGTACTATTGTGGTTTTTTCGCATTTTCTATATACCTTCGTATAAATTCAACCTTTGTCGTAAAATCTAAGTATAGTCTAAAACGTATTGTGGGTCATTATCTAACTGTCAAATTCAATCTATCTCTCAAATTCATCTAAAATTTTGACATATTATATCAGAAATATGACCATAACTAAGATCGTCGTAGTCGAAGTGTCCGTCTCGTATAAACTTCAAAGCTTGGATATTTTTGTTAAAAATGAACCGAATGTTCAAGATATAAATAACATTCTCCACCAGAACATTTTCTTACATACTTACCGCAAACACTACAATTTCAAACCGCATTTCGCGAACCGGTTGTTTGTAATATTTGAGGTTGATACAGACAGACGGTTACGTCCCAACTAAAATTCCAAACCAAATTACAACCTTGCATCAGATAACTTCAAATGTGTCACAGTGAAAAGTACTGGACATTGCTGACGTATCATCTCACCAAGACCCAGCTACAACATCTCGAGAGCTGCAAATTAATTTCAACACCATCTTCATCTGGCTCAAACAATGACAGATTAAAGTAAATGAAGAAAAGTCCGACCATATTAACAACAGCACGTCAAATACCTAGGGATACATATGGAAGGTAGACTTGGCTGAAAAAATTTCAGTCTAAAGTTTTTAGTAGTATTGTAAACGCCCCTTGGGATCAAATGGAAAGTATGAAAGACAAATGTCCCATTTACCACAACAATACGTTATAAGGATGAGCAACTATCCTAAAAGTGAAAGCAAAGAATTCAATGGTGAAGACGATAATGAAAAATTAAAATTTGATGAATACGCTGGTTCCCAGAATCCAATAGCGCCTTTGATGTTACCTTGATGTTTTTATCACGATTTGTTCACATTATTTTTCTATAGAACTAATTGCAAGAGAGGTATTTCTATTTATTTGTGTGTTTATTTTCTAAAATTATCGAGAAATTCGTTTCGGGTATATAAACGAGCTTGTTTAGCAACTGGAGTTTAATAAGTGAAAGACAAAATTACCCCACCGTTGAAAAATGACGCTCAAATATTTATTTGTTCCAAGTTATTGGAAATTTGGCTGAAAAGAAACAGAAAAAACATCGATTTATCACTCTCTACTCGCCATTAAAACTAAAACTTCTTCTTTGTCGTTCCCACTCTTCCGAAACGTTGAAAAGCTATCAATACTTTACCATTGTCTAGATCAAGGTTTTCAACCTTTACCGACTCAGTTAACAGTTAGATCACCATCCCATTACACTTTGACGACCGTTTCACAGGCCATTTATTCTTCATGTTTAAATTATAGATTTGTCAAAGCTTTTTGAAGCGACATCTACCCACCGTATTAAGCTTTGATGTAGCAAACTTCTTCAGTTGAATTCGCAACTCTTTTATACCTTCGTAAAATAATGTAGGTCGTCCTAGGTCATGGGAAGAGCACGCGGAACATGTTTATGTATATTCATTTAGATATTGGGAATTTTTTCTCGTTTCAATGTAGATTATCATTATTTAAATACTCAACCAAATATAATAAAAGCCCATGAAATTCACGTTATTCAGAAACGCCTTTTCAGATTCCGAGTCTTTATGATTTTCATGACAAGCCATCCGATTATCTTATATCCTTTTCTCAATCTTTTAGTGACAGTAGCGACAGATGTCAACTCGCGTTTGGTATTCTCAAGGTGTACGAATGAACATATGGTCGAGAAATGTGCCACGAAAAATTATTTGGTACCAAAAACGAATGTGAGGTTTATATATTTGAGAAGTTAAGACTAGGTAATAGATTTGTAGAAATTACAATTATTGAGGACACTTTTTTTAGAATATCAACTTTCGTTCTCTAAATTTTTGTCAAGCTTCTTCTGTTTTCTTTCCCAAATATCTTTGTCACATATTTTGTCCCTAAAAACCAATTTAATAATTTGTAAGTTAAATAAAGGACAACCTTGTATTTTACGATTTTATCGTACACTTGAGTCGAAAGGCTTTCCAAAGATAAGTTGCCTTTTAGCCTCCAGCGGCTCATGATGATGGCAATGAAGGGTAAAGGGTAGCGGTTATTCTTTTTCCGAAGGGCCTCTTATAACCGATAAGGGTCATGTTCGACAAACTGGACAATTTTATGAGCGATTGTTCCTCTTATGAATAAATTTATAGAGGGATATTCACCACAGTTTCATGAGATATTGTTTTATCATCGTCATTTCTTTGTAACTTGATTTTTCTCAAGAAAAACTTCAAAAAAAAAATATCAAAATCACTCCTTTATATAAAAAACATTAGAAAATTATTTTTTAGGCAAAAATTATTGAGCAATTTCACCAAAAACACTGTAATCAATTCCGCCTTTCAAACAAAGTGATTACACGTGGAGAGCGTCCTATTTTCCAGTCTAATGAAACTCTACAATTATTAACCCTTCGTCAAACTAGAATAAGTGATAGATGAAAAATATTCAGTTTAATGGTAAATATCGTACTTTGAGTAAGGTCAACCCTTTGTCAGATTAGCTTGCTTGAAGGAAGCTTGATTCATATCCCGTACGGTATAAAAAATATCAGACCATACCGAGAATTAATTTATGCATATTTAATAAGTTTGTTGAGATCGAAGTCGAACAAAGTAAATGAATTAAGAGATATTCTATGGGGATGCATACGAAGAGGCATTATTGTTTGGTATAGATCACGCCATAACTCCGTTAAATTATAAAAACATTCGATAAATTCAAATCATCCTGTACATTATACCAAAACTCCGTCACAAAACGTATAATCTCAATGAAATTACTTAAAATTGACAAAGATATTGCCGAAATTCTGTTAAAAACGTAAAAAAACTCAATGAATTTATAATATAACAAATTTCGATGTGAAAGTCTCCAAATACTCGTAAGATTTTGTTAAAAACTTGAAGCTACAGCTACTTTTTGATAAGCCCCGTATATTTTACCCGCCCATCCACCGACAAGCTGCGGTGTAGTCGCGCGATAAGGATTGGCGCCAATTTATATAATTTCTATTCGTGAGGTGAATTAATAAAACACGGTCTCTTACGTTCCTAATTTATACTATATACTACACTCAACTAACTTATAATAATTCACTCATCACTATCACTTAACTAACTAACTAATAATTTATTCAAATTTTTCGGTTACTTTCTATTTTGGTCTATTCACTAAGACTATTTATTATAAACTGAAGTAACTACGTTAAAAAAACTCGATATGTAACCTATATATATATATATATATATATATATATATATATATATATATATATATATATATGCTATGAAAACTGATATAAAAACAAAGATCACACGAAATCCGGGTATTCCATTAAAGGCGGTGCCTTCGCCTTTACTTTATCCAAACAGGACCGGCTTCAGGGCAGAAATGAGTTCATATTCCCTTCAAAAATTGATGGTTTTTCCGTTACTCAACAATTTAATGAAATTTTTATTTAACTTAACTTAACAATAAAAACTTTTGATGACTGGCTTATATTTTATGACAGTTTTTGAACTGTTTGGATATATTTCTGAATCTGTTTTTTGCTTACAGGTGGGATGGGTGAAAGCGGACACTAAGGCTATCCAAGCCATCCACGATCACGTCATAACTCATAATCCTAGAGTCAGTGTGTCGCACAATGATCATATTACGTGGAATCTGCATATAAAGAATGTACAAGAAGAAGACGGTGGACAATACATGTGCCAGATCAATACGGATCCAATGAAAAGTCAGGTTTGTCCGTTTTTTATTATTTTTAATCAAAAATGTACTACGCCAATTAGTTTTTTTCATCATATTTGAATTTCTGGATTGCGACATCTATAAATCAGGATTTCTTCTTCTTCTGTACAACTTTTTAAGAAAATCTTCAATATCATTAGATACTACAATCTTATTTTGATTTATTTGTCTGCAATTTCATCCCTTATTCAAACTTTATCAATTCAGCAGTCTAATTTGTGTTCTTTGGTTTCTTTTGTACCAACAACTGTCTTTTGTGATTTATTTAAGTTTGACCAAAGCTAAACCATAATAATTTAGTGAACTGATGCAATTTATATGATTCTTCATCTATGAAAGAGAAAAAAATTTTCTATTCTTGCAATTGTCTCAATTGTCGTCGTTTTGGTTCCCAATTTTGAAAAAGAATCTACAAATTGACGTGTCCTTAGTCCTAATTTCTCTAATTGACTCCTGTCTAGATCTTAAGATCTAGAACTCCCCCAATAAAGCATATGTAACTTTTCGAAGAACATTTATTCGGAAATAATGAAAAAATTACACATGTACAAATTTAGTTGGTTGCTATCCGTATTTTATCTTTTAATACATGGATCGCTACATAAATTTTGAGATATGGTAACACCGATGTGAATAAGTCAAATCTGACAGAAGTTTATTGATTTTAATGAGGAATATTTCGAAAAACAATTAAGTAAAATCCAATTATAAATAATAGTTTTTGTTTGTGTATCTCAAAACTTATGTAACAACCCTCGTATAACAGAGTTTGATAAAAAACTCATGTTTTAAATTTTGTTTTATGGGAAACCGACATCTGGCACACGCTCGAAATTTTCGTTCTGTATTTTATGTTGTAATATTATTCTAATAAATTTATTCCGATGTCTGAAATTCCTACAATATACAGGGTTAGTCATAAAAACGACAAATATTCATTCAATTTTTAGTGAACGATCAAATAATTTCAACCAATATTGTTTTGTTGTTTCAATTTTATCAAAATGCTTTTCGTCTTGTCGATGTAAATTAATAAAGAAGACAAATTGTCATTTTTTAGTAGCATCCTTCCCTAGGAACTTCCACTTGACTCAGCCAGTATTGATTATCGTGACGAGGTTTAGTTATAAACAAAATATTTTCTTATCAATCATCGATTTACTGTCAGATACTATATCTATTCGAAATATACAGGGTGTAAAATACTTCTAATCTCATCATTTCATCACGTTTCCCATCAATTCATGTCGTATCGAACAAAAGGTTCGCGTTGTGAGTAGGGTGAGTATATGGTTGCCATATACCGATAACTAATTTCCATTCGGAAATTAAAAACATTTAATTGATTCGAATTTGAAGGGATATTAATTAAAATTTGCTTGTTGTATCACTCTCAATATTAAATTGTTCTTCATAGAAGAAGGTTTTCAACGTTTTTTCCACCAAGGTATAAAGAGATGAGGTTTGGGCTATAGGGAGGATGATCATAAATCTTATCATTACTAGCATGTCGATTCAGTTATAAAATCATCACCTTTATGTTATCTCTGATCCATTTGATGAAATATTTTACTTATCTCGTTTTTTTATGGTAAAGTATGAACCGATCTTGTCTTCTATCTCTACAGCTCTTAATTGACATATTTTTGCATATATTTCAGTTGATTTTGTTTAGTTCTGTTTGGTTTCTTCTGTTGATAAAGTACCTTAAAACTGATAATATATAGGCAATTTACACCACTTTGATTAAGGATTCAGATATCTGTAAAGATCGTCCTTTTCATATATATATATATATATATATCTCCATCATTCATTCATTTCAAATTTTTTCCTTTTCGTCCACCTCTTTGTTCATAAATCTCTCTATGAATACATGAAATATTCAGGTAGCTGTTTTTCTGGGTATATAAAAAAAATTTACAATTCCTCGAGATACATACCTGATCTTTTTTGATTCCCTCTCCATATTAAATGGAAATTTTTCTTTTGTTCTTGCGAGAAACGAGGACATATACAAAATTATGAATTGAAAGGACTTCTGGAAACATTAAGATCGTATTTTCTCGAAAAATATTCGCCAGGACCTAAATGTAAATATATATATGGAAGTTTACGAAACTTTTCAAATTGATTTCGTCTACTGAATACAAAATATGTAAACACAAAGTTATTGGTGAATAAATGAAAAAATATCCTACCAGGATTCCATTTGTTTCCAACAATCTGGAAAATTATGTCAGATTTATGTCAAACTTTGACAGATGACATCCGTACTGAAAGAATGATCAGCCTCTAATCATCATGGCATATTTAATTTGATAAAAATCTAGTTTACATGGAATAATTACGAACTAAACACGTTTCTGTGGAAACGGTCGAGATAATTAATACCTAAGGACGTAACCTTCTGGAGATACATGTGGATATTGATCTCCAACTTTTATAGATTGCAGTCATGGAGAAAAACGTGCTTTGGCAGCTGATTCCACAGACTTGTTTTTCTCCAAAGAAAAGTGTCTCGATGTATTGACTTTCTAGGCATCTGCAGCCAAACTATGGATTCATGAGCCACGTCTGCTTGTCAAGTAGGATCTGCAAATACTTGTCTAGATGGCATTATATTTGACAGCTCGGAAAATGAGGAATTGTGTGAAAATTTACTTTGTCAAACAACTTATATCAGAAATATTTAGTCTTCAGTGGTTGTCTGTTAAATCTTTCACCTCTTAACGCGACTTCTAGCTTTGCGAACAAAAAAATAGACATACTGGGCCAAATCAGGCCTATATGGTGGGTGTTTAATCTCTGTGAAGCCGCACTGTATAATGCAGCATTATCATGAAGTAAGCGCAAATTTTATCACGTCTATTTCCGATAATGTTTCGAAGGAAGTGCCTTAGTACGTTAAAATAATATACGGGGTTCACTTTGTGAAAAGTTTGTTACTGACGCGTGCATAAAGATTTTCGCGAGGCCAAGAACTCATAAACCATCATAACAACCCTCGTATGTAAGGGTAGAATACATTCTATTTAAAATACGGTGTAGAAATTCGAAATCCGAGATAGTTTATTACAATTACAAGTTTCCTAAATTACAAAACATGACGTAACATCCTGCTACAATTGCTGGCGAATTATCGCGAATGAAGATACGTGATTTAGGAAGCGTCGTATTCCTCCAGAGACCCCGGCCATTGTCAGTGAGTTAATGAAAGGGGTACGTTCCTAAAACTTGATTCTCGTCGCCGTAGTATTCCCGCTATAACCTAAGTACGCCCAAAAGGCGAGAGAGAAAGAGACATTTGACCACCAAACTTCGATAATCGACTAAAGCCATAAATTAGCTTATGTACGAACACCGCAGCGACATCTATTATTTTCTCTTCGTAGAATATACGAAAAGGATTCATGGATTTTATTTCCGGTAATTATATGGAAACGAAATTATTTGGTGCATGAAAATATTATAGAAAACGTATGAAATAAGATGAAATAACAATATTACCTACATATACATTGCACAAAAATCAATTTTGTCATAGAAAATTGAAAGTTAATGGCCCATAGTTGAGAGTTAAGTTGCCTTCTGGAACTATATAACTTGTCAAAGCCAAAAACAACGTGTTTGGCTGACGATTGTCTCACACATTCCCCCCAGTACATTGTTTCGATTATCTTTTTTCCTTTTGAGGGATTTATTATCTCTTTTATCTTCTATTACGTTTTTCCTCTCCTTTTTTATCGCGCTGGAATATTTCGAGTGGTGTGTGGAGATGCCTGTGGATATTTATCTTGAACTTATGTTGTAATGTTCTGGAAAACAACTGCTCTAGGTAGATAGGTATGCTTGGGAATCGATCTCCAAATCTACAATCAATACTCCAAACTTAGACCAATCTGGTCCTTATAGAGTATTCTAAAATTTGGTATTCTATTCATATTTTCTTAATATCCTTTTTAGTATTTACTTTTCCCATCCTCCGAATCCACGATTTCTAATTTTTCCCATTTCAGAATGAAAAATTTAAAAAACCAAATTTCTACTCTACGTTACATATGTCGAATTCGACTTTAATTCGAAAAACTAATTTCATCTTTCTAGGTCGGGTACCTTGACGTAGCCGTACCTCCCGATTTTATTCCAAAAGATACCTCCGGGGACGTTATGGTTCCCGAAGGAGGAACTGTTAAGTTGACTTGTAGAGCCCGGGGACATCCGGATCCCCATGTGCAGTGGCGGCGAGAAGACGGTCACGATATTGTTATTAAGGAGCCTACAGGACTCAAAACATCAGGTAAATATATTTTCTGTGACAAATACGACATCAATTTGTTGAAATAAGTTGTTTAGAATAAAAATTTTGAGTTTTTGGGGTGTTTTCGAATGGGATGGGGACATTATTCACATAAAATGACCCTAATATAGGAAAATTTTCCTCTGCAAAGATAAATTTGTAGTGGAGAGACAAAAGGAAAACTGAAAAAACCTTGACAAACAAAAAGTAGTAGGTTTCACCTAATAGCCAAGGAGGAGATGTCCAAAAAAGCGAAGTAGATTTCAAGGAGGTCTTCGTTAGCCCGTCCCTAGAAGTCGAAGGGGAAGTTTCCCCTTGTGATTTGAGCAAAGAAGCCTTTCAGTAATAATCCAAGGGGTGAGAAGGATATTTCTAGTGAAGGAATTGGCGGCTTGTATAAACATTAATTGCTCACAGGACAAGATATCCTTGAAGAGATCGTTGTTAAGGAAGAGGATGGATTCGTCTGATGATGAAGATGAGGCTTTTCTCCTCAAAGCCTTAAGAAGAAGTCGTTCGCTCCGGGTATTAAGATACTTGAAGATTTTACCCTTTTTTTCGAGAATCTCCTCCATCTCCTGCACCAATCCGAAAATTGATTTAGGACTTTTGGATATCCATGAAGATGATGTCGGCGCAGTGCTTATAGGTTGATTGCTTGAGTCTCGTAGTTTTGGTGATGGCGTTGTACCTAAAATTTTCGAGCTTGAATCCCAATTGGAATTTCGTAATCACATTTTGCTCGATGTAAAGATCCCATATCTTCAATCAGACTTTACCAACAACGCTGTTGAGGGCTATGAAGCAAGAAACTTCAGGTTTAGTAAGATTTTTACCAGGTTTGGATATGAGAACTGTGCTGTAGATTTCAAATATCGAGGAAAGTGTTAAGCAGGCGCTGAAAAAGGTACAAAGCTGAGGAAAGACAAGTTGATCTATACCAGCTTTTTCAAGTTCAATTTTTCAATTAATATGTCTGCTAGCTCGCGCATTTTCAGTCGACGATCATCCAGTCTTGATTTGTGCAACATTTAAACTCTATGACCCACAAGAAAATAACATAAATCAGAAGTTCTTGTAGATAAAGTTCTAGAATTGAGATTTCCTCAACTGAATAATGGAAAATATTTTTGGTAGACTTTACTTTATAACTTGAATCAATTTTTCAAATTCTAAAGTTAAATATTCAGTTTTTTCACGCAAGTATTCGTTTTGAACTAAAAATTGAATTAAATTCATGATAGAAAGTGAGTTTCAGATTTTTTTTCTAATTAAATATGAATCTGTTAACACCTTAAAAGCAATTATAGCTCAGCAAGTACGAAAAAACTTGAAAAGGATTTTGAAAATTTGATGAAAAAAATTCAAAAACTTCAACGAATGTTAATATTTCGTTTTCTCTCAAATTTATATCGGATTTATCAAACGTTCCTCGTATTTTAACCCCTAGGCTACGTTAAAATTTGAAATTCTAAAAAAACAAATAATAATGATCCATAATCATGAAGAGAACTTCTCTATGGAAACCGAAAGTTCGTAAGGAGATTAGAATTCGACTAGGGAACAAAACGCAAAATAATTTTCTTTTTTCATTATAAATAAATATTTTTCTTGCTTGTTCTCTCTTAGTAATTGACATTTTTTTCAAATAATTAGTACTAATTAATCCTTTTTTTTTGAGTTCTTCTCATTCGTTAACTAAATTCCAGCGTGATCGAATATCATCCCAAGTTTTTTTCTTTTGGTTCAATTAATGACAATAATCATAAAATTGGAAACAAATTTTGATCTTGTTCATGAAGTCGAAGTAGGTTTCGGTTATTATCACAAAAACTTCTACTGATTGCGCTTACACTGTTCTAAATTGGTTTCCCAATTTGCGCGATACACCGACTGCTTTCTCGTACCCAAAGTTCCATAAAATTCAACACCAAAAGGATCTTTTGAATCACTAAAATAGTTCCATCTATCTCACACATTTTCAATCATCGACGAATTCTTGAATTAAACTTTGAATTGCTACTTCATACACCTTATTCGCTAGATTTAGCCCCTTTGGATTATTTGGGTCGTTGGTTAACGATTTACCAACAATGAATAGGTGATTACGGCATTTAATGGCTATTTTGAGAAGCTTGAGGATTTTTTATTATGTTTACAGTATTTCGAAGTTTGATTTCTATCCAATTATCAATATTCGAATTTTCCGGAGAGAAAACTAACAACTGCAAGTTACATAACTCCTTTTCGTTTTTTAATTACTCCGGGGTTTCTAATATCCGTTTTTTTTAAGTGATTTCGATTAAAAAATACCATTATACACATAGTATCGATTTTACACCGATTGTATTCCTTAGGGCACATTTTGTCCTAAAATTAACATTTAAATGGCGCGTTACTGTTCCGGATGCTTTGATTTCCGATTCACAAATCTTCTCCAAATAAGATGGATCGCATTCCGGAAATAAATTAAATGAAAATTCCGAGAAAATAGGAATTATAAAAATATATAAAAAAAACTATATATCGATGAAAAGTTGATAACAAATAAGGAAAATATTACGATCTATCTCGGAATTTGATACGCTCGATGTAAAAAAATCTTAAGTTCCCATTTTTTCGAAATTTACCATTTCAAAACTCGTTGCAATGAAACACAGCGTTAAAAAATCAAATGTTTCTACATCTTTCTTCATTATTACCTTTTTGTTTCTCATCATTCCAACGAATCGTATTCTATTTGAACAAATTTCAAGTTAAGTGTGTGGAAAAGCGTATATTTCATGAAAAACCCTTCAGTACGTTCCTGATTTATACACGTTTATGATTGTGTCTTGACACTCTTTTTTATACGAGAGAACTCTGTTTGACCATCTGCAACCGAATATATAAAGTCACAGTCACAGCTTGAAGAATCACCTTCTTTTCCGATAACGGGATGATGTTTCCATAGAAAGACCACCAATATGATTATTATATAGTCCGGTCAATTTAGCCAAATATTGGTAGAGAGCTGGGTGTGTGCTACAAAAATTATTTGGGGTTAAAACTTGGTGTTTTTTTTTTCGGTTTTTCTCAAAAACTAAGTTTTATCAAAAAAAACTTCAAACCAAAGTTGTAGATCTTAAAATTCTCTACAAAAATGGTACCTATAATTTTTTTTCTGAGAATTACCATTCCTGAGATATCTGGGTTCTAAGATTCTAAACTGAGACTACTAAACCTTCAGTCTCCGAAGAAGATAACTTGGTTATCGAAACGTGCGTCAAGTAGAAATAACACTGAATTGAATGGACAGTTGAATTTCCGATGAGATGTTGCCGATATGAAGAAGTTTCCACAAGGTTTACAAGAAGTAGAAATCTCTAGATGGTTTGCAAGGAATGACGGTAGCCTCTACGGAGGTTATGCATTTCTTGCGAATCTTTTACTTCTTGTAAACCCTCTGAAAACTTTTTCATATCGACAACCCCTCATCGGACATCCACCTGTTATTACTACTTGACGCACGTTTCGATAACCAAGTTATCGTCTTCAGAGACTGCTAAACCTTCAGTATCTGAAGACGATTGATTTGATGAAGAAAATTGATGTAATAAAATATTTTGTATCTTCGTTGACTTGACTAAAATGAATAAAGTAAAAACTCAAACATCTTTTTCCGAGCTATAACTGCGAAAGTTGTCGTCGAAGTCGCATTGATCTTCCGAAAAAGCAATATACTTAGGTGGATTCCTAGTAGCACAATAATAGGTATTGTAAGATTCCAAAACGATCGTTTTCAACTCCCAAAGGATCTGTACTCACGAATACTACAGGGGATATAAAAAAATTATTTATTCATCGTGAACATTCATTCGGAATAAAAAATTGTACGTCTAAACACTTTGGATTATCAATTTTTGATAGTTGTTAAAGCGGATGAGGAAATGTAGCATATGAATCAATTTCATCCTTGAATGAAATTTACGAAATCAATAAACTATTTAATAAAAATTGGAATCTGATTGAAAAATATTCCCATAAAACGTCAGTTTTTACCTTTTTCAAACGAATTCTCTATCAAAAAATATCCAAAATTAAAATTATTTATCAAAAAAAAAAACATAAAACGCGTCCCAAAAACAGAATGATAATCGCTCAACGATTTTTATTCTTAAGATATCTCCAAATTTTGACCACTAGTAATAATCGAATCGAACTCATGTCCTTTACACTTAAAGACGAGCTCATTAGCAAAGTTTTCCTGTACATCATTGCATCCCAAAAGAATTTTTTTATCACGTTCATAGTTTTAAAAAAACACCTTTTCGATCAACAAATGCCGAGGTGTCAAAATGTCATCACCCGAAACAAAGTTGTATTAGTGATCGTAGAAGTCGTGGAACTTCCATATCAACAACACTAATTATAAACTTGCGGTTTTGCTTAACCTTCTCTTCAATTGCAAGACGTACGACCTCTTCATTGAATTATGTAACCAATCATTCAACCACATTATCATTTGGTTTAAACTTTCTTTGCATTAATACGTCAGTTACTGCCGCACCTTCTCGGAATTGCGAAAGAAAGAGAAACCAAATTTACTCCGTGAATACATCTCGTACTTTAATAAAATCAAAACTTGATTTATCCAATTATATCCTTCTTTGAATTATTGGATGTCCCCTCGTAAAATTTAATATCTCCAAAGGTATTATAAGAAATCGCGAATCCACATCATTGGTCATTGCTTTCGTAAAATCTCTCATATTTGTTTTATCTTTGACTGAAAATGTTAAAATTTTACGATTCAAATCCATATTTTTGACTATAATATTGGAAAACCCACCCCCTCATTTATGTTTCAGTATCATCTTATCAAGGAGAAGTATTGATATTATGGAAAATATCTCGTACTGAAATGGGTGCCTACATGTGCATCGCTTCAAATGGGGTTCCTCCGACAGTTAGCAAAAGGATTATGGTCAATGTTCACTGTAAGTGCCCATTTCTTTCACCCCTTTAATCAGTTAACCGCATTTCGCGTCTTTTGAATTTTACCAGCCGCTTTTTATCAGGAAATAAAAAAAAAATCAGCGTTGATAAACGAAATTCCTTTCTATTTTTATTTTTGTTTTGTATTCTAAACAAATTAAAAAATTTATGGTTCAAATAATGCGAGCACTTTATACTTTGCTTCAACTCTATTAAAAACTATTTCTTTTAGTTAAAATTTTGTCTTTCCTAATTACAGTTCACCCTGTAATCCACGTACCGAATCAACTTGTTGGGGCGCCATTAGGCACAGACGTTACTTTGGAATGTAACGTCGAAGCTTATCCGAAATCCATCAACTACTGGGTTCGAGATACAGGTAAGGACTCGAACTCATGACTTTGTATAATTCAAAACGTAAACAATCAATTTCATACCCCAATCTTTAATCTCTTCGTCCCCATCCCTCATGGCAGCAAAATACCAGTACCCAAACCCCTTGTCACCTTGGAAGAGGTTCCAAGATCTGACGAAGACGGTGCTAAGCTGGATCAACGCCCAAAAGCAAGAACTTACTTTTGCTTTTGAAGTGTCTTCCTCATAGTTTCCTCTTGTTTTATTGTACCAATACTGAAGGCTTCGTGAACAAATTTAAGATCTCAGATTCTTCAAAGAGAAGAAGCCTCAAAGCAGTTCCTGTCGGTTAGTCCGTACACCTCAAGGAAACCTACTTGGAATTCCTTTGCTTTTTGTGTCTATAAGATAATAGAGACCGACCAAAAAGTGTTGGCCTCCTAGGAAACTTAATGTGCCTCATCCACCACCGCTTCACATAAAGCTGTGGTTGATGAAACAACTTGTAAAGTCGTTTCCAAGAGATGGAAATTGATTCAAATACTTGATATCAAAGTTTCCAGACTTCTCGACGGTAAAGTTGAGGTCTGATCCACAATTCATCATAACCATGACGGTTCCTCAAAGAGAAGGGTGGATTGCCTTCATTCAATAACAAAATCTTTAGAATGCCTAACGAGTTTAAAAGTTCTTTTTCTTTTTTCCCACTTCGACTATTTTCCAGAAAATTAAGGAGATTTGAGTGAAGTGCAAAATGAACGATTTTATCAAGAGATAAGGAGTTTCCAGGGAAGATGGAGCATCTCAATGATGGCAAACTACTGTTGGACGCATCAGAGAGATCTTCCAGATGCTTCCTGCGATCAGAAAGGGAACCAAAAGAAGTCTTACCAGGAAAAAGTGCTTACTATGAAAAGATTTTCTTTTTTTTTTGTGAAAGCATCTTGTTGACTGACCCCTGTTCATCATTCAGCCACAACATACTCATTTTTTTCCAAAGAAATGTTCTACAACTTTTCTTATTGATTTCGAAGTAGGTTTTCCATTAACAAACCTGGGACTTCCAAACTAAGGTTCTTTTTTAATTTTCCTTCCGTGATGTTTGGAAATATTGTTTGCTAATACTGGAGACAGTTTCCCCGACAACTTCCTCAATGAAACTATAATCCTTGGACCCTTACTCGACTCAAGGAATTCCAAGTTATCTTCTTTTGAAAAGTCACCTTTCTTTGTCCTGGCAGCACTGCAAAAAGTTCTTTCATCTTCTACACTGTTTCAAGACACCTCCTCTTCTATTCCTTTTTTACTAAAAACGTAGAATCGAACTGTCAACACTCTTCCTTGGGACAGCAAAACGAGCAGATTTGTAACGCCTAGATTTCAGTGGAGCTATTCTACTTATAGAGTTTCGGCACACCTCTTCAGTGATTTGTGTTTGTCTATGTGTGTGCTCACGAAAATTCGACTTGATAACTTTGTCGATGTTCCCTTTGCAGGGAAGTCCATCGACTGACTGCTGTTTCGGATTTTGAACTACCGCTGGTATTTGTTGACTTGGCAATTGTCGAGAGGAACATGAAGATTTGATTGTTCTGAATGTTTGGATTTATTAATCAATGAAGCAAAAAAACTGTCGTTGCTAATAGATACATAGTTGAAGATAATTGTCTGACCAAAAGTATGCAGAAGTTGATCTCTCTTTCGATGATATTAGATGTTTGAATTATATCGCAATTTCAAATGTGTCAATCTTCTTTTTTACAAACTTAATGATGTATGAAATTATGAAAGTTTTGAAGGAAACTCGAACATGAGGAAACGGATCAACTACACTATTTACATACATCCGTTTATAAATAGTCAGTTAGTTTGCTAAAGTGGAAACTTTACTCGAATTGTCGAGAAAATATTTTCTCCTCTTTCATATTATGTTTATGGGGTAGCTTTTTATTTTAGATTCATTTCGAAAGTTTCTTTTCATATGATAATGACTTTTCTAGTTGTTTTAATATTATTTTATTATAAAACACAAATTTCAAAGTGTTTCATGGCTGAAATATAGGGAAAAGAAACTTGTTACGAGGGTGGTTCAAATATAAACGCTCGGAAAATTTTAATGTCTTACTGGATTGGAAGACTGGTCTGCTAGTTGCCAACCCTGGCATTAAGCTAAATTATTGATATGTCAGAGAAAAAACATGTTTTCGTTGAAATATCACCGAACTGCCGAGTCCTTAATTTGTTAAAGACAAGCAATCGTACACTGTTTAATATCATAAAAAATATCTTTAAATTTAGATGCTTTTCATGATCTAACTTTGTTTCCCGAATATCCAAAGCTGTCTTTCTACATCCTAGCGAATGTTAAATTCGATTTAATCCGTCTCTGACTCGATGCCAATCTTTGTATAACCAAAAATTTAATGTATATCGGAAGAGTAGTGATAGACGATGCTTTAAAGGAAATTTATAAATGCCGTCAAGTGCTGTCTTGAGATCAATTATTAAACTCGCCCATCGACGATAAAAGAAACTGTTAGCATGACGTCGAAGTGATTAATTTGAATACAGTTAAGAGCGTATAATCAATAAAATGTAATTTCGTGATAAATTACACGACGTTCGAAAAGTTAGAGGAAATGATAAGCCACAAAAGAGAAAGAATCGTTTCGCGAAGTGAACTAACTAAATTTATATTTAACTTTCAAGTTTCATAATTGTTACCACTATCGTATAATGCTTATAATACCTACATCTTGTCGAAATTCACATCGGGCCAAAACGGGGTAGTTGGTAAGGTTGTCGAAGTGTTTCATTTCCAACAAGGATATCGGAGTTTCGAATCTTCTGTCGAACGAAATTTTATGTTAAATAAGTAACTAATAGTAACAAACTATAGAAAAAAATGGTATAATATACAATTCTAGTGAACTACCCTTCAATTTTAAGTTTCTGAAATGTACAAAAAGGATATATTCATTACCTTTTTTTCTAAGACCTAGCCTGTATTTGAAAAGGTGAAAAACTCGAATTTGATAATATTAAAAATACTTTTTTTCCTTGCTAAAATTCCACTTTTTTATCAGGCGAAATGGTAATTTCGAGTTCTAAATTCGACGTGCAGGTATCCAGCAAGTCCCCGTTTCACGTGAAAATGAGTGTGATCGTAAGAAATCTACAGAGAGAAGACGCCGGCTCGTATCGCTGTATAGCCAAGAACTCCCTGGGAGAAGTCGAAAGTAATATTAGATTATACGGTAAGATGTTTTTACACCTTTTAAAGTATGCACGGAAAATTGGAGAAACGGATTTTTTTAATCCAGAAAAATTTAAAAGAAATAATGACGTAATCTATAAATATCAAGATTTTATCTTAAAATGACTAATTTTCCTGTAAAGTAAGGACGTTTTGTTTGCGTATAATACCAAATTTTTATTAAATTCAACGTTTTTCTAAATTTCATCGTGCAACTTTTTTATTTCTGTCGTGGTCTGTTTCGATAAATGCGTTATTATATAGACAAAGACCAAATTACAATAAGAAAAAGAAAACTCTAACCAATCAAAGAACGTCGTATCTACGACATTTTTAATGATAACCAACAGTGATAAAATTGATTGATTGTTGATGGATATAATCGATTTTTGGCAAAAAATGTGTTTTTTTCAATTAATCCATATTTCTAATTATATCATCTATTATTCTGTGGATTTTCCGTACAAAATATATTTAAATGAAGTCTACTTTATTCAATGTTACCAAATGAGTTGGTCCTTTTCTTCCTATCCATGTATTAGGTAGTAAATAATTAATTTCATCCTCGAAAATTATTACTATAACTGTCGATTATTTCTTTCTCGATTTTTTTTTTCAATTTTCGTATTTTTCTTATTCAAAATTATCCAATTATTCGAATTATCACCATGAAATTTTGCTTCAAACTGTTTTAAAAATTTGGCGGGTACGTCAAAAGTGCATCCGACAAAATTTTAGTAGTGTGCACGAGTCGATAAATTTCAAATTTTGGTGGGAGCTCCTGCAACAAAATTTGAAATTACGTACCGATTCATTATAACAAAATATTCTACGAGGGTTGCTACTGAAGTCAAATGAAAACGAATATTTATATGGCTTTTTTTTTCATCAAAATATTCTTCATTTTTTCGCGATTCTATTTCACTTTTTTATCAAAATAAAAATATTTCGCCTATCTGTAAATAAATCAAGTTAAAAATGTTAAACTTTATGTTGGTAATGTCAGATTCACGTAAGTGTTGCCATATCTCGAAACTCAAGTAGCAAACCTTGTATTTTTAACGAATATTAGATTGTATTGGCAACAGTGGACAACAGTTTTTATTTTTTTGAAGTAATATTATTAAAAATGTGTATTCAATTTATTTATTTCCGGTAGGTAATTTCCATAACGAACTATTTATAAAATAGTAATGACTGTTGATAAGTTAGGTCGTTTCCTCTAATGGTTTGAATCCTCGACGCCAAATCTCTCAGGCTCACAGGATGAATTTTCATTATCCTTCCATGGAAACGAACCTCAAGGGACTCGGAAGAGGATTTTATGGACGTTATTTCGCTGAAAAAGTGCAATTTCGCGAGTACTGTACTAAACAGTGACGTACATACGATTTTTTTTTAATCAACACTCTTATATTTAAATATAACGTTGTTTTCGACCCTTCTTTATTCTTCATTTAGTCCTGTATCTTCCTTAACCTTTTTTTTTCTTATCAATCCTTATTATTGGAGTCACAGTATCAAACCTATTCAAAAGGCACACGTTTCGCAACTATGCTTTGATATAGTTTCCTGTTCGCTTGAGTTTCACCCTAACACTTGCTACCACATTACTGATAACGAGATTTCGTCACATGCAACTCAATTTCGGGGTATTTTCTTATCTTCCCTTTTCTTTACGTTTGTTTGAGAGATACAGGCATCCAGATCTATTTTATAGCGGCAATAATAGCTTGTGAAACACGATGAATTATGCTAACTGTGTTGCCAAATTTAAAGGTTTATACCGCACACTGTTGATTTTTAATTTTGATATATTTTTTTTTCGTAAAGAAGTTATTGTTCTTTTTCTTTGTTTATTGCCTATATGATTATGCATATATTGAATATTATGGAAGGGAATTCTGATTTTATAGGAAGCTATGAGAATATTTGAAATAATAGAGTTTGAAGGAAACTTCTTTGCCATTAGAATTTCGATTTATAAAAATCGAGGTTTTCATAAACACAAATTTTGAAACATCTCCACAATTTTTTGTATGAGAGACCTAATTTTTAAATTCTCGAAAAAAAAAATACAAAGATTGGTAACTTTTTCGGAAATATTTTCAAAAATATAACTAACCAAAGTACTTTTTCATCAATTTGGAAAATAATCGATAGTTTCGGGTGAAAAAAACTCAAAATTCTTTTATCATACTTTCATCCCGTGAACACATCTTGTCGTTTTTTATTTTTCCCAATTTTTATTATTAAAAAAACTTTTGTTATTTAGATTTTCTAAATTTTGAAACATATTGATACATTTTTGTGATTTCAAAATTTCATAATCAATCAAATTTCATAATCTAACATCGAAATTCTCAAAAAAAATTACGAGACAATGCTTTGATTTTTTTCCACATAAAAATGTATCGAATTCCTCCAAAATTAACAGAAAACTGTTTTTTCATTGTAGTTTTCTATAGATAAACAAAGTTACCTCCTAATCCATATAAATAAATATTTTTTTGTAAAACTATTTTAATTTATATCCATAACCCACTGATTATGATTGGAGCTACTTTTGAAACGTTGATAAAATAATTAAAGTATACACTTACACACAGAATGTTGGTAATAAAAATACGCTTATATATTTTTTTAATTAATTTATTTTAAAAATTATTTTAGTTGTATAATTTTTAATTTGTTTTATTTATTTATAAGGGAATGATCGAAATATTTATAATTTTTAATTGCAAAGTCGATCATACCACTACGATTAAGGGTAATTCATCAGTTAATTTATTAAAAAAAAACGTTTTCTATTTGATTGTATATTTTCAATGCTACAATTAATAAATAAAATAATAAATTAGCAAATTAACAACAGTAACTTTGGGAATAAACATAAACAAATGAGCATTTGCATCAATAATGGATTACCCTCGATTTAACGTTTTGTATAATAAATATTTTGTTTAATATATAAAAATGTCCATAACCTCAATTTTATTTATGACCCAATATTTTCCAGTTAATCTATTTGATTTAAATTAAACTTTCGACATATAAAAGATATTTTTATAAATTAAGAAAAAATTTCTTTATTAGAAAATGAATTTTTGCTACACCGCATTTCTTGTAATTTAGGTAGGAAAAAATAAATACGGGACGAAGCTTCGAACGTTTTCCAACGAAGAAACAATTACATCTACAGAAATGGTAAGTTTACGTTACTTTTTGTTTGCAATCTAAGGGAATCGCGTCACTTTCAGGGGCCAATTATTATCCTTAAATTGAGGTCTGAAAGTGATGCGATATCCCTTGGGGTGCGAACAAAAAGGAAAAACCATATGCAAAGGGTCTCGATAGACCCGTATATCTTCTGCAATGTGTAATTGTTTTCTTTGAAAAAAAAAAACGTTCAAAACTTTCGTACACTACGGAACTTGGTATAGCAAAAATTGATTTTCGACTTTTTATGATTTTGTTTTATATACACAATGTATACATTTTGATTTCAATAAAACGTTCCTTTTGCACAATTTTTGTTTTGTTTTTATTATATATATATATATATATATATATATATATATATATATATATATATATAAATACACCCTAGTGGACAATCCTCGAACTAGAATAAAAAAGGCGCCCTCTGGCAGACAAACGTTAAACGCGGACAAACGATGAACTAAGAGCGCCCCATAGCGGACAGCGCTTGAACTATTTAGTTAAGCGTTTTCCCGTTTGGAGGCGCTCTTAGTTCAGCGTTTGTCCGCCAGTGTGCGATACTTTTGCATTTTTAATTTGTTGAATAGTTAACAAAAAACCGCTCCGGATCCATGGTATTTAGATTCCCCTCCACGGGCCGGTTCGCGGCAAGAACTAGACGTGAAGGAATCCTTTCAATGGGTCTCCTCCAAGTAAGGAGCCGCGCACCGGTTGACCCCGTGAAGGGGTTCATGACCATTTGTTCAAGATGCTATTTCAGTCTTTTTGGAACAAGATGTTTGACAAAGGCAACGAAGAAATGTCATAGGCGTACTATGGGGTTGTTGTAAACCATAAAAATATGAAGAGATTCATATTTTTATGATTTACAACCACTGGGACGACCTATGATATTTCTTCCAAACAGACTACAGCAAGATCTTACTTGAAGAATTTTTCCTAGACAGAAGCGTGCGTACGAGTATAGTGGAAGTATACATAGACAGTGGCGTCGCAAATTTACAATAAAATATTGAATTTGAGCTCTCAATTTCGAACTTTATTTTGTTGATAAATTAAGAACCTGAACCCAACAAAATTCAGAAAATATTTCAGAGACGTCCTGGATTTTTTTCGAAAAGGGTAAATTTTGAAAACGTTTAACGCCAAAAGCAGCGGCGTGTAAAAAATGGGTTCGCAAAATACAGGACGTTTCCGAATTACAAACATAACAAGGAAATACAAGGTTTATAAAAAGTGCGCACGTTTCTGGTTTTTCTTTTAATAGAATTCAAAAAAGACGCAAGAATTTGAGACCTAAAAATCATTGAAATTTTTAAAAATAAATCATAACTAACCCTCAAATCCGATATTAATCGATTATAGCGAGATAGTTTGATTTATTTTTACAATTATCAAACAACTTGGAACTTTGTCTTTTTCGAATATCTGTTAGGATAATGAAGATTAAGACCTTGCTAAGCGTTAAAGAAATGGTTGCCAGTTTAACGAAAATCACCACAGCTTCCAATTACTAATGGTCGCACCAGTCATATCGTCAACATGGCTTCACACACCCCCAACACTTACACAATCATACATTGTACTGTATACAGGGTTACAAACGACCTTCCAATTACTAATGGTCGTATTCGATATGCCCATCTCCAAACCTATGTATGGGTCTTCGTACAATATACAGAAAAATACAAATCGACATAATCGGAGACTTCCAATTACTAACGGTCGTAACCGATTATGCCAATCTCCATTTTTTTGTATTTGAACATACCTGAAATACGCATATAAAAAGAAAACAAGGAAAATAAACAACAAATTTTCATTATTATCAGGATACGTTATTTAAATTAGTCGAAAGAACATAGAAAATTAACAGTTTCTAATTTTCTTTCAACAATATGCGTCACAATTTGAAAAAAAAAATATTAAATATAATATACGATTTTATGTACAGTTTAAAAAGCAAAAAAATGGAAACTTTTCATTTTAAACAAGCGAAAATATTCAACAGTAGATTTAGCAAACATGATAAAAAAAAATAACGATCAAAAATTAAACACAAATAAAATGAAAAGTTTCCCACTAGAATATCAAAATCCATAGGCGTATTTCTTTTATCCTCTTGATATCCTCAGATAATATCTAAAATAAGAAAAAAACAATAGTAATATACATTGTTACCCCAATAAAAAGAGTACCTAACCTAACGAGGGTTGTTTGAATATCAACCTGAACTTACTCAGCACTTTTCAATAAGTCGGAAAAATTCAATTATTTCCTACGCATATTTTCTGTTTGACAAACGTATAACCGAATATCACGTTGTGATAAAATATTTATTTTTAAAAGGCAATACCACTACGAAAAAACGCATGAAAGGGAAACTGGAAGCAATAGCAAAGCAATGTACGTGAATAAGAAAATTTCACAAGGATGCGAAAAAAGCACAAGGTAAAAAACAGAGAGCAAAAGTACTGAACACACTGTTTACACTACCACTACACCAACACTCACTAATACACTGTCTGACGCGCGTTTCGACCTTCAGTCTCTGAAGACGATAACTTGGTTATCGAAACACGCGTCAGACAGTATAATCGTGAGTGTTGGTGTAATGGTAGTGTAAACAGTGTTTTTTCAAAAAGAATGCCATCAACGGTTCCAAAACATCTCAATTTATAGAGCAGTAGGGCACTCTAAAATTAAAGAGGGAGCAATCACATGAGACTAATAATGGAAATTAAAAAGGTGCGCCAATTATATCGATAATCTACTAAATGACAACAGAGAAAATTATATCATATCGGAAATATTAGAAATAAAGGGAAACTTTTCAAACACCTCCGGTATACTTAATAGTATTCTTTAAAATTCAAAAACAACTATTCTTAAAACAAGATGAAGAAAGGGTTGAGAAGATCCACAAATATTCATTCGAAATTTTACTGTTTTTCAAAATGAAAGAAATTAAATTTTATACTGATTTAAAAAAGGACAAAATTTACCTAGACACTAATTTAGGAAAACTGATCTTGTTAATAATATTAAGGTATCAGAAAACGTAAAATGATACCGATCGCTGTATGTAGAAAATTTTACAAGGGGAAAGTTATAATTTCTGCTAAAATAAGTTATACAAGTTTCGCGATTTTTTAAACTCTGGAAGGTAAATTGGTAAGCGCGGGTCAATAAAGTGCTTCCCTTAAAGATCCTCAGATTTCACATCAAACTATTCACGTTGCTCGATGTTCAATTATACCGAGGGTATTAGAAAAGTTACAAGAATGATTTAGATTTTAGATTTTAATACAAAAAAATGTTGAGAACTTTTGTGCACAAATTTGACATATAAATGATATTATTTGAAAAAACAGGTCAATACCGAGATAATGTATTTCAAAAATGGGACGTACATAAAAAACTGCTGAATTGAAGAATCTAAACACAAGAAAGTAATTAATGAATGAAAAAAACTGGGATCAAACAGTAGCGAAAATCCTGACAAAGCTTTGACTAAATTGACAGGACAGGATACTAAAAATATGACAGTTCACGAAACTATTATATCTACGAGGGCGGTTCAAATATGAACTAGACAAACGCTCTGACGCATTTATTCATTCTCTACATCTTCGCGACCACCTTTGAACGTTAGGCTACAGCAGACCAACTCAGGTATGTTCCGTGTTTTTAATGCCTTCCAACACCAAACAACGAATGACAAAACGTCGCGCTAAGGCCGTCGGCATTTAACATGCATTCGTGATGACGTATGTAATAATATTTGAACCTCCCTCGTAAATCGACAATTTTTAAATATATAAATATTGATGGAATCGTTTATTTCCAGAAATACCAGGACCAACGAAAGGCTTTAGTTTATCCATCGACGAAGAAGATTATAACGAACAATTCGGATCGGCCGAAAAAGATCAAGAAGAAGATAATATATCGAATAACCTTCTGGAAAAATCCACATTTCAACATTCAACTGTCGAAACACCATCCAGGTACGAATAATGATTACTTCGGGTATAGACTCAAAAATTTTCGAATGAAAAAACATAGAAATGAATATAAAAGTTACTTACCTCAATGGAATACAGATCGGTGTAGGCGCTGTCTTTTTTGTTTTCCATGAAGTTTCCACGCAATGTACGCCTGTAGGTTCTTCTTACATTTCAGTCAGGTTTTCTGCAAAAAAAAACGTAATTGCTTATAATCCAACAACTGCATCAACGTGAAGGAGACAGAAAGAAAATCACGTCGACTTCCTAGTGGACAAGTCAAGAAAGATTGATAAGATTCAACGGAAGATGAAGCAAGCCCATAAGAACCTTATGACTACCAAAACTTCGTCAGAAACTCTAACTCCAGCAGCCTACTGGATCTTCCACCTTCGGGTCTAAAGGGCTAAGCATATTTAAAAAACTACACGTGAATGTCCAAACATTTTGATGGACTTGGAGAAATCCAATACTAATAGCTTGAGGACCGACACCCCAAAATAAACGAATCCCCCTCTTCCGAGCAGAGGAATATGTGCACGCGATACTTAATCGATGTAACAGCTCAGAGAGTAGAGATGTTAAGACTTCTACAAGAACTGGTCAGCCAATGGACCAGAATCCATTTTTGATATAGCAAAAATTGTTGCTTATACGTTTCTCAACGGTCCGTTTGCAAGACGGGCTTGAAAGAGATGAATAGAGACTCCTGACACGAGACAAGCTAAGACAGTCATAGAAGGATTTTCTGCCTCTATTACCCAACAACTGCTCAATATAAATAAGCAAGTAATTCGACCAGACACGGTAATCTAAGACACCATCTCTACGGACCTCCCGGAGAGTGCTGGTACATGGAGGAGGATAAAACTGAAGATCACTTCATCTCTGAGTGTCAACGCTCACACGGGCGCGGTTTGAACACTTAGACAAGCCTCATAGCTCACCTAATGAATTCAAAAAGGTCAAACCAAAGAGTTTGATGGTTTTTTTTAACAGATGGTGGCCTTTGGTATAAATTATTGTTGATAAAAGAAAAAAAATTATCAAATTTCTGAATAGCCCTCGTAAAATTAAACAGATCACTTTTTCGTATATCCAAGCCAATCGAAATTTCAGCATTTTATCTTTTATTCATGAAAATGATAAATTTTGCAAAAACTTCAACATCAATGCGAAATTATTCATACCAAAAGTGAAACACACCAACCAAACTAAGTACGAATTCGAATCGAAAAGTCCCTACCACTTAAATACGATTCTCGTGGCAAATTCTTCGGAAACCATAAATTTTTAATTGAGATTTTTCCGTTTTCAGAGCCAACTACGTCGATAACCAGAACGTGGCGATTATAGACGAGCCGAATTCGTCCTCTTCTTCATCATCACGTTTTTCCGGTCGAGTTATGGCGCGGTCAATAGGATATTTCATATTAACGGTAGGATTCTTTGATGTTATAGCTCCAGAAATCGAGGTTCTGTTTTCCTCTATAATAGCGACAACGATTTGACGATCGACAGTCAACAAGAGGTTTTTCTAGTGACAATAATGTTCCCTTTTATACATTGTGTTTTATATTATTGCCGAAAGTAATTAACCGTAATAGTTGTACCATTGTCATACTACACTCGTGAGCAAAAAAATCGACTCGAGTTGCACGCTCGCGGCCCTAATAACAATCCCCGATGCTATAAAATTTTTATCATCCCTCACCCACCAGTTTCAATAAAAACCAACTCGGTTTTTGCCTCCATTGTAATTTCCGAATTATCATCAGCGCTCTGGCTATTTTTCGCTGAATCTGACCTTGTCGAAATAGGATGACGGTTTGAACGGCTTTATCACATAGAACATACCCTAAGAAGAAACCCAAACCAAGTCGTTAATGAGTGGGAAAAACATGGAGGATTTTCGATGTCAGTGCCCTCGATGGTACGTGGCAGAACTAAATTTGAGTCAGTTCATAATAATAATAATAAAATGAATATTTGTGTTCAGTTTTTTTTTCCAATGCGATTGCAGAAGTGTCGCCTGAGTCGATTTTTTTTGCTCAAGTGTGTGTATACAAGGTGTCACAAAAAAGTTTCGTTATTTGTACAGTTAATTACTTCTAGTAGTGATTTATACGTTTTTTGTTTGTCTTGTATTTTATTTTTATCTGATACCTGATCAATAAATATTTTAAAACATCAATTTTCACCTATTTCTGAAATTTGAAATCATTTTTCACCTAGAGCATCCCATAATAACTATTTTATCCGCATATACAGGGTGTTTCGCATAAGAGCAGAAGCGTATAGGAGAGCTCAAAATATAACAATCTCTGAGGAGTTATAGTGCCTCAAGGTCCAAACACCAAAAATTTACAACAATGGAGAGTTTTATTTTGAAACACTTTGTATGCATAACATTTTTCATTGATTTCAATAAAAAATGTAAATTCAGTCACTGAAGATGATAATTTGGTAATCGAAACGCGCGTTAAACAATGAAATTGTGAGTGGTTTTGGCTTTAAAATCCGACGCGTCATAATAAATTGTTTATTATTTATATTTATTGGTCACGTCAATATATTATGGGAAAGTGTATGGTAATATAGAGGATTCTAGTTAAGGATACCATATTTGTTCGATGCCTTATTCAATATTCTCATATATTGTTAGATTTCTATATTTTTTTAAATTGATATTTTGTTTTAATATATTGTAAATGTTTTTGAAAATTATCGATAAGTAGTTTATTATTATTTTTTGGTTTTATTGAAATGTCGAACTACAATTTTCATACAAATTTTTTTATACAGTCCTAGAAAATGGTTCTACAAATGCGAATTAATGGCAAATTTCTGATTTTTCAAATTACTTGCAAGTGCTTAAAATGGGTGCGAGAAATCGCCTCCCGAGTAGGGAAGAAAAAAATTGTTAAAAAATATAAAAATCTGAATTTTGGAAAAACTATAAGAGTAATAGAGAAAAACCTCAAATCCATGTTTATACGAGGGTAGTCTAGAAAGTTTCTAATGAACAAAGAAACAAGTTTCAAACAACAAAATTCCAAACAATTTTTTTTTCACCTTTTCTTTAAATATATATTTCAAATAATAGTTTGATTGTCGAAAATCTCTTTTCTGCAAGTGAAATTTGATTTAAAAAATCACTGGGGACTAGATCTGGTAAATACGGTGGGTGGTGAGACGAAAATGAATTTTAGTTATGGCAATCACCAAAAAATGAGATTGTAAGTTCCCCTGAAGAAAAACAAGTTTTACAGTTTCGAAAACTTCCTGCAAAGCAATATCACAGAGACCTCAATTCGACTGCATCATTTTGCTGCAAACCAGAAACGAACCCAGGAGCTCGCAGCACACCAGGAGCTCACAGTTTCCTAAAGGAAGTTATACGTGACATGGCATAAACATAACGTCGAGGCGACGAGATTTTGGAATGAGACTGGTGGCATTCTGCAGCACACCAGAAACTTAGTAATTATCCTCCCGTTCCTTTCAGGAACCTCAGGATATTATTTGGTTCTAACTGCCAAAGGTCTTGATTTTCCCTTAATTTTAGCGTGTCCTGGAACCAATTGGAGAGTAATTTTATTTTTCATAACTCATTTAACTCGTCTAAACATTCCAAAACCAGTTTGAATGGCTCCTTGACTATCGTAAAAGATAGTAATGTGAATAGAAGCAAATTTAACTACGAAAAATTCCAAGGGCGTAAAATTCTTTATACACAGGATATTATTAATCATTTAATACCGTGGGTATTTGAAAAGACAACGCCGTACGACAGGTGTCGAGAAATTTTCAAAAAACTTTCGTATATTCGATTGTACTGAAACATAGATGTGAACGCTTCAGTAATTATGTAAAAAAATATATAAAAACTCCCCCTCCTCGTGTACATAATGTTACGAAATCACTAGTTATTGTAAATTTTGATTATTCAGTTTGTAAATATTTATATTAAACAGCTTTAATGAATGTACTCATTTTGTTTTACCTATAATGATTCGATGAAATTATCTCGTAAAATAAATTCGAAAATTTAGATTTAGTTAACAACGAGATATACCCATAAAGTAAATTCATTATGGTTATTTACGATCCAAACATTTACTGAAAATAAATATCTCTTGTTTCGATGAAAATACAAATATAGGGTGTTCTATTAAGTCTGATTATTAATTAAAATTGTTTTTCTTACAATATGTATGCAACACCCTGTATATGTAGTTGTTTAAATTTGGATCGCATACGCAGTTTTTTCCGTAATTTGCAAACATTTTTATTCTATTTTTCTCAATGATTTATATAGAGCGTTTCAATAAAAATTATACACACTGTATCAAAATCTGAATACGCCACTTTTATTAAAAAAAAAAAGAAATAATTATATAAAGTAGGGTGACCGCTCTCCCAATTGTTTCCAAATGTGCGTGAATGTTTGAATTATTTTAAACACATCGGGATAATATTTACTTAAATTTTCCACCGTTTCTTTGATTGTTTCCTATTTGAGGATTAAGTTTCTGAAAAGCTCAGAAATTTTCATGAAAAAAAAAGTTCAACAGAACTGGAAACCCTGAGTTACTTAGTACAGTCAAGGGAGACTTTTTTTCAGTTTTAGTCCGAGCCTGGCACTAAGACAAGTTGGATCTTGAACCACAATAACACTCCGGTGAATTGTACAAGAATTTTTGACATCCCAAATCTCCTAAAATGGTGTCAAATCTCGAGAAAACTCACTTTTAATCAGAGAAAATCATGTTAATTTTGCGTTTTCGATGTTGCCTAATCCATTTATCGACCTCCCAGTCGAAAATAAATTTGTTGTTTTTTTTACAATTGATTTTCAAAATAGAATCGCATTTTGTACAAAAATATCTTTTTCCGAGTCATCGTACAATTAACAGACCATAACCTAACTTATAGGCCCGCTCCTCGATCTGTTGTACGTCTTTTCCTTCTTTATCTAATCTCCCATTCTCCCAAAAATTGTTACCCCAATAAATTTTTTTTTTCAAATTTATAAATCCATTTCAAAAAGTCGTTCAACTTGAGACTTAAATAAATGGATTCCACGAATTAGCAACGATAAACTAATGTGTATTCGCAGTTATTTATATACAGGGTGGATAATTTTCATGAATATTTATTATATTGTTTCTAATTGTCGTTGAGTTGAAAATACACGTAATTTTATTTGTTTATAATAATAAATGTTTTGACTGAAATAATAATTATTTATTGTTAAAAGTTGTTTTATTTACACATATTCCCATTAATTCATCCCTATAAATAATCGATACGATTATTGAATAACATCAATTCGATTGTTTAGTCGATTCACTGCATTCGATTTTAAATATTTCGTAAGTTGTAGAACGGTTTATAGCTTTTTAAGTCTGGTTAATATAACTATTTATTTCTCTATCAAAATTTTCGTGTGAAAAACGTTATTTTGTAATATAATCGAAATTTCCGTGTTTAAGACAAGTAGATGTAATTTAATACCTTTTTGCGCTTTCTCGTCCAGAGAGAACCGTACAAGAACGGCTGTCCATTTACCCGTAAAAGGGTTTCTGCAGTCAATTTGGCAAACGGCAGCTAATTACCGTTTCTCGGGCACTGTTCCGATTTCTATAATTTCCTTAAAGTTTGCAAATAACCTTCATTCTCGAAACGGGGTAATTATCACGAGTTCCGGGTTTGTTTTGTTCGCGTTTTGTAGATTACTGCAGATTCTGATGTCGTAAAGTTCAACGTTTTTACATTTTACGGTGATCCATACGAAGGAAATGTAAAGTCACGTAAATAATCATCAAAACAAAATTTAACAATATGTTTTTGTAAACTCGTGGCCAGAAATTGTAGGTGTGTTGCAGACTTTTTACCCTTAGATCGTGGGGTAGATTAACTCAAACTGCAGAATAATAATGAAATGGAACGTCTTTTCGTGACTGGTGGGCAGGATTCGCATGGCCTTAAATGATAGTTGATTTTGATTTTTCAAAACGTTGAACAGACGCCTCTGATAGGTTTACCATTTTAGTATAATAAATATCTTATCAGCAGCCAGGATAACATCACCGCACGCAACCACCACAACCCCAGCCCTGCAGAGGAACAACTCCTATATAAGGGCCAACTCCAACAAATCTGCCTCCTATAAAATTTTTTTTTCTGTCTCCATATAGGGTAATTCTCAAAAAATATGAAATTGCAGAAAATCGTGCAATTATGGTGGTTAAATCACCACCAATCTCATTGGGAACTAAGCCGGATTGTACTAGTATGAGCATAAATAGAGGGAAAGGTTTCAAAAGAAAAATAATTTTTTTCGTATGATTGAATGAAAAGGCAATAAATCATACGATTGAAGAAGAAGATACGTCTATGGTTTATTATTTTAATACTCTGTTATTCGTAAAAATATACTATAAGGTCTGTTATCTTATTTTCAACAAACAAAACAAAAAAAAAACGTAATTTCTTCGGAGACTTTATTGGATGTTAAGTGATGGGGGACTGCCCACAATAATTCACCCTAATCAGACTACAAAGTGTGTACATGTTCAAGAATACAAAGTCGCGCATTAGGCAAAGAACGGCGACAGCCTACGAAAAATGGCGATGTAAATGAAGTAAAAGCAAGACCATAACTAGTTTTCAGTTTTTCATTTAAGAATGCTTCTCTCGTATATAAAAAAGGCGACTTTTCTCCAATCTAAGGAAAATATATGAATATATGCAGTGGCGTAAGAAATATTTTTTTTTGTATAAATCACTAGATTTACGAGGATGCTTCCAGAAGTAACTGGCCCAACAAAGAAAATCGTCAAGCTACTCAAAATAGCCATTAACTGAGCTCTATCAAAATAGCAGTGTCAAATTAGTAAAAATCAATAAACAAATATGCAAAATTTTTAACTTTAGTTGCTCTAACCTAAATTCATATAAACTAGCATAATATTTTAATAAATCAATAAATATCGAGTCAATTAGTGAACCAAAAGTTGTTGCTAATTTGTTGCTGCAAGTAAGTACTACCGGAAAAAGACCGGACGAATTTTTTATACTAGGATTAATTTTCTTGACACATGCTAGCTTGAACTCGATTTGTTGAACAACAAATGCTAAAGAAATTTATTTGCTACATTGATCAAAGTTCAAATAAGTCTAAAAAATGAGCAACAAATGGAAACTGAAAATCGGCCGATCCTACCGATCAGCAACAGTAAGAGCTAATTATATTTTGGAATCGATCGATGAAGCCGTTTAAAAGTTATTTCCAAAAAACCACATTAGAAAAAAAAATTTTTCGTAGTTTTTCTTAAAATCTACTGGTCCGAATTGGTTCAAATTGTACCAAAAGTTTGGTCAAGCCTTTTTTGGAATGACTACAACCGCGATGGAATCGATCGAGCCGTTCAAAAGTTAAGTGTTAAGTGTGTCACATCATACACATAGAAACACACAAACATACATAAAGACATACGAACATCATCGCGGAAATATTCAGGGAAGCTTTCTAGGACTTCAAAACGGCGAGATCTGAGGAAAAGTCGATTTTCGAAAATGGGTTAAAATCAATAACTCCCCCATTTTTAGAAATTTTCAATTTTCTTAGCGGAAAGTTGAAAAAAAACTTATTTTTGGTTTTCTTTCTTCAACGATAACTCACGAGCAAATCAACTAATTTCGACCAGACTGTCGGTGATCGACGTGGTTTTTTGAGGTTAAGAGCTGATAAGTTTTTAAAATCGATCAGTAGAGCCGTTTAAAAATTATTTCAAAAGTACCACATTTTGTTGCTTATTCTTTAGGCTCATTTGAACATTGTTCAATGTAGCATTTGTTGTTCAACAAGTCGAATTCAAGCTAGCATGTGTCAAGAAAATTACTGCTAGTATAAAAAATTCGTCCGGTCTTTGTTTTTCTAATTTTCGTTAGTACTTGCAGCAACAAATTTTGGTTCACTCGATATTTATTGATTTATCAGAATTTTATGCTAGTTTATATGAATTTAGCATTAATTGCGATTTTTCGCGAACGGCTTAAGCAACAATATCGCAGTTTCAGCAACAAAAAAGCTACAAATAAGCTACAAATTTTGCATATTTTTTTATTGATTTTTGCTAATTTGACGCCGCTACCTTGATAGAGCTCCAGAAGTAACTGGCCCAACAAAGAAAATCGTCAAGCTACTCAAAATAGCCGTTAACTGCCGACATAACTTCTCCATTGTTGGAAAATCTTTGACCACCAACCTATTTTTTACGTCGGGAAACAGAAAATAATCCGAGGAGGCTAAATCTGGCGAATAGGGTGTATGGGGTATCAATTCGAACTTTAATTCATCAATTAAATACGTTACAATAACACGTTTTTGCTTGATTTCTTCGCTCAAACGTTGCAATAAGTTACTTGCCGTTGATAGTTTTTCCTCTATCAAGAAAATCATGGAAATTATCCCACGCGCGTTCCAAAAACCTTACTTGCAAATGGAACGGTCAATTGCCGTCTTAAGATCCGGTTCTCTGCTTTCAGTCCCATGTTTTGATTGTTTTTTTAGTTTGGGTGTGAAGTGATGGACCCGCGTTTCATCAATGGGTATGAAACTGCTTTATTTCTGTGAAGCATTGCCAAAAACTCGATGGAAACATCTATACTACTACTATCCATGGATAGCTGCCAAACAAATACTAAACATATGCTGCTTGTGTATTTTCTAATATACTGGTAGCAAGCAACTACCACCATCTCTAAGTCAGGCCAGGTACTGCTGGGACTATCGTCGTAATAAAAAAACTCAATTTTCCTATATCTAGTGCGATAAAAACTTAATTGCAATCTGATTGTCTATATTTGTAGAATATGTTCGTTTTTTATGTTTACGTAAAATAGGTGCAAAAATTGAAAAAAAAAAACATCAAAAAACTAAAAAGCGTATGGAAATTTGATATAAAATATTGAAAAATTCTACTTGCAGAAGAGATATTTTCGTATTATCGTATACGTTTTTGGTTTTTCCTAAAAGTACCATCATTTGGGAAGTTAGAGTATCACTTAAAAAAGTGTAAGACTTGTTTTTGTTATGAAAGAAGTTACGTCAGACATTGTTCTTATTTTATTCTGTCTTAAATAATGCTACGTCACTGGCAAAAACTGAAATCAGTAAACAGAAACACAATTAGTGTTCGTATTCAACATTTCCATAAATCGGATTTACACTCCAATTTAGTAAATAAATAAAATACTCTCTCTGTAGCTCTTTCTTTTCTACATCGCTTTGGCACGACCCTTACGGTACACAGATCGTTAAAGTTGAAGTTCAAGATGGTTAAGACGTCCATTGTTCATTAATTAGAAAAATTATCCCACGCGCATCCCACAAAACCTTGCCTGCACATGGAACGGTCTTTGTCTCTCTTTTGGAACCGATTCCTTTTCTTCAGTACATTGTTTTGATCGTTTTTTTGTTTTTGGTGTGAAGTTATTGCAGTTTTTGGAATACTGACTGGCGCACTTCCAGTCGACGATCATCCAGTGGATTTTCTTCAACATTTTTGGAGTCTTTACCTCATTTGGTCGACTACTGCGCTACTGGTCTTCGCAGATCGTACAGTCTTGTCGAAACTATGCTACACAATATTTTACTGTTGATAACGAAGGAACAGTCTCTTCCAGAGTAGAATTTAGTTCAGCTTTTATTTTGGTTGGCTTAAGGACTTTTCAAATGAAAATATTGTATCATAAAACGATTACCAATTCACTGAAAACTTCAGGTCAGAAACTTCTGGGACTATCCCCCAAGTGGCGGAAAGAAATTATTAGAAAACGGTTTTCAAAAGAGGATCAATGGGTCGAGATTTCTATGTAAATGATCATCTTCCAAGTCTACCAAAACGTTTCCACCATTACTTATCTTTATATCAAAAATTTTCTCTCTTAATTTTTTGTTCCGCCTTAACCATTACAATTTCGTAAACCGAGCTAGATACAACTTGTTACTAGATAGTCGTTATGGTCTACAAACCAAATTCAAATTATTTATAAGTTCACGAGAGCGGAAACGCGGACAATGGGAAATTATTTTACGGGAAACTCAATTAACATCTCATTGTTCTGTAACTTGTTAATTTGTTTGATTTGTTTTGATACCCTAATTAGCTGACGTAAAATGTATAAGAGGGTAGATTAAGTAATTTCTTCCTTGTGACGAATATTGGCGATCATTATTACAACTTTAAAGCTATCAGCAGCAATGCCAAACAGTTGAGGGAAGGTGTTTCATTGATCCAGATTCGTCTTCTTTCTGGACCTCGCCTCGCAGGATCTTTTGGAGTAATGGATTAATTTCCAACTTATTCCAAAGACTTCTTCTTTTACTATCCAGGCGGTCTCAGGTCCTTAGTGTTTCTCCCCTGTTTCTCCATTATTTTTCCTTGTTTTATTTCATTTCTTTGTATCAGGATCTGCACTGAGAATAATGCTTCACAATGCTTCCCTCGAACCAACAGCATTTATAAAACCGAAACGGTTAGCTTTAAAAGATTGCTCATACTATTTCTGATCCTTCCATTGTTTACTCTATTTCAAAGTTGTTTCATTGGTTTTCAAATAGTTTTTTACATCGTGACAACGCTGCAATCTCCTCAGACTTCCCTATTGCCTCTCCGATTCTCTTTCTTATTGCTATTTAGAAACCTAACCTAACCTAAAGCAATACGAAGATTAACTTTTAGGTCCGCAAGATCAAAACTAAGCATGCTAACATTTGTGTTGGAAATGCATTACGCCTGCGCGAATGAAAGAAAAGTTACTTTAAAAACGAAAACTCGGCCACCATCATTAAGTATTCCAATTTGCGTAAAACCCTGTATATTTCATTATTTAATTATAAAATCGTTATGATATATCTGATTTTGGAATAATTTCGATTTAACGGTATAATAATGGCCATATTTCTTTTGTTCCAAATTCAAAGGCAACCAACGAACTTTAATTCGATTTCCAGAACCGTCTTAAGGTAAACCGTGTATCTAATGGTTATAAATATATAAAAAGCGGAATTATTGTATGGTTTATGTTGCAATTGAATTATTTTTAGGTACAGAAAAAGTATCAAAAGGAATCATACACAACGGAAGTTAACAGTAAAGAAATTAGCAGCTTAAATTCGTCAAAATGCTCCTGGCCCTAATAACAGCTGCCAATCGCTTTTTATTGATCGAATAAGATCTTATTCGATGCTATCACATTCTTTCGTGAGCGCCATTTTGAGTTCCAATTTCTGGACGGGCATGCCTTGCATTAGGATGAAACTGTTCGAGGTTAATCCTTCCATTGAAATGGGCTCTCAAACCATCCAGGAACCTTTTATTTTATACTGTTGGAGTATGGCAACGATGCGCACACTAAATATAATTGTGCCTGTGCGAAATAAAAATGCCAGGTAGACGGGAAACCAAGAGAGCCAAATTTTATTGCTCTTCCCCTTCCGTCTGAAGAGCCCCGAAGGATGACCCACCACGGTCAGTCCGCCACCAGCCCACGCGACAGCCAGTCGCATTCAGCAGTTCACATCCAGTTATCAGTGTTTATACAAAAGTGTTTTTTACAGTCCATTCATTTATAATTAAACGAAAGACTTTTTTCAAGTGCATTTTATATACTGCGTTACGTGCATACTTTTATTCATGTATTATTGTGCTTCATTTATGTATTATTAATAAAGTCAATCTAATAATACTTATTGTTTATTAACATTTAACAACAGGTTATGGGCCCAGCCCAATAATACAATAAAGTAAATAAATAAAAGTGCTCATAAAGTTAAGTAACGCAGTATAGGACAATTTAAAGTTAAACACTGAAGTGAACTAAAGTAAAGTGAATTTTTCGCACGATGGCAGAAAGCGTAAGGTATAACGTGCAAAAATTGAACAGTGACAATTACTCCACATGGAGTTTCAAAGTGAAGTTGCTATTGATAAAAGACGGTTTGTGGGACGTGGTTCGTCAAGATAAAGATGCGGCCACTACAGTTCCCCCCGCAGCCGGAGCCGACACCGCCGCGATCGCTGCTGCTGCCACAGCTACTGCTACAGCCATTACCGCTTGGCAGAAGAAGGATCAAGACGCTCAAGTCGTGATTGGCTTGACAGTTGAAGATAGCCAATTGCGATTCATCAAGGAGAAGAAAACGGCGCACGATCAATGGGAGGCATTGAAGTCACATCACCAAAAGAATACAACTTCAAATAAGGTACACCTTTTAAAGCGCGTTGTTCGCATGACTCTCGAAGAGAGCGGAGACATGGAAGCTCACGTTGCGAAAATGTCAGAATATTTTGATAAGCTCGCTGCACTAGGCGTAGAAATGAAGGACGACGTAATTGCTTGTTTCTATTTATCGAGTTTGCCGGAGTCTTACGACACTCTCACTACGGCTTTGGAGAGTAGGTCCGAATCAGACCTCACCTCTGAATTCGTGAAGAGTCGATTAATCGACGAATTCATGAGGCGCAAAGGGGCTCAAGAAGTAAGGGAGATTTCAGGCAAAGAAACAGCGATGAAGGCCGAGCATAAAGCAAATAGCAGCGGCAATCAGAGATCCAAAAGAAGCTGTTTCTTCTGCAAAAAGGAAGGGCACATCAAGGTAAACTGCAATAAATATAAGGCCTGGAAAGCGAAGCAGGAAAAGGGCAAGAAAGTTTCCGAGGAGCGCGAACAGACAGGAACTGCTTACACGTGTCGCGAGATTTGTCTAGGCGCAAGGACAACAGAATGCAGCTGGATTGTGGACTCAGGCGCAACGAGCCACATGGTGCAGTCTCGAGAATTTTTCGACAAGATAGACCCCAGTAAAAAGGGATTTGTCTGCCTCGCAGACGAGACGAGAGCGGCAATCGAAGGCAAGGGGTCTGGGGCCATAAAGTGTTCGGCCGACGGCGAAAAATTTTCACAACTGCAAATAAACGACGTGCTGCTCGTTCCCGGTTTGGGGACAAATTTATTGTCGGTTCGGAAAATGACCAACGACGGCTACGAAATTATTTTTAAAAAGGATAGCTGCAGCATCGTAAAAGATGGAAAGGTGAAAGCAGTCGCGCGCGCCCCCTCAAATTCAGATCTCTACGAGATAAAGACAGCGCAAAGGGCCTGTACGGCCAATCAAGTCGTAAAAGAAAAAATCAGTGAAGGACACACCGAAAGCTGCCAACATGTTTGGCACCGACGTCTCGGGCATCGAAATCCAGATGCTATAAAGGAGATGGCAGCGAAGGGTCTTGCTACCGGCATCCAGGTAGTCGATTGCGGTATGCGGGAAATCTGCGAGTGCTGTTTGAAGGGCAAGATGCCTCGCTTAGCATTTCCAAAACAGTCATTTAGCAAGACAAAGGCTCCACTCGATTTAATTCACACAGACGTCTGCTCAATGCCGGAGCTCACGGTCGGTCGTAAAAAATATGTTTTAACCATCATCGATGATTTTTCGAGATACACGCACTTGTATCTTTTAGAGCATAAGAATGAAGCTACGAAATTCATCAAGCAGTTTGTGCAGATGGGGAAAACTCAGTTCAACAAGACCGTCAAGATGATCAGATCAGATCGAGGCCGTGAATACGTAAATAATGATTTACGCGGATATCTGCAAAAGGAAGGGATTCGCATTCAGTACACCGCGCCGCAAAACGGCGTCGCAGAAAGAAAAAACAGGTATTTGACAGACGCTACAAGATGTATGCTTTCGGACGCTCAGCTAGGCAAACAGTTTTGGGGTGAGGCAATTCACACTGCATGTTATTTGCAAAACAGATCGCCTACGCGAGCGACAGGTAAAACACCATTTGAATTATGGTACGGCATCAAACCAGACTTAAAGCATCTACACATTTTTGGCTGCGTAGCTTACAGACACATCGACGATCAGCAGCGAAAAAAGTTAGATGACAAAGCCGAGAAATTAATTTTTGTCGGCTACTCCGAAGAATCGAAAGCTTATCGCCTTTTCGACATCAAGACAAATGGCATAAAGATAAGTCGAGATGTGCATTTCGGTGACACTTTGAAGAAAGACGATTCTACACAGTTTGAGATTATATTCTCGAAATGCGGCAACTGCGATGAAGACCTCGAGAATATTCAAGACAATGACAGCGGTTCAAGCGAATCAACACACGGCAATGAAGATGGGTCAGACAACGAAGATTTTACTTCGGCAGAAGAAGGGAGCGGCAGCGGTTTGAGTGGATTCGCGCCGCCCGCTCGTATATCTGATGCAGCCCCAGCAGCGGTCAGGCGCTCCAACAGGTCAAACAGAGACGTGCCGCCCGCCAGGTATGAAGCTACAGCTAATTTAGTAAAAGAACAGCCCGACCCGCTAACTGTGACCGAGGCCTTATCAAGGCCCGATAAAGACGATTGGCAGAAAGCCATGGATGAAGAGATCGAGTCTTTACGATCAAATGGCACATGGGAAATCGTGCCGCGACCTAGCGAACAAAACATCGTCAGCTGTAAATGGGTGTTTAAGACAAAACGCAACGTGAAAGGAGAAGTGGAGAGATATAAGGCTCGCCTCGTGGCTCGAGGCTTCTCTCAAAAATACGGTGTCGATTATGACGAGTACTGCCAAACAGATGAAATGATTGCTGACATGCTAACAAAGCCATTAGGAAAAAACAAGCTACGATACTTTGCAGAAAAAGGCGGATTAGTATGTCAATAAATCACTGCAGGTGTGCGTTCGTTGAGGAAGGGTGTTGGAGTATGGCAACGATGCGCACACTAAATATAATTGTGCCTGTGCGAAATAAAAATGCCAGGTAGACGGGAAACCAAGAGAGCCAAATTTTATTGCTCTTCCCCTTCCGTCTGAAGAGCCCCGAAGGATGACCCACCACGGTCAGTCCGCCACCAGCCCACGCGACAGCCAGTCGCATTCAGCAGTTCACATCCAGTTATCAGTGTTTATACAAAAGTGTTTTTTACAGTCCATTCATTTATAATTAAACGAAAGACTTTTTTCAAGTGCATTTTATATACTGCGTTACGTGCATACTTTTATTCATGTATTATTGTGCTTCATTTATGTATTATTAATAAAGTCAATCTAATAATACTTATTGTTTATTAACATTTAACAACATATACGAATCTTTCACCAGGTTTATTACAAACTCGTCCTCTTCCATCGCTACCATGCAGGGATACTTTTTTCGTCAGTCCAATTAACGCGTTTTCTGGCAAATCATAAACGGGCTACTCGATGTGATGTGGCTAATTGGGGACCAGTGGCTGGTCTTTTTGGCTTGGCTCCACTCCTCGCATTTCTCTGAGCTCTGAATCTGGTTTTGTCGTAATATAGTGACCGCTTGAGCAGTTTTATCACTTGCTGTATCAATTTTTAGGTAAAATACTTATTTTTTGTTGACAGAGATGGTTAACTGATAGTGGTGGGTCAGGAATATAGCTTTTTTTAAAAGTCAGTTACCCCTAAACAAGTATAAAAATGATGGTTACCGAATATAACATTTTGTTGAACTGTGAGAGAAAGAAATATTTTTGAAACTAACGGCGTTAGCTTCGAGATTTCAATAAGAAAAATACAATTTCGTGTTCAGTGGAATCGATTTTTTTGCCCCAAATTTGATAAGATTATATTTATTTTTTGCGAAAGGTATCCCAAGACCGGTTCTGTGTCAATGCAATTAAAAAGTATTATAAAATATTGAAATTCGCTTTTAATTGAAAGATAAAGTGGTATTTGTGCCCCTTTTGAGAAAAGGCTCAGTCTTTATGGCCAATTAGCCGGAAGGACGTATAGAGATAAGACAATGAATTCATTTGAATCACTCATAAAAGATCGTTTCGCTATCTTTATCACGTTTTCCAATAACCAACTCGATAAGAAATTAAGTCGATCATTAGACAGGAAAGACGTTATCGAAAAATTTAGAAGCTGCAGTTGAAAATCATTTACGGATCACGTACAGAGTAAAAAAAATGTATATACCAGGAGGAATATTCAGATCGGCTTCGAAAAACCTCAACCATTGAAGATAAACGAATTGTATTGATCAGTAAACGTGATCGACGCTCACCGTGTTAGTAAGTGCAAGTGGACTGATTTCGACACATCACCACTTCTAGGCAACTACTGGTCCTTTGTACTTAAGACAACACATAGACTGACTATCAACAGCAGATTGCAAGCTGCAGGTGAATATGAATGATCACGTCAATAACAAGGCACTAATCACTGACCAACAGTGGACAGCTAACTTTAACTTCTCTGTTCCAAATAACGGAATCACCAGGTACTCAAATGAGGATGAGTTTCTGCTAATGATACCCCAAAATAAGACATTTCTCCCTTGGAGAACATGTCTTCAAAGTATTAGCTGTGATGGAGGTAATCTCAATCTGCTCAGATAATAGAGCTGCCACAAAAGTGTCTGCGGAAGAACAGAAAGAAGAGCTTCCTGTTTCTGTTAGCTATCAAATGCTCTAATTAAATAAGCGTAAAATTCGACTGGATACGATCCTCCAAGACACTTTCTCTATATTATATGTATTTGAAATGCCTCTGGTTCATGGAGGACGGAGAAAAAGCAGACCACGTCATCGGAGGGTGCCCATGTACCAAGGCATGTCTCACAGTTTAAATAGTGACGTTAAAAGGTTCATTGACCTTTGTTAAATATAGCTGAGCATAAGAGACTTATCAAAACGTCTCTGACCACTAACTATGATATAAGGATCACGAATATTCATTACTCTGACGTATTTATGGATAAATATAAATAAATCGTGTTGATTTTAGGTTTCTTTTCAAAAAAAGTTGAAAATATTGATGTTTCGAACATATTTCGCTATTTATCGAAATAATTATTATAATTATCTAATATAATTGCGTTGAATAAGCTATAGTGGAATATAATAAAATGTCAAATTTTCCTCTCCTGTCTCGTTAATGATAATAAATGTTCTTTTTGACATAATCAACATCCTATCGTAATGATAAAGTGAAAAGTCCGCTGGCGCTCGAACCCTTAACTTACAATGGGATATCGTTTTATTATGAAGTATCATTAGTCATTTATAGCAATATATGGAGAGACTTAATTTTTGTTAACTCTCAAAATTTGATATTCCACGTTGTTAGTTTGAAACGACACTTTTGATTGATGTCTTTGATGGTTGAATAAACATTGAAAAAGATACTGTACCCTGTAAAGCATACAGGGTGTTCTAAACAACTTGATTTGTATTTATAAATCCGTATATTCAATTTAAATACCTTCACGATATATCTGGAATCAGCATCCTACTAAATAAAATACATAAAGTTCAAAAATCGGTAGTGAAATGAAGAAAAAGTATGAATCTATGTTCGCGTTTGTTCGGAAAAGACGTTTATCAAGATGCCACGACCGTTCAACGATTTTCCTCATATTTAATAAGAGGAAAGAAGCCCGTGCCAATGCAGCCGGCAGCGTCCCGAAGGCATTAATCGCTAATCTACTGAGGGGTCCCAAACGAACAATAGAAAGGGTGATCTATGAAGAAAGGCACTTCTTTACCGATTTCTCAGGCTACATTTACTCTGAAATGTGTGTGTGCTGAATAAGGACGATGCGCGACGTACGAACACTGCCAAAACGGTTGATAAAGGATTATAATTTAAAAATTTAAGAAAATTAAATAATGGAAACGATTAAAATGCATTTAAAATTAAATTCTAAATAATTTATGAATGAAAAAATATTGAATCAATAAATTATTCATTTTTTCGTTAGAAAATTCCTCTATATAACTCGGTTTAAGATCATGATAAAAACAAGTTAGTTTAGCATTTAAATTCCGGAAATCAGTACTTCAGGCTCGACTTTTTGGTCTCTGGATTTGCGAATTACAACAGTTTTCCTTTATTGTTAAAAAAACATCGCTTTTCATAGAAAAATATATTTTTTCCAGAGTTTCGTCGAATTGAAATAACCTAATCCAAAATAAAATTAACCTAACTTGATCGAAACTGTAATAAATCTAACTAAATAGCAGCTAAAGTGAACTTAACCTAATCAAATCTGAAGTAAACCTAAGCTAATTGAAGTTAAAGTAAATGTACACCTAATAGAAGGTGAAGTAAATCTTGGCAATTTGAAGCTAAACTAAACCAAACCGAAACTAAAGTCCATCTAACCTAATCGAAACTCAAGTAAACCTAACCAAATCGAAGCTTAAGTAAACATAACCTAATGGAATCTAAAGTACATATAACCTTATCGAAGGTAAGGTATACCTAACCAAACTGAAGCTAAAATAAATGTAACCTAATGGAAGCTGAAGTAAATATGACCAATTCGAAGCTAAAGTAAACCTAAATTAATCAAAGCTAAAGTAAATCAAATCTGGTCCTCGATTTGCTTAATACCATCAAGATACAATTGCCCAATGTAAAGAAAATTTGAATGATTAAAAATGTTGTCAATAATTATTTTTTACTTTCTTTTTACATATGGACGTCTTTCCTATCGTTAGCCAAGTCTCCATCTCCTAAAAATGGACCCCACAAAATAAAACCTTTCCTCAAGTTCAAAAAGCCAAACCAAAGGTCTACCAATCAAAATATTGGTAAAACCCGAAGCAATGATTTCAAATGAAGTTATTTATAACTAGACATAAGTTTGTAGAATGTTCTAGAGTGATTGCAAGAGCATATAAAAGGCAATAGCTCATTTAGAACCATGCATAGTGTTGTATAATAAAATTACAAATCAAACAATGATTTTTTAATGACAATTCCTGTATATTATATAAAATTCGAATTGCTTAATTTTTTTGATACTTTTCTTATATTATAGAGAACCAACAATTGAAGCTGTTGTTTAACAACCAAATATTGAAAAGAAAATATGGAAATAATATCTAACTAACAATCAACAACTACAGAAAAATTCAAACTTAATTCCTAATATTCAAAACAAGTAAATTCACTGGCATTGCTGCAAAATCTGTGGAACATCATTAATTGTGAACATCACCTTACAAAAACATCATGTACTGCTAATATCATTGATAGAAACGCGTATGTCAACCTATTCTACCACTAATTGTAAGGGCTGAGAATTAAAAAACTAAACAAAAATATACTGAAATTAAAGTCCAATGCAGTTTAAACCACAGTAAACAGGAATAAATCGTTTAATAAAGAAAGACTGCATCAAAAAATTCAAATTTTATGAGAAATGTGAAAATAAATAAGTCACATGCAAATCTAAATATTTCAAATTAAAAAGTTTTTAACTACATCTTCCAATCTATATATATGTGTAAGATATAATTTTTCTTAATAAATCCACTCGATTTTAGGTCTCTTGAAAGAAAATCATTTTGAACTGATTTTTTTATTAAGAGACTTAAAACCAACATGATTTGTCACGAAAAACATATAAAACGATCTAAGAAGTAAAAAGTTGAAAAAAAAAGTATCATAATTGTAGCTACCTCCTATAACAATGACCTTTATAAATAACTAATTCAACAATTACACTAATAAGAAATCTATTTTATTGAATATTGAGACATTAATTTGAATATTAGAATAATTGCATTGAATATAGAACAAAATTATGTAGTTCAAATCAATTTGAAATACAGAAAAATCAAATATATTATTAAAAATATTGTCTACCTACCTATTCATATATTCAATTCAATCGATAATTATTGATTAAATAATTTTTAGCACGATATTAATAGAAAAATTTTATAATATAAAATACCTGTTGAATTGATCTGCTCAGTTATTCCTGCTATGATTAGAACTATTTAAATCACCATAACTTGTCGTAATCAGTTTTACATGTCTCCAAAAGTCACTATTTCGACGAAAAGACATTTTCACGAACTTCACACACCGTTTATATTTAGTAAAACTCGTTAAACACGGTTCAAACTTTGTTTCACTAGTTTTCGACATTAGATAAATAAGTTAATCAATACTTTCGACGCTAACAAAAAAATCAATATTATCGAAAAAACATTTTCATCACTGTTTCGAGTTAACACACATGACATTGGCCGACGCGTAATGGAGTATTACCAGAAATGGATGAAACTAGACTTTTTATGAAAAAATCAAGTAGCAAGTGGTTATTTCAGTCCATAATTAATGACAGTTAACAGAAACGGCCATTATTGTGGTAAAATTTCATAGGCGTACTTAATTTATTTATATAGGGTTGAAATTTTATGTAATAATAAGAACTACATTATTTGATTATAAGTAATTAAAATTAAATACTGTAATTAGGAGTAGAAATTCTGTCATTCGTAACGGTAAGTGAACTATATGAAAAAAAACGTATTGTACGCTTCCGTTATAAAAGTTTTCGGACATCATCTTTTTTTTTTCATCAATTTCGAAATCTGTTTCAATATAATATTTTTATTATTATGCACATCAAAACTTTTCACATATGTATTTGATTTTCGAACGAAAGTTTTGAATTTTATATGAGAAAACTTTACCAAAAAATAGATTTACAAGATGAATAGTTCTAGAAGTTATTACATGAAATAAGAAATAATATATCGTATTGTTTGTTTCACAAAATGTGATTTCAACATCTATTTATTTACTGTATGATTCTAATTAATGTGAGAATTCGTAAGAAAAATCAACTTTATACAGGAATACTTTATATTTTCAGACTTTATCTGTATAACCATACAAAAACGAAAAAAAGGCAAACCAAAGATTATCAAAATGTTCTCAGACAAACAGGGGATTAAACCAGGAAGATCAGTTATCCTTTAGGTTGTTCAATATATTATTAGATTGGGATAATACAATTTCTGGCATATGCAGACGATGTAGTAAACAGCAGAGGCAGTATACAACACCACAGAGAAAAGAAACAATAATAAGTTATTCATTACAACTGAATGCAGAAAAATAAATGAGCTTAGGATGTCAGTGACGAAAAAGGAAATCCAGAAGCAAGAATGAAGAAATTATATAAACCTCGAATATCCTAATACCACAAAAAAATATTTTCACTACTTCACCGGACTCGACAATTAGGTGGCATTGAACCTTTTGACATCCCGGCAGGGCAAATAATTTTTTATCAGGTATTTATTTCGTCAAAAAAAAATAATTTTTTTGTTTCCACATGATTAAATGAAGTTTTAACGATAACAATAGAGTTTTTTATGAAGAAAAAAAATATTCAATTCATATTTTCAATAAACTTCTATTTGCGAAAAAGAAGATTTAGCTGTAATAGTAGTCGGCTCGATAAAATGTCAAACAAATAAAAAAGAAGAAGAATTGTACAATTCTAAATACCTTATGAAATTATTTATTTTCCAATTATTCATTATTGTTAATTAATCCGATTCGTAATTTTACATAATCTACAATTAGAAGCACCCAAAAGTATTGATGTTATTTAATTATAATTAGTAACGAGGTGCGTACGTTGTATTTAATTAAATATAAATTCCATTAGTTTAGCTCCAATTATAAAACTTTTATTTCTACATCTATTTACGATTTATTATTATGACAATAACAAGTTTGGGAGAGAAATATTCAAATTAATTTTCATTATGTTTTAGGTGTAGTTTTAAAAAATGCTAAATGTAAGATGATAAAATTGAAGTATCATCAAAAGTGGAGACACAGATATGAATTTTGATTATAGTCGGTAATATATTAGAATGTAATTGAATTATTTTAATGTAAAAGTGTCGCTCATAGGAATCTAATTGAAATTAGGGTTAAATAAAGAACAAAAACGTACTGAGTTAGTTGTTAAGATGAACATAGATAACAATATACATAATCATTATCAACAACATTGGTTTAGTGCCGGACTTGAGGTAATCGAAAACAAAATTACTAAATTTCGTGTTAATAATGTTACTAATTCTTTTCAGAAATTCAAATTGGAAGATAGATCTCGAGAAGAAAAAATAGAAATAACAAGACACGAATTCCGGAGGTATATACAACAATTGACGAGAAGCGATGTAGGGAAACCGAATTTACCATTAAATTTACCAGAAAAGTTGATAAACGACGTGAATCCTATACTGAGAAACGGGTATCGAACAGGTTGCAGTCGACTAGTGGCTCCTAGAATGTGTGAAATTGACAAATGTTGGAAACCTGCGTTACCATGCGCTCGGCATTGTATATTACATATAATGTTGAATCCGGAACAATCTTTATTTGAACATTGTACCGCAAAGTTTTCTGATAATAGACAGTGTTCAACACCAGTACTTGATATATTACATGAACTACCGTTATGTACTGAACATGCCAGAAAAAGGGTGAGTTTCCAATTTTAAAGGGTTAATATCGTCGTTATTCCATAGTGCTTAATTAGGGGTAGTTTCAAAAAGATGAATCCCCCGATTTTACCAAAGCTTCTTGTTGATTAGAGGAGATAAACCATTAAAAAGCTTCATTTGCCTTCAGTCTCCTTCAAAGTTTCATTAAATATCTCCAAAAATATTGATTTTCGTAAAAAGAGTTTTAAATAAAAATTGAGGCTCATAAAAAGCTCTACAAAATACGTTATATACGTTTTTTATGTAAATCTATTCTTTTGGCTGTTAATATTCAAAATATCATAGTATTTGAACCGTTAGATCACCTACCATCAGTTTAAAGACATTTCTGGACATTTCGAGGAGTTTTTCAAACTTCATAGCCAAGTTTTCTAATAAGATCCTGTTTCATCCTTTAGTCATCCCATCAGTTTGTTGTTGATGTGACATTTCTATGAAACCACAGTAGAGCTCTGGTCCAAAATAAGGTCTCACCAATACTTACTTCTGCTTTCTCACTGACTTGTCACTTCTTTCTATTTTTAAAGATTCTAGTGAAGGGGAGTTAGGTTAAGCTGCACCTCTAAGGCTGAGTTTTGAGGTTAAGTGAAGCAATAATTAGAAATTTCTCAATGTCAACTTCAAATTTTAGCATCGTTTCAATTAAAAACCGATTTTCCCACCATTCCAATAACCGTATGAAAGTTTTTTTCAAAATCCCCAATTGAATTTGTTGATTTAGTAGAGATTGAAAAAAATATTTTAGTTGTGGAATGGGTATGAAAATTTTACTAATAATTTTAGGATAATTACAAATTATTCCAAGAAGGGAAACCGAAAAAATTGAAAAGAAAAGTGAAATTATCGGCGATGATTAGACCACAAAAAAGAAATAAAAAACGGAAAAGATCTAGCGCAAAATCCGAAGATCTCAACATATCTAGTAACACTTTGATAGAAACATCTGCCAAAACGTCCAATTCAGGTAAACTACCAATAATTTTCGGTATTTTTGTTTCATCTGTTTTCTATTGGTTTGAAATGTGACATTTTTACCCCAAAACTTATTAGTTTTTAAATCACCCTGTATTTTATTGGAAACAAAATCACTTCATTCTGATTCACCCTGTATCAGATTCAACTAATATTTTCGTTCTCGTAATTATAACAAGCAAAGAGAAATTTATATCAGAAATGAACTACAGGGTGTTTTGATTAAAATAAAAAGCAGATTTTGTCGCCTTGTACATTTTATCGCGTTTTTTTTTTCATTTTTTTTTTTGTTAATTTTTAGATCCTGACGATTTAACTGAAGCGGACTCTTCGACTTTGGAAGTCGAAGATATACAAATGATAGATCAGGTTCTTGGTTTAAATGGTGGCAATTTGCAAACGCAACCGCATCTATTAGAAGAAAATGACATAAATAACGTGTTAAATACTATACAAGTTGATGAATTTAACGACTTCTTTACAGGTAAACATATCTTTGTTAAATCGTTTTATATCCCCTCGAACCGGTCCTGTTGTTTGTTTACTTTGGCAATGTAAGGACCGGATCAGCTAGAACGGTTATCACAGTATCTAATGATTTAAAAAATTGTAAAAAACGTCAGATCCGGCCCTGTAGTTTGTTCAGATTATCTATGTAAACGAACAGCAGGACCGAATCAGCTTTATATGAATTTAACGACTTTTTTGTAGGTAAATTTTTTTTATTTATTATCAATTCGATCCGGCCCTGTCTATGTGATATAAACTGGCTTAGATAATTTTCAGTTTTATATAAAATTCGATGTTATATTGAAAACCGTACGAGTCGATCCGGTCCTGTTGTTTATTTACATGTGTATAAACAACAGGACCGGATTAGCTTAAACGGTTTTCTCTATCAAATCGAGTTATATAAAAAAATGAAAAGCATCGAAGTCGATCTGGTCCTGCTGTTTGACGTAAACGAAGAACAGGGCCGGATTTTTCACATATGCGTGTAATAATTTTTTTGGCATTTCAGTTAATAGAAATGGCGAATACGAACCGACGCGAGAAGAAACCGAAGAATTGGAAAAAGCTTTAGCTGCAGTCGATAACGACGTAAAATCTTTAGAGAAATTGAGTCAATCTCAGGGATTGTTGGATTCGTTATTAGACGAGAACGCTTTGAACGAAACTTTAGTACAAATACCGGAAATGTTCCATAACGGTTATGCGAGTTGCGGCGGTAATGCGGTTGCGCAAACGGCGTCGTTTCTTCTTCCCGTCGTCGACAATCAATCACATTCCTAACGATTCCCGAGGTAATTTATAGTACAATGGAGTTTTTAATTTGGTCGTCGATCGATTTGTAAGGGTCGCTTCAGTCACACAGTCAATGTTTTTATTTTATTATAGAGTGTATGTTATGGAATTAATTGTTTTAGGGTTAAAAAAAATATTTATTAACTTGAATTTATTTAAATTTATCTCTCTGTATAGCATTTTTATTTTAGTAGTAAAATTTTATACGACGACATTTAATTGTTGTTATTATTTTTACCTCTTAAAATCCCAAAAATAGAAATGATTGTTGTTTTTTTTTAGTTATTTTTTTTACATTTCAAAAAATCCCCAAAATTATTTGCTATAATTTTTACACCTTAATAAGATCTCAAAAATGATAGTTGTATTTCTAAAAATTAGTTTTTTACTTTCGCAAGGTTCCAAAAATAATTTTTAATATTTTTTTAATCATTTTATTACCTTGTATAAGATCCCAAAAATGATTTTCAATAATTTTTTTACCTCGAACAGGATCCCAAAAATTATTTTTATTTTTACTATGAAAATTGAAAAATTTAATTTTTCAATATACACAGTGTGTAAATAACTAATAAAAGCAATATAAATATAATTGAATGTTTTCGAAGGAAAAAAAAAAGAAATTTGTTGGTTTTTCTCAATTATTTGAACGATATTACCATAAAAATGAACTGGAATAAAAAATAATGAATTTACCTTAAAAAAATTCTCCTTCGACGTTTTTTTAACATCCTGTATATAAATTTGTAATCACTGCATCAAAATGTCACCTTTCATAATGAAAATATAAGTTTTCATCATCAAATTTTCACTTTTCATCATCAAAATTTCAGGTTTCACTATCAAATTTTCACTTTTCATCATTCATCATCAAATTTTCACTTTTTACCTGTCATCTTGAAAATATTACCTTTCATTATCAAAATTTCAGTTTCAATCATAAAAATTTCACTGTTTACATTTCATCATCAAAATTCCACTTTGCATAATCAAAATTTCACTTTTTTCCTTTCATCATCAAATTTCCACTTTTTACCTATCATCATGAAAATATTACCTTTCATCATCAAAAATTTACTTTTCATCATCAAAAGAACACTCTTCTCCATCAAAAGTGAACTTTTCATAATAAAAAATTCACTTTTCATCATCAAAAGAACATTTTTATTCTTCTAAATATCAGTTTTCATAATTAAAAATAAACTTTTCACCTTTCATCATCAAAATTTCACAACTCATCGCGTTTATTTAATGTAAAATAAATTTTTTTGGGGTATAAAAAATACAATTTTTCAATATACCTATAGCTAACAAAAAGAAAACATAATTCGGCACTTCTAGAACTGTGATTTCGCAATTAATCATATATATTTTCTAAAACGAGATTTTGTTCGAAAATTTCTATAACAAAATTCAGAAAATTCAATTTTTCAATATACAGGGTATGATATAAATACAAGAGAATCGATGGCGTTTTATACTAATTTTTCAATATTTTCACAAAAACTCATTTAGAAAAACAAATAACTAACTTACCTTAACATAATTTCCCTCCGATGTTTATTCTAACATCGTGTATATAAATTTGAAATCACCTGATCAATATTTCCATCTAGTTTCATTGTCCAACGAGTATTTTTTGTATCAAACGATATTTTTCTCGAATTTCTACGATGAAATTTGAAAATTTCTGTTTTTCAATATACAGAGTGTATTTATATCTGACAAATTACAAAAATCGTGATTATACGTTTCGAAAACTGTAAAAATAAGAATTTTTTTGTAATATTTGATTTATTATTATTAACTGAAATTAAAAAAATAACAATAATCAACTTACCCCGTTAAGATATAATTTTTCTTATACATTCTGTATATAAAATCGGAATTATTTGATCAAATTTTCGAAAAAATTTCGCAATTCATCGCATCTATTTAACAAAAAACGATTTTTTCCCCGATTTTCCACAACGAAATTTAAATAATAGAATTTTTATACAGAGCGCGTCAATAATTAATTAATATTTAAAAAATAACAAAATCATCGTGGATCTGAGAAAAAAAATATGAACAATTATTTAAAAATAATTTATTTCACAATTAGCTAATTTTTAGCGAAAAAAATAATAATTTTATGTAATAAAAAAACAGCAATAAACTTGTAATTTCGATTCAACACTGTAGAAAATAAGAGCTAAAAAAATAGAAATTAAAAAAAATTTTGCGCCTACTTCTTCCTCTTAACCCCCGAACCGTGCATTTCGATAAAAGACACCAAAGCTTCGGGTACTTGCCCCCTATAAACAATCGAATAAGTTTTGATGGCGTTCGCGGCCATACACCTCAAACTCAATTTGGTCTGAGTCTTCAAGATAATCTCCGCAACGCCTGCGAATTAAAAATATTTATACAAAACGTTAAGGAGAGTTCACGTTTACGATCGGCGGTAAATTTGCCGTCGGATATTTTACCTGTCGTCGCCGTATCCAATGGGGTTTCGTTGTATTTGTTGACGCAGTCCAAGTGAGCGCCGTTTTCGATTAAATCCGTTACGATCGAATGCATTGTGGAAAAATCGGAAACTGCTTTGTTATATGTAACTATTATATGTAAAGGGGTGTTTCTTTCTATGTCCATTGCGTTTACATTAGCCCCGCAATTTATTAATAATTTCGTTGTTTCTTTACAGGGGAATCTGGAGAAAAAAATTTTTTTCAATTTTTTTTTGGATAAAATTTTCAGAAATTTTTGATAAAAGAGATGATAATTCTGGCATATTTTCAAAAATTAGCGATTTCAAAATGTTTTCAACATTTTTTTTTTGTTTTTTTCGATATTTTAAAAGACATTTTTTCCAATTTTTGATCGACAAAAGTTACCAAAAAAATTAATAGAAAAGCATAAAATTTTGGCAAATTTTTAATAAATAACGATTACAAAACGTTTCTAAATTTTTCTTCTTTTAATTTTTAATGTGTTATTTGACATTCTTAGAAAAAAATTTAATAAAAAAGTAAAAAATTTAGTCATGTTTTCAAAAAATAAAGATTTAAAAATTTTTCTAACATATTTCCTATTCTTTATTTGACATTTTTGGAAAAAAATTGCATTTTTTCAATAAAAATTTCCAAAAAATTTGATAAACTAGAAAAATTCGACATATTTACAAAAATTGACGATTTTACAATGTTTCCAATAAAATTTAATATGAAAGTAGAAAATTTTGGTATATTTTAAATAAATAACGATTTAAAAATTTTTCAAACATTTTTTTGTCACTATTTTACACAAAATTCTCGAAAAAGAAATTACGAAAAAATTATTTTTGTAGGAGCCTAAAAATTCTACAAAGAATTTTTAAAAATATGTGCAAAATTTTTTTACAGAATTTTCAAACCACCTATCAAAATTTTTTTAAAAATTGCATCAACTCGAGATTTTTCATGAATTTTTTCGATTTTTAAAAATCAATCCCAGAAATTTTCAAAAAAATGTCAAAATTTCTTAAATTTCGAAAGCTTTCGAAAAAGTATTTATGCCAATTTTAGAAAGTTTTTTTTTGAAATTTGTTGACTGCGTCATTGAAATTTTAAAAAAATCACCTACGTTTTTTCATCTTTTTTTTTTGAAAAAAAGCATAATTTTTTGTGTAAGGGGAAGCAGGTAAATGTAGTTTTTAGAAAACTGTGTCCCAACATTTTCCAAATAAATTATCCAATTGAAAAATTTCTATTTGACATTTATGGCATCAATTTTTTAGAAATTTCTTCCAAATTTTCATGTATCAATGTAATTTTTTTTTAAATTTCTTAATTTTCTATATTTTCAATCACAAAATGACACATTTCCTGAAAATAAATGCATTTTTTCAAAAATTCCAAAATTATTAGATAATTACAAAAAATAAATATTTTTTTTGATGATACTAAATATTTTTTTTCCAAATAAAGAATGGAAAATGAAAATTAGGATTTTTTTTACAAAATACCCTTTTTTGAACAACTTAAAAATATAAATAAAGTAATGATTCAATAATCCCATTTCAAAATAAAATTTTTCAAAAATTTCGATAAACCATTAATTATTTTGAGTGAGGATACATTTTTGGACTACAACGATCCGGAACCGGAAAAATGTCACTTACTTGCACACATCTTTAATGTGAAACTCATCTACGGGCGTATCAGAACTACAGGCCAAATGTAACAAAGAATATCCATTCCTTTGAGTCATATTCAACTGATTTAATGTAAAAACCATCCTCTGAATATTGAAACGTTCCTCTTCGGAAAACGTTTTCATAATTTTCGTTAATATCGTTAAAAAATACAATGTCGTTGTGAGGTTATGTTCAATGTTATCCTGTAAACGAAAAAGAAAATAAAAAAAATCCGTTCGATCCTGGCTTTCATTCACATTATCCAACAAATATTTTCTAGGCAAGTTCGGTCCTGTTCTTTGTTTACATTAACAGTTCAAACCTTTTCTAAAATCGAATCGATTTTGGAAGTAGAAGAACCTAGAACGTTGTAGAAACTGACAGTTTCAATATGAAAAAAATCGAAAGTGTCCCAAATACCATTAGAAATACAAAATTGAACTGAAATTCTCGGCAAGTCCAGTCCTGTTATTTATTTACAATACTAAACAAATCTGACAAATAACATTGTCGAGAAACTTCTGGAGTCGAGTAGATTTTGGAGGTAGAAGAATCTAGAACGTTGTAGAAACTTCTGGAACGACGTATTACTGAATGAAATGGCGAAGAAGTTATCAAAATTGACAGATTCAATGAGATTTCAGGTCAAAATGTCAACAAAAAAATTATTTTATATGAAGTATACCAAAAATAAAAGATAAACCATCATTAAAACATATCAAAAGGGGTATTAGCAGTGAAAATTTGAAGGTATTTTTGGAAACGAGTCGATTCTGGAGTTAGAAGAATCTAGAGCATTATGGTCACTTCTGGAAAAACGTAAGGTATATCTAGAAAAATCTGGAACCTTCGAATCACTTCTGGAACGTACGGTCCTGTCCTTTATTTACATCAAACGAACAAACCTAACAAATAAAATGACTATAAATTACAAAATAACACAAAAACTGTCAAAACTGACAGTTCCAGCATGATAAATAAAGAAACGTTAAGAACATCTAGAGGAAGCTGGAATGATGGTTATGTCCTTTATTTACATCGACCGAACAAACCTGTCAAATAAAATGACAAGAGAATTCCAAATAACACAAAAATTGTCAAAAATGACAGTTCCCCATCAAAAAATCGAAAACTCTCCCCTAAATATCGTCAAAAAACCAGAGATATCAGACACATCAAGTCCGGTCCTATCCTTTACCATGAGAAATTGAATTAAAAATCGTAAGGAATATCTAGAAGAATCTAGAACGTTGTAGTCACTTCTGGAACGTCCGATCTTTTCCTTTATTTACGTCGACCAAACAGACCTGTCAAATAAAATGACTAGAAATTACAAAATAACACAAAAACTGTCAAAATTGACGGCTCCCCATGAAAAATCCAATAAACATACCGAAATATATTGTTAAAATATCAGAGATACTCAGCAAGTCCGGTACTGTCCTTTATTTGTTTTAACCGAACCAACCTGTCAAATAAAATATGTGGAAAATTGTCAAAAATGACATTTCAAAGAAACGAATCAGTATAAATGGACGAAAGAAAAAAAACTTACCATACAAGTTTCCGGATCCTCTTTACATACATTTTTTTTCATATTGTCTCTATTACGTTCCAATTCCGTTACGGCGGCTGCGAATACTTCGTAAACACAATCGAACGATAAAGAAATGTCGACGTCCAACATTTGACAGAACACTTGGGCGAATCTCAGAAGATCCTTACCGACCGGTACAGATGTCTTCAATCTTAAGCGGAGGGCGTGCAACCACAATTCCAAACACCTGAAAAATACGATAAACAACTACATCCTGGTCTATGAGCGTCGTATTCGATTTCATAATAGGAAAAAAATAACTTTTTACCTATCAAAACGGGCGTTATCGGCAAAAACCGCTCCTCTGTATATCACTGGATAAGGTACTTCGGCGTTGTGGGTTCCCAAGATTCTTTCTCTAATGGTTAAAGCTTCCATGTGGAGACTGTTGTGATTTTCGCTTATGGCTTGGAGTTCTTGGATCGTTTGACATTCTATCCAGTTTTCGTAGGCTTCGATGGGTTTGATCATTTTTTTCTTGATCGGATTATCGGGATCACTGTATCTATGGGTTTGCAAATAGATGTGACAGTTTTGGATTGAAATTTTGTTGAAAAAATAAAAGAAAAAGAAGAAACTATATGGTAGAAGTGTAAAAATTATTAGTAATTTGGCGAAAATTGTTCCAATTGGGTATAAATTGTTTCTAGTCATACTAAAATTTTTCTAGTCCAATGAAAATTGTTTTTAGTGTGACGAAAATTGCTTCAGCTGAACACAAATTGTTTGGGACGCACGAAAATGGTTCCAGCTGAAAACAAATTGGTTTTAGCGCGACGAAAATTGTTCGTATTCAGAAAAAATTGGCTGCCTAAGCAAAAATGTTACAAGTTTGACGAAAATTGTTCTGACAGGATACAAATTGTTCCGAATTGGACGAAAATTCTTCCAGTAGGCACAAATTGTTTCGATTCGAACGAAAATTGTTCTATTCTAATGAAAATTTTATTTAATGTGACGAAAATTTCATCATATCAAATTATTACCATTTAGACAAAAATTTCGACGAATTTGTTCCCTTAGGGTGAAAATTGACTTGAATCCAACGATCTAATTCTCTTAATATACTAACCTTAATTGCATTGCTAAATACATGTATTTATAAGCTTTAACGATGTTGTAGTTTTCTTTATCGTTGGCAAACGACGCTCCCAAAAGTTCCAAAGCCTCAATTTTATCTTCTACCGAAATATCTTCTCTGTTAATCAAGAATTCCACTACCGCTTCTTTGGTTTTTTCAGCGGCGGCTTTGATCGCCGTCATCCCTACGTCGTTACTGCTAAATTTCGCATCGTACAAAAGAAGTTGCTTAACAACTCCCACGTGCCCGCATTCGGAGGCAAAATGTAACGCAGTACCTCCACAATGAGCTCTTTCGTTCGGATTCGCGCCTTTTTCCAACAAATAACGAACCTGTAAAATTCCAAATGGATTTTTTTTCCCAAAATTCAACACACCCCTACTCACTATTTCTAAATGACCCTTATAAGAAGCTATCATGAGGCAGGTGTTATTATATTTATTCGCTAGGTGTATATCAGCCTTATGGTGTATTAGATATTGTACCACGTCCAAACGGCCGTCGAAACAGGCCGCTCGAAGTGGCGTAGAACTCGTTTTAGTACCGTGGTTTATATCGGCACCGGCTTTTATTAAATATTTACATATAATTAAATGACCTAGAACCAACATAAATATCAAAAAACCCTCGTATAGAAATAGTTAATTGACTTAGTATCAACATGAATATAAAAAAACCCTCGTATACAATACGAATAATAATCGCAAATGAACAGATTGTGACGCGAATGGAAATTCCTATAACTATAAAATACTAAGGATGAAAAGTTTTTTTTTCTTTATTTTGATCACACTATATATAGGCTTACCTGCACATGCGGCGCACCAAAGTGCCGTAGCACCGTCTATCACATAACCATCGAATCTAACTATACCTTCTACTTCTAGATTAGGTTCGTAATTTGTTAATAACATTCTAACAACTTTATCGTGTCCATTTTTCGCTGCTATTATCAAGGGGGTACATTCTTGTCCGTCATCTTCTATTCTCTGTCAGAAATTCAAAGTAACTTTAACAAAAATGTAACGTCAAATTGGTATAATATAACCTCTAATACCGCTATTTCTATTTCCACAACAATTCTTTCTACATCACTGTCATTTCGTAACGAGGCTAGATACGTGATTCTTCGTTTTCCTGTAATTTGGCCTTTGCCTATACGGTTACTCATTTATTGGTTATTATAGTTCTAAATGGAAATAACCTGAGATTTGATATGAAAGTAGGAAAGAAGAGATTATAGATCCAGATCCAGATACACGTAGTAGAGAACAACTAAGAAAAAGGTAGAGTGAAAATCTAGAGCCAGGATTAGGAAAAATATCAAAGAAAGAACAGGTGTTAGACCTATTATGGAAGAAAGAAGGAGAAAAGATATCGTAGAAGGTACAGGCGTTAGACCTATTATGGAGGAAAGAAGATCCTGTAGAAATGACTGAAACATACGAGGTGTATCAAAATGAATCTAAATATATTGTACTTCTAGTACAATTCAATCTTTCTCAGTCCAGCAAATATTGTTCTAGTATGACAAAAAATGGTTATAGTCCAATGAAAATTGTTCTAGTTTGACAAACAATGGTTTTAGTCCAACGAAAATTGTTTCTATTAAAAAAATGGTTTTTTGGCAAAAATTGTTACAGTAGAACAAAAAACATCTTCAGTGCAACAAGAATTGTGTTTAGTCCAACAAAAGATGCTTTTAATGAAGACTAAATGTTCTTATTCTAGAAAAATTGTACCATTAATTTAAAATTGTGTTTAATATTAATTAAACAAAAATTCAACAAAATTGGGTAACAATTGTTTCATCTAGACAAATATTGTTTCTAGTTTGATGAAAATTGTTCAGGAGGATAAACAATGTTTTTATATGACCAAAATTGCTTCACTTGCTATACATTTATCAAAACTAATAATAGTTGGACAAGAATCGTTTAACAAATGTTCTTCATGTCAGTCAACAACTGTTTTACTTATAACTAACCTTTCAGACATACATTTTTAACAATGCTTCCTGTATAACAAAAGCTTGTACACCAATAAAAGTATTTTAACCAAAAAAAGCTCTTCACAAACATCCAGTATACAAGTTTTCAGTAAAATATTATATGAACCACACAGTATAAGAGGTCAACTGAAATATTTTCATCTATTATTAGCACACGTGTTGTTTTTCTGGATTTCAAAAATTCACTGAGGTTAAGTGATTCTTAAAATAAATTTTTAAACTATAACAAATAAAGGAAACTTAAAAAAATCATATAAAAACAAACAGAATCGAAATTATATGAGTTTATAACATTTTTAGGACTGAGATAATTAACATCATTTGAAATGGAGTTTCTAATTATAGTTTTTTTGATACGCGATTTTTTCGATAAAAATATATCGAATTAAAAATAAATTTATACAGGATCTTCGAAAACTAATGATATAAATTGTTATTATCAGTTTTGATGGGCTATTTCCCAAGATTAAGTGAAGAAACCAAGAAAATAACATTATATTGGTTTTATATATCCTAAAAGAGTATATATTGAGTTAAACTCCACAATACAGTGTTAAAAGTGAAGCAAATTGAACATACTCTTGTAAAATTTAGAATACTTGAAAATAAAATTAGAAGCTTAACTTTTTATGGTAAAAAATCTTTTCAAAAAGAATATATAAGTGAAATATTGTTATATATTATAAAATTATGTATTGTAAATAAGTAAAATGATATTCTACAAATACTTTACCTCTATAATAAATAACAATCGCCAACTTTTAATATAAATAAAATAAAGTTATTATTTGCGTGATATGTTATCTATTTAAAACAAATAATTGATTACTACCAAAGTGTGAAGGGAAAATATTACTAATAAGAGATAATACTGTCAATTTTCAAATGATTTCACAGATTTGGACTATTCTAGACAACAAAAATTGTAAGTATTATTTTTAGATATCAAACAAAACATTTAGGTGTGTAAAATTGCACTATCATTTTGTATATATCTTAAAACCTATAGAATGTACATTTTTAGAAAATACACGTGATTAAATGATTTTTCAAGACTCACCTCATTTATAAGTTCATTCACTTTAGTTTTGTCAAGTCCACTTATTAAAGTATACAAAGCAATTGACATTCCATCCTTGGATGCAAAATATACGCGATTCTTTATGGACTCCTCCGGTTTGTACATTACTGAATGACATTTAAATTTTTCTAAATATGAAAATAAAGATTCTTTCACAACTAGTTGAAATACTTCTTTAATCAAATATTTTTAAAGACTGACTAGTGACTCTACAATGACAATTAGTTGACAACAGACATTGACATCTTCTTGGTAATATCATAGACAAATATATCATAGATAATTTAAAAATTTCTATAATTCTTGATTATCTCTTAATATATTATATTAACATTAAGATATGCTTAATATTCAAAATTATAAATTGCTACTCCAAATTTAATTAATATTTATTAGGAGAGCCTTCACTTATAAGTAATATGCAACACGTTTGGCACCACGTATAAAGTGTTGCATAACACCCACTTAACATAATTTTTTGCATAAATATCTGTAGATTTTATTATAACTGATTTATTATATAACTGCATATTTTTTTTTTGTTAAACTTATATATTACTAAAACGCAACACCTATAACACATGCGTACATTCGAAATATTTATCTGTATAATGATTCCATCAAGAGATTAATATTTATTTTATTTTGGTTGCCTAAAATCTATAGCTCCCTCATGATTCATTAGACTCTTTTTATTTCTTATCAGTGTGATATTTAAAGGTAAAGGGTGAATATACATTAAAACAACATAAATAAAATTGTTTTTATTTGCTAAAAAGGTGGCGGTAGAACTTCATTACTTTAGATCTCAGTCTGTCGATGTTTCATTTGAAAAAAAATGTTTCTGATTTTCGGACAATTCATATTAGTTATTATTTCTTACAATTATGTTAAAAATTGTGCATTAGGCGTTATCTATGAAAATAACCGAAGAGTGCAAATCTTAAAACATAACTTGCATATTACTTATTACATTAAAATCTAGTCGTTATATAAACAAAAAAAGGAACAAAATGCTTAGTGAATACTGAAAAAATATTTAACATTAAAATTAGAGATCACATGAATTTTTATCCAAATGTAACCATTTTAACAATTAATCAACAAATTTCGAAAAAAAGGAAAGGCTCATATTCCAAATACAATGTTGACAGCTATTTCTTATCTAGTTGAAATTAAGCAGCAGTTTTTGAGGTCTACTAAATCCATTTTCATTCAAATTGAAGTTCTTGTGATACAGGGAGAGATAAAAAATATTAAACATGGGATAAAGATAGAGAGGAAGACAGAGAAGTGAATGACAGATACATATAAAGCAATAGAAACAAAGATAGAGAGAAAAGTATGTATAGTATATAGTATAGATAGAGATAGATAATTTTTTTTGTACATACAAAGAGAAATATGCATAAAGTGATATATAGATAAAGATAGGGACATAGATAGATAAAGCTAGGGATAGAAATGATGAAATATACTTGGAGATGAAGTAAAAGATAAAGACACAGATGTAAATAGATTTGATAGTAGAAATATTGATATATAGATAAAAATAGATATACATAAAGAGAAAAGAATATATATAGACATACAAATACAAATAAAACAGAAATTAAAATGGAATGATAGAATTCAAAAAATAAATAGTGAAGAACGAAATAAGAATAAAACAAAATATATAACAAAGAAGAAATAGAATGTGATAAAACGAAGCCAATTGACAGAATGAAGATTATTATAAAAAGGAAGCAACAAAAATGAAAGAATCTAATAAGTAAAATAATGAAAAAATGAAGTGTGGGATACGAGAAAAGTAGATAAAGTTATGTAAAGGTACAAATACAAAAGAAAAGATTGAGATATAGATAAATATCGATATTAGAAGTGAATAGTGATAGAAATACAAATGGAGATAATTAAAGACGTATAGATATAGAGAGATTAGGATAAACAGATTAATACAGGGATATATAGATGTTGGTATAGACACAGATAGAGATGGGATAAGGAATAAACAATAAAGTGAGAATAGAGAAAGGTCTAGAAGATAAAAAAAGAGTAAACATGATTCTAACTGTGAAGGAAAGGAAAATGATAGTGAAGCACAGGAGAAAAGTATGTAGAAGAAATAAATGAGAATAAAGTGAAAAACTAGTGGAAATGTATAGCAAAGGAAGAAATAGAGTTTGATGAAAATGAATCATGAAACAAAGTGATTAAATAAATATAAATAGGAATGAAGGATTAGTAAGGAAAAAGGGAGACGTGAGATGAGAGAAAAATGAGATAAACGTTGAAATAAAGGTAGAAAGCAACAATTATTCAAAGAAAATAATAGTGTAAAAGAGAAGAATAGAAATTGAAGAGAAACTAGAAGTGAAAAAATGATAATAAGAATTAGATAATCAGTGAGAATATGAAAACGAAGTGGAAAAGATGAAAATAACAAAGATGGTGTACGATTGAATTCAAAAAAGAATAGTAAAGAAGAGAAGAGAAGTATGAGAAATGGGGAAATGAAATAAAAAATAGCGACAAAGTGGAAAAGGAAAGAAATAGAATAGAGACGATTGAGAGAATGAAAATTATACTTAGAAGGTAGATAACAGATGATAGTTGTGAAAAGAGGAAAGAGAGATAAAGTAACGCAAAGAAAAATGTAAATGAAAATGAAATGAAAAAGTATGCAAATTTAAATAAACAATGGTTATAATTGAAAAAAATATATGTTGCAACAAGAAATGAAGGAAAAGATAAATGCAGAAAAGGAAAATTAATTAGGAAAACAGCATGGAAAGTAAAAGTACAGGACTAGAAAGATAATGCGATTATAACGAAAATAAACATTTTATAAGTGATATAATAAAATAAATTGAAAGAAAAATTATAGTAGGTGAATGGTGAAAGAAAGAAGTATGAGAAAAGGTATTGAAAAAATTTGGAAATATTAAATTGAGAATCGTAGTTTATGATTCAATGTAATTCATGCAATTTTGGTTATTTGTTAAAACCTTTCCGTTGTTTCGTAAACAATATAACAAATAAACAATAAAACAAACATTTGTACGAATCGAAATTTCTGGTAAATTTTAACAATAATACCTATATACATATAGTAAATTTTAATAACATGATAAAACATTTAATATCTTTTTTAACAACATATATATTATCGTGTGTATTATATCATTATATATGACTAATAGAGAGCTCACTTTAATTTAAATTTTCCACGAATTTTCTACCAAATATTTTAACGGAATATTGGTTTTATTGAGATAAAATTCATGTTAAACAAAATAACATTCACGCGAGAAAAAAACCGTATTTAAACATCGGTAATTTCTAAACATCCAATACGTATTCCACTCCGTAGAAATAACGTTTTAAACAACAAGATGTCACTTTGACAGGTCATAAAAATATTGGTCATTATTAAAACCGAATAGATCTCTATATAAAATATTGTAATTGTTAAATTTTTAAATGAGTAATAACCACTACTAGACCATTTCATTTTATATTAATTTTGACACGTTAATTGTATTACAAAACAATTTTTTTCTTTCTCCCAACATAAATCCTCTTTTATTCCGTCATTACCTCGTTTCGTATATTATTATTTCATCATCAGACGTTCAATTTTATACGTGACATTATTTGAATTCGACTTAGTCTAAGCAAGTTATCAACTGCAAATTTAGTTAATAACAAGGACACTTGGTGTCAAAATAAGGACGATTATACGAGGATGGTCCCAGATCGAGATATGTCGGTAGTTAATACCACTACATAATTTATACAGCATATATTTCAAGTTGGAACACGTTTTTTTAGTATTTATTTGATTAATAATGAAAGGCATTAGCTCAATTAATATAAAAGTTGAACTAGATTATAATATGGGTGAGACTGAAACTTCGTTATCAACAGTGGAATATTGGGTAGCAAAGTTTAGACGAGACTGTACGTTCTGTGAAGACCAGCAGTACACTAGTCGATCAAATGAGGTTAATAGTCAAGAAATGTTGAAGAAAAACCACGAAATGGTACTGGATGATCGTCGATTGTAAATGCGTGAGCTAGCAGACACAATAGGCATTCAATTCGAATTGTGACATTTTGGACACGAGAAAGCTGTGCGAAAGATGAATGCGGTAATTGCTTGCTAGATTTAGACTTTTCGGATTATTTTCTGTTCCTAGACTTGAATAAATAGTTCGGTGGTCAAATGGAGAGGTGATTTCGACATTTAATAGCTATTTTAATTAACTTGACGATTCTTATTATGAAAAGGGTATCGAATTTATGGAGCTGGAAGGAGATTACGTTGAAATATTTCGAAATATTTGTGTTTTCTTTGTTGGACCAGGTACTTCTGGGATCATCTTCGTATTGAGTATAGTCTTGTTGTAATGTTATGTTTGTTATTGAGTTCTCGCATTCAAGAAATTTGATTGTGGACCTGAAATGAGAAAAAAAAATTCATTAATCAATAAGTGCACAACACTTAAATCGCTTGAATCAACTTAATGTCTACGTGTATTTGACATCTCCATTATTTGAAAGCGATCTAGCAGGATCTTTCTAATACCCAGTGGTTTCATAATTTGTTTCATTATTTTATACAAGTTGAAAACGGGAATAGATACAGAAAAGATAAATACAATTAGAGATAAAGACACATATACAAGTAGATTTCTCGGAAACAAGAGTAGTAACAAATAGAAATATAGTTAGAGAACTATTGAGATACATCATATTAACTAAAAATTTGGACATGAGGAAGTTGTAGACAAAATGGTTGCCGCTTTTGGTTGCAATACTTGTTTAGATGTTTCCATAGATTGTTTAGCAATATCTCAAAAAAATAAAACTTTCTAATCATGGGCGGAACTTGAATTAACCACTTTAAAACGGAAACAAAAAAAATTATAGACTGAAAAAGGAAAATCGATTCTAAAACAGAAAAAGACCGTTCCAACTGTAGTAATTTTTTTTATGTAAGTAACACAATTTTCGACAGTATGTAGTTCATTTAGAAATGTTTCAATATCTCCTGTAAGTATTTTTATTAAATAATTACGATTTATGATAATTTTCTTAAGAATGTCTCTTTATGACGAACGGTATAAAAATCTACATATTTTCCAAACCATAAATTTTAAGTTAAACAAATAATACATTTTTGAAAAAAAAATCGTTAAAAAAATTCATTTATGCCATCTTTAGATTGTACAGATTGTCCCTGTAAAAATTACAGATTGTTTACCATTAGGCATGATCCACCCCTGGTTTTCAGATGGTATTGTGGAATTATTTATTACGTCAAATGCACTACAACGACATACGTAATCATCGATTAAAAATTTGTTATATTCGAATATATAATTTGGAAAATACATTGAATATAAATTCTGATTTCGTAACTTTAAATGTCTATAGCTCAGGAACGAGGGATCGTGTGATTTTTATCATGTCACAGCATTATTTTTAAGTCATCTACTCAATTTCGAATTTTTTGTAGTCTGTATATCAATTTGTAGGTGATTTGATTACCTTTCAATTAGATACCTGCCATTTTTTGCGAAAATCCTACCATTACGATAATTAGAAAGAAGCAAAGAAATTAGGATAGTTTGGGGTAGTTTACACCATTAGACGTGTGTATATTAATCTGAATAATACCTATCGTTGTACCACTAGCACTATATAATTAAAAATAACTTCATTGTGGTAATATCAAACTGAATGTAAATATAATTGAACTTACCTATAATTTGGTACACCATTCGCTATTCCCTAAATGGAATACTAAAAATTTCAAGTATTATTATTGTTATTATCACTAGGAGCGTCGTTTTCTTCTATATTTTCCCCTACAATTTTATTTTTCGTATCGAAATCTTCTTTATTAGAAACTTCCGATGTAGTAGAAGACGCCGATGAAAAATTATCTTTTTCATTTTCGTTAATTTTTTCATTGTACGATTGACTATTATCTAAAAATTTTGGCATCGTCATCGGGAAATTAGGTAACAGCCTTTTATCGGTGACTTTCCCCATAAACGATCTGATTTCTTCGAAATATGAATCCTCATTGATATTTCTCGATGTAACTTGGTTTTTCCGTAGATTTCTCTCGTCTAAAATGGACGGCCCGTCAGCTTCGTGCTTCTTGAGGTGCCTATCTAAATTAGTTTGCTGTCCGAAGCATCTTTCGCATAAAGAACATTTGAAAGGCTTCTCCTTGTTATGAATATTCCTAACGTGCCTTTGCAAATTACTCGATATACTAAAAGACCTTTCGCAATATCTGCATTTGTAAGGCTGTTCCCCGGTGTGCGTTCTCAAATGCCTCGTTAAATTCGCCGATCGCGGAAAAACTTTTCCGCAGAATTTACATGCGTATCTGTCTTTAAGTTTAGTACCCGACGTTTCGAATAATTTCGGCGTCTGCGGTTGCGCCGTTTGGCTCCGCATCATATCGAAAGGCATTAGATTGATTGGAGGACTAAGAACCACTGGATTTACGAAAGGATATCTTTGTTTACAGTTCGTGGGGGAACTAGGATAAGGTAAGGATAATCTAGGAAGGTTTTCGTTTTTCTGCGCCCGATACATCACTTCTAACATCATCGGATGTATGGATTGGTGAGGAAAAACTATTGGGTAAGTAGGTAATTGTTGATTCGAAGTCTTTGGTAATGTCTTATTATTATTTTTAGCTTCTTCGTCTATCTCACTGTTTACACTAAAAGATGATGGAGATACTAAGTTTCTGTTTTCGTCTTCGATTTGTCGTCTGGACAACATCATCGACATCTTTTTATGATCTACTCTTAAATCTAGCGGTTGTTCATCGTTGTCTTGCGATTGAGCCGGATGACATGCCGGTGACATGTGAGGTCCTGGTGATTTCGTGTTTCTCGATAAATCGAAAGGCATTTCATCTCCTGGTGGTACTCTTATGGAGAGAGGATAGATAGCGGCTTGTTTGGGGGAACTGTGACCTCCTGCAGCTACCAACATTTTTCTTGGAAAGGAATCTTTTTCGCGCATGGTCGACGCAAATAGAATCGGAGATGGTGAACAGCGACCCCTAGGGAAATCAGCGGTGACAAAGTTCATGAGAAGACTCTGGAATATAAAGAAAATATATAAGAAAATTGCACTTATTTCATATCAATCATAAACTTTTCCTTTTCGATGTTTTTAAAAGCTTTCCAGATATATGCATGAAAATAATCTGGGAAAAATTGATCTGGACATCTTGCTGGTTACTCCATTCTGCCTTTTCTGTTTTGAAAATGGTAATTCGAGTTATTTCTACTCAATTATGTTGATGCAACACTATATTAAAGCTAATTGGCATTGAAAATTGTAATAAGAAGTAAGAAGAACAGGATAATAAGTCCCCTACAAGATACAGGATGCAATGGAAGCCTTTGAATCCATTTATATGAAGATCCATACTCTGGAATGCCTCCGGATCCTTTTTTGTGAAGATACACATTCTTAAGGACAGAAAGATCCATATTATTTAAAGATCCCTGAACATAGGAGATTCCAGATCAATTTCTATGAAGATTCGAGCATTGGGAAGGATATAGATTCAGTTTATTTGTAGATCCCTGGATAGAGAAGTTTCCAAATCCATTGATATGAAGATCCATACTTTGCAAAGTCTCTGAATCTATTTATGTTAAGATAAACATACTTAAGAACAGAAAGATCCGGTTTGAAGATTCGTGGACAAAGAAGCTTCTAGATCTATTTATATGAAGATTTAGGAATTGGAGCTTCAAAACTAGTTTTTTTTAAGATCCTTGAATAGGGAAGCCTTTAAATCCTTTTATATGAAGATACATATACTGGGACGCTTCCAGATCTATTTTTTTGAAGATCCAAGCATTGGGAAGCATATAAATTAAGTTTATTTGGAGATACCTGCACCGAGAAGCCTCCAAATCCATTTATATGAATATTAATACTCTGGTATGAATCATATGGTACATCGCTTGCAAAAATACATCGATTTGAAAGGCAATTATGTTAAAAAATATAGGAAACTCTAAGCTTTCCAAACAAACCAATAAATATGATTTTAATAGTGAGAAAAATTATTTTATAGATAAACTTCGTATATTTGATTTGTTCAGAGATGTAATTTAAGTTTTGGTGATTGTGTTAATTCGAATATTGAATAATCACCGTTACAAAGAACCGGATATTGTAGTCGATATCGAAATGAATTAAATTCCGTATTGGAATTTGATAGAAAAAAAACTGAAGCCTTAAATTTGATTTCTAGTTAAAATTACTCGATCAGATTTAGTTGAATTTTATTTTATGGGTAAAACTAATCCAAATTTTAAGGTTTGATATAAAGAACGAAAGATATCACGAATTAACTCACTAGATTGTTGTTGAACAAATTTTAGGAAGCAAAGTCAATTATGGTGAAGTAATTACTAGTTTATTATGTGTATAGGGTGTTTTTCGTGATTTATCTGTAAAATTTTTATGAAATTTTCACTAATCACATGAATATAATCACCAAAACGAAACTAACCACCTCGTATGGTTACTCAACTTACCTGTCTCATGTAGCAAACGTGATATAAGATGAAAATGTGATGATCCAGAAACTGTTTATTGTTAAATTCAATTGAAACGATATGGAAACCATTTCCTAATGAAGTTTTCACACCTGAAACAAATAAAAACTTTTTTGATATTTCAAAAAATGGTGAATGCGTCGTAGCTACGGAATATTTCATTAGTTTCACCCGTATATTTTTGACTGTGACCTATTAGATTCAATTTTTACTTCGCATTCTTGTAAACGACGTGAAGGGTTCCAAGCTTTGTCGCTGTGCCGGTCGGATCCCCGGGCTGGGGCTGGTCTGGAGGATCTACCAGGAAAAATAAATTTCACGGTAGATTTATGTAATATACGAGATCTTAATATGAATAAAAACGCTGTACCTCAGCATCTACACTCATCCCTGGACAGATCATCCTCTAAATTCGTTTATATGAGTATCCATACCATGGAAAACCACTGGATCTATTTTTGTGAAGATACACATGCTTAAGGAAAGGAAGATCCATTTTATTTGAAGATCCTTGAACATAGAAGACTCCAGATCAATTTCTATGAAGATACAGACACTGCAAAGCTTAAAGGTCTATTTTATCTGAAGTTCCCTGGACAGAGCCGCCTCCAAATCCATTTATATTAAGATCTATACTCTGGAAGGCCTCTGGATCCATTTTTGTGAAGATACACATACTTAAGGACAGAAAGATCTAGTTTATTTGAAAATCCTTGAACTTAGAAGACTCCAGATCAATTACTTCAGATCCAAGCACTGCAAAGCTCAAGGTCTATTTTATCTGAAGCTCCCTGGATAGAGAAACCTCCAAATCCATTTATTTGAAGACCCATACTCTGGAAAGTCTCTGGATCTATTTATGTGAAGATACACATACTTAAGGACAGAAAGATCCATTTTATTTGAAAATATTTGAACATGAAAGACTCCAGATCAATTTCTATGAAGATCAAGGAACTGCAAAGCTTAAAGGTTTATTTCTCTATTTCGTTTCTCAATTTGAGCTAAATTGCTCACTGAAAAACACTTTTTTTTTAATCAGCGAATAGCCAATTATCACTGAGAACCAGATCTGGACTATAGTTGTGTAATTCCTTCAAACGATCCAACAACTTTATGAAGTATTCGTTATTGATTTTTATTTTTTTCTTAATACATTCTGGCATCTTTTTCGTACAGTGTCATCAACTGATTTTTCCAAAATGTCCGAAAATTTATCAAATTTGAGTCTCCAAAATGTTTATCAGCCTTGAGTCTGTTAAATGTTCTGCTTCGCGCCATTGAAGTTGACTCTGGTTGTACGAGTATGAAAATCTTTAAAAAATACAATCTTTCGACATAATCCACTAAGTAAATTCTAATAATTCTTGAAATAATATTATAGTGAAAGGTATTTAAGTATGTAACCGCCTACAGTGTTTGGCACGTGAAGCAGAGCTCTAAAATGACATTATTATAGAGATCGTGCGGTGTATACCGAACGATTATTATTAGACTGGCAGGACTTTCTTTGCCTGTGGCGCTGTAAATTCTTTTAGATTGATAGGTAAATGAATCAGAGCAAGTAAAATCATTTTGTCGCGAGTAATTGTTTTTTTTATTCTTTCTCTTACTAGTTTGTTGTCGTAATTTATTTTGTTCATTCAAATTAAAATTAAGAGAAACTTTTCATCGTTAATTAGTAAATTAAACGACGTAATGAGTTTTATAATAAATACATTTCAAAAGAAGATTACCCCAAACAAATAATTACATGAGAAAACGCACTTCGATATTAATAATCCCGTAACTTTTCGGTGGTTTCTTTATTTATTTATTTCACGTAAAAATCTTTCAAAATTATATGGAATTTTGACAAACTAACAAAGCGAGGATTGTTTGTTGAATTTCAAGCCTAAAACTAAAGATGTCAGTACTTATTGGTGTATAGAGTTGTACCTTGACAAAAACTCTTCAAAGCAGAAGACAAAACTATCTCTAACTCCCACTGATAACCCTTCAGTTCAAACAAAAACCGTTTTTAACAGTCAAAACATCGAATCGATGGATCATCCACCGTACAGTCCTTATTTGGTACTCAATGATTTCTATTTCAGCAGATCAACAATCAATTGCTAGAACGTTTTTCTACACCCGAAAAAGCGATTGATGCTTTCAAATAACATGTTCTGGAGGTACTTCAATTTGAATGGAAAAAAATACTTCGAAAATTGGTTAAACCGCATGCTATTTGAATAGCAACTCTCGTATAAGCAATGACTTGTTAATACAATGTAACGCACACCCCCATGTCTCTAGAATGGTACGCCAGTATCTTCAAGAGGTAGTTTTCAGACTGGTCCGCAAACAGTCCGGACTTGAACCATATTGATCGTTTGTGGAACAACATTTACAGAAGGGTGAAATCTACAGGTAATCTTCATCAACTACAAGAAGTGTTAATACCTCAAAGGCATTTTGATTTGTTTAGTTTTAAAAGAAAACGATGTTGAAAACTTGTAAAGTCTTTTTTGTTTATTGAGACAGATATCTTTCAGTTAACCTTCGTATTTTCATGACTAATTTTGTTTTGTCATTTCACCTTAATCTATATTGGAGTATTTTGATAGGAATCGTATCATTTCAATGTGAAAATCTAGATGTAATAGATGAAAAACTATTTATAAATGAATATAATTATTTTAATAATTAATTAATATATTGTTAATTATGGACAATAGGTTTTTTTGTTTTTTTATCGTCTAACAAGAAACCATTACAAATATGTATGGTAGTTTATAGATTTCTTTAATTATTTGAATCAATACTAGATTGGGATAGCTGTTAACTTTCACGAAATGGGTTTTTAACACATGAATGGAGCGTTTGTTTTATATTTTCACTTTTTCTTAATTAAAAACAAATGAGAATATAAGCTAGTTACAGATCTTTGTCTATTTTTTTTTGTACATACAAGAGATTTATTCATCATCAACCAAAAAAAAGTTTTTGGGTACCCCAAAATCCCAGACAACGATATTTGGTTGCAAAAATATACCAGTTTTATATGAAAACTTTCCAAACTAAAAAATAAGCAAGATCATACTCAGATCATGAAGTTAATATCATGGATGCCAACTATTTTTTGTTGAGTTTTATAGAACTAGTTCTTAATTTGACAATTTTTGCTGATACTTCTATGCTAGGATCCAATGTATTACTCATTACAGTTCTCGGGTATGTTAACTTGATCTATTTGTACCTTATTGACCATTCTGGTACATTTTATTATTAAATTATGACCATATATTAAGTCTTTTTTGTATTAAGCTTCAATAGACTATAATTAGACAGTCTTTGTACACGTTTATCTATTAAAATAGAATACGAGGGAGGTCCCAAAAGAATCGCCATGCATTAACTGTCGATATAACCTCTTGTTGGAAAATCCTTGACCACCGAGACATTTTGTAAAGTCTAAGAACAGAAAATGATCCGATGGGGCCAAAATTTTATTATTCTGCCATAAATATCGAAATACATTCAATTTGATATATATATATATATGCGATGTTGCAAAATCCACTGCACAATTATTATTGAAACCAGATGGTTTAACTACAAAATGGCGTCGCTTGGTGGTCGCTACATCTAACTCAAACTCATAAATTCTATTTGCGCCCTGTATAATAAAATCATTATCAGAATTAATTAGAAAAGATGTAGACAAAAGGGGAAATATGGAATATTTATTTACTTAGCGCACCCGCTGTATATTGGTAATTACACGGAACTGATTGAGGCATTTAGAGGTTATGTAAATCGATTCCCTTCACTTTTTATTTACGTTTCGATCGGTAATCGATTTGCGGTTTTATCAGGTCGCATCTTTGAAAGTTACCAAACTGATCCCCATTTAATGGCAATATAAACAACGTTCTTGATGACAGAATTCATTAAACGAACTTCTCAATTTGTATATTACAAAATTTCATTCATTTCAGTTCACAGTTTGTATTTTGTTTGTGGTAGAGGTTCTGAACGTGCTCTGTCATCAAAATTATGCGCAGTTTGAAACTGCTCTAATAAAATACGTTCGGGATTCGAAATTTGTGTTCGTGGAACGCAGATTTTGAATTCCAAGGAATTAACCTCTAGGTACTATGTAAATTAAGACCATCAAGATCAATTTAAATTTACTGTTCGTAGCTAGGGTACATCTATCCTTAATCTTTCCCTAAATGACCAGACGAGGAATGTGATATTTGATATATCGTATTATATTCCCGAAATAACTGATTTTTCTTGTTTTTATGTTTATGTTTAGGAGTTTTTGATCCTCTTCAGCTGTGGATACCTCTTCTTTAATGGTATGTGTAATTTCTCGTTGTTTACATAAAACAAACTATAAAATTAATACAATAAAACTTAAAAGGAAGAAAAATCATTGAAAAATACGTTGTTCCACTTGGATTTCGAGAAAAAACGAAAATACTGTAACCATTTTTATATTTTAATTCTAATTTCGCGTTCTAGAAAGGGAATTTTGAGAGGTTAGGATGGTAACAACGATAGACTTCTTTCTTGGATGGCCAGAATAAATTCAAAAACCTTTTTTCAAAAATGATCCTTATTTTTAAAAGGGTGTTTACATTTATTTGACGAAAGTCTCGATCGGTGTTTCCAACCTTACATCTCAAAATTCCCTTTCTAGAGCGCGAAATTCAAATTAAAATAAAGATCATTTTTGAGAAAGTTTTTTTTTGAATTTATTCTGGCCATCCCACTTCTGAAGCTGTAAACTTCTTTCTTGGATGGCCAGAATAAATTAAAAAAAGAAGTTTACAGAACTGAAACATTTTTGATGATTGCTGAAAGCACGTGCGATGATTTTGCAAATAGAGTTTAAAATCACACACCTTGTAAATATAAATCGTGAGTTCACAGTTTAATTAATTAAAATTTATGTTAATTAAACAACTGAGTTTGTATTAGAATATTTACGCCTCTTTATATACAGGATGTTAAAAAAAGGTAATACCGTCCCTACATTCTGATGAATGATAATCTATAATAATTAATTGAAAAAGTTTGTGTTCAGGCTCAGTTAAAATTGATTCTTATTTTTTCAAATCCTTTCAAAAGAAACGTTCATAATTTTTAAATCAGATCCTGAATCCATTCAAATCATCGTGGTTGATATTGACATAAAATGCAGATGGAATCGGTGGATAAGAACTTAGGCTTTCGATTTCTTCGATTCACAACGCATGGACTGTTGATAGAGGTTTGATGAAAGAATTTACAGTTGAAGCCTTGATGATTTGTGAAATTAACGTCGGATTAGCTTCTGCGGAAGCATGGAATGAAAACGATCATCATTTGAGTGAACTACAGCCGGTGAACCAGGTCCGAAGCGTCCAAAGACATAACGGTCAACTGTGAAGGTTATGACTTTAATATTTTGAGATGCGCATGCTCTACAATCAATAACGAAAACTACATACAGTTGTTGAATCGTTTGAATGCAAAAATTAAAAAGAAACGGCATCGAATGTCGAAAAACAAAGTAAAACAATGTACCGATTCACAAATCGAAAGCAACGATGATTAAATTGAAGGAATCGCTGTTTCATCCACCGTATTATCCAGATTTAGTGCTCAATGACTATTGACTATTCGTTGATATCAGAAAAAGCTCGTCGAGAAGAAATTTAGATCAAATGAAGAAGCAATCGTTGAAACTGAAGATTATTTTGAAATTAAAGGTAAAAACTTCTACAAGCACGGAATCGAGAAGTTAGAGAAGCGTTGCATTGATTATATTACCTTTAAATGTGATTATTTGGTAAAAAAAATGTATTTTTTTGTATTAATCACACGATATAATTAGTGATGTGTTAAGTTTTGATTTCGCAATTTTAAAGTCTTATAACTCAGAAACAAGAGGTCGTATAAGAGAATTTTTCTATATCATAGCTTTATTTTCAAGTCATGTACTTACTTTTTTACATCAATTTTCGAAACACCCTGTATATAGTTAATAATCGTGTTTAATAAGTTTATACGTATTGAAATTGATCGTAAATTATTATGTAATTATATATCAAGTAATCAAAGATGTCGTTAATTTTCCACCCTGTATATCCGATTGCATTAAATCTTCATTTAAATTAATCACCAGAGCCGGCTTAAGTTGTAAGGGGTATCAATATAATACAAATAACCCCCGAATACTTTTCAGATTTCTATTTATGTATATTATCTTATTCACCTCGTATATATAACACATTTTAAAAGTCGTTAATTGTTAACGAGGCGAAATCGATAACATCTAAAATATACTTAATTAAATCCAATGTCACGTCGTCGAAATAATAAGCTAAAACCCGTCCGCTTCGTGATGTTTAGTTGATCTACGTGTGCGCCTCTATATTTATATATACAAATAAATAATTTAACGAGAAGCTCGTTGCTGCCTGTCGTCCGCATCGGTTACAAAATACTCCTTATATATTATCTATATCGCAGGTCCACTTTCTCGTCCAAATAAAAAATGGATCTGTAACACATAAGGTTACTTTTTGACTTAAATAGTAGTACTTTCTCTTTACAACAAGTCCCCGCAATTCAACTGCCCATTAGTTTTCAAATAAATACTTATTTGCGACTCTTCGGTATTAGTTTAAAATCAAATCAATAAGGACAGGACCGTATTCTCGACATATCCCGTTAAATTCAATCGAAAGTTATTCACTGTTTGTAAACATAATCCGTTTCACGTACCGAACACGCTGAAAGTCGGTCAAATGTCAAATGTCAAATGTCAAATCGAAATTCTGATACAGATCTGCATCTCCGTGCTTACAAAATTCAAAAACACAACTAATCCCTAATGACAATGCAAAACGTAAAGAGTTTATTGAATAAATTATTTAACATCAACAAATGATTTGATAGCGTTAGATTTATTTGTATGGGGTTATTTGAAATCACAGGTCTGCGTCAATTACTAGTGTATTAAATTAGGAGATTCAATATGACAACGATCACCTCGTATAAGAATAAACACTTTCTAAATTAATTACTTACGGAATTGTTAGGCCCAGCCCTAAATTCGCAATTCTTTGGTACGAGATAAAATTAAATCAATGGATTTCCCATTAAAAAAAGCGTATCTTGAGCGTTTAATGGGTATATTAACGTTTGAACAGATAATCTATTATTAATTAATGTTTTGTTTGTTATTTATTAGGGTTGGGCGGTTGGTAGCATTCGGTAAAGGACTAGCCGAGCACGATTTTGGGCCGAATCGTAATTTAAATTATTTGGAAATAGTTATAAATATGAATAGAATGTGGTTTTGATTATAATTTGTATAATTGGAGTTAATAAAAATGGACTTTTTAATTAGTTTTTTCTTTCCCCTTATTTTCTTATTCTTATTCTTATTTATTGCTTATAAGTATAATTTCTTTTTGATCAGTTTTTTTTCGTTATCCAAATTCTCTTTTCTCATTATATGATTACAATTATTTGATTCATCTCTCTATTCCTCTTTTGTCTATCATAATTTATTTACCACGTATTTTTCATTCATTTTTTATATTTATAGTATTTCCTATTCTTTTCCTGTCTATTCTGTTTTACTCTTATTCTTTTTACTTGCTTTCGTTCCCCTTTTTCTTATTATTAGTGTTGTTCTTGTTCTCTTTCTTCTTTGACCTTTTTAATTAATCTTTTTTGTTGTTCATTTTTCTTTTCTTCTATATTATACTTTCGGTTTTCATTCCTTTCCTTTATCCAATATCATATTTATTTTCTTCTCAATATACTATTCAAGCTAATTTTATTGTGTGTATCGATTTTCTTATCTTTCCTTTTGACTTCTCTTTATCCTTTTATATTTATAGAGTTTTCTTTTCTTCTATTGTTTATTTCTACTTTTCTAGATTTTCCTTATTAATTTCTCGTATTCTAATTATTTCTTTCTTATTCTTGTCCTCTTCCTATTTCTCTCCTCCGCGTTTTCATTTTTCGACCCTTTTTCGATTCCATTTATTGTTTTTCATTTATCCTTTCATTTCTCTTCTCCTTCTCTTTCGACCCTTTCTTCTCGTTTCTATTTTTTGTTCTCCATTTATTGGAGACTTTTTGTTCTTCATTATCCTTTTATTTTCTCACAGCATGGTTGTAATTATAAATTATTTCTGATTTATTTTTTTCCTCATTTACATTTACCCTTCTAGTTATATCGTTACTATCCTTTTCGTCCGGTTTTTCCTCACTTTATTACTCCTTTCATCAACTTCTATTTACCTTTTTATATTTATAGTATTTTCTTTTCTATCCTTGTTTATTTCTGTCATTTTATATTCCCCTTATTTTTTGCGCATTTTCATTATGTGTTTCGTATTATTATTACACTTGTTCCTTTTCTTCACTTGCTGTTTTTTCTTCCGACCCTTATTCATGTTCATTTTGTTGTTCTCCTTCAATCCTTTAATCCTTTTAATCCTTTATCATATTATTCATTGGTTAAAAGCATTGTTTATATCTGAATCATTTCCTTTTCCTTTTATATCGATACAAATATCCGCTTCGTCCCTATTTTCTCCATTTTCCTTCTACTTTTTCCTAACTTTCTTCGAGCAAACTTTTTTCTACAAAGTTTTCATTTTTATCTCTTTATATTTATAGTACTTTCTTTTCTATCGTTGTTCATTTCTGTCTTTTTATATTTTCCTTATTCTTTTTGCGTATTTTCATTTTCTTTTTCTCATTCTTCTCACAATTTTTCTACTTGTTCTTTTCTTTCCATGTTTTTAGTTCTCAGCTATTCCCTTCCAATGTTTTCGCTCCCCAATTTTCGTTCCTTTCTTTGGAATATCTCCTATTTTCTTCTTTCTTTCATTTTGTTTTTCTCTCTTCCTTTATCCGCTTATTTTCATTATCGATGAATTAATTCCTCTTTTTTTTGATATTCCACTTTTCTTTTTGTCTCCCCAATTTTTTTTCTCCTTCATTTTTACTTCCTTTCTTTTTTGCATCGTTTTTTTATTTACCATTTCTTCTTGTTTTCTCCTCTATTTCCTGTCGTTTATTTATTCGTATTTCCTCTTCTTTTGTTTCTTCTCATTTTTCGTAAACATTTTTACTTTGGTGCTTTTTTATGTTCTCTATTTTCCACTTTTCTCTTTAACTTTTCTAATTTTGTTTTCGTATTCTCGCACTTTCACCATTATTTCTTTGTTCCTTCTCTTTTTTCAGTCTCGTTTTCTTTTTAACTTCACTATTTATATTCATGAATTTTTTGTTTCTTTTTCTTTTCCTGCTGCTTTTTTTTCTATGTTTATACCTCTCTATTTTCCTTCTCTCTACTTTTATCTGTTTCTAAAATGTCTCCTTTTTTTAAAACGATATTTCCTTTGGTCTTGCTTCTTCTTATATCTCTATTTTTTCCTTTAATGTCATTATTTATGTTCTTTTTGTCTTTTCTCTAACTTTTTTTGCTTTTGTGTCAATATTTGTTCTTTCTATTTTCATAGTTTTGCTGTTATTCCATGTTTCTTCCTTCTTAGTTATTTACTTCTATTTCTTTTTATATCTTTTATGGATTTTCTATTTATATTTATAAATATAAAATAAATATAAATACTATAACTAGTACATCCTGTATATATTGCAAATGACCACACGCATATCATTTAGGTCATTAAAAAGCATCTGTTTTAATTTATAACAAAAGTCTGGTAACCGGTTCCAAGGACATTGGTCAATTTGTACATAATACATACGCTGCATGGGCCCATCGCCCATCATTCGGAATCCCCAACATGATTGATTCACTTTCTGAGCAGTACCAGCTAACCTTGTCTTGCTACAACATAACAAACTCGATTAATAAATTTTATTTTCAATAATTGACCCACTTTTTTTCGAGAATATTGTTCCAGGCGTCTTCTGCGTGATTGCCTACTTAACTAATCGAGTTTTTAGTAAAATTTTTGAATAAATAATATGATTTGGTATTTTGATTGGGTGTGGCCATGTTACTAAGGACATATGCAAATTGTTTATGATCGCGGAAGAAGCGATGAACTTTTATTATAGATAATTGAGTTAACTAAAAACAAATTTATCGATTAAAAAATAATCGTACAAATTTGATCGCTCTCAAGGTATCTTTCATTCGCTAAATTGTAATTTGTAAATAAAATATACAGTGTTAGAAAATGATGATTTCGATTTAATTCAAATATGAAGGGATGAAACCATTCGAAAGTTTTTTATCACCCCATAATCCAAGTTAAAACTTATACCAACTGTTTTCTTTATAATTCTTCAATTATTAATTATTTCTTCGGTGTTTATGGTTGTAGTTTAGTCCCTGTTAGACGCGGGAACATGCTGTGCTTTATACTTTTTGAACAAAGGCATTTCTTGTGAAATTCGTATACGAACTTTTCCATTTCACATCCTGAAAACGAAATCAACCAAATAGACGACGATTATTTGACGAAATCGTTATAAAAAATACCAAAATCGAAATCGATCGTATTGTTTTTATTTGGTTTGTATCACGTGTGGAAAATCAGCTCAACAGGTCTTATAGACACAAGAATTGGAGCTGCTTTACTGCTATTCTACATTTATTTCTGTTGATGGTTGCTTCATCTCCTATTTTTTGTGGTAGATGTGGTCCAAATATAGCATGATGGCACCTTCTAGACCAAAAGGAGCTAAACAAGCATTCCGTTTGGATTTCCGGGTGGAGGCTAGTCTGAAGGAAACATCAGGCAAAAGAAATTTGAAGGTAGATTTATGTAATATAAGAATATAAACGCTGTACATCAACATCTGCAGTCGAAGGGACCTCATATCCTGGATACACTCGATTCAGGAATCGCCGTCTTCATTAAGGACGAGAAAAAAAATATTGACCAAAATCCGATGTAATAAGGTTTAAAATGACTCTTCAGGTGGTTATTGAGGCTCCAATAGAACTCCAGTTAGTATTCGTAGATTTGATACATTCAGCAGATCTTCCCTGGTTATATTTTCCCAAAAGAGTCTTTGCCAGTCTCAGCCCTTGTAGGTTGTCTCAATAATTGATTTACCTTCTTTTCCAGTACATTTTCCATTATTCTCTAGCTGATACCAGGAAAGATTCGGGTCCCATGAAGCCCCCCCCCCTTTACAGAGCTTATCAGCTATATAATTTCCCTTCGCTTCGGTGTGTCCCGGATTATAGCTCCGTTCTTACCATTTAATGGTATTTCTGTTTATTTCTTGTATGGTATTTTGGCACCAATTGCTTTCACAGTTTATTATTGAGGTTAAGTTTTTCTCGAAGCTAAACTTTACCTGCAATCAAATCATCCAGTTGGTTGACTGAAGATTTTGCCAACAGTCGCGAACTAACCCAACTTATCAATGAATTAACCATAATCCCCGATCGAGATGGTGATTTCGCTAGCCTCTTAGACCTGTTTCTAACATCTATACAACGTGATCGTTCATGCGAACTGGAAATCCAAACTCGGTATCCAACTAGACTACGTCAAGTTTGAAGAATTAGTTGTTGAAAACATCGTATTATGAAAACTAAAATAAGAATAATATAAAACACGTTGGGAGTTTATTAACATCGGTATCAATTTCACCGATTTGATGAACGAATGAAATAGAAAGTGAATAGCGGTATGCTTGTTATATATATACGAGGTGTATCAATTTTATGACAAGTGATTGATTTCATATAGAGGGTTTTTACAAGATGTCATTCTTCTTTGAAAATAATGGTCAAGTAACTCGTTGGAAGTGATGAAGAAGCATTTTATGATTTCTAAACATTCTCTGAACGTCTAATGGTGTAAAATATTCTTCACCATAACACGCGGTTGTCTGAGGTACTTGAGAAGAAACTTGATTTCATATCCTACACTTACTAAAACAGATAATTTCAAAGTTTGAATGTCAAATGACAATGACAATTTATTCATAAGTCAATTTCTATCTACGATTCAAATGATTTCATACGAGGATGGTACCAGAAGTACCTGGCTTGACCTAGAGATATTTCAAGTTTGATGCTGCTACGTTGGTTAGCTTGGTCTAAGTACTGGAACCATCCTCGTACTTCCATAGTTTGAATTAACTTTTATGAAGACTTTTTTCTAATATTATCTACCTTTCTTTTTTTTTAAATATGTAATTCAACGATATGGAATGATATTCATTAAGATAAAGTTGTTCATAAATCTAGAAGATTATAAATAATATAAATTCAGAATTTAAAAAGATTTTGACACCATCTATTATCACCTTGACCAACTGACATATCTGAAATTCATTAATCTTGTAACAGAAGTTTATTTTTTTAAAGAAAAATATCAGGAAATTTCATCATCATGTTCGACATTTTAATGTATTTATTCAGAATTTGTTACTGATACTTGAAAAATTCGTTTTCTTTTTAGTGAATTTCGACATTATTTTTTGTAAAAAGTTCGCGTGTAATAGACAATATCCAAGTAGAATCCATCATAAATATACGCAAAACCGACAAAAAAAATATGGTGCAATGATCTCAAATTACCACGCATTTTCCATGAAATATTTCACATTCTGTTATATTAAACGTCGTAGTCGCAATGAATTTAACCGAATGAAGGCCGATATAAATCTCCGTACCGCGTGTATGAATATGGATCTGCTGGGTTACTCTTTGTACAGTTAGACCATGTCTAATATGAATGTCTTCTCTCCACCCACTTTGCTGCCGCTGTTGGCAACATTCAGATTAGATTAGATGAAACATACGAGGGGCAAATGATACTTTTAATCGAATATAAATTCATTTAAACAAATTGGAAAGCAGTAAAGCAACTGGTCAATAATTAATAATACAAATCGATGGTAAACAGTTTGGACATCGTCCCCAGCGACTCCACATCAAACATTTCTATTTGTTAGTATTTAGAATCATAGTTTAGAATTTTCTCGATTCTGATTTTATTCATAAATATCATAAATCATTGTGGAGCTTCCTAAACTACCCTTTAATTCTGTGGGTTATTCTAGAACATCGTGGATAACCTAAAAACTATTGTATTGGTAGGAAAATATTAAGTAAGATCCATCATCTATTTAAGAATATTTAGGTTCTATCTACAGTCAAAAGAGAAATTTTCGTTAATACTAAAAGAACGTGCTTTTGAGAATCCAAAAACTGAAGATTATATCCAGGAACACCATCGAAGGTTGTGGTTTATTCTAAATCATAAATACATTGTAAAGGCGGGTTCACACGAGGTTAATTTTAGCCCCTGTATGTTGCCCCAATAATTAGTTTCACTCCAATATATCTTCTTTTCCAGTGCTAAGCCTATTTGAAGCGTTTGAACCTTCAAAATTGAGTGTATCTTCGATTGAACAATACAGTTTTCTATTACTTTACTTGTGGTTATTCAATGATATGAATGAACTTCAAATAGCACGAAACGTCATGCCAATTGACACATAATCTTTTAAAAGTTGGTACTCCATAAACATCATATGGTTTTGACAGTAGTAGCGCCATCTGTGTGTCAGTGTGACACGAAGTATTAACTATTCTTCTAGTTTGAAACATCAATTTTCTTATAAAATAGCGTTCATAATCAGGTTTATATATGCGAGAACCCTCGTATTAATGTTCTGTTATAAAGAGTGTGCTGATTGTACACCACTGGTCATCTAATTTAAGGAGCAGTTGCACATGACCGGAAAGGGAACAAATAAAATGCCAATGCAAGTCCGCCTAGTTCTAATCACGAACAACACATTCCTGTGATGCACTCAACCGAACAGCCTTTTAGACATCAAAACTTCTTCCTACATCGACACAGAATTTGTTTATATACGTTTCATGTTGTTATATTTGATTTACAACATGTTTTTAGGTATAATACGACATGTTATTTATTTTTTTAATTGGTCGCGTGAACAAAAACTAACTTGTAGTTTATACAGAGTGAACCAAACATTTATCTTATTTTGTCCATGGATTTTTTTCAGTTTGACACATTTTTGCATTTATCTCAATGCTCTTCCGGGATGGCGACATAAACTTGTAATTTTTTGTACCGGGTTGGCATCTAAATCATAGACTACATTTTTATCACAATGAATTTGTGATTTGTTATTGATTAATTATAATTAAATTTTTGTATCACTAGATAAAAGAATTTTCGATCAATATTAATTTTGTGAAAATCAGTTAAGCAGAACCGGACTTAGAAGCATTTTTTCATAATAAGTTTCCCACTCTCCCCCACATGTTTTTACAAAAGACAGATTTGAATATAATGAAAAATGCGTGGAATTTGTTGCAGAATTAGATTATATTTTTAATTGGTATCACCGTTTATCTTATTTTGTCTATGGATTTTTTTCAGACACATTTTTGCATTTATTTCAATGTTCTTTCGGGACAGAGACATAACCTTAATGTCATTTTTTATATAGGGTGGGCAACTAAATTATGGACTACATTTTTAACACAATTACGTAGTTACCTAAGTTGTGAATTTGTGGTTTGTTATTGGTTAATTATAATCAAATTTCTGTAGTACTCGACAAAAGATCTTTCTCACAATATCAAATTTGTAAAAATCGGTTGAGCAGAACCGGGCTTAGAAGCATTTTTTCATAATAAGTTCCCACTCTCCCCCATATGTTATTTTAAGAGATAGACTTAAATTTGTATAATGAAAAATGCGTAGAATTTATTGCAGAATTCGTTTGTTTTTTTAAAATTTTTTCATATTTTATATTTTCAATTCAAACACCATAGTAGTAAACTTAAAATTTTGAAAATAGTTTCCACGCGTTTATTTGCCAATTTTTATTAAATTTTCTAAGCTATAACATAATCCAGCATATGACTGATGATTTACAGTCGTTATTACTTGCACACTCGGTTACATTATGTAGTTTAACTCAACTAAACTTTGTTTAAACACCCCCGAGTAAATGGGGGACAATAAAAAGTGGAAAAAATTTTACATTATTGGTGCTAGATCGTCCTCTTAAGTGATCCTCTACTCGGTATACAAATCGGAGTTTCATCCCTTGCTATTTTTACCACCCTATCATCTGTCATTCGAGTGATTATTGTTTGTATCGCATACAAATTCTATTCACTTAAATAAAATGAGAAATTAAATCTTCTACACCCTGTATAACATCTTATTGTTGACTATTACAACAAATCGCTTCGATATAAAAAATATTTCCTTCTCTTTTCATTATTCGGTTCGCTCATCTCGTATGCGAAACGATAAAAACGAGACGTAATCTCACACCTCTCCTGCATTGTTATTAAATGAGAATAATACATTATATTATATGTAAATGATAACACGCTGTATATAATCGAAGCGCGTCTTCTTAGATTGTTTATATTAACATTTATTTTAGGCGTCGACGACGTTTTGGGCGTAACCATCATCATTGTTTATATGGAAATAAGAATTTGAATGCGGTAAATTGTTTTGATATTATATTAGTTAATTTTACTCGCTTTTATATACCATAATGTCAAATCTATGACACGATATATTATAAAGAATGTCTTCCTACAATACAATCATAAAATATCATAGTGTTGTCAGTTTCTACGTATCTAGTTTCATGTCAAATCAAAACGGTGGCTCTCGTAAGTTATCTGTCGTATGTCAACCATCTTGTGTATCGTCTGTCAAAAGTCACAATCATTCTAAAGCATCACCGAATAATATTTTATTGCAAGGTTGCCAGTAGTTTCGGCAAAATCATTAAAAATGCGTATTTATTTTTGCTTCAACGTCCTACATCTTGAATACGGATGACGTAATGAAAATTATGTTTCAATTTTCATTTTCCCCTTATTTAAATCACCCTATATATGTATTGTAGGTTAATTAAGTCATGATATCCGACTTTCAATTAATTTAATTTTATGTCATTATAAGGAAAATAATAAAAAATCATCAGGGTGTACGAGATGCAAAACGGAAGACGCCTCCATAATTCTTGACGTCATTTGCGTCCAATAATCTAGTTATATGTAGATCTATCTACATTATGACAATTTCGCTTGAATCTTTTATCATTTTTATCTTTTATCATTAATATAATCAACAGTTGTAACTTGTAGGTTTTCTTCTTCTTTTTCAATGTATTGTAGGTTTTAGACCTAGAGTTTCAAACTTGTCATCTTTGAGATGTTGATGTCCATGAATCCATCCATCTTTTTAAAGGTAATCTACTAAAATCAACCCCCACTAATGCACCAAAATTTTGGATCAAGTTTGTAACTAAATCGATCATTTTTTATTATTCTTTTTCTCTTTTTTTGCTTTGTTATGTTTCAGTAATCGTTTCCTTATGACCTAACCTCACTTTTTTAATTGGCATCGTTTTCCCTCTTAACGTCAACGTCAAAATCTGTCAGTCGAGATGCGTGGAAACTTATCCTTAAACGCAAATTAACTAATTTGACTTTCTACGTCTTCTAAAATCAAATTTAAATTTTTAATAGTGACATAATTTTATTTAATACTAATTAGCTAGAAAATATGTAAATAAACAAGTGTGCTTATATGGAGAAACTGCTATTCTTTGAGTTGCCCGGTCCTCCTTTACCCTAAGGGGTAAATAGACCTTCTCTCATATACATATCATACATCTTCCGGTAGTTAATCCTTTATAGATCTAGTTTTCACTTACCTGTTAGTTACAAAACATTTTCGCGCTTTATGTACCGTGAAAACATATAAAAGTTTTTTTTACAAACATTTTTATTTTTAAATTCTAACGTACATTTTTATAAATCCACAAGTTTGATTTTAACTTGTACTTTCTTTATTAAAACCCATCCAATATGTCAAAAACATATTTACATATATACAGTGTGATGTAATTCTATTACAAATAAATTTTTTCTGAATTTTAAAATGAATTGTAGCCCCAGAACAAATTTTAAGTTTACCAATTTCAAATTCAACGTTTTTATGTTAGTAAAATGAAACTAATATTACCGGGCATGTTTTTTTGTCCTGTTTCTAACTAAAAATAAAATTTTCACTACGTCAAGAAGCTGTTTCAAGGCCCAGGTGGGTCTAAATCTAATCTAAATCGTTTATTTCTTTGTTTTTATTTCATAACAAAGTTGACGTGCTACTTCAGGTATCAGTATTCATGTGAAATCAAAATGGTGGTTCTCGTAAGTTATCTGTCGTATGTCAACCATCTTGTGTATCGGCTGTCAAAAGTCACAATCTTTAAGTTTCCAAAATTTTTGTGTTTTCTTTGTTGGACCATACTCGAAGTCTATGTGAGTCAGTTTTTTAAGCATAATCCAATAAAATTCTAACGTACATTTTTATAAATCCACAAGTTTGATTTTAACTTCTACTTTATTTAATAAAACCCATCCAATATGTCAAAAACATATTTACATATATACAGTGTGATGTAATTCTATTACAAATAAATTTTTTCTTAATTTTAAAATGAATTGTAGCCCCTGAACAAAGTTTAAGTTTACCAATTTCAAATTCAACGTTTTTATGTTAGTAAAATGAAACTAATATTACCGGGCATGTTTTTTGTCCTGTTTCTAACTAAAAATAAAATTTTCACTACGTCAAGAAGCTGTTTCAAGGCCCAGGTGGGTCTAAATCTAATCTAAATTGTTTATTTCTTTGTTTTTATTTCATAACAAAGTTGACGTGCTACTTCAGGTATCAGTATTCATGTGAAATCAAAATGGTGGTTCTCGTAAGTTATCTGTCGTATGTCAACCATCTTGTGTATCGGCTGTCAAAAGTCACAATCTTTAAGTTTCCAAAATTTTTGTGTTTTCTTTGTTGGACCATACTCGAAGTCTATGTGAGTCAGTTTTTTAAGCATAATCCAATAAAATTCTAACGTACATTTTTATAAATCCACTAGTTAGAATTTAACTTTTACTTTCTGTAATAAAACCCATCCAATATGTCAAAAACATATTTACATATATACAATGTGATATAATTTTTCAAATTCAACGTTTTTATGTTAGTAAAATTACCGGGGATGTTTTTTTTTTGTCCTGTTAACTTCATTGTCCAACGGCTAGCAATTTTTATCACGTCAAGAAGCGGTTTCAAGAACCAGGTGGATCTAAATCTAATCTAAATCGTTTGTTACTTTGTTTATCTAAAATATTGGACTTTATGTTTATTTTATTAGATTATTTGATAAAATTATAAGTAGAAAATTGAAGTAGATGACGATGAAGTTAAAAAAAGATAAAAAATTGTTATTATATAACGAATCCTGACACGAAGTTACAACAATTGCCGATTTCTTTCACCCTGAAGATAAATTTTCAAAACGAGCTTGACCACTACTAACGAATGACCTCGTAATACCGTATATTGTTATTTTCTCACACAATTTGCACTTTCAATTTCATTTGTAACGTTTTTTTTTATATATACATATATTTGTTTAAACTAAAAGTCATTTATGATTATTAAGATAATTGCTTATAATTAAAATGTGATACGGGGTGAATTATGAATGTAGAATCAAGTATTTACATTCAACATAAAAAATGCTGACGACAGGCATTTCCTCGAACCAGCTTTTCCAGAAAGTCCATCAACATCGCCGATGATCTAAATATCCTAACACAAAACGCAGTCTTTCATTTATCCGTAATTATTCTTAAATTTCGTCACATCTTCTAACAAACAATTTGCGCGAAAAAAATGCAGAAGAAACTTCAATTGAACGGGTCTGAAGTAAATTAAAGAGTTTATCTTTTGCTGTGATCATGATTTAGACGATTTCGAGCTGCTGTCGCATAATGATAAGACGATGAGGCGGGCAAAAACATTCAAATTACAAAAGGAATTCGATGAAAGGTTACTTCAAATGTTGAAATTGATACCCATCTTAATAAATGCATTTATGACAACGGAGCATGTCCGCAAATTCTTCAGCTCGGAGGTCTAGTTGGATGCGAGAATACCCCACAAAAAGAAATCACAGGATGTCAAGTCTCAGGATAGTGCTTGCCACTCAAAAAAACCTCTTCTGACTAAGCGTGAATCGTTGTCCATTTGTATACGTAAATTTTCGGTCCTTCGGGTGACTTTCGAATAAGTACAGATCCTCCAGACCTTCCGCATGGATATCTGCTCACACACATACCAAATGCGGGGTTAATTCTTCTTCAATGAACAAGTAAGGATTCTGGTAGTTCTAGTACACGCTTTTATGCTGATTTACCGTATCGTTCAGCTTGAAGGCTGCTTCATTCGACAACTGTTTGAAGTACCAATTTGCTTCTAATTCCGATTCTCGTTATCTTCTGTGCTTGGTTTAGCTCCTAAGACCTGGGGGTCTTCTTCTTTGAGTATATCTTCTTTATTTTGTATTAAATTGCTCTTGAAGGAGATAAAAATCGATGAATAAAAGGTCCTAATACATTCCTAGTTATTTTTCATTCTTTTATTTCGAATATTTTCCAATTCCATATAGTTTTCAATAAGTTATATTAAAATTACTGTTATATTCAAAATCGTTATTTAATTATTTAATTTATGATCGTCTCGTATAAATTTCTCATCTTTTTCGAAGAACCCGTGGTTCTTATTAATTTTAATAACGTGAATATTGCGATTAGCCTTTTATTAACGGTCATTATTCAGTAGGCATCAACATCGAATTTCAGAAATTTACCTTCGAGATATTACACCTAATGATAGTCGTAAATTTGACATAATTACAATGATAACTATGTTTAAGTTATCTCATATTCTCTAGATTATTTGTTTAAACAATTTCAACGAGCGTAGAATGAATTTGATACGATATAACAGAGTCGGCTTGTCAATAACTACACTGGTCAATAACTAGCTGGTCATCGACACTTTAAACAAACAAAAATTACACAAAAGACTATTACAAAAGAAATATCCAAAATTTTCTTGATTTTTCTCTGGAAGTTGAGTGTTTCGTTGAGGTTATCTTCCAGATTCAGTCTTCGTATCATCAAAAAATTCTGGGCAGGTGAAGTACTCGTGAATGAATGGTTTTTGTCGACCAAACACGAAATGAGAGTCACCACTCAATCACCGTGTTCTCCATAGTACTTTATGACCATTTTAAGGCATCTACGTGGATCAATTTGTTGTAAAAGTTCTGTGATCAGATGACTCATGAGTTCTTGATCAAACAATCACATTCCAGAATGATAGCTACTGATTTTTGTCGACCAAACACGAAATGAGAGTCACCTCTGAATCACCGTTTTCTCTATAGTACTTTATGACAATTTTAAGGCATCTACGTGGATCAATTTGTTGTAAAAGTTCTGTGACCAGGTAGTTCATGAATTCTTGACCAAACAATCATATTCCAGAATGATAGCTACTGATTTTTGTCGACCAAACACGAAATGAGAGTCACCACTCAATTACCATGTTCTCCATAGTACTTTATGACCATTTTAAAGCATCTACGTGGATCAATTCGATGTAACAGTTCTGTGATCAGATGACTCATGAGTTCTTGACCAAACAATCATATTCCAGAATGATAGCTACTGATTTTTGTCGACCAAACACGAAATGAGAGTCACCACTCAATTACCATGTTCTCCATAGTACTTTATGACCATTTTAAAGCATCTACGTGGATCAATTCGATCTAACAGTTCTGTGATCAGATGACTCATGAGTTCTTGATCAAACAATCACATTCCAGAATGATAGCTACTGATTTTTGTCGACCAAACACGAAGTGAGAGTCACCACTCAATCACCGTGTTCTCCATAGTACTTTATGACAATTTTAAGGCATCTACGTGGATCAATTTGTTGTAAAAGTTCTGTGATCAGGTAGTTCATGAATTCTTGATCAAACAATCACATTCCAGAATGATAGCGACTGATTTTTGTCGACCAAACACGAAGTGAGAGTCACCTCTGAATCACCGTTTTCTCTATAGTACTTTATGACCATTTCAAGGCATCTACGTGGATCATTTCGATGTAACAGTTCTGTGATCAGATGATTCATGAGTTCTTGACCAAACAATCACATTCTAGAATGATAGCTACTGATTTTTGTCGACCAAACACGAAAAGAGAGTTAGTCACCAAAGTTGCTCGATGATACCATTTTCCTGTTTTCAAAACTCAAATTTCCGTTTCCGGGAACGTGTCATGAATTAATTGTATTTGCTCAATACAAGCCTATTTTGAAGGATATAATGAAAATTTGTTTTAAAATATGAGTGAAATTACAAGTAAATGTAGAAGATCATAATCAATAAGAGAATAGAGAAGAAGTTGGTATTCGAAATAAGTTACAAGGTTAGTTGGTTATTGAACGCCAGTGGACAGTGTCAATTTTAACATTAATCAACATTAGAATAGTAAAAAAAATATAGAAAACGCACCTTTTATGTAAAAATTGGTATAATTCATTCCAGAATAGTCGAGTGTAATTTGCTCGCAGATCAGACTCGAGCAAGAGGTTAAATTGTTGTTACCATCTATGATGAGGTTATAAATTTAAATAAATTGCTCTTGCCGTACCTATTACGATTTTAATCAAATTACAGATCGGTCTAGATGTGTGTCTGTAATCCGAGATCTCTCGTAAAAACAGTTGAAAAATAAATTTAGCCACCTACGACAATCACGACGGTCATTTGAATTTCAAAACTGGCTAAGAGCCCTCGAGTATACCAGTTATCTACAATATATTATCGCTAAAGTACGATGTCATAATTTCGACCGACATGCATTTGGGTCTCTTCCTCGGTTAAATCCTTCAGGTGAAATATCTACGAGGTACATTAGACACATTGTGAGTAGAAATAGAAATATTTCGAAAAAAACTTCTTCTTAATACCCTGTAACTTAAAAATACCAATTTTGAACGCTGTTAAGGGTATTAAGTGAAGACGATCGCAGCTTCCTGGGGGGTTAATTGGGGTTGACATAACCTTGAAAGTTTTAACTGGCAGTTGATTTTTATACGGTTTAATTTTAAAATTTTCTTTACTCCTGGGGATTCCATGGAACTTTGTCATTTTCCAGGAAAAGTCAGATCATCGAAGAAATTCTTTTAATTAATTATTTAAATAGTTAAGAAACAAAATGTCAAGAACTATTAATTTCATTAATTCCTTATTCTTAGACGTTTTAATATGTTTGTTCAGTTTTTTTATATTTTTGAGAACAAGTAGAAATTCTGATGCCTTGACTACTTTCAATCTTTATCAAAATTTTTATTTCGACAAATATTTATTATGTTTATATTTTGATAAAGACTGAAAGTAGCTGAAACGTCAAAATTTGTATCTGTATTCAAAAATACGAAAAACACTTACGATCAATCAGAAGAGATCTTTAATCAATGACAAGTTAAACATGTCATTTTATTATTACTTCATGTTTTGTGGTCCATAAAACATCAAATTCGTTCAATTGGTTTAAATACTCAAATGAAAACTAGAATCGTAAACGACTTTAATCGACGTTTTTCATAAAACTATAAAGACAAATGACAAGTTAAATAAGTCATTTTATACATATATAATCGATGTTTTCCATTGAACTATAATAACAAGTTAAACATGTCATTTTGTGTTATTCTATGTTTTGGGGACCATGGAAAATCAAATTCAGGAAATTTTGATGGTTTAAACACTCAAATGGAAACTCCAATCGTAGATCGACTATAATTGACGTCTTCCGTAGAACTATAGTGATATATGACAGTTAAACATGTCATTTTATTATTACTTCATGTTTTGTGGTCCATAAAACATCAAACTCGTTCAATTGGTTTCAATACTCAAATTAAAACTAGAATCGTAGACGACTTTAATCGACGTTTTTCATAAAACTATAATGACAAATGACAGGTTAAATATGTCATTATATATATATATATATATATATATATATATATAGTCGACGTTTTCCATGAAACTACAATGACAAATGACAAGTTTAACTTGTCATTTAGTATTATTCTATGTTTTGTAAACCATAGAACATCAAATTCAAGAAATTTCAATGGCTTAAACACTTAAATGGAAACTAGAATCATAGATCGATTACAATCGACATCTTCCATAGAACTATAATGATAAATGACACGTTAAACATGTCATTTTATTATTACTTGATGTTTTGTGAAGATAGAAGAAGATGTTGAGATAATGAAATAAAACTTAGCATTGATCTGAAGATTTGTTCATACATATTATGTTATTATTAATATTACCTTATTAGTAACTGATAAATTTTCTTTTACAGGAAATACCCTGTATATCAATTGCTTTTAAAATATTTGCTCAAATCATACTATTTCATTATTAATTCTAATTAGTGGCGTAGATTAATGTGGTGAGTGGTATATTTTTTCCTATTTTTTAATCTATTATATGATTCGTGATCATATTTTTTTCATTTTTCATTCATTTATTCATTTTTTTTTTCAAAAACAACCATAGATATAATCATATCGATACTTTTTTTGGAATTCCTCGCTTAGTCTTATAATTTTCATTTATTGTTTCATTTATTTCTTTACCTCTGCTGCCAGCTTCTTTAACAATTTTTCTATAAAAAGTTTCAACATCAAGCTACAGAACCAGAAGTCACGTGACATTCTACGGTACTTCATCCATCTCTCTGGAAGCTTTCTGACGCCTTTTTTCGTAAAAATCTCTCGACTAGTATCCAGTTCCACTTTCGAATCGCAGTCTACCAAGTGCCAAGCTTAAATAAAGTTTAGCGTTGTATTGAAGAAAAATCGCGACTACGAATTGGATTTGATCTGTAGATGGGCTTTAGCGCAATTGCCTCTCTCATGTCCCATAATATGGTACTCAACACCTTCACCGATGACAGTATAACCTTCTTTTCAGCTGGCGCGTCTTCGTCTTCATTCTTCCAGGTCTCTTTTTCAGCCATATCGTGAATAGTATTAGGACAGTTTTTCTCTTCGAACCACCCTCGTAAGATTTAACGGCATCTGCTACAAAACAAAAAACTTACATGTCAGCGTTTTTTGTGGGTGCATTCTCACCAAGAAATACAGAAAACTTTGAAACAATAAGTGATCGCGAGATTCAAATTGAAATAAAAAAATGTTTGTATAAATCTAACGATCGATACGAAAAATTTTCACGAGATGTCGTCTTGTAGTCTGCTGAAAAATAATATGAGCACTTCGAAAGTGCAGTTGCGTAACTACAGTCAGGATTTAACAGTAGTATGAAGCAATATTAAGTTATATTCTCTGTCTGTAAAGCTAAATGCAATTAATCAAGTTATCTTAATCACCAGATACGACTGCGAACCTCGCCGGCCTTGATGAACAAGATTGTATATAATTACGGAGATCGGCAACGCCCAGCATTCATACAAAAAGGTGTTCCATTAGAGTTTTGTATAAAATATCAATTTATAAGAGAACTTTTCGATGTTATTCCGTATGAAAATTACGAGGGCGGTTCGTAATTTTCGCTACGGTTACTAATTTTCGACATGTTATTTGTTATTTGGTGTTGTTGCTATTGAATAGCTAGATCCGTCCATTTTGTACTGCTACGCTGTCGAAAGCTTTTTCAAACTATATAAATGTCATCAATGCAGATATATTTTGTTTTTCAAATATTGATTTGGAAACTTAATTTTTCGTACCTTTCTCGATTGCAAATGATCATCGAGTTTTTTATTTATTGACAGCAGCTTTGACTGTTCAAAAGAACACCAAGTGGGTCTTCAGTTCCTATTTAGCTCCTGGTCATCCTGGACATCTAACTCCTGGGAACAAAAAGATGGTGCCAGTCCTTTCCAATCGATCCTTGAGTCTTCATTTGATCATCAATCCCATGTTGAACAGTAATGGGGTAATGGATAGTGCTACTTGGAACTGACCCCAACGCGAATGAATACTACATTTAGAGATTCAGAGAGTCAGAAAAAACGGTTTTTCTTCTGTCTGTCTGTCAGATATTTCATTTCTCTCCACTCCAAACGAGTTTGGATTTTATGAGATCGGAGCTTAGAGTTCAAATTCTGCTTTTAGATTGAACTGGACACATGGTGTGGATTTTTTTGCTAGCGTAATTATTTCTGCATATAAATTGATTTTCTCGTAGAAAACAAATCAATTTCGTCAGCTCAAGGATATCAAATAACTAATTGACAATTTAACAGCTGAATAAAATTCTATAAAAGGTTAGCCGATGGTTTGATTTTCGATATTAATTCCGCACGCACGACGACGTGAATTTTTTAATAGAAGATTAATGGTAGCCGTGGGAAGAAAACTATAAAATTAAAAAAATAAATATAAAACATTAAAATCTGATTAACCGCTTATATTTTAGAAAAAAAAAAGGAATTTAGATCGAATTAAATATATATATATAAGATCAACTGTATTTAAATATGTATTTATTATAATAAATGCGAATTTAATTTTACTAAATAAATCTTTTATTTTATATTATAAGTTCTTCTATCTTTTAAGTTTTTATAATCGAACAATAGATGAAGTGATTGAGTTATACGTGAAAATTTACGGTGGATGATTTTTCATGATTTTGAAAAAGGCTTTACTGAGCAAAAATGCATAGGACGTACATTTGTTTTCATTTAAATAGCTTTGGGAAAGTAGCAATGAAAATCGAGCATGATTTTTTGTTGTTTTCATAAAATAAAAGTTCCTGAATGTTCTAGGGAAGTGACAATCATTATAAACAACCCCCGTATATATAAATTCGATGAAATTCCATTTTTTCAGTAAAATGTTCTTTGGGGATCATTTAGGAAAAGAATCAATCAAATTAGAGCATAATTTCTTTTTTTTTTTCATGGAATAATAGTTCCTCAATGTTCTAAGGAAGTGACAATCATTATAAACAACCCCTGTATGTATAAATTCGATGAAATTTCATTTTTTTGATAAAAATGTATGTATCTTTAAGGATAAGACAGAGAGAGAATCAATTAAATCCGGGCATGATTTTTCTTTTTTTTTTCATGGAATAATATTTCCTCAATGTTCTAAGGAAGTGACAATCGTTATAAACAACCCCTGTATGTATAAATTTGATGAAATTCCATTTTTTCAGTAAAATGTTCTTTGAGGATCATTTAAGAAGAGAATCAATCAAATTAGAGCATAATTTCTTTTTTTTTCATGGAATAATATTACTTCAATGTTCCAAGGAAGTGACAATCATTATAAACAACCCCTGTATGTATTAATGCGATGAAATTTCATTTTTTTGATAAAAATGTATCTTTAAGAATAAGACATAGAGAGAATCAATTAAATCCGAGTATGATTTTTCTTTTTTTTCATGGAATAATATTTCCTCAATGTTCCAAGGAAGTGACAATCATTATAAACAACCCCTGTATGTATAAATTCGATGAAATTTCATTTTTTTGATAAAAATGTATCTTTAAGGATAAGACAGAGAGAGAATCAATTAAATCCGGGCATGATTTTTCTTTTTTTTTCATGGAATAATATTTCCTTAATGTTCTAAGGAAGTGACAATCATTATAAACAACCCCTGTATGTATAAATTCGATGAAATTCCATTTTTTCAGTGAAATGTTCTTTGGGGATCATTTAAGAAGAGAATCAATCAAATTAGAGCATAATTTCTTTTTTTTTCATGGAATAATAGTTCCTCAATGTTCTAAGGAAGTGACAATCATTATAAACAACCCCTGTATGTATAAATTCGATGAAATTTCATTTTTTTGATAAAAATGTATCTTTAAGGATAAGACAGAGAGAGAATCAATTAAATCCGAGCATGATTTTTCTTTTTTTATGGAATAATATTTCCTCAATGTTCTAAGGAAGTAAATGACAATCATTATAAACGACCCCTGTATGTATAAATTCGATGAAATTCCATTTTTTCAGTGAAATGTTCTTTGGGGATCATTTAAGAAGAGAATCAATCAAATTAGAGCATAATTTCTTTTTTTTTTCATGGAATAATAGTTCCTCAATGTTCTAAGGAAGTGACAATCATTATAAACAACCCCTGTATGTATAAATTCGATGAAATTTCATTTTTTTGATAAAAATGTATCTTTAAGGATAAGATAGAGAGAGAATCAATTAAATCCGGGCATGATTTTTCTTTTTTTTTTCATGGAATAATATTTCCTTAATGTTCTAAGGAAGTGACAATCATTATAAACAACCCCTGTATGTATAAATTGGATCAAATTCCATTTTTTTCATAAAAATGTATCTTTAAGGTGAGACAGAGAAAGAATCAATTAAATCCGAGCATGATTTTTCTTTTTTTTTCATGGAATAATAGTTCCTGAATGTTCTAGGGAAGTAATAATCATTATTAACAGCCCCTGTATACATTAATTCGATGAAATTTCATGTTTTTGGTGAAAATGAGTCTTTAGGGATCATTAAGGAGGAGAATCAATAAAATTTGAGCATGTTTTATATTTTTTATTTAATAAGAGACTCCTAAATGTCTTAGGAAAATGATAATCAATATACATTAAATCGATTAAATTTAATTTTTGTGGCAAAAATGAGTCTTTAGGGATCATTTCGGACAAGAATCAATTACATTCCAGCATGATTCCTTTTTGAATAAAAGGTCCCTGAATGTCCTAGTAAAGTGATAATAATTTTTCAATGGGATTTATATCAGGACTATTTGCCGGCTACTGTATTATCTCATATATTATCATGTTGATGGATAAAATGGATTTACCGACGGTAACAGCTCTCCAACAAACGTCAGGTCGATTGATCTCATCCAAGCCACAACAATCATTTACATTTAGCCCCCTCACATTATTTCGTTTTCCAAATTAAAGAAAATGGTTCAGTGTAGACAGTACAAACACAACCCCGAATTGCTTGCATCCATTTGAAAGCTATGCTTTCCTAGTACTTGTACAGTTGCAAGATTCTGGAAAGTTTGTTGCATCCCTATCATCCGATTCAAAGGAATCTTTTCTTATAAAATTACTCAATCTTGCGAGTTATTTGAGATTTTCTTCATTCCAACCCAACCTTTTGACTTTTACTTTGTCTACGGTACTTGACCCAAGATCTAGATGAGTTAGTTACCAGTCTTCTTATAGACCAGCCATCCTCCAATTTGGCAGTAATGGCAGCTTTCTGAATTTCAGTTAATTAAAAAGGGATTAAGTACAATTTTACTTCAACTGAACTCAAATTGACAACTGACAATGATATTGACACTAGGTAGGAACTTTTCAGTGAACTAAGTACTTAATATCTTCGAATAATGTTTTCTTTCTCACCCTGTATCAAACTTTCTTCGCACGTTTTCAAATGTAAGTAACAAATTATATAAAACAAGGATTTAGAAAACAATAACAAGTTTTTTTTTGTTATGTTTTCACAATGACTGTCATATTATATTGATGTCTACGTTTTTCTTTGTGTTTGTGGGAAAATGAAATTTCAACAAAAATAATGATCGGATTGTCGTTATTATACCGAAAAAAGACGTAATTAGATTAATATTGTTCGGATATTTGATATTATATACAGGGTGTATGAAGTAATAAAATAGAAAAAATTTCTTTATACTACAAGAAATCATTTTTCTTAAGGTAGATAAACAATTTTTTGATTCGATTTGATATAAAACTACAACTCTTCCTTCTGATGGGTTGTAACTTTAGATCGCAACGTAGCTTATGGGAATGTAAAGATAAGAGCCCCAGGAAGCGTCCCCTAACTAACTTCCCAAGCTCTATGAGCCTGGAAGTCCTTAATCCACGAAGTATATGCAATAGATTGAATTCAAATAAAGCTCCATGAAGAAATTAACTAAGAAACTATTTAGCTCGTTGCGGTCGTTTGGGGTCTCAAAGCTTAACCACCAGCACATTTTCTTTCCCGGATCACGTAAATCCAGTTTTCAGAAACTAAATGATAAGGAATTCTTTTGAAATGAAATGATCGATCATTTTGTGGATATACAAGTGAAAGTTAGCCCTTACAAAACTAATTACCGAGACATTTGAGGATAGCTGTGGAGCTAGACGTAAAATGCTCAGAGCCCCTTGTGAAATTACACGTATTCGTGAAGCCTACTAGGAGGTGACGTTCAAAAGGGATTCCAAAATATGGAGCTGGAGGTAATTTTGACCAAAATATCTCAGACAGTGCACATTTGCAAAGTTCTGGTTAAGGATTCCAGCAAACTAACCTCAATATCCCTTTTGGATTACATATATATCCTCAACTAGAAGGAAACACTGGAAATCATGGCTTAAACGTACTTGGTTGGTATCGAAGATCCGATTCAAATGAATCACGACACTACCAAAAACTCTGAACTTAGAATGAATCAATTAGCATCCTCAACTTCATCATAGGGATGGCTTGTGCAGTTAGGCAAATGCCTAGACCAATAGGCACTAAAAATATTATCTGCTAGCTTGGTAGCTTCGATCTTTAGATTATTCCTAAATAATCGAAATAAAGGACGATTAAAAAAATTCATACCAGGGTTATTAGAATACATAGAATTCTTAACTTTTGTCGTTTTCTTCTTCAGAAGTAGTTCTGGTCGTCGAAATTCTCTGATACTGATACGATGATGACACTGAATTACATTTCTATTAAAGATTCGTATAGAAAAACTACCCTGTATGCGGACTGAGTATTGTGAAATAAAAATATACGACGTCACCTATCATAAACGATGTATTCATTATTTTTTTTTAAGTGTGGGAATACGAAAACCGAATTATTACTAAACACCATGGGAATTAGATTGATGTGTGCTATTGTTTCCTAGTTATTTTTTTAGATATTAACTGATTGCGGTAATTCTATGAAAGAAAGAAAAAAGGGAATTGTAAAAATGAGAATTGTATTTTGATATTCAAAGTTTTAAAAATGTTATCGCCCTCGTAAAGTAAATTGGTAGTAGTAGATTTTTGTTTGTATATCAAACTCTACCTTCAATACTTTTCCTTCGGTAACTCGATACTTCACGTTCAGAATTACTTGAGGGCTCAATAGTTTATAATCGAAAAAAGTGCACAATCATTTGCCAATTGGAATCAAATCGATTCCTTAATAATTTGAGGGGATTAGATTGATTTGTGCCATTGTTTACTAGTAGTTTTTTTTTTTAATTTTAACTGATTGCGGTAATTCTATGAAAGAAAGAAAAAAGGAAATTGTAGAAATGAGGAATCGTATTTTGATATTCAAAGTTTTACAAATGTCATCACCCTCGTAAAGTAAATTGGTAGTAGTAGATTTTTGTTTGTATCTCAAACTGTACCTCCAATACTTTCCCTTTGGTAACTCGATACTTCACGTTAAGAATTAGTTAAAGGCTCAATAGTTTACAATGCAAAATGATGCGCAATCACTTGCCAATTGAAATCAAATTGATTTGTTCTTTTTGTTTTTGCACTTAGCACTTAGATAACTAGCTCAAAAAGCTTAGTCCTTTTTAGTTTTCTCTCTAGATTGGTGAAAATTCTTATTTTTCTTTCCTTATTAGTCTTTGAATCCTTTTGACTAATTCGTAACCACGTCTCTCTAGTTTTAGAAAGATCGTTGCACGGCTGTCCACTTAGGAATCTACTTCACGTTCAGAATTAGTTGAGGGTTCAATAGTTTACAATGCAAAATGATGCAAAATCACTTACCATTTGAAATCAAATCGATTTCGTAATAATTTGAGGGCGTATTTACTGGAAAATGCTTTCTACTATTTTTGCTATGGACTTTTTAGTTTTTACAAGGTTTTGTCTACTAATTGTTACAATTTTTTGACAATAAATCATTTTTCTCCCTTTCTCTATATATAATTATTTTCTTCATAAACTTTATCTGATTCTTCATAGTTCTTTTCGTGTTTTATCATCTATTTCAGTTTCTAGCATCATTTTATTTTATTTTATTTTAATATTTAATATTATTTAAACAAATGCTTGAATACGGGATATTTAAAAATCTAGTAAGACTCGGGATTAAATTACAGTTGCGATATAAATATCAGTAGATGGTTTATTTCAACAGTTATTTCGTCATAGTAGTTTCCAATGGGTTGGTTAGACCAACTAATCTAGTTTCGCATAACTAATCAACCAAGTAGCCAACTAGGATTTTCGTTTTATATCACTTTTTCACTATCGATTTTATTAATGTCTGAAGAGACCTAGAATTGTCCTTCAATTTCGATTAACTTTCAAATAACAGTTGACCACAAACACAAAAATCATTGCAAAATGCAAAAAAAAATTGTTAATAATAAAATTGAAATCTTTGTTGTGTTGTTAGAATAAATTGAAGCACGTTTCATCTATACAGGTTGTATTGTTTTTTAATAACCAACTTTTACTCTTTACTCGAATTAAACACTTTCGAAACCGGATTTTCTTTTGTATACTAATTTTAATTATAAAAATTTCAGTTTTATTTGATTTCCCTGTACATTATCGTGTCGTTTACATTTTTAATAGATAAATATAGCGAATAGAATATACGAGGTGTCATTATTAACTATTCCTCATTGAAACCAGTTTTCTGTTAATTTTTTTAATATATTTTAAGGATTGTTATTTGTTTTAACCTCTTGCAAGACACGGACAGATAAAATCATAAATGAAGAAGTTTTTTTCGCAAATTAGGTCATGTAATGGAGGGAATTCCAGAGATTAATTATGCAGAGAAAGATAGAGGAAAAAAGAAGAATATCATGGCTACGAAATTTAACGAAGTGGTTTAACTTTAAATCAAACCAATTATTTAGAGCAGCTGTAATAAAATACATATAATCGTGGTGGGCTTTCTGATGTTTGTATACAGGGGCTGTTCAATAAATTTTTCATAAAATTTTGTTGGGTATCTCCGTTATTGAGGTTCTAGAGGCTCAAGACTTCGTAGATCGATAACATTTCGTGTAACCCTGAATAGGGTGTTGTCAAATTGTGCATAATTTCACTAAATTTAGGAACATCAGCGTACCCAGAATATTAAAGTTGATTTGGAGCATTAGCCAACAAAAATCTGTCAAATTGAAAGGAAAGACACTTTTAAATATTCTAATACTGATCCTTCGACAATATAATTTCTTATATCACCTTTCGAACTTCTGGTATTTTCTAAAATCATCGAGATCGATTTTTGTATAAAGGGGCTGTTCAATAAACTTTTCATAAAATTTTGTTCGGTATCTGCATTATTAAGGTCCTAGAGGCTTAAGACTTCGTAGATGCATGATATTTTCTGTAACCTTGAATAGGGTGTTGTCAAATTGTGCATAATTTCACTAAATTTAGGAACATCAGCGTACCCAGAATATTAAAGTTGATTTGGAGCATTAGCCAACAAAAATCTGTCAAATTGAAAGGAAAGACACTTTTAAATATTCTAATACTGATCCTTCGACAATATAATTTCTTATATCACCTTTCGAACTTCTGGTATTTTCTAAAATCATCGAGATCGATTTTTGTATAAAGGGGCTGTTCAATAAACTTTTCATAAAATTTTGTTCGGTATCTGCATTATTAAGGTCCTAGAGGCTTAAGACTTCGTAGATGCATGATATTTTCTGTAACCTTGAATAGGGTGTTGCCATATTGTGCATAATTTCACTAAATTTAGGAACATCAGCGTACCCAGAATATTAAAGTTGATTTGGAGCATTAGCCAACAAAAATCTGTCAAATTGAAAGGAAAGACACTTTTAAATATTCTAATACTGATCCTTAGACAATATAATTTCTTATATCACCTTTCGAACTTCTGGTATTTTCTAAAATCATCGAGATCGATTTTTGTATAAAGGGGCTGTTCAATAAACTTTTCATAAAATTTTGTTCGGTATCTGCATTATTAAGGTCCTAGAGGCTTAAGACTTCGTAGATGCATGATATTTTCTGTAACCTTGAATAGGGTGTTGCCATATTGTACATAATTTCCCTAAATTTAGGGAAACCGAGAATATTAAAGTTGATTTGGAGTATTAGCCATCTCTAGAAGCAACGAAATCAATTGTTTGAGCAAAAATTAGAGTCTAGAGTAAGCGTAGTGCAAATTACCTTGAATTATGAGCCTCATAGACGTTGAAAAACGAATTTCTATACATTCAAATCAGAAGTAAGCTTGCAAACTACAATTTGGAACTAAAGATCTGGTAATTGAAAGTTTTTAACATAAGTTAATGTCATTTTCTGTTGTATTATTTGTAATAATTACGATTTTCATACATAATTATTGAAATATAATTCCTGTATATATTAAAAATTTAATTTATATTTATATATACAAAAACGACAGTTATTATTGAAGATTTGTTGATACAGAATTTACTTAACGATCTATCAAACACTCCGGTAATTGGATTTTAATGCATCAATATACCCGAATATGTCGACTCGGCGGTCAAAGATTTTCCAACAATGATTATTTTGAGAAGCTTGACGATTCTTATCATAAAAATAAATAAAAAATTATTGAAACATCGATGGAGAAAGTATATGGAGCTAAAAAGAGATTACGTTGAGAAATAAATATTTAGGAATTTAGAATCGATGAAAGGTAGTATAAGTTGAAAAGGATTTACAAAAAAGTTTGGGGATCTCTGATGTAATGGAATCTGAAGTTTTTTGAAATATTAGCGTACTTTTTGAAAATAGAATCATTTTAGCATAATTTTGTTATAAAATTAGCGATTAATTTCTTGTATAGAAAAAGCTTTATTTAATTATTTGTTTTCATAATTAGTACTTTTGTTTGGGCGACTTTTAAAGAAAATATCTCGCTGTTTACACATTTCTTAAGATATCTCGAGAAAGAAAAAGATATCAACATGCAGTTTTCGCTATTTATTGTTAATTTAATAAAATTTCAAAATATTTGGTCAAACTATTATGGTTCTATTGAAATTTTTCAAGAGAAATCACAATATCTAAAATATATAAGACAACGGCTTGTTGCATTTACGTTTTTGATTAAATTTCTTAGAATTTATATATTTTGTATTACTGGACAACAGGGCTTTCAATAAATATCAAATTTATAAAAATCAGTTAAACAGGAACGGACTTTTTTCATAACAAGTTTCCCACTCTCCCCCACATCTTATTTGAGGAGATAAATTAAAGGTTTTAAATGAAAAATGTGCAGAATTTGTAGGAGTATTGAATGAATTTGAAAAAATTTTGATTCTTCAATTTCATATATTCAAATAAGTACTTCAAACGTGGATCTTAAATTTTGTAAAGAATTTCCACGTGTTTCTCGTGGCCCCTCAACAAAAACAAAAAAACTTTGACATTTTTTCATATCAGGGAATAGAAAATAATCCGAGGGGGTTAAATTTGGGTAAATTCTGGTAAATAGGGTGCATTAGATAGAAATTCAAACTTTAATTTATTCTTGGGGTAATTGTGGATGGAATTCAACCGTTTTTCCTTAGTTTATATCTTAATTTGAACCAATAACCGAGAAGCGATATGAAAAACCATTTAATTTGTACTTAAACCAGTTATTTTCAATAACCATTTTGTATTTGGAAATCCTAACCTACATTTCTCGTTTCAAATTTTGTTATCCAAGTCAGTCAAACAAAAGAAAATTATTAATGACATTTGATTCGGTATAATCAATATTCATTCATAACAGAAGCGTGAATTGATATTCGTGATTTATTTCTGTTTCACAATACTGTCTATAAACAACCTTGACAAACTAAAAAATGATTTTAGTGTTCAATAATACTGCTACTCAGAACCGTTCTACATTTTTAGACCAATCAATTCCACCAAAAATTCGTAATATTTCATATATAACTGTTTTTATTATTTTAACAAACTTTAAAAAAGTATACATTCAATAATTACGAAAAATATTGATAAAAAATTTGGAAAAAAGTATTATTAGTACAAGAAAATATAAGATACGTCTCATAATACAAGGTAGGCACGTTCTATCAATCAAATGACTCCATGATGGTTATTAAACAGATACCACTAGAAAGATTGATCTTGAAGTCTGATTTTTAACCGAAAATAAAAACAAACCCACAAAGAGCTTTTGATTAGGCCAATATTTGGGGGTATAATGCCCCAAATATACTGACCGATCTGTAGTTTTTCAAATCGATCTAATTTTGTATAATCATGGTAGTATTTAGCGTTAAGTAGAAAATACATTGTAGGAAGAGCAGTTTTTTGTTTATTGCAGCAAAATTCACACAATTATAGAAGAAGAAGTTTCAAAAGCAAATGAAACAAAAACCAAAATATCAATTCACACAATACGCAAAATGTTTGTAGAAAAAAATAAAATTTTCATTTTTTAATAATCGATTATTCGTTTTGGTTTTGTGCTTTTTCTTTTTCTACAAAAATATTTTTTGTATCATAATAAATCGTGACGTATTTTCATCGATTCTTAACAGAACTGAATCGATATTTGTAAATAAATTTTTTTTTACCAAAATCATCTAATATTTTGGTGGAATGAACTTGTATCGTATCTGGTATAGAAGATTCTGAAGCAACCGATGTTACAGTTTTTCAACGATCATCTCTGAAGTAGCAATCAATCATTATAAACTTTGATCGAAAGTGGCCTGGCTCTCTTAGACGGAAATATATTTCATCCTTATGGGCAGTGACATTCGGCCTACTTGATTAAAGGATACTCGCTTTCTATGATAATCGGTTTAGTTTTGTTTAAGAGGCGGAAAATGGATATAATGCACAGTTATTGTCTTTCTATCTACGGATCATTACAAATCTCGCAAGTTTCGTCAATACTTTCTGTTTCAATTAACGGATTATTCTTATATTTGTGATGGTGAAAGATTTAACTATAAAGAAATGTCGTACTTCCTTGAATTGTTCGAAACATTATGCACCACGTGTTTATATGGAAAAATAATTTTATAAGTACGAAGCGAAAGAAAAATTAATCAAATTATACTTCTACTTTTTTATTTATTTTTTATTCAATTATTCAAACCACCCCGTAGATCAAGAGGTGTGGAAAACATTTAAAAATTGAAGTTCATCTGTACATCAGTACATTGAACTTCTAATATTTGGAAAATAGAGCAGGATCTAAGGGCAATCTGATAAGTATGTTCTAGAAGACAATGCAATTGGAAATTTACCTTACAATTTTGTGGAGAAATATCAAGGTAAAACAAATAACTGTACAATCATTTCTGATTGATTATACATCCTGATGTTTGGTTTTTATTTATGAATCAATAACGTCTTTTATCAATAACGTCTTTTATTTGTTTGATTTCTAATCCAGGAACTGTCCTATTGATTCTGGAACCGTGTTAAAAATTTACTCACGATTAACAATTTTTAATCTTATTATGGAACAACGACTCCTTGCAATCATATTTCTGATTAAATTGCTTGGAATTTATATATTTTGTATTGTTGGACAACAGGGCTTCCAAAAAATATCAAATTTATAAAAATCAGTTAAACAGAACCGGACTTACTGGCATTTTTTTATAACAAGTCAACACTCCCCCACATCTTATTTGAGGATGTAGACTGGAAGTTTTAAATGGAAAATTTGTAGAATTTGTTGGTGAATTGAATGAATTTCGAAAAACCGTGTTAAAAATTGATTCACAAACAATTTTTGTTTTTTTATGACACTTTGCATTTACATTTATATGATTGAACTGCTTAGAATTCATATATTTTGTATTGCTGGACAACAGGGCTTTCAAGAAATATCAAATTCATAAAAATCGGCTTTGCAGAACCGGATTTTGCAGGCATTTTTTCATAACAAGTTCCCCACTCTCCCCCACATCTTATTTGAGGATATAAACAAAAATTTTTGAATGGAAAATTTGTAGAATTTGTGGGTGAATGCAATCAATTTTGAAAAACCGTGTTAAAAATCGACTCACAAACAATTTTTGTCTTTTTATGGAACAACGACCTCTTGCATTTACATTTCTGATTGAATTGCTCAGAATTCATATATTTTGTATTGCTGGACAACAGGACTTTCAAAAATATCAAATTTATAAAAATCGGCTAAGCAGAATCGAACTTACAGGTATTTTTTCATACAAGTTTCCCACTCACCCCCACATCTTATTTGAGGACATAGACTAAAAGTTTGAAATGGAAAATTTGCAGAATTTGTAGGTGACTTGAATGAATTTCATAAAAACGTGTTAAGAATTTACTCAATTAACAATTTTCATCTTTTTATCAAAATGTTCTAGGTCTCTATAGACAAAATATTTTATGTACCACAAACAAATAATAATTCCCGTTTAAAAGCAAAATTATATCACGTTTTGATACTTTGATACATTAATAAATATTTGGTGGAATCAATTGGGTTTATATAAAGTAAAATAATAAATCTGCTTAGAATTGGAATTAGATATTTACGCCTACACGCACTTAATTTTATATTATTCGTTAAAAATTTATTTATGACGATAGGTAATTTAACGGTTCAGAAATTATTAATTAAATCTAATCCTTTCGAACTACTTGTTTTCTGTTCCTAAGCTTTAAAATAATGACGCATAGTTTAAGCTTTATTGTTTGTGTATCATACCAAAAGTCCTAGAAAATCATCGCACGAAAATGTTTACGATGTTTCAAATATCTGTAAACGAATTGAATAACACTGGTATGACGACACGTTTTGAGTACGTTCACAATTGAAACTGTCAAACTTGATGATGACAATTGTCATATTCACATCAGTGTTGCCACATGTCAAAACTTAAATAGCAACTCTCGTATCAAATATAACAGAAAATTTCAACCGATATGTAACTAATTTTTGAATGCAATATATGTAGTTGGAACGAGGAAGAAGCTTTTGGTTCTAAAACCTCAGATAATGGCTTATTTTTACTACCACGAAATCAACAACAAATCTTGAGATATCTTGACTATCGATAAGGCTTTTGTTAACATGATCGATCAGAAATATTTTAGTCCATATCCTGAACATAGTAACCAAAGCTTTATAGAAATCTCTTTAGATATATCGAAGATTTTCACAAGGTCTCCAACCTTTTAAATAAGTCAAGATGATATAGTTTGTCACCCTCATTTAGAGAGTCGTTCAATATCTTTTCCAAAGACCTATCCATCAAGGTTCTCGACAATGAATACACTTGAAAAGGGTGTAAGATCAACGCTGGTATTCCTCAGGGTTGCATCTTGTCACTGAGAATAGCACACTTTCCAATTCCATGAACCTTGGATGCTGGCTGCCAAAATGGAAGCTAGCTCATGAACATTCTTTTGGAGGTCTCCAAGGTAGTACACTAGAGCTACTCGAGTGTACTAGAGGGCATCTTCTAGTCGTATTAACTAAGAACTGGAAAACCCTTTGGGCTTTGCTGGATTCAATATAAGGCTCATCCATTACGGCTAATATGGAATCTCCTCTAGATATCTAGACGATTTGTATCTGCATGTCTTAGATCTGAAGGTTTCGGCTTATCTACAGCCAAATGACTGTAGCTATCTGCCACAGGTATGCGAGAAATGGATTCTCACTACCAGTTCTGGTACTTTCAAAGCTTGAGAGGCTCCAAGCTTGGACTTCTTGAGTCCTCAATGACTAGTTATTCACAGCAAAACTATAACCGCGTCTCCAACATATTGAAAGGGATGATTACAAAATAAACTTTCTTTCCGTGGTGCTTACAATCCAAATCCAAGAAGGGTTCTAATCAAATTCATACTAATATACAGGGTGTTTAGTTCACTTTATTCGATTTATACAAAAGTTCGTTTCTTTTTTCGATTATTTTCTGTATTTTTTTCTTAATTTTCGTTGTAACATTATTGTACTAAATATAAATATAGAACTAATAAATATTTCATTCTATAATTTTGTTGTTATTTACTTAAAACAGCAATTAAATGTAATGTGATTACTATAAAAGCATCTCTGAAGGTGGACTAGATTTCGGAATACCGTTCATAATTGGTACTTAAGTGAAAATAACTTTTGCCAAACCCGTTTAATTATGACCGAAATTAATTGGTAAAACAATTTTTGGAAATGAGTCTACTTCATTCTGTTGTATAAACATTCTATCATAAATTACCACTTTTAATTACGAAGAAAGTTTTAATGAAATTTTTTTTTCAAAGAAAAGTACGAAAAAATGATGACAATAGTTGTCGTAGTTAATTTTTATATTTATTTTATAAAATGGGTTTCTCGTGAATCACCATACTATAATTCAAAAAAATCCATCTAAAAATGGTATTTATCTTTCAAATTTTTGTAATTGACCAAAATGACTTCTTCAACGTGTTAGGAGTTGAAATAATACATAACCTAGATCCTGATTCTGATGTCAGGTTTGAGAAAACTCTAGAAATATAGTCAAGAAGAATATAGAAAAAGAAGACACTCAAGAGGTAACAGAAGATGTAGATACAGACACCAATGATGAAGATGAACGTTCTGGTCATCAAATTGATGTGGTTACTCCAATGTAAATGTAAGCTGAGGCCATAAAGGTATCAGAAAGCAGTGTGTTCACAATTATACATGAAAATTTGATCAAGAGAAAGCTTTTTTCAAAGTGGGTGTCGCGCTTACACACAGTCGATCAAAAACAACAACGTGTGATGATTCAGAGTAGTATTTGATTATGTTTACATAGGATAAATCAGATCATCGATATCTAAAAATGGTTGAAGCATGGATCCATTCACTCCGGAATCAAAACGATAATCATCTGAGTGGTACTGGAACCAGGTTCGAAGCGTCCAAAGGCACTACAGTCAGCGCGGAACGTTATGGCTTTAGTATTTTGAGCTGCGTATGGAATTTTGTACATCGATCAACTCCAAAATGAGTAGAAAATCAAAATCGCGACAAAACCACTAATACAATGCATCGATTCACATGTCGATGGCTAATGGCTATTCGTTGATATAAAAAAAAATCTTTACTGGTAAGAAATTTAGCTCAAATGAAGAACAAATCGCTGAAACTGAAGCCTATTTCGAGGTAAAAGACAAATCCTTGTACAAACACGATTTCGAGAAGTTAGAGAATGAATAAAAAAATGTATTTTTCTAAGCTATTCACTTATTTAGTGAGGTGTATCACTTCTGGATGTGGTGTGCAAGTTATGCCAAGATAATACAGTTAAAGAATACCAAGGAGGTTACAAAAAAGGAATGTTATGTTTATAGATTTCAAGCAGGCTTATGACTTAATACACATAAATAGGGATAAAATCAAGAAGATCCAAGATGTGCACTGGTATTTTTGACACCACGTTATACAGGAGAAGTTAATTTGTTTCAGGGCTACCACAAGCACAAGCAAAAATATCAGTTACGCTTTGTTTACCTCTGCTTCTTCTTAGCTTGGAAACTGAATTCTTGATGTAGTGGGTTTATTAAATCACACAACTCTGTTAATCTCATCAATTGTAGATGCTAATTGACTTTACAGTCGTTCATTAACAATTTCTCGACAGTTTTGATAGTCTTCACTTCACACTGAGTTAGCTACTGTGAAAAATTGATAGAAATACGGAAGTTATCGTCTTCGTCCTCTAAATTGGTAATAACATCATCGTATGACCTTATTCTCTTTATCGTTTGGCTCAGCTCCAATTCGCATAATAAAACTCCTTAAATTTTGTTTGACCTCATTTGTTTTTGGGGTGCTCAGTTTCTCTACCTCAATAGATCTTCTTTGTTGCTTTTTCTTTATTCAAGTTGTAGTTTTATTTGTGAAAATTACTTCTAGATCTTCCATTGGTACATACAAAGGATGTATGAAAAGTTTCTTTCTTTATCCTCCACAATATTTTTGGTTTTTCGGCAGAGCTTATACATTTTGCCATTTACATATTTCGGAACAGATTTGCCCTTTGTACAGAATGTTCTCAAGATTGCAGTAGTGGATCTAGACGAAACACGGTGGGAGACCGGTCGAAATACGTACGGACGAGAACGTACAGTGTGTTACAGCCTTAATACAATAAAATCTTTAGGAAACGGTTTCGATTGGAATTTTTTGCTCCAATAGAAACCCAATTGATAAAAACTCATCTAATTGAAGACAATCAGTACAACAAAACAGATCCCGTGGATATATATCGATATATTTCGATTTTGACGTTCCAAATATTCAGGAGATGATTTGAAAGAAATTGATTCAGCTTACACAGAAGGTCTCGTGGAATTTTGTATGAATGCAGAAGGATCAAATTGTAGCTTGAAATCAGTCTTCTAAATTGATTGTTAAACCTTCGAAGAAGACGAAACTCGGTGAGAAAACCGGTCGAAATACATACGGATATAAACGTACAGTGTGTGACAGCCCTAATACAACAAAATCATTAGTGAACGGATTCGATTGTAATTTTTTGCTCCAGTAAAAACTCAATTGATTTGAAGTCATCTTATTGAGGACAATCAGTACAATAAAACATATCCAATGGATATATTCCGATTTTGACATTCCAAATATTTAGCCGGGAGATAATTTGAAAGAAATTCATTCAGCTTAGACAGACCGTCTCGCAGAATTTTGTATGAATGCAGAAGGATCAAATTGTAGCTTGAAATCAGTCTTCTAAATTGATTGTTAAACCTTCGAAGAAGACGAAACTCGGTGAGAAAACCGGTCGAAATACGTACGGATATAAACCTACAGTGTATGACAGCCCTAATACAACAAAATCATTAGTGAACGGATTCGATTGGAATTTTTTGCTCTAGTAGAAACTCAATTGATTTGAAGTCATCTAATTGAAGACAATCAGTACAACAAAATGGATCCCGTGGATATATATTGATATATTCCTATTTTGACGTTCCAAATATTCAACCAGAAGATAATTTGAAAGAAATTGATTTAGCTTAAAATTTTGTATGAATGCAGAAGGATCAAATTTTAATTTGAAACTTTTCACATCGTCAGTCTTCTAACTTTTTTTCTAGCTGATAGATTTTTGAAAATCATTAAAAATCTATTAATAAGCTACCAGTAACTTGTTATTAATCTGGCGTTCATAGGCCATTATGGGAAAAGTCAAGAAACATTACTTCATGGTGAAGTTATTAAAAATATTTGATATTTAAAAAAAATGACATATGTACGGAATTTATGATTCTAATATACAGTTTCTATTTTGTATGTAGGTATATCTATTATAAAAATCATTATGCCATGACATCTGGTTGTTTGAACAAAAAGTAATTATTCTTTTATTTGTCATAAAAATTAAGTGTCATTCAGGACCTTCCGTTATTTATACAACTTGTACTGCGTCTATTTAAAACTATTAGATATTTATATTTCTCAAGGATTTTCTTATCAGGAAGTTGTTTTAAATCTGATAATTGAATCAATGTTTTAATTTCGTCTATCCATCTTCTAAGTGCTTATATACGAAACACAGATATTAAGAATAAAAAAAAGCATTTAGTTAACTAATAGATCGGTTAAGTCGCACTAGATGAAAGATATACGCGTAGGAAAAACAGATTCTAAACAGACTCTACAAAGATCACAAGAGGTGAAGGAATAGACAATTGACCCGTGTCCTAGCATCTCCTCCATGTTTTTTACTTCTTGTCGGTTTTTCGGGCGTGTTTCGAAGGACGTGTAGATAAAAGTGAAGTAAATCTCGCATAGGATCCTTCTCAAGATAGTCTCTGAAAATTATCCCTCGCGTATCCCAAAAAACCGACGCAATGCAGATGGAATAGTCTTCAACTTCTTCGGAGCCTGTTTTTCCTTTTCAGTCCATCGAGACTCATAAATTTTCGTTTTTTATGCTTTAAGTTTTGTACAATTTTATTCATTATCCAGTTTTCCGTTATTTTCTACACAATCTCGTTTTGTTTTGTTTTATAATTCCTGGATGTATCGTCGTGATGAGATACAAATAGCAAAGTTGTTTAATTAGCATTTTAAACAAGTTCTTTATCGTTTTGTCGAGAATAAGATGCATGGGTATATATGGAATCCGATTCAATTATGATAGTGAGAAAGTTATTACTTTCCGGTAGGTGGAAATATATAAATAAGTGAGTGTTGTTGGCATTAAAATGAAAATGGGTAAAGCACAAGTAATATCCTTCATAGAAAAATACTTATTTGAAATACTGGAAGGAAAAAGACATTTCATCGTCAACTAAGTTCTTTGAAACTGTTTTGATTCTGTCTATATGCATATAAAATGGTCCAGAATAGTGTAAATTAAATTTTAGAGTAGTACAATTTAAAATCCACTCTTGTTTTTGACTTGCGATACACTTTGATATAAAACTGTCCAAAAATTTTCAATTGGACCATTTTGAATTGTATTAGCGTCTCAATTTTGAGTCTTTTAAAACCCACGTCAATTAATGATCAACAATCACTTTTTTCCTCGTTCTAATTTGTTATTTATTTTGTAGTCAATGCAACCTTCGGTAATTGCGGTTGATTTTCACCCTCCTAGATATTTGACAGCTGTGATGTCACCATTAATTATAAATATTTCTTAGTAGTACTTCCTTTTGTACTTATTGACTCTTTCTATAAAATCCAGAATCTTCAGTCTCTGAAGACGATGATTTGTTTATCGAAATCCACGTTAATCGATGTAATTTTGTGAATGCTAGTGTAGTGGTAGAAAAACTCTTTGTATGGTAAATTTATGCTTATTAATCACGTTCTAATTTGTTATTTATATTGTCGACAATGTAACCTTCGGCAATTGCGGTTGATTTTCACCCTCGGTATCTATGTGTGACTAAAATACAGTTTCTGTTTTGGTTATGTAAAGACGACTTCCTTATCTTTCCCTAGTTTCTGCTTAACTTTTCAAAATATACCGATATATCCACATTTCAAAAGATTTTAGTTTTTTTCAAAGTAGACTCAGCTGTGGTACAAGCCTCTACACCATAGTACAAAACACTTCACTAATCTTTATTTTAGTTGTAATTGTTGGTATATAGTTTCAATATCGAAACTTACTCTGGATTTTAATATCAAAATCAAAATTATTATTACTAATTTCGCAAGAAACATTTCTTTGTCATGTTTATACTCGAGCTCGATTGAATCTACTTACATTCTTACTACCCCTCGTATTTAATACGTAATATACGTACCATATAGTTTTGTTTTGTCTTCCTTATAAACTTTCATTGAAAAAAATACGTATGATAATAATTTGATGTATATGCTTTTAAAGCAACTTTTATCAAAAATTTTTCAAAATACGGACGTGGGACGATTAAAAGGAGGGTGGGGGTAGTTATAATGTGTATATAATCCTAATATACTTGATCTATTGCGATATGAAGTCTAATAAATAATTAAGTTGACGAAATACTGAAAATTGTATAAAAGATATCAACAGGTGGTCAGAACCGAAACCTAACGACTTTTTGCAAAAATTTATTAGAAAAAACGGACATGGGACGATTAAAAAGAGGGTAGGGGTAGTTATGATGTGTATATAATCTTAAGATACTCAATCAATTGCTATATGAATGTCTAATAAACGGTTAGGTTGACGAAATGTTAAAAATTTTAAAAGAATTCAGTAGGTGGTCAGAATCGAAACCTCCCAACTTTTATCAAAAATTTTTCAAAAAAACGGACGTGGAACGATTAAAAGGAGGGTGGGGGTAGTTATAATGTGTATTTAATCCTAATATACTTTATATATTGCGATATGAAGTCTAATAAATAATTAAGTTGACGAAATATTGAAAATTGTATAAAAGACATCAACAGGTGGTCAGAATGGAAACCTTGCAACTTTTATAAAAAAATTTCAAAAAAACGGAAATGGGATGATTAAAAAGAGAGTGGAGGTAGTTATGATGTGTATATAATCCTAAACTCAATCAATTGCGATAAAGATGACGAAATATTAAAAATTGCATAAAAGATATCAATAGGTGGTCAGAACCGAAACCTAACGACTTTTTGCAAAAATTTATTAGAAAAAACGGACATGGGACGATTAAAAAGAGGGTGGGGGTAATTATGATGTGTATATAATCCTAAGATACTCAATCAATTGCGATATGAATGTCTAATAAACGGTTAGGTTGACGAAATATTGAAAATTTTATAAGAGACATCAACAGGTGGTCAGAATCGAAACCTCAACGACTTTTGGCAAAAATTTTCAAAAAAATGGACATGCGACGATTAAAAAGAGGGTGGGGGTAGTTATGATGTGTATATAATCCTAAGATACTCAATCTATTGCGATCTGAATGTCTAATAAGTAATTAAGTTGACGAAATATTGAAAATTTTATAAGAGACATCAACAGGTGGTCAGAATCGAAACCTCGCTCATATTACTAATATTCTTTTATGATTTTAAATTGAAAAACTTTTCCCCTGGTTTATATGAATTTAATTAGGTATTTTTCCTCTTTTAAATACTCCAAAGTAATTAGTTCTTTTGCAGATGTATGTAAGTCCAGCTTTACCCAAATAATGCTTTGACATATTCTAAATTTTTACTAAATGAAATCCAATCATTCAAATAAAACAATTGGACAACTTTGAATTGCGAGAAAACCACAGATTCTTAATTTTCTCAAGCTTCTAAAAGAAAATTTATATCCATATGAAGTTCAACGTTTGCAGCAGTGAGTTCTAGTGCAAATATTACGTATCTAAGCTTCCAAGAAACCTTCCTTTTCAATGTGTCACCAGGACCATTTGATTAGTGAGATATATCTCTATTTTCTAGCTCCAGTTCTTTCGAAAGATGTAGCTCCCATAATAAATAAAAGTTTAATAGTAATTGAGTTCATCCAATCAAACACCAAAGCAAAAAAGCAAATTTCTACTACTACTTATATAATTGAAGCTCATAGTGAGATGTTTGAACGTATGGGTGGAATGACATAAGAAATAAAGGAAAAACGAATACAAGAATGTAAGAAGAATAAAATACGAAGAGGTTAGAAGAGATTTGATATTGATCTGATAACAAATTGTTGATATGATACATAGAAAATATTTCAGAAAACTAATGCGGAGACAATGCCCGTCCACAAACTGCAGTTTCCGTATGAAGGTTTTTCCAGTCGAAATTACCGCTGAGGATTGTACAGCCCGATGTATGAGATTTCTTATCGTTTGATATTTTTTTTACCAAAAAAAAAAATGATTCAATAACTCAGTAAACGAAGATTTAAAAATCCTTCTCAAATTTAAAAAAAATTATATAAATTTGATGTATATTAGGTTTTTAAGATTTTATTGTGATTGAAATAAGGTTATGTCTAGATAGAATAATTATTTAAATGAAGTACATCAATTTCCGCGTGGAAAAAATTGTTTTTTTTTGGGTAAATACATACTTTTGAATCATTTTATAGTTGATCATTAGAAATATTAAAAAAAAAGGTTCAAATGTTTGATTATTTATCAAGTAAATATCAAAATTTTTGTGTTTAGAATAATTTACGACAAGTTTAGTTGAAACAAAAATTACTCAATCGATATAAATATAAATAATTGGAAGCTTATTTATTTATACAAACCTTGTATATCACTGTCGGTTAATTTGTACTTCAAATATTTCTGTCACTAATGAATATTTTAATAAATAGTTTCCAAACTAATACCACTGTTAATTAGACACGTGAAAATTTTTTCTTAAAGTCACAAATCACAGTACATAAACGATAGATAACAAACGAAACCCCAAAACACTCAAACTATTTTCTGTCACTGTCTTGTTATTTGTTTCTTACGTAAAGTTTTCGATACACGTGTATTAAAAATACAATCCGTGCTCTCCCTTCTGCTTGTAAGAGAGCACTGGACCAGTATGCGTTGGTAATCTTGCAAACTATAACAACTGCTCCAGTTTCTTGCCTTGAGATCGAAAGTGTTTTGTCGGATGGGTTCACTTGATATGGTTTCGGTTTTGTGAGTTACCTTTGCAAAGGTGACGGCTCTAATTGAGTGGTCGTCACTCAGTTCCTTGTTATATCTCAAATATATAGGGCGATTCATTATATATAACATTCTATAATAATTATTATTTATTATACCATATAAAGTAGAAAAAAATATTAAAGAAATATTTACATTTCAACACGTTTTTTTTTAATCAAATCGGTTTAGTTATTTTACCTTTCGGCTTCAATTTTTTTTACTGAAACAATTTTTTTCATAAAAAGTCATAACAAAAAAGTTGAATGCTTCAAAAAGAAATTTTATGAATGCTAAATAAATCTTTAGACCCCAATTTTGCATAAAATATTTCTAGTGAAGAAAATTTATGATCAGATTTTATAGTAACATATGGACATAGAACAAGGAATAAAAAAAAGAAGTCCTAGGAAAAGATGGTACGTGGAGGTCTAAGAAAGAGGGAAATTCAGTACTGGAAAACTGAAGAAATCGCTCAGAATCTGCACAAAAGCTCTGAATTCATTGCAACTGTTCAGTTATTTATGTTTTAAATAGTTAGTACTCCATTAGAAGCAATTTTGCTTATTGACGTGTCCATTAAGATGGAAATGAGGTCTGGTTAACGTGATGAATTCTCTGAGGCTACGATTCTTATACCAATTGAATTTTTAATGGTACAGCTTCAACAGAAAGCTGTCAAGTCAATCTCGTCAATCCGCAGTCGCCTTGATACCATGATAAACAAGATATGGTAGACCTTCACGCTGGGATATTTGAACGTATTCTGTGCACTATTTCCATGACTTTTTCACATTATGAATATTTAGATCGATTTGTAAGGGATAAACGCGAAATAATTCGCTTTGTGATATTTAATTTGCTCATTTTTTTGTTGATAAGCTTGTAAAAACTTTTTTCGACAAGATATGATGACGAAAACGCGATTAATCCCTGTTAAATACGCGATTTATGCTTAAGAAATGATCAGGTTTTTTCTAAAAACTCTGAAACTGAGTCAAAAAGTGAATAACATATTTATCAAGACTGTAGATGAAATTTTAAGCCACCACTTTCTATTGAAAAGAAAATAAAGTAAATACAGTTGACTGCAAGGGGTGAATTTGTTATTAAAAGTATCATCATTTGATTAATTGTTTGTTTTTCTTGGTCCCTTCTCTTGTTTGTAATTTCCACTTTCCACTTTTCAAAATATTCAAAAGTTGTGACTTGTTTTATTTGTTTTATCTTCTATACAAATTTTTGTTGTCGTCTTCATATAGTAAAGCCTATACTACACGATACATCCTAAGTTTGCGCCCTCAATAACCCTCCATTAGCTGAGCATTGGACGAAAGCTGTAACCTTTTATTGAGATAAAAAAACCCGATTTTCCATGTCAAGCTTTCCAATAACAACGTTGGAAACCTTCAATCATACCAATTGAAAGCACTAGACGCATCGTGTAGTACCAGCTTAAGCTTTCTAAGTTTATTGGAATCAAATTATTCAATATTTCATCTTGTTTTACTTCTTCCTTCATCTTAAGGGGATCAACTCATGCGATGGGCTCAAAAAATCGATTTTTGAAAATTCGAAGTCGTTTTAAAGATACAGCAGATAAAAGAAAGAGCTGTTCGGAGCGCTGAGTTGGCAGTTGAAGTCCGGGCCTATTGTGTACAGTCGACTTTATACCTGTCCCCCCTTTTATACATATATACATTTATACAAGTTTAGACAAGTTTCTACATGCTTAAACAGAAACTTTGAACGCGTTTTTTTCAGAACAGTGTTTTTCAAACTTTCCTCCATCGTATCTCAAAAACGGCTTTACCGTTTTTATCGAATAACTTGAAATTTATAGGGGACACTCAACACATGTAAACGCATGTAATGAACTATTATCAATCGAAAGCAAAAAGCAAAAAGAAATACTCAAAATTTTATTTCAAATGTCTACCAAAAGTCCAATTTTTTGTATCATTTGATAATAATACACTCCGTACATTTCGGCTTACAGACTAAAACGCCGTTTTTTATTTTCGTTTCAGATAAGCCAATCAGTCGGAATCGTGCGAGCTCATTTTTTCGAGGCAGAGATGTTCAGAACGCTGTAACTCAAGTTCTACAGAATACTTTTAGCTTAAAATTCATATTTATACTAAGGAAATATATGTTAATAGATTATAATGAGATTGGAGCTCTATCTATTCACTGGTCGTAGAAAAAAAATACTTAAAAAACTTAGGAATCGATCCAAAAAATAACATTTCCGAATGTGATTTGTATTCTAACTTCTTCATCTTCTGTACATACTATAACCTTCAACGTTGTAAACTAGTTGTTTTATATTTTTTTTATGTATTTGAAAGAATACGGACATTTATATCGATATGTATCAAATATAGGATGGGCTGTTTTCAAATCGACTAACATATTTCGATCGGTTCGAATAATTATTGCATGACATTAAATCAAATGTTTACTAGTCATAAATTGATGGATTAATACATAATACGGACTTTAATATGAATATTTGTAATAGATTTGCTCGATTCGTTAAGGTTATTCATTTATTCATCAATTTTATTTATTGTATAGAAGTTCAAGAATTCTCGCAATGCATTCATATGTTATTGACTGAATTGTTTCTCGTGATAAATAGGGTTGTAAAGTAAATAAAAAATGATAACTTAATGAATTATGTAAATATCAGGAGGGATATATGGAAAAACTGATTTTCCTCAAAATTTCAACCTGAAAAAGGTCTGATTAAACTTTTTTTCAAAGGTTTACATAAAAAATATCGATCGTATCTTTCAGGATTGGAGTTTTGTCTAGTATGTCCAACTCTGGCTTCTTATCCCTTGTACTTAGGCATTAATTTGTAGAGGAAGGATCAAGACGTACAGCTGTTGTTGTCCATGAAGTTTCTCCATACCAGGAAGCGTATTTGTCAAACTTTCATTTTGTATATCCAGAGGATCGTTTCAGTTTTTTGATGACCAGGTTGATAATCAGCTGTTGCTTTCTTTTGGCATCAATATTTTGAAAACCCCAGCCCAGTACAACCTATTTTAATTTCTTTGTTTGGAAACCAAACCTGTAGCTAAATTTGGATACACCACTTGTGGATCTTAATGAAAAAAACTACCCTTAAATTGACATAAAGGTGAAATTTTCTTCTACAATTTTGGGACACTGGGTATTTTATTCTTTATTCAGAACATGTTTGACACATAAACTTGAATGATGTGAAATGTGGATATAATATCATGTCCGTCGTACAACCTATCATCACTTAATGAAAAGAAAATGATAAAACGGATTTAATTGGACGAAATCTTCGCTTATATATTAAATGAAAATAACGAGAACTTTTAATTTCAAATTATTTATTTTGTATTTTCCGTTTCAATTGATATGTGAAAGTTTAAAATTATATATACTGTCAGTTTTGGTTTTATTATAATCCATGAAGAATGATTCGAAAGAAAAATGTTATTTTTTTATCCCATATTTTAATTATATGTAATATAATTGAAAAGACGAGTGAAATATTAGTTATAAAGGACGTTTTTATGCCACGAAACTATGCTAGTAGCACTTCATACTCATACCCAAAATTTTACCTTATTTTTTACCTCTGAATGTATTAAAATAGAAAAAACCGGCTGGTTCTACTTAAGAAAATAAAGAAATTTGATCTTTATGAAGTTGAAATTTGAACTCTTTTTATACCTACCCTGTATAAAAAGAAAGAATTTTCAACATAGATTCAAATACGCCTGTCCTTGATTAGAGTAAGCGAATAGAAACCATTTCCATATTTCTAAGGGTATCCTCGTAAAAAAATAATTTATAAGGGTTTGCAATGGTCAAATGTTTTACAAAATAATTGATAACTCAAAAAGTATGCATTTTTCGAAAAACGCTTTGAAACAAACTTACACTAAAATTTCACGAAGATTTCAAAAATGTATCAATATACAGGGTACTCTATTAAAAATAACAAAGTTGCAGTCAACTTCCGGTAGAACCTGAAGTCGACCATCTTGAAATATTTTAGTTAAAAAGATCGTATCCGAAAACCCGAACGTAGAAATTTTCAGGATTCCACTACAAGTATTTTGCCATATAGATAGTTTTAACTCGTCGTGGGACACCCTGTATAATTGAAAAGATGAATGAAATATTAGTTATAGAGGACGTGGAGGGGAATACTACGACATTTGTTCATTTTAAGATGCCACGAAATTAGAGGAGATAGTGCTAGTAGCACTGTATACTCAAAAAAACCCAAAATTTTGCATATTTTTGAAAAAAGAAACGATATCAAAACAGGAATGCTGATATTTCCGAGAAATAGTTCGAATAAATGACATATATTATTCCTCAGAGTATACTACGATTGCTATTTAAGTTCAGAGATATGGCAACCATAATGAATATGTCAAATCTGACATTGATGCCATAAAGTTTGACATTTGACAATGGTGAACGTACTCAGAACTTGTTATCATACGAGTGCTATTTGATATAATTCAAATGGAGATTACGAGGCAAAAAAAACCAAAAAGATAATATGATAATTACAAGGATGGTTCGAAAAGTACCTGGCTTAATCCTAAGACATGAGAAAGGTCTCCGTTATTGCAATGGCTAAAATATTGGACTAAAGTTTGAAATACGCCAGATTTAACCTTTATTTTCTGTTGAGGGGCTTAACGAGTATATAACTTATTGAAAATCGCTTGTAAAATGTCAAAAAAGAATATAAATGTAAGTTTTTCCGAAATTTTTATGTTTTCTTTGTTGGGGAAGGTATTTCTGGTACCATCCTCGTAGGGTGTTTCAAAATGGTAACCACGACAAGTTTATGTTGAAAGTAAAAGGCGTAGTTCTTCACAAAATTTCAAAAAAGAACCAGAGGTTTTGTATTTCTTTCCTAATTATAAGTAATATAACTTTCGTATCGATCAAACTTGACTATCATTTTTTAATATTACAATAAATTTTTTTTAACTTACGCAATCATACACAATAAGACAGTTATAGTAATGTCATGTTCAATCATGGCGGTTTATCATCGCAAATGTAATTTAAAGAATTACAAAACTTTTAGCCATGATTCTGAACGAGATAACCGAGACCCGTAATTATGTACGTCACGGCTTTGTTCACTTTTAAAACCCAGTTTATAATCACTGCTAATTTAAACTGATAAAACTATAAAATTAAGTCTTTATATTGTCTAATAAGGGTTATTGAGAAACAAATTTACTACAGAATATTGGGAAATTGAAAAAAATCTAAGATTATATTACGAGGGCCAATCCCTGACCCAGTTACAGTGAAAAATTTTTGAAAATATCATTAGTGGTTCCACTTGAAAAAGAAGAAGAAGAAGAGAGAAACTACAAAAGTAGAAGACGAAAGTTGAATGATATTAAACATATTAAAAGAATCATTTTGAGGTTAAGATTTGTACAACAAGAATCGTCTCAAACAAATATCCTAAGAGAAAAATGTTGAATCAATCAAATCTAAATTACCGCCAAAGCAAAAACGAATTTTTCTTATAATGGAGCACATATTTTCGATCTAGATTCTACTGATGATTAATCTTTCGAGAACAACCGACCAATTGCCCTGAGTTAGGTTTTTTAAGTCCATACAGTCGCTCAAAATGAAGCTTCGCCCAATACAATTGATGAATTAATAGATTGTGTCCAACAAGCATTTGATAAATTAGAAAAACTATTCTTAATAACGTTTCTACTACATTGATCGCACGTTTAGAGTATACCCTGAAGATGCTCGACTCTTGGATAGCTTAGAGCATAGAAAAAAGATCGCCGACCCGAATTTTACCGATACTACCGGTGCAAAATGTTTTTCCGAGTTTTCCAAACACAATCCCATCCACAGCAATTTTTGCAGGGTTTAATCGACTGGTAGACGTGGATCATAATCACCAAGTCCAGCTGCAGACGTCCAGAACTTTGATTATTCAGGAAGAAGTTTTTTGGAGAAGAACAAGACTGTGGAATCAGCTACCAAGCCACGTTTTTACGATCTACAGATGTTCAAGATCGATATCCACAGACAGGTACCACTAGAACTACTCTTGGAGAGCGATATTACCAGTGCAAAATGATTTTCCGAAATTTCAAAACACAATCTCATCCACAGCAATTTTTACAGGGTTTAATCGATTGGTAGACGTGGATCACAAGCACCGAGTCCACCTGCAGACGTCCAGAACTTTGATTATTCAAGACCAATTCCTTTGGAGAAGGGCAAGCCTTGGAATCAGCTACCAAGTCACGTCTTCACGTCCTACAGATGTTCAAGATCGATATCCACAGACAGGTACCACTAGAACTACTCTTGGAGAGCGATATTACCAGTGCAAAATGATTTTCCGAAATTTCAAAACACAATCCCATCCACAGCAATTTTTGCAGGGTTTAATCGACTGGTAGACGTGGATCATAATCAACAAGTCCACCTGCAGACGTCCAGAACTTTGATTATTCAGGACAAAGTTCTTTGGAGAAGAGCAAGCCTTGGAATCAGCTACCAAGGCACGTCTTTACGACCTACAGATCGATGCCCACAGACAGGTACCACTCGACTACTTGAGTGTAATGGGGTTTATCTTTTTGTGCTTGGAGGAAATTCCTACAAAGTTCCTTATTCAAATAAGACAGAAATTCTTGGCGAAGGTGGACTATCTGGAAAATATTTATGTTGCAAAGAAGCGTACAATCATAACTTGATTGAATTTAGAGATAATTGTAACAAAATAATTCTAATTTAACCATATTTTTTTGAAAAAAGTTGATATAATATACTTGTCGTGTTAATTTTTTTTATTTTGTATACTATATTTTTAAACAAAAACAATTGCGAAATGTATACCGTATTTCTGGTCTTAAGAGGTGATTTTTACTTTAATTAATAGAAAATTTTCACTTATAGTCTATTTTTATGAATAAGAGAGTAATAAAATGATAAAACATCGGGATCCATAGGCCTACATCACTTCTTTTAATAGACAGTTATACTTCGACTATTTTCGTATGAAATAATAAAATTTCTAACTTTTATTGGAAACTAGGCACTTTTAAACCTTGTAAATCGACTATGTACTCTTAAATATACAGGGTTTATGATAAATCTAGCCTAAAAATTTCGAAAATATCGACTCATTAAGTAATGTGCTATTTAGATTATTCCGTAATAATATTTAAAATTACCGTACCAAGTTTTGGATTAGTAATTTGATTTTAATACTCTCTCGCACATAAAAACAGACTGTAGAAACAAGTAAATGAGTTATTGGTGTTAGGCTTTTGTGAAGAAAATAGTGGAAAGCATCGAAGAAGGTTCCCTAATTGTGAGCTTCCCCATATAGAAACATTTCTACGATTCTTGCATCTTTTTCAATTTGGTTTCTCCAGGTATTTCTTGGCCTCCATCTACCTCTTTGCCATTGTGGTATTCACTCTATCATCCTCATAATCATTTCTGTAGGTTTTTTGTCCAAATTAGTCTTTGTACTTATTATATTTTCTTCTTCTATTTCTTTATTTTTCTTCAATTTTATTTCTTTATTTCTTGTAATATTTGGTATGAATATGGTTCTCAGTATTCACCTCTCGATTCTCTTCTTCTTTTTTATTTATAATTGTTGTTTCCATGGCTTACGCAATCACTGGTTTTACGAAGGCCGTTCATAGAGTTTATATAAAACAATAATTTTATTACTACGGTTATTTTTGTGACTTGTCATATCTGTGGACAAGCTTTTCAATACCCTCTTCAAAGAAAGTTGTTGCTAATGTAGCCTAACCGTTCATTAACCTAACCTAGCCTAACCTAACAATAGAGTGCAAAACAGACCTTGAAAAATCAGGAAATTTCGTAGACAATGCAGTAATGGCGAATCTACGGTTTTTTTCAATAATTCTGTCAACCGGGTCATTTGAAACTACAGATTTGCGTCCTTGGCCCCCTTCATCATGCACATTCGACACCATTCACGCACAAAACCATCACTTATGAAGCTTTCTCCATACAAACGACTCATTCTTCGAAGGATTTCTGCATTATTGTGGCCTTCAGCCTGTAGAAAACGAATTACACTTGGCGGGAGCATCAATAATAGCGGATATGTTTAGCACAACGCCGACTGACACCTGAATTCCAGCAATGGACGGAGTGTGCAGTACGAGAGTACAGCGATCAAAAGTTGAAAAAAACGTCTTTTTACTTATATTCTTGCTTTTGAATAACTTTTTATTTGTTCAGAATGTTTATTCTTGGTCTTAAGGATGCTGTAGCTTGTTATATTAATAAATTGGTACCAATCGTCATATTTTGGTCTCTATGTTGTTATGCGGAATACCCTCTATAATATTCGATTTGATTCACTTCTTGTGGTATGCGGTGACTCGATTATTCACACAGTTCAGCGTATTTTATTTCATACGTTATTGAGTGTACAAGAAAATCGAAATTCGAGAAGTAGTTTCTTATAATAAATATCATATATATATATACCACCTAGAATAAATATCAACGTAATGTCTTACTGCAACAATTCTAGTACGCCTTCGGTTCGTAGGCTGCAGCATTCAGTCTCAACAAAACTTTTAATAATACCAAACAAAACTAACGATAAAAAACGCGATTTTATCTGTCATTAATAATAGTATCGTTTGACATAACCTTAAAATTAGAGTATTACGTCCCTGAACATAGACACATGGAAAAATAAAAAAGAAGAAAAGAATAAAATTAACTATATGAGCTGTGTTAACAAACAATAAAAAAAGACCTTAAGAAGTTTGTTTGTCAATTTATCATTCAAGAAAGCCTTAATCTTGAAAGTATTGTCCTATGGGTTTGATCCAACCTTCAACAAGCTCTTCTTAGTCGTATTGTATCTCTTTTGGAATCAAATTTCTTTCCACACAAAAGTATAGTTTTGGATCTGATTAAATAGTAATGTGACCCCAATTTGGAATGATTAGAAGATCCAAGGGAGTCCAATCCAAAGCTAGAACAATCTTCAAGCGTCAAATTTTCAATATTAAAACTATTATCCGTATTTTTTTACCTCCAATTCCATTTCCATTATCTTTTTTTACGAGCTTTGCATGTATCTACTTCCATTTCCTTTTCGTTACTATTGTTATTCATTCTTTTGTTCTCTTTTTTGTATCTTTCATACTATCTGCGAATTTTTCTTCTTCAGTGGTTTCTAGTTGTTGATTTTTGGTTGAGTAAATTCATGATTTATCTATGGTAACAACATTCTTGCATGTTATATCTTAGTTATTATCGTTTACATTTTACTGGTTATTATCATTTCTAGTTAACGTCTTCATCGTCATTATTAATATTTTGTTTTACCGATTATGTATAAACGTTTACCTAAAATAATTATCACGTAAATTCCTTTCGAATTGATTGAGATATAAGCAGATACTCATCTTCAGAGACCGAGTAATTTCGTTACGACACGCGATCCACTAACAATTTAATGATTATACAAGGAAATTTTTATGAGTAGCTTTTCTTATTATTCTATACTTTTTTGCAGGTGATTCTCTATGGGATATAAACATTAATTTCTCAGAAAACAAAGTACAAGTTGAAAGTTTTTGCTCACCCTATAATTAATTCATTAAATTTCAAAATAATACACTTTTTGTAAAGTTTGTATCAGAATTCAGACCCAACGTGCATCGACCAGAAGCTTTGTTGATAGAAAACGTTGAGGGTGGCCTCGAATAACCAGAACAGCTGAAGATAAACGTTTTGTATTGATCAGTAAATCTGATCGACGACTCAAAGGCCCAGAAAGTGCAGTTCATATCAATTAATTTGAGGATCTGTTTAGGAGCTTTAGAAAAGGGATGCAGTTGAGAAACCTCTTGGTTGAAGTATGCTAAAGAACAAATTTGACACATGAAGGATGGGGTTTTGATATGTAATCCTAATTTTAAAATACAGAGAATGCTTTATGATTGAAGGGGTTTTGAAGAAAGACAATTGAAAAATATGAATGGGATAAATGTAGTGCATTCTAGACGGAAGATCCAAGGATTCCTCGAGATGCCATTCGACCAAATCGGATTGAGTTGATGTGGGACAAACAGGGAATCAGAAAGAAGTGTCTTATTTTCATTTAACAGCTTTGGAATGGATCCAAATAGACGCCGAGTTGAACAGACTTCGGAATAACAAAACAAATTTGTCTACGAAATAATGAAATAACTGATAAAAATGATAATAAATTTGACAGATACTGTAGAAATAATAGTCGTTCATCAAGCAAACAATATTATTATTATGATGATAAAAGTGATGAAAACGAAGAAAGTTTGAAGTTACATTCTACAAAATGGAGAAACTACTGGAAACATCAGAATGGAAGCTGAAATTGGAAGGGAGAAGATCTGGTCGATTAGGAAAATAGCTGGCAATACAAGAAAGATGCCAAAAGATTGGGAAGTTGAAATGTTATTACCAATTTTTGAGGTTTTATCTGGGTGAGTATGGAATGGAAGACGAAGATCTTTGGTAGGTACCAAGAAAGGGGGATATAATTGATTTTTTGGGTCGCAGTGTATACGAGACCCCAAATCCATATTTATATACATGGTGGAATGGAAAAACAGATATCAAAACATGCCATAGATCAAATTGGAACCAGATAATTGAGGAAACACCCCAAAAAATATAAGAAGAGGAAAACTTGGCTAGAACAAATAGCAATGGAAGAAGGAAAAAATGAAAACGTCATAGACTGATAATAATACGTCATAAACGTTTTAAAGAAAAAAATTGTTGCGAAATATGTAAATTTATAAATTTTGTAATAGTTATTCTGAATGCGACATACTGTATACACCTACCTCGAAAAGTAGGACAGCTTGAAAAAAATAGATGAGGCACGAGCCTTTTCTTAAATCTAGTCCACTCGTGCTACTACCGCTACCTCTTTCTATTAACGATATACGGGGGTAAGAAGAAGAATATTCTGTGAAGGACTATTACGTTGAATCATTTGGGTGTGTCCGACAAATCGTTTGTTATTTGTGTAATGCAAATCAGATTTTTAAATTTATTTTTATTGCGTCGAAGGTGTAGTATGATTGAGGTTATTGTTCAATCGATATTGCATGACGGATTTGTAGTTTTTTTTTAGTCGATATTTCGTACTGTTTTCCTTATTTTTATAACGTAATTTGTTACACTCAATTGTCGATTTGAAATTAATTTTTTTTTCATAGAAATACAAAAATATCAATCAATAAAATAGTCTAGAGAATCGAGGTAAAAAAATCAGGATTATATCTAAAGGAAGTGACGTGTTTGAGTTGCGTTATCTCGAAATATATCGAATTTTCGAGGAAAATGATAAGGACTATTCTTGTAGATCGTCGAACTGGAAATTATGTTAAAAATTCATTCAATTTCATAAATTCACAATCAACAATTTGTTGATGAGGACAATTTCAATCCTGTAAAAAGTATTGAACATAACAGTGTTTTACATAGAATAGCTACTAATGAATTCTGGACAATATTTTTCTTTCTAGGCTCCTTTTTTTGCCATTTTCTTCATATTAAACGCTGTCTCGAAGCCATATAAAACAACACCGTAATTTTTTCTCTTTAACGATAAAAACTTGTATGCCGAAATATGCCGAAAGAAAATTTTTCTTTTTTTAGTCCTTATATTAGAAATTCTGAAGGTTAAAATCTCTTTCGAGGTTCATTTTTAGACATGAATTTCGGTTCATTAAACATACTTTCAAAATTACAATCATTTTATGAAGAGCTTGGTCCTTATATATCTTGTTCTAAGGATTCAGATGTAATTTTAGATCTTGGAGAGTCCCATAAGTGCTGCACTGGACACTAAACACTAGTATTAGTATTAATTTCAAATATTTCATCCAGGATTAACAGGCACAAACTCCAAGACTTCTTATTTTTATATAAGAGTATGGCAAGGTTTTATTTGAAAAAGCATTCTCCACGAAAATCCCCAGCCTTCTGGTGGAATCAATTTTCCATAAGACAGTGAACCTATTTGGGCAGAATACCAGGAAAGCAAGAAAATGTTAAAGCGCAAAATCAAAGAATCCAAAAGAACTTTGCGAAAGAATCGACTGTGATATTTGGGGAGATAAGATCCATCGTAGTCCAGCACCAAGTTACAGGAAAAATAGGAAAGCACCAGGGCCAGTTGTCGAAGCAAATCCTTCTAACAGTATACAACGACCTAGCAGGTTCTGCAGACTTCCCAGAGACATGGAAAGAAGAAAAACTAGTACTGCTAGGTAAAGGAAACAAACCATTAGAAAACCCATCATCGTTCAGGCCCATCTGTTTTCTCGATGTAGAGGAAAAACTACATTTGATTCTCGAAAGATTTAGCGTACTGGAGGTTTAACTAGATGGCAGTTAGAAATGCCTTCAATAACTAATCGTGGCAATTCGATAAGTTTAGATTGTAAAGAATAAATCTAAGTAAACAACGACTCTAGGAACTTTGAATTGAACAGTGGAGTACCACAGGGATCAGTACTGGGTCCAATTCATGTACGACGGACTCACTAGAATATAGAGACCAAAAGGAGTCACTTAGTTCAAAAAAACCAGAAACTATTGACATATGAAAGGAAAATTGGGCAAATATAGTTCCATGTAACTAAATTAGAGCATCTCAAGGTTTATATAGTTGAACAGTTGTGTTCGAATTGAATTTTCGTGAATAATTAGCATACTATACGCTGTAGTGGTCAAAAATAAAAATAAAAATGATTTATATCAATGAAATACTAATTATTTAACGTTTAATAAATAAAGATGTATAATTGGGTGTTTGTCATTAACGACTTGGATCGCGTGTACTTAACAACGATCTATTTGGTAATTTTATAAATATCTATCTCTCTAACGGAGTGTGCTTTGTTAGTAGTTAGTTCGAATGGTTTGTGTTTGTTACAACATCTTGAAATGCAGATAGTAAAAGTAACCACGCCCTGCCTCGAATCGGTCGTCAGTCTACTTTTATTTCTTTACGATGGTCATGCAGCGGCAAACTTCGTATGGTCTCCATTGTGAAATATAAATCTCAAGGTTTTTTCAATGAAGTAGGTATTAAGTGCGGTACAGGGTGTAACACGCAACGAAAAAAATTTCGTAATCACTCTTGTTTATCAAAAAGTTCATAAAACAATAATTATCTCAATAACTAGCTTACCAAGCAGAATGCCTACTGCCCCAATCGATAAATAAAACACATAAAATTTGTATAAAATAAATTTAAAACAAATAAAAAAGATTTATTACAACTTACTAACTATTTAAAACGTTTTAATACAGACAATCCATTTAAACATTTCTGATTAACTATATTTTTTGTTTTGTTTTTTTAGTCTTCAAATAAACAAAGATGACGTGCATACAGCGACCGGCCTTGCGATTTATTTTTGGCCAACGCAATAGCCAGACGTACCAGAAATTGTAAACGTTCGAAATCGAATGGTAAATCATCGGTATACGCGGTATTAAGACATCCTGTATTTTCCCTTTATGATTATTGCCTCAACGACGTTTTTCACAGCCAATCGAGGTTGATTAATGATACGCAGCATGATTGAAACTGGTCCTATTTTTAACTGCAAATTGGGAAGTTGCAATCAAGGAAATTCTAGTGAACTTAAAATAATAATTGACCTGATTGGTCGCATCGAGATCCTCGAAATTTTCAGCCAATAAGCTCTTCTTTTGAGTGTGTATGTGACAGAAATCTGTCGAGGTATCAACAGGGCACAGGGCTTTTATTATAAGTTTTCGCGCACCTCCACAAATAATTGAAGACCAAAATGAGCCAAATCGGTCCCTCCGTTCAGCGATTCATTTATATATATATATATATATATATATATATATATATATATATATATATATATATATATATAGACTGTCGGGTCTCTAGAGATGAAAAATCCTCGAAAAAATGAAAGAAACTTGGTCTGTTATATCAATGATTTGAGAAATAAAACGCGCTCATGAAAAACTATTGACCTAGATGAACTTATCAATTATTTCGTAGATTTTAAAGAGAGTATGAGCTCTAAAATATCTACAAATCTCGAAAAAAATCATTTTCTTAGACCTGTAGATAGATTTGATCTAAAGTTAAAACATATACTGAAAGGAAAGAAATGATGAAGTTGGTATAAAATGGATTGAATAAAAACTAGAGACGTTGAATGATGTTGAATGAATTGGAAAATGAAGAGTTTTACACAACGATTACATCAATAATGAGGTAGAAAGAAGAAGAAAAATTATAATTATCAAGGATAACTTTAAAATACAAATTAGTGGATAAAGTTTAGTTATCTATCTGCGATTTGTAGCTGTTCTTTACTCATTAAATATTATTAGGCCCAAAGGTCTTCGATTTCGAAGTATATCACTCTTCAATTCCATTTTTGAGTGTTTTTCAACCCACTTTCAAATCTCTTCTAGCCTCATTCAACCATTTTTTCTTGGTCTTTATTTTCCTTTCTTTACCAACTTCCATACCTTTTAGTACTAGTTTTAATCGTCTATTAAGCAATTTCGATCTATTTGCTTTAATTTTATTGGTTTAACTTAATTTTTGTGATAATTAATTAAGTACAGTCGAAGAAATTAACAACACTACAAGAAAACGTGCAAAACAAGTAGCAGAAATATTAACTTCAAAAGAAAGTGTTGAAAAAAAAAAGAAAAAAAACTTAATATTGAAAACGCGAGCTTCGTTAATGTTTAAATAGAAATCGGAATCAACTTCTGAGGAAGAATTTAAAATAGGTTTTGATGGAGATTCAGCTGAAGAAAACTAGAAAAATATGATTGTGGAAGGTGTAGTTTGGATTGGATTCAGTGTATTCACTGTCTTAAAATGGATGCGTTAAAATTAATGATAAAGTACAGATTTTCATATCTTTTTGTAGCAGTTACATTCTACCTTGAGAAAAAATACGACAGACCACCTTGATTTATCATAATTGTTATATTTTGAAGATCGGTTTTTAGAATACATTTTCTTCGAGTTCATCACAAACAATAGTTGTAATCTGACATTTCTTTGCATTTGCAGCACCGCACTATGTTCTCACTATTGTTTTTACGCGACTTTTTTCTTACAACCATATTTGTTTCATTCTTCAGCGTTGATAAATGGTCATAGTTATTATAACAATTGGATTTGCGCGCACCAGATTCGGTTGATCGTTATTTTTAAATTTATTGGATTGGATATCGAGATTCAGGAACTTATAGTAATTCCCATTGTTTGAAATGTTTCTATTTATATACCTAATATAGCGATGAATATTTTCATATTTTTCAATATACGATTTAATTGTTGTGTCTTTCAACACAAATATTTCATCATTTCTAACGAGAGAACGTCAAGGGTCTGGACCTGCCAAAAAAAGGAAATTTATTTGATTATGAAAACTGGAAATTCATCATGATACTGAAAGTGACGTTAAAAGAATTGCTAAACGACAAATAACGCAAAAATCAAGGTTGGCGACGATATTAAATAATCCTGGGACAAAAAAAGACAACAAGAAGATATCTAATTAAATTTTATGAACTATAAAGAAGTATTTGAAGCAGAGAAAAAATATAGAAAATCTTGGAAGCTTATGGACTACCAGAAGTACGAGAATGGTTCCAGAAGTATCTGGTCCAACAAAAAAAAAACACGAAAACTTTGTAAAAAAATATTTTTAGCTCACTAAACTTTTTCCAACTCTTAATTGTTGGAAGATCTTTGACTACCGAGCCATTTCTTCAAATCCTGAAAAAGAAAATGATCCAACGGCCTGAATCTGGCGAATAAGATGCTTGAAGTAGCAATTCAAATTTTAATTAATCAATTTTGATCGTTGCAATAACGGATTTGTGAGCTGGTGCATTATCTTGATGAAAAAACACTTTTTTCTCAATCAAATTTGGTCGTTTTTGCTTGATTTTGTCGCTGAATAAATTCGCACAACATTCGTCGTTGATAGGTTTTCCTTTTTCAATATAGTCCATGAAAATTATCCAAAAAACGACGTCTACGGGTGGAACGATCTTTGTCTTCTTTGGAGCCCGTTCTCCTTTTTCAGTCCATTATTTTGATTGTTTTTTTTTGCTTTTGGCGTGTAGTGATGGACCCACGTTTCATCCATGCTTACGAAACGTTGTCGTATCTTCACGGCGCTGTTCTTGAGCACAGCTTCCTCATATCCAAATTTTGAAACACCCACTAAGTCTACTAGCTCTCGCACTCTAAGTAAACGATCATCCAGTACTACATCATGAATTTTCTTCAACATTTCTTGACTCTTAACCTCAGTTGATCGACTGATTGCTGCTGGTCTCCACAGAACGTACAGTCTCGTCTAAACTATGCTACACAATATTTTACTATTGAAAACTAAGGATCTTTCTCACCTAGAGTGAAAACTACTTCAGTTTTCGTTTTGGTCCAGCTAACGCCTTTCAAATAAAAATATTATATCACGTAATGAAAATTTAGAAATAACACTGCCAAACAGTGTTTTAAAGAAACTACCGTCATCTCTAGGTGAATTCAGGTACTTCGTGGACCATTCTCGTACACTAGAATAATACAACTTGTTTATAAGAATCGCGCAGCCAAAATTCAGCACGAAAGACAGGTATCAATTGGAACCTGTTCGCGAATGACATACATACATATATACACAAACTTTTGATCAAACAGGTTGAATAATGAATACCTTAGGACAATAATCTCAATCCTACATATATTCAGTTGATCATTTGCATAGATCTCACCAATAATTTCCAGAAATTCTTGTACAAACGAAGGAAGGAGATTGAAGAAGACTTTCCACGGTTACCAATGGTCAGTAGGTATTTAAACCAAAACTATTCGACTATGAACACCAAGATGAGGACCCTCAAAAACACATATCCAAATTAAGTGACAACGTTTTTTTTATTGTTTTGTTATTGAACAACGATTTACAAATTAGGATAATGAAGTTACAGAATCCAATGATTTGTTTTATGAATTTAGACCGTTTTAATGATACTGATCCCTTTTTATAATATAAATTTGAAAATAATTAAATTTCCACACTTTGAAACGTAAAAATTTAACTAAGAATTCATCAGGCATTGCCTGCATTTGTAGCTTTTAACCAGCGATCTTTTTTGGAAATAAAAATCGTTAAAAGGGGTGCCGTAGCCCCTTCCAACAAAGTAAAACATATTTCTTCTTTGGTTTCTAATTTCTTTTATAATTCTTAAATATGTTGTTTTCTATACGTTTCTTTATATTCAAATTGACTTTCTAAAACAATTTTTCCATCGAGAACCCATTTTAACTAAAAGTTTCCATAGTTTCCGAGAAGAAGAAGCCTTTATACAACTCAATATCTAATAAAATCTCATCCTTCTTGATAATAATATAGAGTTTAGTTTGATATTTATGGTATTATATGATAATTTCCTTTGATTTAATTAGTTTTTCTATGAGAAAATGTCGAAATATGCCGCTCCTTTTCGTCCTGTATAAATAAACGATTCACCCACTTCGAAAATAATTCCAGTTCATCATATCAATGGAATTAGAATGATAAAAATCCAGATCGATGGGCGTTAGAATTTCCATTCATCTATCAGAGGGCCGTCATCAGCAAACAATGGTTTTTAATAAATTCGATTTAAATAATAACAATTAGTTATTATAATTTATAATCGGACACACTTTATATTAAAATGATACTAATTATTTAAGAATGATTAATGACGCGTTGATTGCATGAAAGGATGATGTATTGAACATAATTTGTAATACAGAAATTGGCGGATCGATATTTTGAATATTTTTATCGTATACGAGGTCTGGTTATTAAATAACGAAATCTGAGCACACCCGTTGACGCTAGAGCTATTGGTCTGGATTTTTTGGTACCAATTTCACACAGACTTTTTTCATTTGTAATTCCTCATGCAAAATTTTTCTAACTGTATCTTTATCGGCGTTTACAGCCTCGGCAATCATCCGGATGGCCATTTGACGATCTGCACGTACAATTTGCGCACTTACACTCAAAACCAAACGCACGAGATAGAGAATTGTCCCCATAAGCCTTTTACAACAATTTGTAGTACTCATTCAGAGTTTTTTTCAATTTAACGAGAAATTTGAGATTGATACGTTGCTCAACGTGTTTTAAAACGTCCATGAACAGATAATCTAGACACCCAACGCGTCTAGGGCGCCCTCTAGGCTTATAATTGCCGAAAGTGTTTTTAAAATGTTTATTTTTATATTCAATATTACTTATTCTGATAAGAAACTCGAAAAATATTGTTTTTAACGGTTAAAAAAATTAGAGAACTGCCGAAAATGACTATAGACTTCATGTTGGAAGATTTGTTATATCGGAAACATTTCAGATAGCCCCCGTAGTTTTCTAACGATATTACGAGATAAAATATCGGCGTATAACAATTTTTTAGAGGATTCCATCAATTTTAGAACATTGTAATCTTAAATATTGAAATAAACTGATTTTTGAATTAGTTAATGATTGATGCTACTTTGTATTGTATTCCGGGAGTTACCAAATTATTATTCACTAGCATGACAAGTTCAAGATCTTCGCAATGATGTAAATGAAGACTGAAATCCCTAATACACGTCGTAACTTGTTAAGTATCTAGTAACTACAGATTTATTGTTTGTTATCAAAATTTTTTTTATTCTAAAGCGCGTTTCGATAACCAAGTTATCGTCTTCGGAGACTGAAGGTAAACAGATCAATACGAATATCACAAACGCTTCCAGGAATTCCAACTTCACTGCCGAATGTCCCTACAGTGTTTATGTGTCTTTGTTTGGAATTTCCACGACGAAATGCCGAGAAAATTCAACTTAGATGATAGTTTAAAATTCTTACTTCATAAAGAGACTCGATCGAATTGATGAATCATTATTTGGCATAAACACGCAATAACTGGATTTTGAAAAGTAGAAGACATCTAAAACTAGCTAGTGTTTCCATTTGTGACCTGTGTGGAAATTTATTTGTGATTCCAAGTTTAGATGCTAGTCAGAAATTGAAGAGGAGTGATTCAAATAAACATTTGTTAGCTTGTAATGGAGGATCTTGATCTTGAGATTTCGATGCAAATATATAAAGTTTCTATCTTCATCGATTATGTTATTAAAATGTTTGTCTGATGTTTCTTGAATGAGGTAAGAATTTGATACATTCAGGAAGGAATAAATTCAATTCGGTTAGATATCATTTGATTCTAACATAAAAAGTTTTGGTGGTTCTGGGTTTATGTGAAGAGATTTATTGTAGAAGCAATTTTAGAGGGTTGAATAGGATTTTACTTTAACTGAAACTTTCCACTGGTATTGTTTTGAATCTAATTATTATCAAACTTGGAATTGTGAAAGCTGCACTCAATTCTTTGTTCGTTAAAAAAATTTCGTGCTTCAAGATTTCCAAGTGAGTCTTAAATGAAAATTTCTCATAAATTTGAGTGTTTTATGTTTAATAATTTGTTATTGGGTTCCTAAGTTAGCCCCTGTTCTATTCTGCAAGTGATTATAAGAAATATTTAAACAAGAAAAAACCATGTAAGATTCAATGCTTCAAAATATCAATGGTACAAGATACAAGATAATTCCTACAAAGTAGGAAGCAAAAAATTGTTCAATAAGAACTAGGAAACGAAAATGTAGTGAATTCTGAACAAAAATTTATTACTGAATGTGATTTTTCGAAAGTAGCTCGTTTTTAAATCTCGATTGTGGAATAAATAATTTATAAACTGTTGACTGCGTATAAAGGACGTTTGTTGGGAAAAAATTGTTCCTATTACATCATTTTTAACTACGATTAAATGTAATCTGAATACAACAAATTATTGCCAAAGTTTTTTTGTTTTTTATCCTATAGTTTACAAATAAAGTGAATTAGCAAACTTCTTATTACGAAGAAATCTTTGAAATGAACACAACAAAATTTTTCAATCGAATATTCTATCAAAAATAATAATAAAAATAAAAAAAATAAGTTTTGAATTATAAAATTAATCCCAATCAAATAATAAATCCACTGTTTTGTTTATATTTCCATTTCAGATGAATCCAGTTTTTATCTAGTTTTGAATCTACTCAAATCGACTTGTTTAGAACGCATCAATTAGATATGGGAAATAAATGCAGCTGCCATGAACCAAAACCCATTCCACTTAGTTCTTTGTGGACCATAATTCAAGCTAATTGGTTGGAGGTTCATGATAACAAGTTTGGGGCGACCCAAAACATAGTTTTTCACCATGTGTCCATCCTACTTCGCTCCTGAAGGATTTTTATGATGTCGTTGCATTCCATTTGTCTTCGGAACTAAGCATTGTCTCCACCAAGGTCTCAGGTCTTTAGTATTCCAAAAAGACACGCGTTTTCATCAGCTCCGTTGCAAGCTAAGCATTCCGTGGACTTCTTGTACTTTTGAAAGTTGAAAATACGTATAAGCAGACAGAATTTGCGTCTGGTATTAGTTAGTACTGCAGTTTTGATATGTTTACACCTCCAGGTGCAACTTTCCATGGAAGATTCCTCTCTGTGTCTCCTCAGTTTTGATATGGTGTGCATCGTCTTTGTCGTTTCTTGTTCGGCGATAGAAAAACTTCCTTTCCTTGGATAGTTGTTTGGTAAACTTTCTGAAACATCAAAATTATGTAGTGAGATTGTGGAGTGATTATGAAGAGAATGATCTAAAAGTCCCTTTTCAAAAGAAAAACTGAAAGTATTTTCTGTTTGTTTCCAAAATCCATTATTCCCCATTAGTCCCCAGCTTAGCTCTAAAGATAGAGTCCTTTCAGGTCCTGTGAAGTGAACAATTGGCAATCTTGAACCTTAAATCAGGTGGCATCGATTGGAGGATGTACAAAGGAAATAGGATCAATGAAATTTTAGCTCACTTTTTGGCATTCTGGAAGAGAGTAGTCCCCAGCTTGGATGAGTTGGATCAAAACATCACATCTGAAACATTGATCGAGGTAACTCTTAGCTCTAAAGATAAATAAAGTCCTTCAGGTCCAGCGAAGTGAACAATTGGCAATCCTGAACCTTAAATCAAGTTGCATCGATTGGGGGATGTACAAAGGAAACAGGATAATTGAAACTTTAGCTCACTTTTGAGCATTCTGGAAGGGAGGAGACCCCAGCTTGGCTCAACTGGATCAAGACATCACAAGGAAACAATTCAAGGCTCAAGTACATGCGAGCTACACACTTTTACCAGTGCTGGCAGAGGTCGTAGGTCGATTGAACTTCCTCCTCTACTTCACCAAATAACATACTTCCATTTTCTTTAGATGGTACCCGGATTTGTTGAATTTCTAGTTAAAAATACACTTCCTTAAACCCGATTTTCGTTAGTGAGTTTTAAAGATTATAAACGTCGTTCGAATTACTTTTTAAGGTAGTTTAAGATGTAGTTGTTTTTGTTTTTATTGATACATATTTATATACACATGACCCAGTTGAAGGGGATCACTATAAGAGATGACATCTTGAATTCCAGATAAACTACACGACGTTTGACACTTTAATTTTAACATTACATACCGCGGACGCAGCGCTATCTAAATGGAAAATCACGCGTTGAAACGCCACGAGTTTTTCGAAATTATTGTTATTTTTTGATATATCAAGATGATCTACTTTGTTCTTTTACCTAATGTAGAAGGTAATGTTATTATTTCAAGACGTTATTTATAATGAATTTTTTTAACACGTAGTTTTGTGATACTCAAATATGCATTGACGTTTACTGAAATTTAAAAAAGAAGAAGAGTAAAGCGAGGTTACATTCTATCTTCTTTTAATTCTTTAATTTGTAATCTTAAGAAATATTAAATGTAGTCTTAGAAGATGTTAATAAAGAAATTTTGGTTAATGAAAAATTTGTCATTTATTAATTGTACTATTATAGATTGACCCAATTAAATGCTAAAACTTAATATAGTACGTTCCGGATTTGATTGATTTTTTCATACGACTCTTCATTTCTGAGTTATAGGCTTTCTAAACTACTATATTAAAGACAGGGGCGGCTTATGCCCATTGGTTAATAATCCGTAGTTTCTACAAAGAAAATTTGTGCTTAAAACTTTAACTCTCGTCATATAAAACATCGTATAAATATGAGTGGTTCGCTCCGTATGTAGGGTTGAAAGATAGAAGTGGAAAAAATATTTCAACAGAAAAATATTTAATATTACAACACTCGGAGATATATAACGGAGATACGAAATCCACGTGAAGGCTATTGTATATAAAATAGTAGCACTTCACAATGGTAGCATGGTGAGTGAACAAAAAAACATTAGTTGCTTGCGTAGGCCGGCCCCACCCGTTAGAAAGTAATTCCGTTAAACCGACGGAGTGATTACCTGATATGGAGCATTTTGCGACAAATGCATTCATAGGCGCCGACTTCGTGGGCTAACTTAGATTTATATATTTATATATAGAGATACGATGGTTCTCTTGGTGATATAGTAAAAAAGGGGCTCATTAAAGTAATAGAAAGCGATATAAAACTAAAACTAGTCATTGATACGGCTGATTAAATTATATCCAAACTTGTTATAATTGCTGGATTGTAAAAAATAGCGTGAATAAAATAATTACTATCGTACAAAAGTTTTATTGTCATTTTTATAGGATTTACAACGTGCTGACGCACAGATTTCGCATTATTAAATTTATAATCTACGAGGATGGTTCCATAAGTACTTGGCCTAACGAAGAAAACAAAATATACTGATTTTTCTACGTTTAGCTTCATACACTGAGATGGTGCATTGTCTTTATATTTTTCGAAATAGTTAATAAAAATTATCACACGGAAATCCAAAAAAAACGACGTTTACCAATGGAGCGGTCTTTGTCTTCTTTGGAGCCCGTTCTGCCTATTCAATCCATTGTTTTGATTATTATTTTGCTTTGGGCGTCAAGTTATGGACCCACGTTTATGAAACGTTGTCAAATACATCTTCAAGACACTGTTTTTGTTCCAAAGTGATCAAACGCGGTACCCATCTTAAGCACAGCTTTTTTATGTTCAATTTTTAGTTAATATGCGATGTACTGCACTTTTTGGAATACCCACTAAGTCTGCTAGCTCGAGCACTCTCAGTAGACGATCATCCAGTACCATATCATGAATTTTCTTCAGCATTTATTGACTCTTAACCTCATTTGGTCAATCACTGCGCTGCTGGTCTTTACAGAACGTTCAGTCTCGTCTAAACTCTGCTACACAAAATTTTACTTTTGATAACGAAGGAGCAGTCTCACCTAGAGTCTAGAGATGGTTAAAAAAAGCCCATACGTATAGAAGACGAAATAAAAAAAAACAAGTAAACATGGTGGAATATGTAGGAAATTGTAAATATCAATAAAGTATAGGTGCTCTAGACAATGGATTCATAAATAAAAGAAGTGTGAGGAAAAAATCAAAATATTTAGACCCGTACTAACATACGGTTGCTAAATCAGTCGAAAATTGTGCGGGGTTATCCACGACAGTGGGTGTAGGAATCTGCTTGGTTCACTAATCACATAGTTTGGTTGTAAAATTGCAAATTTTATTAATATCGTAAATCAAAATTTCCGCATATCTACAAAACTAAAACCACGATCGATTTTTGAAACCCCGTTTTTCAGCTGCTTTTCAGGGATATTTTATACGAAAGATTCTGGGAGTCGCAACGACTTGATAAGAGGAAAAAGCTGAAATGAAATAAAGCAAAGAAAGTTGCTACGCATAAGAAGAAACGAACGAGAGTTTTCAACGTTATATTGAAATTATAAATAAAAAAATTAAGTTTTTCCAGCAAATTTCCTCCACTTTCAAAATCTTATTCTAAGAATTCGAAAATATTTATACTATACTAGTTGAAAGCAAAAAATAAAACATTGTTTTTTGAAAACACTCGACAGAGTTTTAACCAATTTGAACAAATTTTATAATGTGATTGGAGCATTGGGCACAGAGGCTTGTACATGGAGAGCTTGTTAACACAAAGGCTAGTACGTAGAGAGCTTGTTAACACAGAGGCTTGTACATGGAAAGCTTGTTAACAAAGAGGCTTGTACGTGGAATGCTTGTTAACACAGAGGCTTGTATGTGGAGAGGTTGTTAATGCAAAGGCTTGTACGTGGAGAGCTTCTTTACACAAAGGCTTGTATGTGGAGAGCTTGCTAGCACAGAAGCTTGTACGTAGAGAGTAGGTTAACACAGAGGTTTGTATATGGAAAGCTTGTTAGCACAGAGGCTTGTACGTGGAAAGCTTGTTAACACAGAAGCTTGTACGTGGGAAGTTTGTTAACACAGAGGTTTGTACATGGAATGCTTGTTAACACAGAGGCTTGTACGTGGAGAGCTTCTTAGCACGGAGGCTTGTTCATGGAGAGCTTGTTAATACAGAAGCTTGTACGTGGATAACTTATTAACACAGAGATTTGTACATGGAAAGCTTGTTAGCATAGAGGCTTGTACGTGGAGAGCTTGTTAACACAGAGGTTTGTACGTGGAGAGCTTATTAGCACAGAGGCTTGTACGTGGAGAGCTTGTTAACACAGAGGCTTGTACATGGAGAGCTTGTTAATACAAAGGCTTGTACGTAGAAAGCTTGTTAACACAGAGTTTTGTACATGGAAAGTATGTTAACACAAAGGCTTGTATGTGGAGAGCTTGCTAGCACAGAAGCTTGTACGTAGAAAGTATGTTAACACAGAGGTTTGTATATGGAAAGATTGTTAGCACAGAGGCTTGTACGTGGAAAGCTTGTTAACACAGAAGCTTGTACGTGGGAAGTTTGTTAACACAGAGGTTTGTACGTGGAATGCTTGTTAACACAGAGGCTTGTACGTGGAGAGCTTGTTAGCACAGAGGTTTGTACATGGAAAGCTTGTTAGCACAGAGGCTTGTACGTCGAGAGCTTGTTAATACAGAAGCTTGTATGTGGAAAGCGTTTTTACGTGGAATGCTTGTTAACACAGAGGCTTGTACGTGGAGAGCTTGTTAGCACAGATGCTTGTACGTGGACAGCTTGTTAACACAGAAGCTTGTACGTGGAGAGCTTGTTAACACAGATTCTTGTACGTGAAATGCCTGTTAACACAGAAGCTTGCACGTGGAATGGTTTTTAACTCAGAGGCTTGTACGTGGAGAGCTTGTTAGCACAGATGCTTGTACGTGGATAACTTATTAACACAGAGATTTGTACATGGAAAGATGGTTAGCATAGAGGCTTGTACGTGGAGAGCTTGTTAACACAGAGGTTTGTACGTGGAGAGCTTATTAGCATAGAGGCTTGTACGTGGAGAGCTTGTTAACACAGAGGCTTGTACATGGAGAGCTTGTTAATACAAAGGCTTGTACGTAGAAAGCTTGTTAACACAGAGTTTTGTACATGGAAAGCATGTTAGCATAGAGGCTTGTACGTGGAGAGCTTGTTAACACAGAGGTTTGTACGTGGAGAGCTTATTAGCACAGAGACTTGAACGTGGAGAGCTTGTTAATACAGGGGCTTGTACGTAGAAAGCTTGTTAACACAGAGTTTTGTACATGGAAAGTATGTTAACACAGAGGCTTGTATGTGGCGAGCTTGCTAGCACAGAAGCTTGTACGTAGAAAGTATGTTAACACAGAGGTTTGTATATGGAAAGCTTGTTAGCACAGAGGCTTGTACGTAGAAAGTATGTTAACACAGAGGTTTGTATATGGAAAGCTTGTTGACACAGAAGCTTGTACGTGGAAAGTTTGTTAACACAGAGGTTTTTACGTGGAGAGCTTGTTAGCACAGATGCTTGTACGTGGAGAACTTGTTAACACAGAGGTTTGTACGTGGAGAGCTTATTAGCACAGAGGCTTGTACATGGAGAGCTTGTTAATACAGAAGCTTGTACATGGATAACTTATTAACACAGAGATTTGCACATGGAAAGCTTGTTAGCATAGAGGCTTGTACGTGGAGAGCTTGTTAACACAGAGGTTTGTACGTGGAGAGCTTATTAGCACAGAGGCTTGTACGTGGAGAGCTTGTTAACACAGACGCTTGTACACGGAGAGCTTGTTAATACAAAGGCTTGTACGTAGAAAGCTTGTTAACACAGAGTTTTGTACATGGAAAGTATGTTAACACAGAGGCTTGTATGTGGAGAGGTTGTTAATGCAAAGGCTTGTACGTGGAGAGCTTCTTTACATAAAGGATTGTATGTCGAGAGCTTGCTAGCACAGAAGCTTGTACGTAGAAAGTATGTTAACACAGAGGTTTTCACGTGGAATGCTTGTTAACACAGAGGCTTGTACGTGGAGAGCTTGTTAGCACAGATGCTTGTACGTGGAGAGCTTGTTAACACAGAAGCTTGTACGTGGAGAGCTTGTTAACACAGATTCTTGTACGTGAAATGCTTGTTAACACAGAAGCTTGCACGTGGAATGGTTGTTAACACAGAGGCTTGTACGTGGAGAGCTTGTTAGCACAGATGCTTGTACGTGGATAACTTATTAACACAGAGATTTGTACATGGAAAGATGGTTAGCATAGAGGCTTGTACGTGGAGAGCTTGTTAACACAGAGGTTTGTACGTGGAGAGCTTATTAGCACAGAGGCTTGTACGTGGAGAGCTTGTTAACACAGAGGCTTGTACATGGAGAGCTTGTTAATACAAAGGCTTGTACGTAGAAAGATTGTTAACACAGAGTTTTGTACATGGAAACAATGTTAGCATAGAGGCTTGTACGTGGAGAGCTTATTAGCACAGAGGCTTGTACGTGGAGAGCTTGTTAATACAGGGGCTTGTACGTAGAAAGCTTGTTAACACAGAGTTTTGTACATGGAAAGTATGTTAACACAGAGGCTTGTATGTGGCGAGCTTGCTAGCACAGAAGCTTGTACGTAGAAAGTATGTTAACACAGAGGTTTGTATATGGAAAGCTTGTTAGCACAGAGGCTTGTACGTAGAAAGTATGTTAACACAGAGGTTTGTATATGGAAAGCTTGTTGACACAGAAGCTTGTACGTGGAAAGTTTGTTAACACAGAGATTTTTACGTGGAGAGCTTGTTAGCACAGATGCTTGTACGTGGAGAACTTGTTAACACAGAGGTTTGTACGTGGAGAGCTTATTAGCACAGAGGCTTGTACATGGAGAGCTTGTTAATACAGAAGCTTGTACATGGATAACTTATTAACACAGAGATTTGTACATGGAAAGCTTGTTAGCATAGAGGCTTGTACGTGGAGAGCTTGTTAACACAGAGGTTTGTACGTGGAGAGCTTGATAACACAGAGGCTTGTACACGGAGAGCTTGTTAATACAAAGGCTTGTACGTAGAAAGCTTGTTAACACAGAGTTTTGTACATGGAAAGTATGTTAACACAGAGGCTTGTATGTGGAGAGGTTGTTAATGCAAAGGCTTGTACGTGGAGAGCTCCTTACATAAAGGATTGTATGTCGAGAGCTTGCTAGCACAGAAGCTTGTACGTAGAAAGTATGTTAACACAGAGGTTTTCACGTGGAATGCTTGTTAACACAGAGGCTTGTACGTAGAAAGTATGTTAACACAGAGGTTTTCACGTGGAATGCTTGTTAACACAGAGGCTTGTACGTGGAGAGCTTGTTAGCACAGAAGCTTGCACGTGGAATGCTTGTTAACACAGAGGCTTGTACGTGGAGAGCTTGTTAGCACAGATTCTTGTACGTGGATAACTTATTAACACAGAGATTTGTACATGGAAAGCTTGTTAGCATAGAGGCTTGTACGTGGAGAGCTTGTTAACACAGAGGTTTGTACGTGGAGAGCTTATTAGCACAGAGGCTTGTACGTGGAGAGCTTGTTAACACAGAGGCTTGTACATGGAGAGCTTGTTAATACAAAGGCTTGTACGTAGAAAGCTTGTTAACACAGAGTTTTGTACATGGAAAGCATGTTAGCATAGAGGCTTGTACGTGGAGAGCTTGTTAACACAGAGTTTTGTACATGGAAAGTATGTTAACACAGAGGCTTGTATGTGGCGAGCTTGCTAGCACAGAAGCTTGTACGTAGAAAGTATGTTAACACAGAGGTTTGTATATGGGAAGCTTGTTAGCACAGAGGCTTGTACGTAGAAAGTATGTTAACACAGAGGTTTGTATATGGAAAGCTTGTTGACACAGAAGCTTGTACGTGGAAAGTTTGTTAACACAGAGGTTTTTACGTGGAGAGCTTGTTAGCACAGATGCTTGTACGTGGAGAACTTGTTAACACAGAGGTTTGTACGTGGAGAGCTTATTAGCACAGAGGCTTGTACATGGAGAGCTTGTTAATACAGAAGCTTGTACATGGATAACTTATTAACACAGAGATTTGTACATGGAAAGCTTGTTAGCATAGAGGCTTGTACGTGGAGAGCTTATTAGCACAGAGGCTTGTACGTGGAGAGCTTGTTAATACAGGGGCTTGTACGTAGAAAGCTTGTTAACACAGAGTTTTGTACATGGAAAGTATGTTAACACAGAGGCTTGTATGTGGCGAGCTTGCTAGCACAGAAGCTTGTACGTAGAAAGTATGTTAACACAGAGGTTTGTATGTGGGAAGCTTGTTAGCACAGAGGCTTGTACGTAGAAAGTATGTTAACACAGAGGTTTGTATATGGAAAGCTTGTTGACACAGAAGCTTGTACGTGGAAAGTTTGTTAACACAGAGGTTTTTACGTGGAGAGCTTGTTAGCACAGATGCTTGTACGTGGAGAACTTGTTAACACAGAGGTTTGTACGTGGAGAGCTTATTAGCACAGAGGCTTGTACATGGAGAGCTTGTTAATACAGAAGCTTGTACATGGATAACTTATTAACACAGAGATTTGTACATGGAAAGCTTGTTAGCATAGAGGCTTGTACGTGGAGAGCTTGTTAACACAGAGGTTTGTACGTGGAGAGCTTATTATCACAGAGGCTTGTACGTGGAGAGCTTGTTAACACAGAGGCTTGTACATGGAGAGCTTGTTAATACAAAGGCTTGTACGTAGAAAGCTTGTTAACACAGAGTTTTGTACATGGAAAGTATGTTAACACAGAGGCTTGTATGTGGAGAGGTTGTTAATGCAAAGGCTTGTACGTGGAGAGCTTCTTTACACAAAGGATTGTATGTCGAGAGCTTGCTAGCACAGAAGCTTGTACGTAGAAAGTATGTTAACACAGAGGTTTGTACGTGGAATGCTTGTTAACACAGAGGCTTGTACGTGGAGAGCTTGTTAGCACAAAGGTTTGTACACGGAAAGCTTGTTAGCACAGAGGCTTGTACTTCGAGAGCTTGTTAATACAGAAGCTTGTACGTGGAAAGCTTGTTAACACAGAGGTTTTTACGTGGAATGCTTGTTAACACAGAGGCATGTACGTGGAGAGCTTGTTAGCACAGATGCTTGTACGTGGAGAACTTGTTAACACAGAGGTTTGTACGTGGAGAGCTTATTAGCACAGAGGCTTGTACATGGAGAGCTTGTTAATACAGAAGCTTGTACATGGATAACTTATTAACACAGAGATTTGTACATGGAAAGCTTGTTAGCATAGAGGCTTGTACGTGGAGAGCTTGTTAACACAGAGGTTTGTACGTGGAATGCTTGTTAACACAGAGGCATGTACGTGGAGAGCTTGTTAGAACAGATGCTTGTACGTGGAGAGCTTGTTAACACAGAAGCTTGTACGTGGAGAGCTTGTTAACACAGATTCTTGTACGTGGAAAGCTTGTTAACACAGAGGCTTGTAGGCTTGTATGTGGAGAGGTTGTTAATGCAAAGGCTTGTACGTGGAGAGCTTCTTTACACAAAGGATTGTATGTCGAGAGCTTGCTAGCACAGAAGCTTGTACGTAGAAAGTATGTTAACACAGAGGTTTTCACGTGGAATGCTTGTTAACACAGAGGCATGTACGTGGATAACTTATTAACGAAGAGATTTGTACATGGAAAGCTTGTTAGCATAGAGGCTTGTACGTGGAGAGCTTGTTAACACAGAGGTTTGTACGTGGAGAGCTTATTAGCACAGAGGCTTGTACGTGGAGAGCTTGTTAACACAGAGGCTTGTACATGGAGAGCTTGTTAATACAAAGGCTTGTACGTAGAAAGCTTGTTAACACAGAGTTTTGTACATGGAAATTATGTTAACAAAGAGGCTTGTACGTGGAATGCTTGTTAACACAGATTCTTGTACGTGGAATGCTTGTTAACACAGAGGCTTGTACGTGGAAAGCTTGTTAACACAGAGGCTTGTACATGGAGAGCTTGTTAATACAAAGGCTTGTACGTAGAAAGCTTGTTAACACAGAGTTTTGTACATGGAAAGCCTGTTAACATAGAGGCTTGTACGTGGAGAGCTTGTTAACACAGAGGTTTTTATATGGAAAGCTTGTTAGCACAGAGGCTTGTACGTAGAAAGTATGTTAACACAGTGGTTTGTATATGGAAAGCTTGTTAGCACAGAGGCTTGAACGTGGAAAGCTTGTTGACACAGAAGCTTGTACGTGGAGAGCTTGTTAACACAGAGGTTTGTACGTGGAGAGCTTATTAGCACAGAGGCTTGTACATGGAGAGCTTGTTAATACAGAAGCTTGTACATGGATAACTTATTAACACAGAGATTTGTACATGGAAAGCTTGTTAGCATAGAGGCTTGTACGTGGAGAGCTTGTTAACACAGAGGTTTGTACGTGGAGAGCTTATTAGCACAGAGGCTTGTACGTGGAGAGCTTGTTAACACAGATGCTTGTACATGGAGAGCTTGTTAATACAAAGGCTTGTACGTAGAAAGCTTGTTAACACAGAAGCTTGTACGTGGGAAGTTTGTTAACACAGAGGTTTGTACGTGGAATGCTTGTTAACACAGAGGCTTGTACGTGGAGAGCTTGTTAGCACAAAGGTTTGTACACGGAAAGCTTGTTAGCACAGAGGCTTGTACTTCGAGAGCTTGTTAATACAGAAGCTTGTACGTGGTAAGCTTGTTAACACAGAGGTTTTTACGTGGAATGCTTGTTAACACAGAGGCATGTACGTGGAGAGCTTGTTAGCACAGATGCTTGTACGTGGAGAGCTTGTTAACACAGAAGCTTGTACGTGGAGAGCTTGTTAACACAGATTCTTGTACGTGGAAAGCTTGTTAACACAGAGGCTTGTACATGGAGAGCTTGTTAATACAGAAGCTTGTACGTGGATAACTTATTAACACAGAGATTTGTACATGGAAAGCTTGTTAGCATAGAGGCTTGTACGTGGAGAGCTTGTTAACACAGAGGTTTGTACGTGGAGAGCTTATTAGCACAGAGGCTTGTACGTGGAGAGCTTGTTAACACAGAGGCTTGTACATGGAGAGCTTGTTAATACAAAGGCTTGTACGTAGAAAGCTTGTTAACACAGAGTTTTGTACATGGAAAGTATGTTAACAAAGAGGCTTGTACGTGGAATGCTTGTTAACACAGATTCTTGTACGTGGAATGCTTGTTAACATAGAGGCTTGTACGTGGAAAGCTTGTTAACACAGAGGCTTGTACATGGGGAGCTTGTTAATACAGAAGCTTGTTCGTAGAAAGCTTGTTAACACAGAGTTTTGTACATGGAAAGCTTGTTAACACAGAGGTTTGTACATGGAAAGCTTGTTAGCACAGAGGCTTGTACGTGGAGAGCTTGTTAACACAGAGGCTTGTACATGGAGAACTTGTTAATACAGAGGCTTGTACGTAGAAAGCTTGTTAACACAGAGTTTTGTACATGAAAAGTATGTTAACATAGAGGTTTGTACATGGAAAGCTTGTTAGCACAGAGGCTTGTACGTCGAGAGCTTGTTAATACAGAAGCTTGTACGTGGAAAGATTGTTAACACAAAGGTTTTTACGTAGAATGCTTGTTAATACAGAGTTTTGTACATGGAGAGCTTGTTAACACAGAGGCTTGTAGTGGAGAGCTTGTTAACACAGAAGCTTGTACGTGGAATGCTTGTTAACACAGAGGCTTGCACGTGGAATGCTTGTTAACATAGAGGCTTGTACTTGGAGAGCTTGTTAGCACAGATGCTTGTACGTGGAGAGCTTGTTAACACAGAGGCTTGTACGTGAACAGCTTGTTAACACAGAGGCTTGTACGTGGAAAGCTTGTTAACACAGAGGCTTGTAGTGGAGAGCTTGTTAACACAGAAGCTTGTACGTGGAATGCTTGTTAACACAGATTCTTGTACGTGGAATGCTTGTTAACACAGAGGCTTGTACGTGGAAAGCTTGTTAACTTAAGGCTTGTACATGGAGAGCTTGTTAATACAGAGGCTTGTACGTAGAAAGCTTGTTAACACAGAGGTTTTTACGTGGAATGCTTGTTAACACAGAGGCATGTACGTGGAGAGCTTGTTAGCACAGATGCTTGTACGTGGAAAGATTGTTAACATAGAGGCTTGTACGTGGCAAGCTTGTTAACACAGAGGCTTGTACATAGGAGGTTTGTTAACACAGATTTTTGTACATGGAAAACTTGTTTAGCACAGAGGCTTGTACCTGTAATGCTTGTTAATACAGAGGCTTTCATGTGGAGAGGTTGTTAATGCAAAGGTTTGTACGTGGAGAGCTTCTTTACACAAAGGCTTGTATGTAGAGAGCTTACTAACACAGAAGCTTGTACGTAGAAAGTTTGTTGACACAGAGGCTTGTACGTGGAGAGCTTGTTAACACAGAAGCGCTTGTACGTGGAGAGCTTGTTAACACAGAGGCTTGTACGTGAAATGCTTGTTAACACAGAGGCTTGTACATGGAAAGTTTGTTAGCACAGAATCTTGTACCCGGAAAGTCGAAGCAAAGAAAGTTATGCTAAACCAATTTTATAATCTGATTGCATCATAAAACACAAACTTTTCAACTTAGAAAATTTTGAATATAATACGATTGCGTTTTTGTACAAAATATATCGTTAATTCACGACGAAAAACCCGGTACATAAAACGAGAATAAATCACGATTTAACAAATCATTTCTCACATATTTATAAAAAAGCGTCGAAATATAATTATTCACGAGTGATATAATAGATATGAGATGAAAATATTTTAATGATCGAAATGTGTGTAATGTAGTTAAGATTTTGCGCAATTTAAATTACCGTATTGGTTATAAAATTTACCAATTTACTATGTTCCTATCAATAATTATAATAATTATGCAAAAAACCGTCTAAATAAACTAGTCCAATTTTTTTTCTCAATCCTTGTTATTACAATGATATAATCGACTGTAACAAGATACGATACACATAGATGATTTTCTTTTATACTTTCTATACGCCTATTTATGTGTATAGGGTGTGACAAAACGAGTCGTAAAATATTAAAGCGTCGATTTAATATTTTTTTCAACTTTAATCACAGTCTGACATTTCTTAAGGTTTTCCTCCCAATGGAACAGTACTGTATTGTGACGTATTGTGATTTTTCCATTCGTATTACCTCAACAGTAATTTAGTCCTTACTCTAGTTGTGCTCTTTTGAATAGCTACAAAAGCTCAAACACTGGGAATAGCCTGTAATTCCTTGTATGCAAACACTACGTGGATAAAACAAACAATATCTGATATAACGATGTCGATATTAAAGACGAGAGACAAGAGAAATTCCTCTTTACACCCACATCATAAGACGATTAATAGGATGAACGGTTTTAGTCTAATTTTGCTATTTTAGAAAAATTCCTAGTCAATGTTAAGACAGAAAGATTTGTATGCAGCTTCAGGCATGAATGTTATCATCGAAAATATGAAAGTAATAAGCAAAAACTCATTCAAGTTAACACAGAGGTTTGTACATGGAAAGCTTGTTAACCCAAAGGCTTGTACATGAAAAGCTTGTTAGCCCAGAGGCTTGTACATGGAAGGTTTGTTAACACAGAGGCTTGTACATGGAAAGCTTGTTAATCCAAAGGCTTGTACGTTGGAAGCTTGTTAATCCAAAGGCTTGTACATGGAAAGCTTGTTAACACAAAGGCTTGTACGTGGAAAGCTTGTTAATACAGAGGATTGTACATGAAGAGCCTATTAACCCATAGGCTTCTACATGGGAAGCTTGTTAACTCTAAAGCTTGTATATCGGAAGCTTGTTAACACAGAGGCTTGTACGTTGGAAGCTTGTTAACCCAAAGGCTTGTACATGGGAAGCTTGTTAACTCTAAAGCTTGTAGATGGGAAACTTGTTAACACATAGGTTTGTACATAGGAAGCTTGTTAACTCTATAGCTTGTGCATGGGAAGCTTGTTAACACAGAGGCTTGTACGCTGGAAGCTTATTAACCCAAAGGCTTGTACGTTGGAGGCTTGTTAACCCAAATGCTTGTACATGAAAAGCTTGTTAACCCAAAGGCTTGTACAAGGGAAGCTTGTTAACCCAAAGGCTTGTACATGGGAAGCTTGCTAACTCAAAGGCTTGTACATGGGAAGCTTGCTAACCCAAAGGTTTGTGCATGGGAAGCTTGTTAACATAGAGTCTTGTACATGGAAAGCTTGTTAACACAGAAGATGGAGATCTTGACAGAACTCTTATTATTAGAATGAGGTAAAAAAGTTTTTAGTTTGATTCAAGTTAACACAGAGGTTTCTATGCGTAGAAATTGACTTTAGACCTCTTCAAAGCAACATGTTCAATTTTCCATATCTCTGATCGTCGTATTCCCACTATCTTTAAATCAGTACAGAGACTTAGAGATGGAGGATTTATCATATACTGACAGGTCTATCAAATTTGAAGATGACACGAAGGCAGATTTTAAGTACTTGTTGCTTATTTCACAATTTACACTACACAATTCTTAAAGATAATGTCGATTGGTAAGTTGAGAGCTTTACTTTTAACAAATTTGGTTCTAAAAGCAGTAGAATAAACTGAATAGGGTCTAAATTTTATTGATTACTTGGTAAACATTCCCTGGCTTACGAAATTGGACTAATCAGGAAACTATTAAGATTAATTGATATTTAAATATCTGTTAATGGATCTAGATACATAGATACTACGAAATAACTGGTAATGCTGAGTTTTTTTGTGATTCTAGATGAGAATCTACGTAAACTTTCTATCATATATGAGACAATAATTTTACAATTAGTATTTATCTTAAAAATCATCTTTATTCGACTTTATCAAAACGATCTGCTTAATATACTGAATCATGATTTTATGAATTTCGTCATGAACTAATTACCTCTTATGAAAAACGCAAGCTCATTCCTAGCTATTCGTTCGACCTTGTATATCAACAAACGGTTAGCTAAATCATGATCGATGAATAAACAAGAGCTGGGATTTCTTAAATATGACCAGTTACCTTCCGGATGCGAATTAACTGAAAAACAGCGTTCATTCAAATATTTTTATACTGGAATTTTTTACGGAAGCGTTCGGCATTGTTTATACGACGGTTGCTAGTCGTAATAACCACAAAGTTTGATATTTTGAGCTTCGTGACAGACAACGGATCATAGATCGATACGTATACCGAAACTACACTACAATCGACTGATTGGGTCACTCAAGACGATCCCTACGAATCGAATGGTCGTCTGGTTTTTCGGAATGTCCATTAGAGCAATCCAGAACGGTCAATTATTAATTTTATACCAGCATTTGTTCGCCAAAAGCATTCGAAAGAATCAGATCAAAAATAAATTGCGACATCAACGTTTTTCTTTGAAGGTACCTCTGACAGTTTTTCAACATTTGATCCTCAACCTCTTCAATGGGGCTAATGGAATGGGTAGGGGAGCTATTTTTAGTCAAAAATTATAAAACGGGAATGGTTTTCTACGAAAAAGTAATCCAGAAATAATTTGAATTTATAATCCGAAAACGAATCAGCATTATTTCGATATTGGATTTAATCTGTAGGCATTTTTTGACGGAAGCGTATTCCATTGCTTCCCAGTAGTGTCTTTGCTTACCTGAACCCCTATAAATTCTTCGAGTAACTTGTTTCATCTTTATTTACCTTATTTTCTGTTATTTTGTAGCTGATACCAAAAAAAGTCGTACCAACAATTAAACTGTCCTTATTTTACTAAATCTATCAGTTATTTAGTTTTTCTCAACTTCAGTATGTTCGGGAATCGATTACAGGGTAGATTTATTTTTCTTGCTTAGCTCGTTTTGCTTGTCCGGACATTTCTAAATCAATTTAGGAGCTTACAGCTCTAATTACTGCTTGGCTATCAGCTGGATGATCTCCTTTTTGCGATTATTCCTTTCTAAACGAAACTGGACACTTTTTTCAATTGCAGTGGTTCAAATTAAGAATTCGGGAAACCTTGTATTCACTACAAACATTAAATCGGCACCAAATAAAACAAATGCAAGTTTAATAACCGATGAAGTTCTTATAGTACATTCCTGGTATAATCTTATCCAGGGAATAAATTTACGAATTTGGTGATGAAAATGCAACTGGGCGTTGTTGGTATAACGAAATTAAAAACTTTTAATCGAAATTCGAGTTGCTTTATACCCATATACACCATTTTTTTGTAACCAAATCTGTTCCAGATCAATATAATTTTTTCAAATAATTAATCGAAATTTAATGCGAGTTTTAACTCCGAGCAATGCATTTTTTGGATCTTGTATACATTAAGAATGAAATAATTTTTACCAGATTTCATTATCACGTTAATTGGTAAGTGTTTGATATACGAGAGTTGTTTAAAAAGTTTCCGAACTCTTTTTGAACATATCAGACGTCAGTACTTATTATTATAAGTTTTGAAATATATTTTGAATCTTTTTGGGTGGTTAGATTATATTTGGATATTTCGTGGTGAAAATTGAAAACTTTTCTAAGAAAGTGAAAAAATATTACTACACACAATAGTTTTCAATAATTTTCAGTTAATGACATCGTACGTTAATTTCCAAAATTTCCAAATTTTAATAGCGGATTTAAATTCTGGGAAATTTTGTAATTAAAAATGTTTTAAATCAACTGTCGGATTACTGTCAATTTTTTTTATTCTATTCATGTTTATAATTTTTTTGGAGACGCCTACTTATGTCGTTCTAAACTAAAATAGACAACACCAAATGTCATCTATGAATTTATTTATTCCTATCGCGTATGAACATAATCATGTTAATGACAATCATTATTTCGAACTGAAAGTGTTTTACATAGTTATACAGTTATATAAAATTACACGTATAATACAGTATATGATTGATTTTACCGGTTTTTTTGTCGAGGCCATCGCCTATCGATAAGAGAGTTTCGGATTAAATAGAAATAAATATTTTATAAGCAACTGTGAGCGAATTTAATTTCAACACGGTGACTCAAATAAACGAATTGATACATATTACAATGTGGACCAACATTTAATATTCCGTTAAAACGAGGAGTGTCCGAAATATTTTTAGTATAAATTCATTTTGTCTCTATAAGTTTTTAATCGTTAACGTTCTCTCTAGCTTTTCTCTCAATGCTATTAATTTGATTCATTTTGTCTATTATCATAAATACACTCCTTTTTTAATAATCGATTTCAAATTTACATCATTTCACAGTTTGTTTTATGATTTTTTCATACTTTCATTGGTTTCTTTCCTTTTTTTCTAGCTTCTTCTTTATTGTCGCCTTTTTATACGTTTCCTATTCTTTCTTTTTCTTTTTTTTTTGACTTGTCTCTTTCTGGCATCCACGTTGTCTTTTTATATAGATACACCCTTTCTTATTACGAATCTAATTTCCAATGTATTTCATTTGCCTGTTCCTTTTCAACATTGTTTGAGCTCCCTCTTCTTCCTTCTAATTTTCCTCAATGCAATTCATTTGGTTCCTTCTGTTGTTATACATTCTTTCAATTGTCATAAACACTTTTCTTTTTTATTAATCGACTGACAAATTCAATTCATTTTTCTGATTTTTTCATTTTTTCTCCCATATTTTTATAGATTTCTTCTCCTTCATTCTAACATCTCTTTTATTGATTTTTTGTCGTATATTTTTCTTCGTTATAAATCTACTTCCAATGTAACTTATTTCTCTGCTTCATTAGAGCATTTTCTCTCATTTTAAGGCTTTTTTCTATATCTATAGACATATTCTTCTCTCTTATAAATCTTCTTTCAATGTGTCTTTCGTTTGCAGCATTTATCGTATTTTTTTAGGCTACACCTTCTTCTTTATTACTTTTCTCTTAATGCTATTCATTCAGTTCCTTCTGTGCTACATTCTTTCTCCTTTTTATTGTCGTAGACACATTTTTTGTATTTCATATGCTTCTTTCAGAATCTATTGAGCATTTTTCGTATGTTATACGCTTGTTTCTGTATCTATTGAGCATTTTTCGTATGTTATACGCTTTTTTCTGTATCTATTGAGCATTTTTCGTATGTTATACGCTTCTTTCTGTATCTATTGAGCGTTTTCGTGTGCCATACACTTCTTTCTGTATCTATTGAGCATTTTTTCGATGTTATACGCTTCTTTCTGTACCTATTGAGCATTTTTCGTATGTCATATACTTTTTCCAGTATCTATTAAGCGTTTTTCGTATGTCATATTTGTTTTCACTATCTATTGAGCATTTTCGTATGTTTTACGCTTATTTCTGTATCTATTAAGCATTTTTTGTGTATCGTATGCTTCTTTTTGTATCTATTGAGCATTTTTTGTATGTTATACGCTTATTTCTGTATCTAATAAGCATTTTTTGTGTGTCGTATGCTTCTTTTTGTATCTATTGAGCATTTTTTGTATTGTATGTGCTTCTTTCTGTATCTATTGAGCGTTTTTCGTGTGTCATACGCTTCTTCTTGTATCTATTTAGCATTTTTCGTATTGCATATACTTCTTTTTGTATCCATTCAGCATTTTTTGTATTGCATGTGCTTCTTTCTGGATCTATTGAGCATTTTTCGTGTGTCATACGCTTCTTTTTTTATCTATTAAGTATTTTTCGTGTGTCATACGATTCTTTCCGTATCTCTTGAGCATTTTTCGTATTTTATATGCTTTTTTCTATATCTATTGAGCATTTTTTATGTGTCTTTTTCTTTGTCCTCACTTCTTTTCCATAGCCACTTATTTCATTCTTTTTGCCTTATACTCTTTCTCGATTTTTATAGACATACTTTCCTTTCATATATATTTTCCAAATGTATTTCGTTTCAGGTATTTTCCTTATTTTGATAGGATTCTTCCCCTTTCTCTGAATTTTCTTTTAATGTATTTATTGTCTATCAGAATTTCCTAATTTTCATGTAATTTTTCTTCATTATTTTCAAATAAACTTTAATAAGTCGAAACTATCAAATGAAATGATAAATAACATTGAAAATTATATCGGGCGTTCAATGAAGAAACGTGACCTTGTCTTCGTTGAATTAAACGACAAAACGACATTTCAATAATCTATATATACATTTTCATTTGGAAATTGTCAAGGTCCCGACTAGGAAGAAATGCTTTTGGTACTGTTATGATTTAATTCATTCCAGTTTTATTTATAAATTTATTATTTACACATGTTGCTATGGAATACTTTCATTATTTATTAACATAACGTATTTTTTCTAAAAAATTACCGCAAATTATCGATAATTGTTGATTATATTTATCATTTTATGTAACAGTGACTATCAATTGATGTTATATTTTTATATTAGATATTAAATGATTTTTATTAAACAAAATCAATTATAACGGTATATTTATACATTGAGACACCTTGTATACATTATAGACTCTTACTGTATATGTTTAAATTCTCATTTTATATTTATTTCGCTACACGCTCGAAAAATATTTAAAAAAACTTATCATCTATCCCCTGTATGAAACGTGGAAATTGATTAGAGTCGAATTCGATACTCGACAACTAATTAATTACGTCCAAGTTAGGATATAATTCACTTTCGTTTTCAATGGTTAGTTATATAGTAAAAAGAATCATCGGAACTTGAATCGACACCATAGAAAGTGAACATTTTATAGATTTAATTAAATTTATGACAACAATTATCGTCGACTTCATTAAAAATACTAATAAAGCACAAAATTCTGTAATGAGATGTTTTTTACAATCAGCCATCCATGGAAGCGTGAAATAAATAAATAAAACAAATAAAAAGGGGTTGAAAATGATATTTTCGTATGTAAAAATAAAGATAATGATAATGATATTTTAAAACTAAATATTATAGCGTAATTTAATACAATTTGATAATATTTTACGCAGTTTTTGAGCCCTTGAAGAAAGAGTGGCTATAATATACGCACCACAGTGTTGTGGAACATTATAAAAATTAAAAAAAAATAAGAAAAAGTAAGAAAACAAAATGAAAATAGGATCAAACCTATTGGAAAAGGAAGAGAATATGATAAAAATGAAAGGAAAAAAGACAATGTCAAATTTGACATATTCTTAAAACTTAAATAGAAAAACTCATAAAAAATATTTATTTATTGGTAAAAAAATATTCTTAACTCAGACAGAATAGTATCTGGTTTTATGGGAAGTATTTTTCAGTTTTTGTCTTCGTTCTTTACAGAGCCACCCTCTATATTTGCAGACTTTGGTTTTTTTAAGACTTCCTGTATATAATAAAGATCTTAAAACTGAAATTTTACATATCAACGTCTATTATTCAAGCTACAATGATTTTTAATATATAATTTCACATAGTTAGTATTAAATACTGAAAATGTGAATATCAACTAATAAATTAAATCACGTATGATAATTTACAACTTTCTCGTTAATTTTTTAAAGATTCCTCAATATCTGACACGACATATCAATCTTCTAAGGTTTGTTCGCGATTAAAATCGAAAGTGCTCTAAATAAATCCGCATTGAATTAATTATAAAATTATTTATAAATTTTTTTTTCGTGCGACAACTTCCCGGACTATAAGTCGTCGGTATTAAGAAACCTTGCAATAATAGAAGAACGTAGTGCAACATATATATACACACACAATCTCGATTGTTGTGTAACTTGGTGAAAGGAAGGGCATCATCTTCGAGGGGCACCGCCTAAGCCTCGAGCTACGGCCCCCGCAGAGCTACCAGAGACTCAGTGGCTAGAAGTTACTTTTTCATCATCGGGTATAGTAAATTATAAATAAAAAATATTTTTTTTTTCGCAGATGTTAAATTTAAAGTGTCTCAAGATAAAACTTTGGTTCAAAGTGAGCAATAAATAAATTCGTTCCAGTTTCAGAAAAATCCTCAGATTAAGGTCAAAATCTTTTCACACAACCCTTGTATGAGAGGACCTTCAAAAACAGGAAATGATCACTCAATGGTTTCCGTTTATTTTCTTATAGCTTCAGTTCAACAGGCTTCGTAGGGTTTGTGTTGGTTGAAGGTTCAAAGTTGAATTTATGAAACACGAATTTTACAATATTATTTTCTACCGAATTTTTTGCATCAAATTCCCAAAGACCCTGTATATTTGTTCGGAAAACGTGAAATATAATTTGGAAAATATGATGGAAGAAAATAATATCTGGAAGTCTTGGAAATTTGTGGAGATAAAAAACAAATTTTGAGCTGGTAGGAAGTCAAATGAAAAAGAAGTCTGGGTGAAAAACACATCAGATTATAGAAGATTGAGAATACCTGGATGGAGAGAAAAAAAAAGGACAGAAATATAGGGTGGTAAACGAAATGATTAGAAGATGGATCAGTTCAATAAGAGACGATGAAGAAGTTAAAGAGAAATCGTTAATTTACAATTGGTGCAGTTGCCGTGGAATTTTCGGGAGTCGTGATTCGTGAAATTTTTCAGTTTTTGACAAGCTACAATGAAAACGATGATGATTTTGGTTATTGATTTCAACCAATTATTGTATAAAAAAATTTAAGTGAGTCGTAGATTTTTCTACAATCTTTAATCAACTATAAGAATTATCGTTTTGTCGTTAAATAACAATTAGAAATTACTACGTAAGTAAGAAATTAAATCATGAAATCAGCGCGACTTGAACAACATTACGGAGACCTTAATAATACGTTTTTTCACGTACTACTGCTTAAAATATGTTTATTTAATGTAAAGTAAAGTTTTAGGCACTCGAAAAATGTATCTAAAGTATATACTTTACACATGGTAGTAGGAAAAGGCATTTTTTTCTTTTTTTTATTGCTAAATATCCGGTTAGAAACTAATAAACCTTGTCAACATAATTTATATATAAATCCAATTGATGTGTAAGTCATAATAATAACATCGAGCAAATATTTATTAATTTTTTTGATAAAGCTGTTGATATTTCCTTAAGTGCCTTTAAGTAAGTTTTTATTCATTTCTTAATGCATTCATATGCACTTCCAAATATGCGATTGTTCTTTATAGTTATTGCAATGACCTAGATCGAATATATATATATATATATATATATATATATATATATATATATATATATATACAGAGTAATCTACATGTACGTTACCATTTTATGAAGACCAGAATACAAATTAATAAATGCAACCAACGCATTCACCATTTCCAAGTATATACAATTTTTGGTGGAGGTTTTACATTTTTTCGAAATCCTTTCAAAATTAATTAATATACGAGACAATCTAAGCCGATATGTATGAGATACGAGGGTTCATTCTTAAGTTCTGGAATAGACATATAAAAACTAATATCTATAATTGGACATGGTCTTATTGTTTTTTAAAATATTCTTCTCCATAAATTTGAACTAATTATCGAAGCATTTTTTTCCATTCCCACTGAAGTACTTTAAAAATATGTCATTTGAAACCATCAACTTCAGGCGCAGAAAAACTTTGATGTAGCAATTTATTTTTGATCTGCGGGTATACGGAGAAATCATTGGATGCCAAACGAGGATTATACGGTGGTTGATCTATCAATTCGATGTTTTTACTGTTGAAAAAAGAGCTGATCATATTTTAATGTAATAAAGTAAATAAATTTTGATGTTAAGTCGCTCCTCATTAACCATAGAATAGGTTTATCGCCATTGCTTAATACCCTTAACAGTCTAATGCAGTTTTAAGTTGAAGGGTTGCAATGAAATTGATTTTTTTTTCGAAATTTTGACGCCCCATAGCTCTTCAGTGACGCAGCTTCGTTTACAGGTAAATTGCACCTCATCTTATATTTTTGGGCTCCCCTATACGCTTTCTGCTCTGATTCGGTTTGTACGCGATACACCCTGAATAACAGAAGCATGTTTGTGAAAAATAATATTCCAAATAATGTAAAATGCACCCCATCGTCATATTTTGGGCTCCCCTGTATCTTTTCTGCTCTGAGTCGGTTTGTACGCGATACACCCTGTATAACAAAAGCTGTCTTGTGAAAAATAATATTCCAAATAATGTAACATGCACCCCATCGACATATGTTGTGCTCCCCTATACGCTTTCTATTCTGAGTCGGTTTGAACGCGGTACACCTTGTATAACAAAATCATTTTTGTGAAAAATTATATTCCAAATAACGTAAAATCTACCGAATATAGTAAGCGGACGTTTTCTTGAATTATTATTGAAATAATCAATTGATAGAATGATAAATTAGTTGGCCTAGAAAGTAAATTGCTTCGTAATTTTTCTCATTAAACCGTAACAAAGATATTGCGGAAATGGGTGACTAGATCACGCGGTAGTTTCATATTGGCGCATTTAATTTGTAAACAACAAAAAACGACAATCTTATCAATATTCATTCAACCTGCAAACATTAGTTTTCTATTTAATTTCAATTTGATCGGTTTGTCTTTGTAAAATTGGTTGTCTAAGCTCTGCATAATACGGTTCGAAAATAATCGTCGCAGGTTTTGCTGCTGATCACGAGATGTCGACACTTTTTTCAATTAATATAATATCTTTGTTCGCTGTTATTAATTTGTATTTATTTTGAAATAATGCTGAATGTGAACGGATCAGAATAGATTTTGTGCATTATCTATTACGTTTTTTATGACATAAACACAGAGAAACACATAGAATAGAGTAAACTAGATATATATCATTACTGAAGAAATCGCGTGATTAACACACAGATGACGCTGCCAATGTCAAATCCATATGACGTTTATGAAGTACCAACCAACTTTTCTTATATTCAAAACAATTGATTCAAAACAATTTCGTGTGTTAATTGATCATTATTGATGAAAAAAAAAATACTACAAAAGTTCAACAAGTGTTATCCGGACACTGCTCCATCGAAAAGAAGAATATGTTATTGGTTTGCTGGATTTAAACGTGATCATACAGACACTGATGATGGTGAGAGTAAACAACAAAAAACAATAATCTTATTCAATATTCATTCAGCCTGCAATTAGTTTTCTATTTAATTTCAATTATAATGATGGCTTTGTCTTTGTATCACTGGTTGTCTAGTCTCTGCACAATACAGTTGGAGAATAATCTTAGCAGCTTTTGCTATTGATCACGAGATGTCAAACACTTTTTTCAATTAATATAATATTTTTGTTCACTGCAATCAATTAGTGTTTATTCTGAAATAATACTGAATATGAATGAATCAAAAATTTAGCACCATAACAATTTTTTTTGAATTATTAGTATCTATGACAAAAATATTTTGGTGATTATTTGGAAATGGCGGCTACCACCCATAAAAAATTGGAAAATTCCTATTTTTAATATTTTTTTTTCCATTTCCTCATTTTTTCGGTGCATTTGGGATGAAAATGAAAGTTTGATGGTACGAAAATTGAAATTTCAACACTTTTATAGTTAATAACAAGAAAAAAACTATGAATTTCGAATTTATTTTTCGAAAAGTACATATAAAAAAGAAATTTATCAGGTTAGGTTAGTTTAGATTAGGTTAAGTTAACTTAGGCTAGGCTAGATTAAGTTAGTTTGTAATGGTATGTAAATTCACAATTATTTATTTTATTTATCAATCAAAAAAGTATTGAAATTCTGATATCAAAATTTATTTTTCATTTGTATCTTAAATGCACCGAAAAAATTAACAAAATGGAAACAAAAATATTAAAAATATCAATTCTCCGATTTCTTACAACGAAAAACAAAGTAGACCCCACTTCCAAACATTTACCATACAAAAAATTATTATTTCTATAATTATTTTCGTAATAAAATCTATTTTCATAAATATTTTCAAAAATTAATAGAATTCTAAAATTTCCTTTGATAAAATATATTTCAAACCGCCCTGTATATCAACTACATCGTATATTGAATTCAATCGAACATTAAAATTCATTAGCATAATGATTTTTTTTTTCAAAATTATTAATACCTATAATTAAATCTATTTTTATTTACCCTGTATAATATAAATAATTTCCCCCACCATTTTATTTATTCCTATATTTCCTTAAAACAATAAGGTCTAATTAAATCACTTCTGCGCACCTGTTACGATCAATTCCAAGAATCTATAAAGATCGATGCATCCCGAGACACCCCCGAATACGCATTGTCTAGTTATCTATATCGAATCGTGGACGTCGTGTCATTAACACAATTTCGTAATTAATTTTTGATCGATTTAAACTAATCGCGAGTGTTTTTTATAAAAACAAATGTGCAAAAAAGTGTTAACAATTAAATTTAGTTGTTTAAAATATTTATTTCGTTTAATAATTAGTAAAAGTTATTAATTTAATATCACGTTTATGTCTCATGGCGTAAGGCAGACAGTGCGTTGTTTTTCTACCATTTTGTTATTAGTGAAATTAGTAAATTAAATAATCGCGAGTGATTTTTATAAAGGAAAGTGTGTGAAAAGTGTTTTGATTAAAATTTCTATCTCATATATTTAAATGGGTAAGTTTATTTATGTTAATAAGTCTTTTATGAAATTAATTTTTTTGTACTAGATTCAGTTATAATTTAAACAATTCAATATTTTTGGAACTTATATATGAAATTTTGTTTAGTTATTATTCGCACAAATATTTTTCATATTTAAATAGATTAGTTTTATTTGTATTTCTTATTATTACTCCAGACTTTTTCTTAGAAATGTACGTATCGAGAATTCTTTGAATCATAGACGTAGTTGACATATGACATATGACATTTGTCGAGTAAATAAACAAAACTTATCAATTTTTGAACAGTAAAACGTATTAGGATGCAATTAAGTGCATTCCATTCAATTTTTTTTTATTTTGGTCACTGTTTCCGGATTTAAATCAGTTACAGGGCAACTTGGGCGCTGGTCATCTTCAGTACTCTCTGGGCACTCACTAAAGCACATAGAGCCTTTTGATAAAAAAAGTTTCTCGGTATACAAAATGACAAAATATTTTGAAACAAACAAATACATTCATTCTATATTGAAACTATAATTATGAATTTGTTAAACCCTCATTAAATCAATTATTTTTTTACTATTATTGTGTTCTGAATCCTCCCCCTCAGCTTGGGCCTCCAGGTCCTATACAGCCCTGGAAATTCCTCTTTGAATATGGTATTCACGGAAGCCCCGACTATGTCTTTCCTTCCCTATTTTCCAGTTGCTATTTCTCTAATGGATTTTCTATCATTTTCCTCAGTATGTTTTGTAAAATATATTCGAAAACTTTCAAAACTACGTTTTGCAATGTCTGTTTTTTGGAATGCGCGTAGTAAAAAAAAGATTGAAGAGGTGGTTAATGGCTATTAGACATCGCTGAAGTTAAAAAGAGATAAAAGTTATAAAATTTTTGTGTTTTTTTCGTTGCGCCAGGTACTTTTTGAACCATCCTCGTATACGAAGAGTTGAATTATAAAAATCTGATTCTTGAATCCCGCGTTGACCGTGGAAATTCATCATTTTCCTACATTAATATTTTGTTCTTTATGACGTATTATTTTCATTTATAATGACGAGGGGATGAATGAAAAACTAGAAGGAAAACAATTTAAAGGAACGTGTATTTATATGCATACAGATATATCATAATATGTAAAAACAATATAATTTTTATACAAACATTTTCTAAATAAAAAATCTTTGGATTCCTTAAAAATAATCTACATAACTATAAATCTAATTTTTGACGTTTACTTTTTGGTTTTTGTACTAAGTACTTCAAATATTTAAAATTAAAAAAAAGTCCAATAATTAAATTTGATTTTAGTTTCTCGTACCAAATTTAAAACTTACGTGTGTTTGTTTTATGGAAATGGAAACATCGTATTCCAAAAAATCACGCAATTATGGGAACCCATAACTTTTTTTATTAAAATATCGAAATGATCAAATGTGCGATTCATCTGCTAAATTTATGTGGTCGCAATATATATAGATTATACGGGATGTCCCAAACAAAAATTCGGGGACGAAAAATCGTAAATTTTTAGACAGCTTAGCAAATAAGATAGGCGTTGACAGCGAATGTTGTTTTTCTTGTAATTTGGAAGAATTTAGAAGCTAAATTTCTTTGCTATACTGAAAACAGATCCAGAAGGGCAGTATTCACTGTTTTGATCAATTTCTATTTTGACGTTTCAAATATTAAATTTTTTGAAAATGTGACGATTTGGAATAAATCTGCATCTGAATTATGAGCACCTCCTCGAAAAAGGGAGTCGTATGAAGCCTTGTTGGAAAGGGATTTCAGTCTTTTGTTTATTAATATAAAAATTTATGAATTTGGTGCAATCATAACTGAGAAAATTAATGTTTAAGATGTAAAATTTTGATAATGTCAACCTCTTCATTGTCGTACGTTAAGACTTAGTGTTTGCATCAATGGTTACCTAGCTGCAGCTGGGATGATGAAGATCTGTTTTCATACCATCTTGTAGGTGGTCATCCTGATGGTCGGTTTTTTTTCTTTGGAATCTTTACCAACCGATCATCTGATATTCTGTCCACGTGGTCTTTTCTTTCCCTTCGTCGATTTTGCTCCTTCCATCCACTCAAATCGGATTCCTTTCGAAGCAGATCTTTTTCTAACCATTCACGGAAATCTGAACAAAAGCTTTTGTTCAGGAGTCCGATTTTTCGGCACCAACTTCGCCACAGACTTTTGTCATGTGTAATTCCTCGTGTAACTTTTTTCTAACCGTGTCTTTATTGGCGTTTATAGCCTCGGTAATCATCCGGATACTCATTCGACGATTGATACGCTCAATTTTTTTGATTTTGGTTACTGCTTTTTGAGTTGAAACAGTTACAAAGCGGCCTGTGCGTTGGTCATCTTCAGTGCTCTATCGGTCATCACTAAGGCGCTTACATTACTCAAAAACACGCCCACGAGATAGAGAAATGTCCCCATAGGGCTCTTGCAACAATTTATAGTACTCAGTAGGAGTTTTTTTCAAATTAACGCGAGAGCCCTCTAGGCGCGCAGTCTCGTTATTTAATAACCAAACCTCGTATACGATTCAGAATTGGACAAAATTCTTTGAAGAAGCGATCGGTTGGAATACTAAGGAAAAAAAATTACTAATCACTCCACAGATTTTTCAGTTATTTCTTATAAAGGATGGACACGAAATATCTTATTGAAATCTTAATAGAATTAACTAGCACTTGAGGAATTATCATTTAAATAGTTATTACCTGTAGTTATTACTTTTATTTTTATTAAATTTTGAAAAAAAAAATAATTAATTCGTGAAATTGGTGACAAAATTTGACACGGTATTAATTTCTTACCACCGTATTTAGCAGATCTTAACTTATCTTATTGGAATAGTACAGGGTTTTCATAATGTTATTTTCGTGGGTTACAAAGTTTCGGTTCGATATTACAAGCTTTCATATTTTCGAATTTATTGCAGATTTGTGCTTTGTATGAATAAAATTTCGAGTGCCGAGTGGTTTTTATTTAAAATTATCATAGGAACTTGATAGACCTAATCTTTTTTTGTCCTATATGATTATTATTTAATCACTATTTACATTTAATACAGTTAGTTATTGTTTATATAACAAATATCTTTTTTAAAAATCACAAAATTCTATGAGACACAAATATAAAAACAAATTTATGAAATGTATCACAATCGTATATAATTTAATTACAACGTTCCCAGTAGTTCGTTTTCAATTTTCTACCAATACTAAATAAGACGTTATCTCTTCTATAACATCTCATAAGTTATGACGACTTTCATACTGCATGTAAAAATTCTTAAAAAAGCTTTTTATTTGATTTCAACGCTACTAAAGTGTATAAATGTCTTAACAGAATAGTTCAAGTAGAACATGGTTTAATCTAGAGATGGCGGTGGCTGTTTAAAAAAGCTATTGTATTAGAAAGTGCACAATCTATACAGTATATGTTTGAATTTAGAAGATTCCAAGTATAATTTTCATTGACTGACAAGATAATGTACCAGCTCACAATCCGTTATTGCAATGGCCAAAATTCATGAATTAAAATTTGAATTGATACCTCATACATTCGCCAGATTAGCCCTCTCGGATTATTTTCTGATCCCAGTTTTGCAAAAATGTCTATTTTGAAGAGCTAAACAATTCTTATTATAAAAAAGTATCGTACTTTTGGGATCATCTTCGTATGGTAGCAGCTTCTTAAGTTCTTGGTACTCAGATAATGGTTTCAAAGAGCTGGGTTAAAAAGTACATTTTGAATATTGAAGTTTTATTTTAGACATTTAAAATCGATATTATTTATGAGACACTCTATATATAATAGACTTTTATATGAAATTAACAGCTTCAGGAATGTTATACGGTGGTAGGTCTGAACTACTAGATATCAAAATATAATTAATTCACTCTGGCAAAAATAGATGATGATGATTTATGATAATTAATTAGTAGGTTTTACAAGGTTTTCTTCGAAACATATTAAAACGACTTTTAAGGGCTGCATTTTATCATATAACTTCTTTCAATATGTTTTTCTGGATAAATTTATATTTTTATTATTCAACAAAAAATTTTCGAAGATAATGTGGATTAGAATTTAAGAGAAGTTTTTATTTTACTATATTAAGTCAAAATTTATTAATTTTCATAAAAAAATGAAATGAAATAATGTCTTTCTGCTTTGATTTCACGTAGTCTACGAAATGCTTTTATTATAGAACATAAATACTTAAACAGAAAACTAATTTTGGTGAATATCTAACAAATTTCTTAATATGATTTCAATATTTGTTATATAAACATTATAATAAATAATATTCAATCTTAATATGAACAATACAGGTTTTAACCTTATTACAGTACATTAAGTTAAATTATTCGTGTTGATACAAATTCTAACAAACATAGAAACTATTTATTATACGAGGGGTGGTCATTCGAAAACTTTCCATCTTCAAAGTAGATGAGATATCGTAGAAATTTTAGGCGTAGGTTCGAAAAATTGCAAATTATGTTATTTTATTGAATAGAGATTTCCAATTTTCACACAATCATAGTGTCAATAGGACCCAAAAAACGTAACTTTCAAAAATTCCACGCAAAATAATCCCAAATTTCCATTGGACGTAATTCATATTGAATTTCGTGATGAGTTTCCACAAATATTCAAAGTTTTCAAAATTTATTTTGACTAGACGTTTTGTAAAAGGCACATTGAGATGACGTAGTGCTAATACCAAAACAAAACTTTTTCAATATTTGAAATCATATCAAAAATGTCTTACGTATCAAACAACTTAAGTACAAGTATAGCTAAGTATTTTTCTAATAAAAATCCAATTGAACAATAAAAGATTATGAATCAGAAGAAGAGTTTGGAGCTCTAGGAAACCTATTAAAGCCAAAAAATACCCCAAGGGCATTAATAAAAGGAATGAAATCAGATTTAATGCATTAGAATGTGAAGAAATTTTTTTATGTGATCAAAACAGAGATTGAAATGTGATATGGTCCAGCAGAGATCACCTATAAAGTAAAGTGAGTTGGTTGGAGGATTGGATGGAAAGAGGCAGGCGCAAAAAGAAGAAGACACCAGTCGAGGTTGCAACACAAAGTTAAAGTAAAATAAAGGACTTGATTCAAGGAGTAAGACGCTAAGTTTTGTTTGAAATAGTTGAAACTTCTCTGGACTATTTGTAAGACTTAAAAGGAGACTGAAAACTTCTTAAAAAACACTTTTAAATAAATTAGTACTTTTGTATGATTGTGCAAAAATTAAAATCTGTATTCCTTCGAATTATACAGAGTTAGGATCAAATAATGTACAACATTCATGAAATGTACAACGTTATTTCGAAGAAACCAGACACACAAGTAAAAACTGTTAAAATTAATACAAAACAAGATGAGATTGGTGATGATTGGTTCACATGGGATTGATCTTTCATCTTGACTGTCTCATTCATCAAACATTCTCGTCTCGTCCTCATTTTTCGTCTTCTTTCAAAGCTGGTGATTTTCTAGCTGATCTACTGATTGCTCTATTCGACAACTGCTTTCCGATTGGTTGCGCAGCTCGGATACCTTGGTTAATAAGAACCTTGATGAAGATAGACTTGAAAATTATGGAGAAGCATGTGCTTTATATAACAGAATAAAGAAGAACTGAAACAGTAGTAAGTTGAAATTGGAAGACCAGGAATCAACGATGGTACAAAGCCGCACATTTTGCAGTAATCGGAAAACAACACGTCAGTCGTTTTAAAGAAATAAAACTGTCGTCGTCATTTCCGGATCCAAAAACTAGGGAACCCAGTACGTGGTTCGAACAAGATGATGCATTTGCACTTTATAGTCTTAATCTTGGAATATTTCTGGAAAATCAGTCTGAAAGAAGATGAATTTTGTGGAATCTAGAATTATTGGATTCAGACAGATACAGCGCCTTCAAGAAACAGTTTTTTCGGTTGGAATCTTCAGTGGAAGATTTATCAAACCTAATTGCTTCATTTCCGGATCCAAAATCTAGGGAACCCAATACGGGGTTGGAACAAGATGGTGGAGCAGCAAATTATGGTCTTAATCTTGAGATATTTCTGGAAAATTAGTATGAAAGAGGGTGAATTAGGAAGTTTGAGCATTACTTGATTATAACCCTATATAAGCGACCCTTATAAATTGTTAAGGTACTAGGTTATTTTTGCATTTTGGTCTTTATTGACTATTTTATTTCGCTTACATCTCACATTATAGTTTTTAACTTCGTCGATATGAAATCTTCGACGGTTTCCGTAGTCGATTCATCGATATCGTGTTTTTCGACGTCTATATTATTATTAGACGGCGAAACGACTTTCTTATTATTAACATAATCTGCATTTCCTTCGGTTATTTTACCGAAAAACGATCTAATTTCATCGAAACAAGCTTCTTCTCTATCATTTTCATTGCTACTACCCGGAGAATCGGCGAGAGTTACTCCACCTGTGAAAGAGAAATGTTAAGAAGTAAAAAATATCAAAGTAGTCCCGAAGAAGTTCATATATGAATAAGTGAGGAAAATCTATAAAGTCTATAGCCAAATATTTCTTTAACTATTCTTGAAAATACAAAAATTTCATAACCGAACCTAATAATTAAACACCTAGTATATAATTTAAGAGAAAATTAAGGATTTGAGAAAATTTAGTTAAGATGGTTAACTTAATTCAATCACTGTACGATATTTACTATTTTCTACCCACAAAATCATTTGTACCAGTTGTAGTACCAATTTATCCCTAAATTCGATATTTCGACTGAGTGTCTATTCAAAGATTACAGTCTCAGTTCAAAATTAATCACAAAAACATCCTAAATTACTCAGAAAAACCTGAGTAACCAAATTGATCGCTCTATCATCCCAATCCATGAAAAACAGTTTTCGAAATTCATGAAATTTCTCAAAGACATTCTGGTTCTGACGGTTAAAAATGTCACTGATGTAACGAAACAAACTCAATTACTTAATACCTCAGTAAGATCGATTAATTTTTTCACAACCTTGAATGAAACTCAAATCATTAGATTGTTGCAAGCCTTCGACGCAATCAGACTGCAAGTTTTATGGCATTTGTAGGTGCAAAAGCTAAATTAATTTGAGCTAAAAAGATTCGACAGAAACTCCTCCAGATATCAGACGATGCTATTTCATTTGAGGTATGGCGCATCCATAGTAAAGAGCTAGATTACTATCACTCTGAACGTAAAAGGTCACGTGTCAAAAGAATGTATCACCAGCCTTTAGTGAGAAGAGCTCAGCAGCAAAGGAGCTCTCAGGGACGCATGACACTTCGTACTTCCCTGAAGTACTTAACCACAAGAGAAATGATTAAATAAGAGAGATATATGACATCTAAGATGTGGTGAGAATGGCTTGAAAGCGTCCACGTGGATAGAATGTCAGATAACAGGTCTTGATCGTCCCAGCTGCAACTGACAACCATTGATGCTAGCAAATGACGGTGGTGAAGAAGAAGAAGACTTCGTACTTCAATTTCTAATCTAACATAATCTAACATAGCCGGGTACAGATCAGGGCTATACGGTGGTGTTCAATGCCGTTCTTTTGGATATAGGTGAACTTTCGCCGTGTTCAACAATCAGAATCTAACATGCGTTCTTTCTTTGAGCTGTTAGACCCAAAAACCTCATCACACCATAAAAAACCCCATATGTACATTCCCTACTGGGAAACTTTAATGAATGGATTATGGGGTGAGCAAAAACTGGTAGTGTCTTCATAAAATGAAAGGGGGTATTTTGAAAATAGGAAAGTCGTTAGAAGTGGAAGATGGAAAGTTCTGGATCATTTACAGTCCAGCTGTAGTTGACGAAGGACTGATTATATATAAAATTGAGGTTTTGAAAAGTTAAAAACCTTAGATTAGATGTTGTTTGGTCAAGTTTCTGGATAATGAGAAGTTGAATCGAATCGATTCTTTAGACCCCGTCAAAATTATTGAAAAAAGTCAGACAAATATCGTGTGAACCTTACCATTTCCTTCGTCCGCTTCGTGTTTCTTAAGATGTCTATCCAAGTTGGTCTGTTGTCCAAAACACCTCTCGCATAGCGGACATTTGAAAGGCTTCTCCTTGTTATGAATATTCCTGACGTGCCTTTGCAAATTGCTCGATATACTAAAAGACCTTTCGCAATATCTGCATTTGTAAGGCTGTTCCCCGGTGTGCGTTCTCAAATGCCTCGTTAAATTCGCTGATCGCGGAAAAACTTTCCCGCAAAACTTGCACGAGTATCTATCTTTGATTTTCCCTTGGCTGTATTGTTGCATGACGTCCTGAAAGGGCTTGACGTTGGATCTCATCATGTCGATGCGTTGAGGTTGCAAGCCGTTCAAAAATGGGAATCTGTGAGGGGGAAACGGGAAAGGAAGCATTTTCTCGTTGCTTGGAGGCGGGTAACTGTAAGGAAAATTCCGACAAATATCCGACATCATCGGGTGAATCGGCCGGGGGTATACCATAGGTGGCATCGCGGAAACTTTATCAGGAGGATTAGTTTCTTCTATAACTTCGAGTACCTCGACATTTTCTTCGTCAGTTATGGATGGTGGTGATTGATCTTTTGATTTTGGTGATGGGATGTTTTCGTTTAGTTTCCAACCGCTCAAATCCAACGGTTGATCGTTACTGTCTTCGTTATTTGTTGAAGGTGATGTAATGAATCGTTTTAAATCATTTTTTGGATTGTACGTTAAAGAAATAGGATGGAATGCACGATCGTTCTTCACATGATCTCCCTTGGGATTTCCCGGTGATAGAGGTTCGTTTTTAACGTTTTCTTCGTATTCCATTTTACAAGGAAACGGTAGAAAACCATTTGGTTTATTAGGAGAAGGAGCACCACTAGCTTCTAAACCTTTCGAAGGACTCATTACTTCGTTTAAAGGCTCTTGCTTAGGTGAAATTTTTTCTTCTTTATGTTCTTGTTGTATTCTCTTTGTAAGCACTTCGGAGTATTGCTGAGGCATTTGGGGAAACAGGAGAGGTGGGATTATAGAGGTAGAAGGAAATAAGGAGATTTGTGGTGAAAAAAACGGTAAAGGACAACCGATAGGTCGATAAAAAGGAAAAGTATTGCTTCCAGCCATTGGGGGAGTTAAGGGTATGTTATGTTGTTGAGCTATGAACGGCGTTACGGTAGGCGAATCGCAAAATCTTTTGTGTTTCGATAAAGAAGTTAAGGTCGGGAAGGATTTTCCGCATTTAACACACTTGATTTGCATTCGACAGTTGGCGTGCATACGTCTGTGACGACACAAGTTCGAAAATTGGGTGTAGGACTGAAACAGAAAACAAAATATCAATTTATATAATTGATTATTTGAGCAGTAAACTTTAGAAACAAACATCATATTCAAGGGAAGATTCGGAAGACAGTGGGAAAAAATCTCTTCGTTTTTAATTATTGTCTTCGATGGTTACCTTTAAACAGACTTCGCATCGATATGGCTTGTGAGAAGAGTGGATGTGTGTGTGTTGTTTTAAACCGGAAGAAGTAGCAAAAGTTTTTCCGCATTCCGGACAAGCATGGGATCTTGCTCCTACGTGATGACTTCGTATGTGCCTTTGCAAATTACTAGGGTCAGTGAAAACCTGAAACATTAAGATGATAAAAAAAGATTAAAGATGATAAAGTATATCCATACCATTATAAGGAGAATTATCATTTAAAGCAACATTGGAAATGAAGTTTTGATGAATGTTGATAATTTTTTATGGTAATGAAGATAGGATCAGAAGAAGATTTGAATTGAAACAATTGAGGAAGATGTACGATGTATTGGAACCTACCAACTATGTCTAGAGTTGACAAGGAATTTTAATATATACAGGAAATCCTTGGGGGTGTTGGACAAGGATGTGTCCTGTCTTGGTAAAAGAGAGGTCTCCAAGTACTAGTTTCGAACTGCTACGACCATTGGAAATATGTAGTTATTACGAAAAATATTTAGACCATTTACAACACTATAAACTCGTTCAACTATTTAGACAACTTGACATAGACCAGAAAGATGTACGATGTATTGGAACCAAACATCTGCGTCTAAAGTTGACAAGGAACGTTCATAGATACAGAAAATCCTTGGAGGTGTTGGAAAAGGATGCATTCTGTCTTGGGAAAAGAGAGGCCTCCAAGTACTGGTTTCGAACTGCTACGACCATTGGAAAGATGTAAAAGATACAGGAAATCCTTGGAGGTGCTAGACAGGAATGTTTCCTCTAACATAAACATGAATCATCTCCAAAGGCTTCTGGACATAGTTGAAACACATATTATGTACTAAACAAAGCTTAACTATCTGGGATCTTGGTTATGTGAAGACTGGTCATCAGACATAGAAACCAAGTGCCAAAAAGAAGAAGTTGACCCAAACTGCTTGATTTGGTCCGTGTCTTGGTACAGGATGGAAGGCTGGACACTGAAAGTTAATACCCTGAACAGATTGGAGGCATTTGAGATGTGAAGAAGAATTTTGAGGGTTCCATGGAATATAGAAAAACAGCATACCTGGGACATGTGATACAAAGCGAGAGGTATTATTTGCTTTAACTCTTGATAGAAGGGAAGAAGAGGATTGGGCAAAAAGAGGAAGTCATGGCTCCACAATATCAAAAAGAGAATCGATTCATACCACCAGAAACAGGATAAAACGTTTAGAAGTGATCCAATAATGAATAACAGAAGAAGAGTTTATCTGAAGCTGAAAACTGGACTAGGTATTATTTAAAATGAAAATTTAGGGGAAAACATTTCAATGAGTTCGTGACTTTTTGTATGGAACAAAGGTTTTTTGCTTATATATGTCAAAACAGAGTCCAATAAGAGCTTGGGTAGTTGTAGTGCATTCCATGATCTAGCAAAGAAGCAAAATATTTTTTTCCAAGCTTAATTTATAAATTGAAGCAAGAAAACCCATTCATTCTGTTGCTGCAGCCTTAATAATAAATTTTCATTCGATTTGTTTCAAATTCTTCATCCAGTTAATGACCTTTTTAACATTAATTCAATGATTACCGAACGCTTCTTCGTCCGTTAAATCTCGATCTTGGTATTTTCCTCGGTGGTTAACAGTTTGATAGTTTGGAAGTTTGAATTTTTTTCTTAAACATCGTATCCTTCCAGTTTATCCAAAATAAGGCGGATGAAGAAGCAACTCGTTGCATCGGGCAGATGAAAGAGGTTACCCCTCTTAAGATTAAACGGCTACTGAGGTTTATGGTGAAGAGTGCATGATTGTTCAGCACGTTCATAAATAGCGCAGGGCTTTTGATGAAGGTTGCACGGAAATTAACTATGAAGAACCAAGTTTAAGATCAACTGTGAGGTATTCAAAGGTCGGAAAAATGAAAAAACTTTAGGTTATAGCAAGGTCAGACCTCATTGGGTTCTTCGGACACAAGAAACAATGCTTTGAACTTTTCCATCAGTTATGTGAGGAAGTAGGAGAATTTTTGGGTTCTTGATCTTGAAATCAAATGAAAATATGTGGATGACTTACGTATTTTAACTTTTTTGTCGTTATATTAAATTTCTTAATCTACAATTACCTTTGGACAATTTTCGCAGTGGAATTTTTTGGTTTCTCCGTGTTTTATAACTCGATGTTTGGTTAAACTGGGTCGATATGAAAAAGCCTTGGGACAAAAATCGCATTGGAATTCGTCACGTCTGTGGCTGTGTTTCGTTACGAGGTGATCGTCCAATCTAAATAAAAAAAAAGTTTATTATATAATTAATCGTTGTATTTTCGATGGACCTCCCCGTAAATTTACTATCATATTAATCACCCTAGTGAAGGGTAGCGTTTTATATCTGATAAAAATTGAAGTACAGTAAAGTATGGCAGTATAAACTGAATTATTTAATCATACAAGCGTAAATATTAGTATACAGGGTGTTTGAAACAGATAGAAAACGTTCTATATAAAATTAAACATATAGAGATATAGTTTTGAATTTTAAATATTATTATTTATTGAAAAACCTTTTATTATATATATATATATATATATATATATATATATATATATATATATATATATATATTATTATTATTATTATATATTATATTCACCCCTAGACGTTTTTTTATGTTATATAACATACGAGGGTTGCTACTAAAGTTTTGAGATATATGAACATTAATATAATTGGATGGATAATATTTTTGAAAACAATAAAGTCATTTCCAATTAGAAATATTTATTTTCGTTTGTTTATATCAAAAATTAAGCAGCAACCCTCGTAGATGTTTAATTGGAAGTTTGAAAAAAGTTTCAAACTCAAAATTACCTCATTTTTTAATTGAAAAAAAAATTAGATGCAGGAGCTCAAAATTTGACAGTTTTCATTTGACAGCTCGAATATAAAAAATAAATTTGTTATTTCGAAGTCGATATAATCTGATCTACAACAAAATGACGTGGGAAAAACAATCGATTTTCTCGTAGGTATTCATATGAGTTTTTATGGTTGTTTTTCCGATAGTGAGAGTTGTTTGTTTGTTTTATGGTGTTAACAGAGCTCCATAGATACTGTTTAGATATGTTTAAGTAAAATTAATAAAACTGAAACTGAGTATTTTTGCAGTTTTTTATATCACTCTGCAATTTACCAAATTTAGAACAAAGTACGAGACTTTTTGAGGGTGCAAAGTCATAACTCAATGGCAACTGACAAATTCAAAGTTTTAGGCGCATAAAAAAGATTTAATCATAAATCTGCTCAGTTTCCACGAGTTTCCAGTTTTAAAAATATATTTAACGCTTCCTTACACTTAGTACAACATTTCATAGTTCATTCTAGAAGAAAATTTCGTTTTTTTTAAGTAGAACTCTTTACAAAGTTATTTCGCAATAAAACTGGATACAATAAGGTCGAAAATTCAAGAAATAACTGCACAAACCAACCAGAAATTTAAAGCAAAGTATTAGTATTCCCCACGGCGACCATTTTTCAAATAGGCATAAGCTGAATTTGAAAATTCGGTAAATAGAATCGAAAGTAGATATTACATAGATGAAGAAAAAGTATCTGATATATTTCATAAGTTTTTTTATTGCGAATTACTTACTTATCTAAATCAGCGAAGATATTATTGCAAATATAGCAACGAATATCGTCTTCTTCATCATCACGATCATCGACAGTTCCACTATGTTGAGAAGCTGTAACAAAGCAATAATAAAAATTCTTTCATAATCAAAATAAAGAAAAATCGTCTTCAGATAAAGACAAACTGTATAAACTTCGGTTTCTGAAGATGTAAACCTTTAAACACTTTACTAACTACAGACGAAAAAAACTTTATGAAAGATACTGAAAATGACGCAATGATTGAAAATATACAGTTCATTTTTTGGTTGACAATTTTTTAAAAAAGTATGCCTAATATCGATAAAATTTTTCAATAATTGCAAAGACCATAAACAGATCTAATTAAAGCTAAACAAGATTTAGAAAATTTTCGAAAGCGAATTTAAAGGATTTAAAAACTTTTGGAAATCAAAGAAGTTGAGTCGCAATTTCCACAAAAAAAAACTTGATACTTGATACAAAAAGAACAAAATCTAAGCATCCAAGAGCTTCTTCTAGAAGGTCACTAGAAAGCTTAATTCAACACATTAAAAAGTAATTAACAAAAGGGTATAAACTGATAAAAACATTCAAAGCATGTTATAAACACCTAAATAACATATTCAAACCCTTTCCCTCAAATATATCTTCTGAAGAAGAAGATAAAGTTGTTTAACGTCTAGACGCATCCTTTCAACTCGATCTTCCTCACTAGAAAACGACTATAACTGAATTTGAGCAAATAATAAATAAACATAAAAACGTCTGTTATCAGGGCCGGATTAAGATTTATAAGGCCCGGGGCTAAAATAATGATGGGGCCCCTTAAGGAATTCGAAAACCCGGAAAAATTCTCAAAATAATATCAATACATCAAAAAATACAGAATGATTTCCAAATAATGGGGCCCTCTTGGACCTGGGGCCCGGGGCTATAGCCCCCCCCCCCCAAGCCACTAGCTTAATCCGGCCCTGTCTGTTATGATCCTATCTTTGGTCAAAATTTTGCAAGAACTATTAGAAAAAAACTAAAAACTTGATTGCAGATCAGAAAGTTGTCCTCAAAACGAGGATGTGTAATCCTGTAGACTGATAAGTCTACAATGATTCAAAAAATGCGAACGCAATGATTTGCTAGTTGAAATAGAGCAGTTATCCATGGAAGAGATCTGATCTGATCTGATGTAAACATGTGAGAATTCTAATTTCCAAAATTAAACGATTTTCATGTGACCATATTAAAAATTTGTGCCCATGTGTCTTAAGGAAGATCAATGGATGATTCCTAAGAAGATGAATTAACCACGAGATCAAGAACGAGGTGAAAGATGGTGATAGTAACATTGATAGAGATCCAAAAGGTTAAATGATTTGAACAAACACGCTGAGAACTGGAACGTGAGGAACTGGAGACAAATCGTGAAGAATAAAGAAAAGTGGAACAGGATGATGAAAGGAGCGAGTAAGGAACTGAAGACGAGTCGTGAAGAATAAAGAAAACTGAAACAGGATGATGAAAGTAGCAAGTAAGGAAATGAAGACAATTCGTGAAGGATAAAGAGAAGTGGAACAGGATAATGAAGGAATCGAATGATGAACTGAAGACAAGTCGTTAAAGATAGAGTCAAGTGGAACAGGATGATAAGGGAAGCGAGTAAGGAACTGGAGACAAGTCCTGAAGGATAAAGAGAAGTGGAATAGGATGGTGAAGGAATCGAATGATGAACTAAAGACAAGTCGTGAAGGATAGAGTCAAGTGGAACAGGATGATAAAGGAAGCGATTAAGGAACTGAAGACAAGTCGTGAAGGATAAAGAGAGTGGAACAGGATAATGAAGGAAGCGAGTAAGGAACTGGAGACAAGTCCTGAAGGATAAAGAGAAGTGGAACAGGATGATGAAGGAATCGAATGATGAACTGAAGACAAGTCGTAAAGGATAGAGTCAAGTGGAACAGGATGATAAAGGAAGCGAGTAAGGAACTGAAGACAAGTCGTAAAGGATAGAGTCAAGGGGAACAGGATGATAAAGGAAGCGAGTAAGGAACTGAAGACAAATCGTGAGGGATAAAGAGAAGTGAACAGGATGATGAATGAAACGAGCTGGAAACTGTAATATGTTGAAGAATAAACGAAGAAAACTCAATGCGGTTTGATTTACCTTAAAAGATAAATCCACCGAGCCCAAAAGGACAAAATTTTTTTTCATTAAGCTTATGCTGAAGCTACTTTCGTTTAATAACTGTTCCTAATTGGTACCAAAGAACCACAATCCTTCTGGAATCTCATTATATTTGGTATGAGCTTCTTTTAAAGTATCTAACAACCATTTATGAGTTAAGTTAAGAGAAATGAATATTGAAAAACACGAAAAAAAAATTAAAAAAATTTAGAAATGATAGAAATCTTTAGAAGGATAGGAAAAAATAAGGACAGGACTGTATTAACCTTAGAAAGTGGTTATAGAGCGAATTTATGAATAAATGTTCCTTGTACCGGATTTAATCGAAGAGCTAAACAGTTTTTTACAAATTGTTAGTCTAAAAATCACATTTTATTTTAGAATTAATTTAACTTATACCTTTAGTAACATTTGCGTTAATTCTGGTAATTATTATAAATAAATTTCATATTCCACAGATACAAAATTAAACATTTATCGATGAAATAAGAATTATTATTATTAGAGATATAAAAGATTTCAAAAAATAAATATTTCATAAGATACTACATACCATTAACTCTTCTCAACGCTCTTCAATAATTTTTTTTCTATTGAAACACTTGTTCTAATACTGAATGAAAAAATTCCGAATTCGAACTGAATTACGACAATGCCGACATAACATATTGCACCTCTACCTGCCAGTTTATTGGCCGATTTTAGTGAGTTACCCCCTATTTTTTTCCGCCCCCATTAAATGGACTAGAATGTGACAACGAGAGGGTTCAAAACGTCAACCCTACGAAATGATTTGCGTTGACCCCGTTTACATATGTTCTAACGATATTTGTCGGTAATCTAAAAATGAGCAACCTGTTTCCGCTTTCCGTGTCTCCTCGCTTTCGAATTTTTCGTCCTGATTTGAAATAAAAAATAAAAGGGTGAATTGGTCGAATGGAAATCGTTTTTTTCATATCACGGTCAATATTATAATTGAGGGATGATATTGAATCCAATATTTATATCTAGTTATTTATAAATCAATTTTTAACGCTATTGACAATTATTAAAAATGTTTTTACTAGTTTTCAAACAAATCGAAGGACTTTATATTTCAAACACGATATTATAAAATTCCAAAGAGATATTCCATAAATTTGAATAAAATCTTTTTGTAGCACACCCAAACTATTATTTCAGTGAAATACGCAGACGGTCCTGTACAATTTAATATTTTAGCACAAAATGCGCGAAGAAAATAATTTGACCTCTAATTGCTCTAAAAGTTCAATTTAGATCCCTGTACAATCAGTTATTATCTTCAATTAGTTGACTAAAAATACTTCCATCGTCTAGCAAGTTTTGGTCTCTTTTTGGACCATCCTTAGGTACTGAAGACTGATTTTTTAACCAAATGGTTAGCTGAATCACTTGGAAAGTACCTAATGAACCAGAAGTTTTCGAAATTGGAATCTCTTTAGAAAGCAAGTTATGGTCTTAACCTTTTTGGACCACCCTTACGTACTGAAGACTGATCTTGAAGAACTTTTTGGCCAAATGGTCTCACCAGATGATATTTTGTTGAAATAATGAACCCAGGGGATCTGGCAAATCTTGGGAAGAGTCTAGAATTGATACCAATGGTCCAAATGCACAGAATGATAGTTATAGATATCCCATTGGAAATGGTAATCACTGACCGCCAATTACTGGACAAAAAAAATTTTCGGCCAGCTCGAAATGCATCTCTTTCGTATAGAAATGGTTTAATGTTAGTACAAATAGCTGGATTGGGAATTTTTAGACCGAAATTAATCTCCAAATCACTGGGAAAATCGATTATTTCCCAGGTAGAGCTGCAAGTAACTGATAAACATATGTGGCAAGAAATTTTTGGAATTTGAATTTTTCTAAAATGCAAGTTATGGTTTTTGAACCACCCTTAGGTACTGAAGACTGATCTTAAAGAATTTTTTGACCAAATGGTCATACCAGATGATATTTTGTTGATAAAATGAACCCAGGGGATCTGGCAAGTCTTTGGAGGATTCTAGAATTGATACCAATCGAATGCACGTACAAATAAACTATTTTGGACTAAATTCATTGAATGATTTGGTCTGAATAGATTGCGAAAGTATAAAATGAAAGAGAAACATTCCAAGTCTAATACAGTCCGAAAGATTCGTAATTATATCATCTAAGAAGTGTGAGATATCAAGAAACGTCATTAACTTTGTGGTCTGTCATTGTTGTGACAAAAACCACTTTGAGATGATGAGCATGGTAGAGAAAGACAACTGCAGAGTTGTAGTAGAAACTGGGGTAAAAAACAATGGGAAATAAAAAAAATTTGACGTATTTTTGAATCAGGACAATGAGATGCAGAATAGTTATATTTTTGAGTTATAGCTGCGGAATGACTGAAAATCCCAAGCATTTTCATCATTTATTACCAAAACTCTTTTGTGGTCAATTTAGTGCTACTAGTCAGAGCTGTAGTCTTGAAAATACGTGGAAATTAACATCAAAACTATAGAAAGGAAGAGGAAAAACTCATTTTTTGTTAGCCTCACTTTTTTTTAACATATTCTAACAACAAAGCTTATGAAATTGTATCAAACATACTGTATAAAAAGCAAACTTTTGGGTTTGTTGATTATGACTACAGGGGTTGTTATTTAAGTTTTAAGATATCAATAAACTTTTGTATGATTGTGAACCTCCAAAACATATGATTTGAACGCTTCAAAAATGATTCGTCTTCTACAAATGATTCCCTGACTTTTCGAACACTTCCGGATAACGAATGCTGGTTTAACATTAAGAATTGACAGTTCTACGTTGTTTTAACGGTCCGGTGACGATTTGACACCCAATATTAAATGTATACGAGTGGAATTAATGCCCAATTTCACTGTATGTCAAATGCAAAATGCAAAAATCGATAAATTTTCGCAATTTTCTCAATTTTTAAATGAACTATAGCTGTTAATATTATAGTGCCACCTGGTATATATGAGATCACCCTTATTACTTAAAAAATCATATGATTTAATCTAAATTCTCATCTAAAACCGACGAAATTCCGGTTAAAAGTCAGGTGTAAGTTGAAAACGAATTTAGCCATCTGTTTCTTATCCATCTCAATCAGAACGAATATTAAAGAGGTCGTAGCGGCTAATGGGATAAAAACAAAAGCTAACACCATATGTCGTGCACTACTGGAACGGTGAAAAATCTATAAAACACTCGGTATGTGCTTCAAAAAAAATACAATAAACGTTCGGTATTTAAAGAAGTAGTGGGGTCGATAAATATGAACTTTAATACAATGCTTATATATACAATGTGATCAAATAATATATTTTAATAAAAATCTCTTGAATCCTTTTCAAAATATGGTCCTTTCGAGATTAATTCAATGTTTCATAGCCTCGATCTGAAGCGTACTATTTTTTATGGCTGTGACACGTTGTTCAAAGCGGAATTTTGAGTTTCTAAAAAGAAAAAGTCACAGGAAACTAAATCTGTTGATTAGGATTACTAAACGATGACTTTTGATTCGTGTTTGGCCACATTATTATGGTAATTACCTGTTCAAAAATCTAGTCGTTTATGACAAATTATCTGAAGTGGATGTTTCTCGAGCATCACATCAACTGTCGTCATTTCTACAACTTTTTGACCCACCCCGTAGCTGTGATTGATTCTACTGGAAATACAACGTTCCAAGCAAGTCAATATCGATAGACAAATTTTTCGCATAGAAAACAAACAGATAACGATTTAATCGTTTTTTTTTTCAAATGACAAATTTGAGGAAACCTCGTATTGGAACAAAAAATAGATTTGGGCTTTTAAGATTATTTACGATGACGTTTCGTCGATTAGTGTCAAAAGTCGAACCAATAGAAGAGATAAAGACTTTCTGTACAGTACCAATACTTGCAATACACCAATATCCTTTTTAGAGGGTACTTACTAGAAAAAATTATTCGATGGTTAGATCAAAGCACTTGCAGATGATAGACGTCATGGAATTCATATGTACTTTAACTGCGATCTTCTCCGTAGGGTTCTAAAGGACTATTGGAAGACATGCAAGAGAATTCCTTGGTTTGGTAGACAAAAAAGATCTGTCCAATCAGTACTCATTCTTTCTATAGTTCCATAGAAATATTTTCTTTTGAAACATCGTTTTGACATTTTCTTGGAATCGTCCAAAAATTTTTACCTTCACCTCCATCGTTCAACTGTATCTAAAGCTCTTTTCTGAGGACATTAGGTACTCATATTGGATCTAGGTTTGGCACTAGGAACAATTTTCCTCTGCATGTCTGAAAAAAGTCTTGACGAAACGAACATTGGAAAGTGTAGTAGATTTTTTCTATTTAAGTAAGCGTGTAGACGTGAACGGATACACCAGGATACAGGACAAGAAATGTGCAACACCGACCATCGACGTGGTGGAATTTAGAGGGCTTCAACTAAGAGCGATGGAGGAATTGGCGAGAAAATTGAGTTTCTGGAAATATGCTGTAACTAGCCGTTGAAGGTGGGAAGTTTCTTCTTAAAGGGAACAGGCTGTATCGTAATCATTATTCATACTGAGTCTAGGTTTGTTCCTGATAAAGGAACAATTTTCCTCCGCATGGCTGGAATTGCTGAAACTTGCAACACCGACGATCGACGTGGTGGAATTTAGAGGATTTCAACTAATGGCGATGGAGGAATTTGCGAGGAAGTTGTAGTGATCAAGGGGGTTGAACTTGGACATCATTTAAATGGAGTTATGTCAAAGGATATTTCTAGATCTGAGGCAATTATAACTTGAGAATGGAGATACGTATGAATTGAGTTCGTCGGAGTGTTTTGGTGAAACAGACTCGCTTCTGTATTCTTTCCAGAGTATCGTTAACAGCAACTGTCCAATTTAGAGTGAATCTCACTTCCAAATAGACGCATCTTGAGTTAAGTTTGCATGTATTTGGACCTTCTCCAAAAGGTATCGAATGGGGCTAGTATGGAGCCTTGTTGAACACCACTAAGGGCAGTAAATGGTTAAGATAAACAATCGCTAGCTTTGACATTAACGAAATCCATAAAAAATTGATATTAGAAGTATATTTAATTAAAAAAATTGTTGTCTAAATTATAATCATCAATTTTCGTCGCCCTCGTCTCAATAAGTTCTGTTTTATTTTTTTTTTATTAATATAGTGAGAGGAGACATGATGGATTCATCAATCCGAACCCCGCATACAAACTTACGTCACAGTTAAGGGCTTTTAAAGGGCGATTTTACTCATTTAAGGGTTATACTATCAGTTTTCATTCGGCGAAAGCACAGCTGGAATTAATCGGATTTATTATAGGCCCTATTGATATCGTCACCTATTGTAAAAGTCAATGGAATACAATAGCCTTCTCTACGGCCCATATTACATTTATTTTGTGTTGTTAATGGTTTCATTTTCTCGTATATATATATATATATATATGTACATTTGTGATAGGCGTGTGTCGAACCGTTTTGCTTATTTTTTATGGTCGACTACCAACCGGGACGTGTTGAGGTTGTGTACATGATAATTCAATCATCTTTATATTAATATACACGGTGAACGAGAAATTTTAAGTAAGCGACTGCATTTTTGGTCACACGTTGATGTACCATCACTTTCCAGCTTGATTGTAATTCGTTTTTGACCAAACCATGGAATTTGGTTAATAACTTAGTCACAATAATGCACATATTTAGCTCTATGCGGCTTTGAAACAAAAAATTCGCTTCGGGAAACACGTTTGAACCCATGAAAAGTATATTATTGTAGACCCTTACAACAAGTGTAAGGAAAATTGAATGGAACCTGATCTAGAGATAGCTAAAGACGACGCTGCGTTGTTTGGTACGTTTTCAGCGAATTTGTAAACATGGAAAAAATTACATGATACAATATTTTCAATCGAAAGGCTTTAGTCCAACCAATGTAGAAACTGAAGAATATTGGAGAGCAAAGTTTAAACGAGACTGTAAGTTCTGTGTAGACCAGCAACCCTGCATCGTACTGGTCGACCAAATGAGGTGACGACTCCAGAAATGTTGTAGGAAATCCTCTAAATGGTACTGGATGATCGAACACTGAAATTGGCATTGGACAGCAGAGTTTAAACGAGATATTACAACATGCGAAGACCTGCATCGTACTGGTCGAACAAATGAGGTTAAGAGTCAAGAAATGTTGAAGAAAATGAACTAAATGGTACTGTATATTCGACCACTGAAACTGGCATTGCAGAGTAGAGTTTAAACGAGATTTTACGACCTGCGAAGACCTGCATCGTACTGGTCGATCAAATGAGGTGACGACTTCAGGAATATTGAAGGAAATCCACTAAATGGTACTGGATAATCGGCCACTGAAACTGGCATTGCATAGTAGAGTTTAAACGAGAAGACCTGCATCGTACTGGTCGACCAAATGTAGTGACGACTCCAGAAATATTGAAGAAAATCCTTAAAGTGGTACTAGATGATCGCTAAAAGCAGCTGAAGGGCTTAAGACAATTTGTATTACAAAGTTTTTTTCGTTGCTCTGCATTTGACAATCTGCTTGGAATGGCTAAACTTTGACAGAACAAGGAGATGGTTAAAAGATCTTGAAGTAAATAATATAATTTCTAAATTTTTCTAAAAATTCTGTTTTCATTAGAAATTAAATAATTTCAGGCGAAATATCCGTTGATCTGATCTAACATAATTCAGTTAGACGATACGGAAGGTTGCTCTTCCGTTAGTTTTTTCGAAATAGTGAACAGGTGCCCTCTTACACGCTTTATACTGTTGAAATCATAAGGCACGAAATTAAATTAATTTGTCCAACGTCTGCTTTATTAGTCGTGAGAATTTTACTTTGTTTATCGGAATTTTTCCACTTTAATTGGATACTGTTGAAAATAGGCAATTACGTCAAAATAAAGATCAAGGATTCTATGTAATATGAAGAAAAAATAGATAAATAGATAATAGAAAAAAAAAGAAAAGTTGATAAAAATAGTAAAAAGAAAAGATATAGAATGAAAAAACTGGTATAGAAAAAGTTTTGAAACAACTGTTAGATATATAGACAGTTATTCTGGATCAAATTGATCTACATACAAAAAATAAAGTTTTGACATATTCTATATACTGCAGAAGATATTTAGTAGCAAGTTTTCAGAATATATAAACTTCCTACACCTGAATCTTCCACTGTTGCCTCAATAACTCTCAGAATCTGCAGTTGTCATCTTCTACCATGACTAACTTCTTAAGATCTATCAGAAAACCTACCACCGGCAGTTTAATATTCTTTCTGGACGTCTTCTTCGTTGCTTACAAATCTTCTGGATCATCTTACGCCAGGAGTACACCTGATTCTTCAGTTATGTTTTGATAGGTTTTTTATTCAAGATACGAAGTCGTTTAACTTTTTCTGGAAAAACTATCTGCTTCCTCATTGTCTGGTACATCCTGGTGGCTGGTAGGATTAGATAGGGATATTCCTGTGGAAACTAGCGTTGAATTGACTTATCCTAACCTTACTTAACCTATACTGTCACGACAATTAGGAATATATCATTGATATAGTATAAAATCCACTTAAAACTTAATTTGGATACAAATAAATATCTCACAAGCTTTTAGTAGCTTTCGAAACATCAGAATAATGTAAAAGTTTGCAATAAATAGGATAATTTCATAAATATGGACTATTTTTCTTCTCAGTTCACTAGAATAACATAAAGGTATTAAATAAATTCAATAATTGAATAAATTGTAACTTATTGTCTTATACAGGTTCATCAAGTTTAATAATTTAATCTCGAAAATTATTGGTAATGTTGTGTGTACAAGAAGTGTTGATCAGACTATTAAATTGGATGTTTTTTGGGGGGAAAAGCTTATGTAGTAGCGGCATTAAACGAAGAATTTGTATTCTCAAAATATAACGATGAATTGAAACAACAAATTATAGTTTAAGAAAATAACAGAATCCCTTTTACCCCAAACGATAAGTCTCCCTCAACTTAAGCTTCGTCATCGAGGATTATAGGTTTTTTTTGTCACGTGACTTTGTCGGCCTCGAAAGATTACAATTATTGTCGAACATATTCATCCACCCCGAATGGAGTTGTCGCTACGTCAAACGCCAAACTTTATTTATGATATTTGTTATGAGCAATACGAAAATTGTGACCGAGAACCCCCTTAACCCTAGCCGAGGTGTTTATGAAACGGGAGCAGCTGTTAACACACCCTCCTTACATACAGATAAAAAGTTTCGAATACATTTATATGAGAAATATTTATTTATATACGATGATGGTTATTGTATATTAAGAAACTGTGGATTTAGCGTTATTACAAGGTGGACGTGTCCTACATCGTCCTGCTACATTTACCAAAAAACTGGAAAACATCTTAAAGGCTTAACGTTACGCGCCATCTCTTAAGTAAGTTTCCTTTCTACATCATCTTCATTTATTTCCATAAATTCACAATCAGTGTAGACCACAAATTACTATTTTGGTCCTGGACTTCTAAAAGGACTTGTACGACCACGCATCAATTTTTAGCTGCTGGGAATTATTAGAAAATGACTTTTTCAAAAAAAATTTTTATAAGAACCCTTTTTTTGATAAAAACCTCAGGTAATTCCGCAACCAGATCAGTAATGAGGTCCTGATCAGGTTTTTCTTACATCGTCATTATCATACAGGGTTCTGATCAGGATTTGATTGCTTTGATCTGCTCTTATCACATATTCCTGATTAGATTTTCCTTATGGTTGTGCAGGTGATCCTTAGAGATTCCTTGTACGGACATGGCCAGAAAAACCTGAAGAAAAATTATCATTTTCAAACAGGTTAACCGACAGAAAGCCTAGTAACATCTTCAGAATAATCTGATAAGAAATAGTCTTTATTTTAGCAAGGTGATCCTGTCATATTCCTCCAACTTAATGTATGTGGACCTCGACTAGTTTTCCCTGATAAGGTTAACCTAGTTTTTTTCAAAAAAATTGTCCAAAGGATTCTATAGAAGGATTAATAGAAATTATGAACTTTCACTATGATCCGACACCTAAAAAAGATTCCACGGAGTGGTATCTGGAAAGGAGAGCACTTGTCAAAGAAGCGAAGGTCACGAAAGGCTACAATTTTTCGTAGTTGGGTCAAAAAATTATCGAAAAAGGCTCGGAAACATCAGCTGAGTTGCAAGCTTGCTTCATAAAAATGCTTCAATCAACACTGCATTGCTTCCCAAGGCTACTGTATACGACTGAGGTTTCACAGATAACACACAGCCACCATATAGCCCCGATCTATTCTCGTACGGCTATTTTTTTGTTCGTAAAGCTGTACGCTTTATAGTGGTATGTAATTTTAGTCAGACGATTTGGAAAGTGTGTAAAAATATTGAAAAATAATAACCTAGACTTTCTTTCTCAAATTTCCTCATGAGGTCGTGAGTAATTAAATAGAAGATCCTCTAGTTCTTTAGATTCGTATAGATTTGAAAAACTCGGTAAACAAGAAGAGAATTCGCCCAAATTCATTCATACCAATCGAGTTCTTTATATTTATGTATATCTAATTAAATTCTGAAATCTTCTAGAACACGCGACTTGAAACAGTTTTTTTTATTTTAATGATAGAACAGGAAGGCGATGACCACATCCGGCCAGATGTCGCGTCTGACTCCACTTGACAGGGTAATAGATTAATTGAATTAAGGGTGATTTACTCAAACGTACAAACTGATTGTTTAAATGCTCAGTGATTTCTTCGGTGCAGATTTTTTTAATGCCAAATTCAAAATTAACAGTTTTATTTTTAATGACGTGCCTTAATCGAGTTTGTTTTGTGAACTGGTGATGATAATTGATCATGAGCACATCAAGCTCATTTGATTTTGAGGCTTCTATTGAGAAACTGGAGGATCAAAGCAACTGGTCGCGTTGGAAAAAGCACCAAAAAGGTTTTGGATATCGGAAATGGCAAGCTGACATTCTCTGCAGGAGGCTGTGGATTTTGAGCAAACCTTCAGCCCTATTGCTCGATTTGAAACAGTGTTGAATCTGGCTGTTGCTGAAAGGTACGATTAGCTTTTTTGTATGGATATGTTCATGAATCAACCAGCTGATTGTTAAGATGGAAGTGGTCGAGTATTGGAGTGAAACAGTTATCCCGCTGATGGAACCAAAAGTTGGTCCAGTTCATGGAATTTAAAAACATGGCGGCAAGTGTTTCAGATCCCTGTCTTTTCGTCAAGAAGTTCACCAATGTCCCATGGTTGCCATCTATGTTGATTATTGCTTGGAGGTAGATCTACGATAGACCAGTTTTTGTCAAAATTAAACACAATTGGTGCCTTGGATACGTTTCTTGGAAAGCGACTAGAAGTCCAAACTGATGGTTCCTTATTCTTGCACCAAACGCATCTTAAGGAGGTTCAACATGACGGATTGAAATCCTATAAAGACACCAATCCAAAAATAGTTTATTGGACCACCTATGGAGAGGAATTTGCCCTATATACAAGCTGTTGGAAGTCTGATCTATTTGGTTATCTATGAATACTCGTTCTAAATTATCATATGGTGTTAGTATAGTTTCAAAGGTGTTGAATCGCCTAAAGGAAAACCGTGAAAAGGATCTTTAAATACTTGAAATGGACTTCACATTATGGACTTTGGAGGTGTAGTCTTGGAGTTGAAGTGTTTCAATGATTATGCAACGAGACACGCCGCTCAAGATCTGGATTTGTTGCTACTTGTGATGGAGCTGCCGTAACTGGGATGAGTCATAGAGATCCTGCTCCTGCGATCTAATAGGAAATCTATTGGACTGCTGAGTTTTGGGGAAGGTGTTGGACTTTCACCTTCAATTTCCCAATGACGGGAAACTCAAATCGAACACACCATTTCTTGTATATTCATTCTTAAACGCTTCTTAATGACAAGTAGTTCTATCCTAGTAGACTTGAAAGTCTGGTTCCAGCGTCAACTATTTTATGTTATTTGGAGGATTGTATTTCGAAGTATTACTTTCTGGTAGTAGTAAAAGCCTTTTTCTATGGTTATACCATCAATTATATCATCATTGGGGAAATTTCCTGATGATATGTACTTCCTCAAAGAGCCTCTTGCTTCATAAGTGATTTCGCGACAATATTTTAAGGATACAACCCCAGTTTCCATCATCCAAGTCATTTTGAAAAAGGAATTCCTTTTGTAGTAAACTTAAAGCAGAGATTCCTGTAGAATGTTTTCAACCCCAAGAATCGATGACAATGAATCTCTTATACAATGGAAAAGAGAATTAATTTAATAATCCATGGTAGTAGATGTGTTTTTTCATAGTATTTACTCTAAATAACCAGAAAATTGAATTTTAAAAAGTTATTTTTGTTTCTTACCAGTTTCTCTATCAGATCTTGCATCTGTTGAATCGGCGATAAGATCTTGAAGACATAAAGGCTCTTTTGGTAATAAAATTAATTCCGTATTGACTGGTAAATCTTTAATTGTTTGGTACCATAACTGAAAAATAGAAAAAAATCACGTTATCATTCAGAATTTTGACTCCAATGAAATATAAATTCAAGAAATTACGTGATTACAGACATTTATTGTGTAAAAAAAGCAATAAGTGTCTTTAAATTTGGTCTAACTAAAATTGAAGCTGCATCAGATAGTGACAAATATAAGCTGGAGACGTATCTAACACTCAAAGCTCAATTTGGACATATTCCAGCGAACTAAACAAGAAAAAATTGATAAAATATCTTCACAAACAATGAAGAGGCTTTATTAGAGACAGAATCATATCTAATACTAAAACGATACAAGGTTTGTAAGGTTTCGAAGCCAGACATGTTTAGGAGATATTCATGGATCTCCAAATAAATCTCCATTAATATTAATGAACTTTTGCATGCGTTTGAACTAATTCCTTCCCGATTGAGGTACTTCCAAAAACTGTGATTAATCTCTTCTTTAGAGGTAGATCTGTGGAAATAAGTAGAAATCCTTGGGTACCAAACAAAGACTGTACGGCTGATGATCTATCAATTCGATGTTTTGACTGTTCAAAACAGTTTGTGTTTGAAATGATGTGTTAGAGCTCGTATCTTCGTGGTGGAAAATGATTCACCTCCTGAGTTTGGTTTGCCTGATTTTATCCAACGCTTCTAGCAAACTAACGTTGCCAAAAAACAGCGACTATTGTTGTTTGCCAAAAGTTGAAGCGAGTTGGTTTAATCAATGCACGTCAAACTTTATGATGTCAAATTCGGCATATTCAAATGCTGCTATATCTAAAAACTTAACTACCAACCCTTCTAGTGATAGTAAAACCGCTAAATAAGACATAGCAAGGGTGTGGTATTGGGGTTGAAATGAAGAATAAGCGTTCTCGAATACGAAAAAAATAAAATCTGTTTTGTACACAGCGTCAAGTTGATTAATTTCGCCTAAACAAACAGCGTATTCTTCAGATCTAATCCCCATTGATTATTTTCTATTTGGGATCAAATTTGGTTCCAATTCGTTGGTTTACAGAAACGTTAAATGTGAATATTTGTGAAATTTTTACTGTTTTCTCTTATAAACTGATAAATTTTGATTTCCAGTTGATTATTTACCTGTCCGCCTTGCAGTAGGTATTTCAAATTCGCTTCTTCTTGGTTAGTAGTACATTTGATCAGTTTTAACCAGTTTCTGTAATGCATGGAGCCATCCAACCACCCTTTACTTTCGTTTCCATCTACAACCTGAAATACAGAAAAAAATTATTGTTTTATGGGGTAATTTATGCCGTGTTGTTTGGTCTAAAATAAAATTTTGAGAATATTTTTTGAAATAGAACGTGATTTATATTTTGTCGAAATCATAAAACTGTTTCGGGGACAATCAAATTTTGATGGGAATCGTTGGAATGATACGAATCAACAAGTTATTAAAAGATTTTCTAATATTAGGATTTTATTAGAAATTTTTTTAAAACCCATAGGAGATCAGGAGAATTATTAAATTAAGATAAATATGCACGGAAGCAGATTTAGTACAAAAGGTTGGCGCTGCTTTTGTCAAACCCATATGACTCACAATCGGTAGATTCTAACCTTAAATGGAGATCAGATAGTTCGTGTTATTCACTTATTTAAAACATTTTTTATATATTTTGAATTGAATATGATATTAAACTCTTTTTGTGGAATAAAAATGTTTTTTTTGTACTCCCCCACGTTGCTCAAAATGCATTCTCATTCTCTGTTAGTTTGATTCACTCGTGGTCTTTCCTTTTATGTCCTTACGCGATTTATAATGACAGGATTAAGGATGAGGCCATTAGAGGTTAAGGGTAGTTACTTCTGACAATTAGAGTTGATTCAACACTCGCTCTTCGACCCTTGTTTCGCTTCGCTTTAACATCACCCCGATTTAATTGGTAAGGTGCTGAAGAAAATCCGGTTTCTATTAGAGATTTCGGAATATTATGTTTCTCTATTATCCTGCCAGGATGGCGGCGTATTGATTAATTGCGGTTGAAATGATTATCAATTAATTCAGTTTTTGCTTCATGTTTATTACATTATAGATCAACAGATAACACTCCAAAGCATCATCTTCATCCCTTCTTAATTGCCTTGGACAAAAGATGGTTTTTAGACCAGACTAACTTCAGTTTTTTCCTCTAAACATTTTTGAAATTTACGTAAAATTTTAGTATACTTTTATGTAAAAACTTTTTTCGAAAAATGCTTACTTTTTGAGTTATTAATTTTTTTGTAAAAAATTATAGACAAACCCTCATAAATTATTTTTTGGCAAAGATACCCTAAAAGATATGATAGATATTTTTCACCCCTGATGCATTAAAATAGAAAAAACCGGGTGGTTCTATTTAAAAAAATAAAGAAATTTGATATTTACGAATTTAAATTTTTATACACACCCTGTATACAATGAAAACTTTTTCAACATAGATTCAAATATATGTGACATTGCTAAAAGTAAGCAGATAGAAACCATTTTCATATCTTTAAGGGTATCCTCGTAAAAAAATAATTTATAAGGGTCTGCAACGATCAAATTTTTCACAAAAAGTATGCACTTTTCGAAAAAAGTTTTAAACAGAAGTATACTAAAATTTTACGTAAATTCCAAAAATGTATTAATATACAGAGTGTTCCATTTAAAATAACAAAGTTACAGTTGACTTCCGGTAGAACCGAAAATCGGCCATCTTTGCTAATAATCATGTTCTGTTTCTTATTTATTCTGCACGCTCTTCATTTACTTGCTAAAATTACCCTGTTATCTGCATATTTAATATTGTTAATTGCTTCTCTTATTCTAAACCATTTAATCCATTTAATCGAAGTAAATATTGAATAAGAAGGATGAGAGGTTAGTTTCCGAGCATTCAGGTCATATCGTAATTTCCTAATATTGACCAAAACATCAATTTTAACTAATTGTGAGACATCTGTAGTGAAAGTGCGGAAACTATATGGATTTTTCGATTCTCACCATACACAACGCACACAGGTGGAATCAAATAACTTTTTAATAGCCCGATAGATGTCGCCGAGTACAACTAATCTATTACTGAATTAATAAAAAACAATATTTTTATCCAAGTTCATACGATTAATAGTTAATAGTTCAATTACGAGGGTCTTTGCGTTAGGGGTAGTAACATATATATCATTTTGAATGAGATAAATGAAGGGCAGTAAAAAGTGTGGGTGTGTGTATGTCTTCGACACTCCGGGACAATTTCCAAATTTAATAATTGCACATCGTTTAGTACCTAACGTATTTAATGGTATCATTTAATTTGTACAAATTAAGGGCATTAATCATTCTGTTTTTAAATTGTCAAATATTTATTGTGACTACGAATTTTGGATATTACAATTTTTTTCAAGTTTTAATTTTGTTTTTAATTTTTTCTTATCGTCCCTTTTGGTTCCTGTTCTAGTCAAAATTTCTTCTTGATCCCTTGATTGTTGGAAAATATAATCGTACTTAACGTCGAAATTTTTTATTGAAAATATCAATTTCAAAATCGCAGTTTTTGATCTATAGCAATTCCAAAATTTGAAAATATTGAATTTTACATAACATAAGAATAGAATTAACATTTAAGATAGAGGAAGCTTTTTCAAATGATCTCGAACTGCTAATAGAAAGAGAAAGTACATCGGTATACCATTCTCTATCTCTATTCCATTAATATTAGGGTCTTAAGTCATATATAAATGCTTCTAAATGTTCTGATTTTAGGTCTCTTCAGTTTTGAAATAAGTTTTTTAATAATTTTTGAGAGATTGATAAAAAACAAAACAATTTATGAAACTGAGTCTCTAAAAGCAGCGTAGCTCCGCTCAGATCTACGTATTCGAGATCATCTCGCGTGGATTCGTGAAACAATGTAGAAGGTAGAAAGATGTAGGATGCTGCTTTTTCATAAAACGTGTACCAAGTATATCGTAGAAAATTAAGTTAATTACAAGTTATTAGAAAATTAAGAAGGTTATGACAGAAATGTGACTTAGAATTAACAAAACAAGATAAATTGGAATTCCCTTGGTCAAGTATCGGTAAGTGAGTGGTTCAAAGTTTATTGTTTTATTGAAATCAAAGAGAAAAATGACAAGGATCGAGCTTCTCCTCAGTCCAAAATATCTCGCGTGGGTTCGTGAAACAACGAAGAGGTAGAAAGATGTAGGATATTGCTTTTTCATCAAACGTGAAACAACGAAGAGGTAGAAAGATGTAGGATATTGCTTTTTCATCAAACGTGAACCAAGTACATCGTAGAAAATTAAGTTAATTACTTGCTAATAGGACAGAAAGGTTCACCTGGAATTAACAAAATAAGGTAAATTGGAATTCGTTGTGTTAAGTCCCAGTCACCATTCCTCGTTTTTAATTTATATTTACCGATATTACCACATCAATTTCTCACGTTCTCCTTATTAAAAATCAACTCAATAACAAAAAAAAATGATTTAAATTCATAACTACATCACGCATATTTATAACTAATAATATGAATGAAGGGATATTTCACTATTAAGTGGTTAAGGAATTGGTTTCTGTTGTGATCGTTTTATTTTACATAAATTAATCCCCGGTATGTCATTCGACAATTGACGTTTCGACAAAAGAAACAACGAAAACACGTTCAACGACAAACAAACTGGTTCTAAAACATCACCAGATCAAAATAACGATATTTAAATATAATGAGGGATTATTTTTTTTTTCTCGCGTCATCTGTAGCGATATCACCGGGGGTTTTAACCCACCAGCGTTCTCGATATTTGTAATCACGCCACGTATATTTTCGTAGATATTAATTTACGTGTGAGCCCTGTATTACCTTAAGGAACCTTTCAAAATATTTATAATTCGTTCGATAAACATTTTTATAAAAAGGATTCGAATCCTTTTCTTACCTAAACGATGATATGAATTTGAACGGGTGCCTCATATTGGATTATAACTAATTTTAAATGTTCCATTTGAATAATAATTTTTTTTCGGTCGAGAAATAAGTTATCATTTGTCGGTTTGACACCCTTATATAAAGAGAGACACCTTGATAATAAAAGGACTCCCATAGCGTTCGAAGGACTATAGGACATTGTAAAATCCTACCTACTGGGCTTAACATGCTATATTTTTGAGAGGTAACATTTTAATTTTTGTTCGAAATATCCTTAGGAATTTATCTGGTTTGAAAATTTTTTGGAATTTCACATGGTTTTGTGTGAATTCAATAAGATATTTACCAAAAATTTTACAGAAAATCTCGTTAATAATAAACTAATTTAAATTTCGAAAACAAACATACAAAAAAATGATATATAATACTACATGAAAACGATAATAAAGATGTAAATAACAGAAATGATAAAGGATGTTAAAACGATGATAAGAAATGACACAAAAACAGGTTGGAACAAATTACTGAAGAAGAAATAAGAAGACAGCAAAAGACTAGAAACAGTGAAATAAAAATTGATGACAGAATAGTGGAAATTATAACTACAAGGACATGAGGAGATCTAAACAAGAAGAAATTATTTAAAACAGCAGAAATATCGTTCAACCTCACCCTACATACATTTAATTATCTTTAATACACTCAAAGTTAGTCTAAGATTGTTGATCTATTGAAGGCAAATGGATGAGTTGTGATTTTTATTGGATCTGAACCAATCTAAACCCAGCCAGAACCAAGCGATGGTAATTGAAGACTAGTAACAAAATTTGATTAGATCCAAGTGATAAGTATTTACATTTGTAGTTGGTAATAACATTAATGATCGTCTGAAGGGGGTTTTAATAAGGGAAGACGATTCTTTCGTAAAATCGATTCCAATGGCAATCTGATGAATCGATTCATAAAAAAACGTCTAAAACTACAAAAAAACGAAAAAAATGTTAATATGAATAAATTATGAAAAACGTTTTTATTTATAGGAAGCGGTGCGATGTTGCCAGCAATAGAAAAAAGTAAATAATTTTATGGTTTTTTTCGAAACAGAATAAATCGAATGACGATGTTCAAATATCGTTCCAACGAATCGATATAGTACATTTAAAAAATCGATTTATTTAGTCAGAGGAATCGATTATTGGATTAAACGATGTCAAAATACAAAATTACTAATCAAACATAGCGTTTTTTCGAAGTTTTTCAAAAAAACGTCTAAAACATCGATTTACAAAAAAAAACGAAAAAAATGTATATATGAATCCATTTTATGAAAAACGTTTTTATTTATAGGAAGCGGTGCGATATTGCCAGCAATTGAAAAATGTAAATAATTTTATGTTTTTTACCAAAACAGAATAAATCGAATGTCGATGTTCATAGTTGAAATATCGATTCAGTACATTTAAAAAATCGATTTATTTGGTCGATTCTTCAATTAAACGAAATTACTAATCAAACATAGCATTTTGTCGAAGTTTTTCCATGACAGTTTTCTTTACATTTAAAAATTAATATCGTTTAAGCATTGGAAAAGCATTTAAATATGCAATAAGATGAATATTCTATTTGGTTTTCAAATTTTCTTAAAAAACGATCTTTTGGTAATGGCGTATGAAGGGTTAACCAAAAGGCATTTCCTTGATAGTCTTCTAAATCAAAACATTAGTTGTTTATAGTAAATGAGACAGACAGGGATGTACGTACGTCAAAGGACTTTTGTAAAATATTTCGATTCAACAATTAATCTAAGATTTTCAAAATTTCAATTATATCAAAAATTAGTCCTTCGTACAATACTATTCGGGACTCACTGTATATAGCGTTATCAATGAAATATTTTTATCTTATTTCTTGTTATTAACTTCGTCAGCTGTTCTGAAGATGTTTCTACTTTTACTTAAAGTGCTCAGTAGCTCAGATCAATGATTCTGTGGATCTTGTACAGTGAAAAGTCAATTAAGAAAAGCTGCCCTGGATAGTAGGGAAGACATCAAGAGGTAATTTGGACTGTAAAACACGTCTGAGGCTCGTTGATGGTTTGGTGATGCTTCGGAGGAAGGGCGACTGGAGACTTGGTAAAAATTGAAGAAATTTTGAAGAAAGGAGTTATAAAAAATATCGTAGTACGTTTATTGAAACAAAAAATAATTTTTAGTTTATAAACTCAGTTTTTAGTTAACTAATACTTATAAACTATTCTTATAGTCCAGTGATCACAGCTCCTGGTAGTTCTAAGGGTGATTTATCGATATAGTGAAAGTTAACATCAAAATTTTGGCCTCTAAGCGATATATTTCTGTTTATATTTTCAAAATTTCGAATTTTGTGAATAACTCGGAATCTATACCAAATATCGAAAAAAGTGAAGGGAACAAAATGTAGTTCAAAAAATTTTCTACAAAAAAAGTTCCTTGTGATTTTTTCCTAAGAGCTGTCTGTCATTTCTTTGTAAAATGCACTCAAACTTCAGGGTTGGATCTTACTAAAAAATTTTCGCACCACCTAGACTCTGAGAGAAATTACGTTCCCGGCTGAAGATGAAAATGCTGTTTCTCCTCGAAAACTCAACATTTCGTGAAGAAAGAAAGTGAATTTTACTCGTTAGAGTCTCTACTTTTTAACTGCATCTGCAAAAAATTCAGACTTGTAAAATTTTCTTGGAAAACAACACAAACGGGACTGTTTTTTGCTGGTTGCCTGAGTGAACTTCAAACACGTCTTCGATTCTGTTACACCCAGCAGCGAAATCTCAAATTAAACGATTACCTTTAAAATGAAACCAATTATACCTTTGAATTCACTCTGTGATAGGAAAAAAACTACTTTTACTAATTTTTTCATAGTTTTGTTACTTTTTTATAAGTATTTGAATACCAATTTTCGTAAAATAATGAGAAAACTGAAGCATCGATTTTGTAGCTGAGTAAAACCTTCAATTTCCCATCAAAACTCGCCAAGAGCTCCAAAACGACATTTTTTTCTAAAATCTTTTGCGATTTTCGAGGGTTTGGTTTTAACTCATCATACGGGGGGAAACGAAAGCTTACGTGATACAAAAAAGAAACCTTTTTCTACTGAGAGAGTTTCTTCAACACATCAACTGAAGATTCTACGGTTGTAGTGGGCGCCGTCGGAGCAAAACAGACAGAAGGCAAAAGACATCTTATTAGTTTGGTCAATCTGGGGTCTCTTCCTCCAGCCTCGGATGCAGCCAAATTGCGTTGCTTAAGAGTGTATTTCCAAGTTCAAGAATGGCTTTCCAATACCAGCTTAGATCCAGTAAAGTGGGGAAGGGAGTTTCGAGGCATTTTCTCACCGAAAGCAATGAAGCAACCACCAGCGCCCTCAGATATGTTAAAAATGATTTTTTGTAACTGCCCAAAGGGTTGTATTAAGTTTTGTACTTGCAAGAAGGATGGACTGTTATTTAGATGCCTGTGTGGGTCGTGTTTACAAAATTCCTGCTGACTCGGGGGAAAAATTTTTTTTTGACGGAGGGACCGGTCCTGCAGGAGAAGACACTCTAACGAGCACGGAATTCCTCTTGGAAGGAATGTTCGAGATTGAAGATGTAATCGACTAGATTGCAATTGATTTTTAATATTCTCTCTATTTTTGATAAATTTTTGAATAAAGTTCTCACAAGAATAGCGTTTTTAAGGATTATCCCTGTCCCACACTTAAGTTTAGAGTACTTACAACAATCAAGATTTTAAAAGAAAATTTCTGGCATTTTAGAGTTTTTTGTAGGTTAGGAAAAATCATATTTGAGCTTTTTCAAAAGGTAGTTTTCTATTTGGCAGAAATTTACCTCGAAATTTCAAATCTTTTTTGAGTTATTCGTAAAAAATGAACTGTTGAAAAAATCCAGTAACACGAAATTCGTTTTTTGTAAGAGTAATTTTGAAATTAGGGAAAATCACATGGAACCTTTTATGTAGGAAATTTTTTTAACTACATTTTTGATCTCCTTACTTTTTTCGAAATTCGGCATAGATTCCGAGTTATATACAAAATTCGAAATATTGAAAATTTAAACAAAAATATATCGCTTAGCGGCCAAAATTTTGAAGTTAACTTTTACTATGATTTACCTAAATCCAGAAAATCAGCGTTTTAAACTAATTTTCGTGGGTTTTGGTTCTAATTGGTCTGTATTTACTGGACTATTATTAAAAATAAAAGACTTCTAGTATGAATAATTCTGTTTTTTTTTATTTCTTAAGCCGAACTGAACAAAAAAAAACTTCCCTCGCTGTAACATCTAACAGCATTTCAGCAATTTCAGTTACATTGACCATTTTTCTGTGTGACACCGAACACCCTAATCAAGATATTCCTCGATTTACTACAAAAACTCTCGTTCTCGCAGAGATTAAATACGAAATGTCAGATAACAATCAGAGACTAGATACAGCCAAACATTCGCGACGATGTACGCACACACTAAAAGAGATATAACAAAATCAATCACTGTTCCTTTCAGGATACTTTTGTGTGTGCCAAAACAGATGCATCACTTTCAGTTGTCAATAAGATAGTCGGACGGATATTTATTCCCGTTGAAAGAAATCGGTGTTTGTATTGATTGATTATAGTGGGCCACTATTCTAACACGTCGGGATTGATTTCAATAGACGGACAAAAGACAGAGGCGTACGTAATTTATCTATCTATTTGAAAAACTCTAATTTTTCTAAAAATTGCACCTGATGGAAACATATTTTAAATATTTCAAATATCTTATACGATAGATCTTTACAAGTTTTGAGATATGGCACGATTAAGTCTCATAATGATGATTCGAGTCCCTTTGACTTTTGGTGATGAATGTTTGGCTGTCAAAATAATTTGACAATCGCTCTAAATACAAACTTCAGTCGATTAATGCAAAGAAACGCTGTAAATTTCAATCAATTCAAAAGACGTTTGAAGTTGAACAAAAATCGATTGTGTCTTTCAAGACGAACCAAATCCAACAAAAATTGTTCGCGCAATTACTAGACATGTCGTCAACTTCCTATTATAGCAATATAGTGTTCAATGTGTTCAAAAAAATCAAGGAAACCAATCGCAGAAAACTAATCATTGTCCACCACGAAAATTTGATCTTTCGTATATTAAAAAAAACGTTTTTGAACAGTTAAAACCTCGAATCGATGTATAATCCGTCGTATGGTCCTTATTTAGCACCCAAGGATTTTTTCGTATTCCCGCAGATTAAAAATAAATTGCGAGGTCAACGTATTTATACACCTGAAGAAGCAGTTGATGCGTTCAAACCACATATTTTGAAGGTTAATAACAAAATTCTGATTCAAAAATAAATAAACATTTTTAAGGAAAAACTATGTAAAAATTAACAATTTGGGATTATACTAGATCCTAAATATATAAAAAGCTAATTTGTATAGTCGTATTCTGATAATTTTCCTTAGAAGTGAAGACAAATTCGAAATTTATCTGTTAAAAAGAGGCAGGTGTCTACATAGAAGGCTCCAAAACTTTATCTAGAGCTACGTATATAGAAAAAGAGACAGGACTGTATGAAAATGAAGAAGATGTGCCAAAAACGTAACATGGAAAGAAGCTTCAGAAGTAACCAAAATCAGAAGGAAATTGAGAGACCTCGACATGTGCCAAAAACGTAAAATCATGAAAAGATGTTTCATAAATAACCAAAAACAGAAGGAAATTGAGAGACCTCGACTTGTTTTTTCACACACTTTTCTAGAACGTCTGACTGAAGCTTCTATTCCATATGATGCATGAATTGTAGACAAATCAGGGTTATATGGTGGGTGTTTAATATCTGTGAAGCTACAGTAGCCTTGGAAAGTAAAGAAGTGTGAGCTAGAGCATTGTCTTGCAAAAAAGATGTTTACCTATGGTATTATTTTTCGAATTTAAGTAAAAATTTGTGTAGAACATTCTCAACTACAACTAGTTAATATGAGTGATGAAGAATTTGTAGTTGTTATAGAAATTTGAACTACAACAGAAATAGACATAAGAATAATTGAAAATAAACACAAACAAAACAAAATTGATGATTATTGGGGAAGAAGATACCAAGATAAATATAAGGAATTAATACCTAAAAAAAATAAGGACACAAAACGTAGATATAAATTACAGAATATTTGATTGTGAATCTGGATATTTGGAGTCATTAAAACCAAATTTTTAGACTAGAATCACAAATTTGGAGAACATGACGCACTAAAATTTTGGTTTTATCTATATAACAGAACGTTTTTTCAAAAAAATATACCTACGGTAATGGATTTATCGACCCAACTTCCGACAATGGGCATTCAACCATTAATAAACCGATTTCTAAACCCATTTCACAATTCTGGTTAAAGAATCCCAATTTCGTCAATTCAATGAAATTCTGAGATACTACTTCTTGTTAAAATAACCGTAAAAAGGTAAAATTTGAAAAAATACATGGTAATACGTAGTTTGTAAACGTCAATTATATCATATGTGTATCGAATAATAAATTTTTATCATACGATTAATAATAATCGAAATTATCGATTTTAGTAATCAGTCGGAAGTTTATATTTTTCAAAATATTACTTTCTATGTCATTTTTTACAACAATCCTGTGGAATTTTCTATATATCTTAAAGGATCTTCTAGTATATAGGAATTGAAAGATTTATAAATCGATAGTCACTGGCATTAGCTTCAAAATGTTAATCACCCCAACAACAAAATAGAATTCCATCTGAAAATCATGAGAAAAGAGAAAATCAATCATCTGATGTTTCGAGAGATTTCCATCGTTACCAAGAAACTAGTAACTTTAATCGAAGTTGCGGAATGAATCCTGATTGGTGTTCAAGTCCAACAAGAACTCAGCGAAACACTATGAGTGGATGAACAGTCTGAAGAAGACTAATTTCCAGCCAAAAAAACTAACAACTGGCTCTAGATCAACCATAGATCTCCGAGAAGCTCATCTACGATTTACCACAGAACTGTTAATGGAACTTGGACTCTGTTCTTTTCTCGGAGTGTCTGCATGGTAAAATTATAAGATGAGGAGTGTATTGAAGACCTGGAGGATGATTCACGCAGTGTTGTTTGATTTTTGGATGGTTTGAGCGCGAGTTTCATTGGAAGCTGGAGTCTTTTAACTTCTTTAACCATAATGTGATTTAATAAACTTCAGATAGATGTAGATAACTTTTTGAAATTTTATTATATAGAATGTAAAAGAAGTTTTAAAATATATGCAAAATATATTGAAATCTTCGTTATATATTTTTATAAATTGAATATTGTGGTTGAAAATTCCAAGAATATTTCCGCTCCTAATGTATCTCTTCCTCAATTACTTGATATCAATTGGAGATGGGTTCGATCATCATTTTTTTATCTTTTGAATCGTTTCTTTTGTCTTTGTCTTATTGTAATTTTTTCAAAAAATCATGTTCTGGATTTTATTTAAATTCTATATGATCGTTTTTTATGAAAATAAAAATTAATAATAATATTAATTGTCACTTACGCAATTTCCTATTTTTTTGTCCGTAGCTGACACAATCAATTTCCGTACTGAATTACGGTCGTTCTCAAAAATTATATAGATAATTTCAAAACAAAATGATAAGAAATTTATCTGCAATAATTAATCTAATTTCCACGCAAATATGTATGTTGAATTGTGCATTTCCTCTTAGTATAAGTTTGTACTAAAAAAATCGTTCTGTGGCTTATTAAGTAAAATTTAGTATTTTTCAAATACTTATTTCAACCTCCAAGTTTTTATCAAAAAAAAGATCGCAAACAAATCGAAACGTCATATTTTGACCTGCCTTTGAAAAAATCTAAGAAATAAGAAATAAAAAAGATAAATGAAAATAAATATTTATAATTAGATATGGATCTATCGTTTTTTAAAATATTTTCTATTTGAACCAATTTCCATTACGATTGAGTCGTCTCTTAACCATGTTAGTTAAACGTGTCAACCGTTTCTTCAGATGTAGGAAATAGTTGACCTCTCCAAACAAGGACTGTTTGGAGGATGATCTATGAATTTGACTGTTCAAACACGTTATTCGACTGTTCAAAAACGTTTTTCGACTATTCACAAACGTTGTTCGACTGTTCAAAAACTGATACGTGAAAAACACGCATTGTCGTTGTGGAGAATGAGGCACTTGAGGCAAAGTTATGGTGTACCAGAATTGAGCGATCTACATCTAATTCAGATTTTTCAATGATCTTCTATTTGCGATAGATTTCTGCTTTAAAAATGCTTAATGCGCTGCTGTTTTAGATCCCTTCATTTCTTGTTTGTTGTTTTGGTCCCACTTGCTTTAGCAGTTTCATTATTGAGGTGAAGTTTTTCTCGACGCTAAATTTTTTCGATATGATGGCCTGAGGCACGTTCCAGAATTGGTCATTATTATCTGAACATTCTAAACTGATGTTCTCTCTACCACGCTTTCCAGATTGGTCTAACGATTGCATGTACATCCACCTCAGGATCCCAATTCCTCCCTGCAAGGTTACAGCACATCATCAGGACTTTTGTGACTAGTTTGAGTCCCAGATATGTCAATTATTTGCCCGAACATCATGATGGGATTGAGTTTCATCTTCCTAGTAAAAGAAATTGAGTATTACTTGTTCGGATTAACGTTTAGTCCCACCGCACATCTACATTAGGATCCCAATTCCTCCCTGTAAGGTTGCTGAACATCATTAGGACTTTTGTGACTAGTATGAGTCCCAGATATGTCGATTATTTGCCCGTCTAACTTGATGGGCTTGAGTTTTTTCTTGCTAGTAAAAGAAATTGGGTAGCTCTTGTTGGGATTCACGTTTAGCCCCACCATATATCCACATTAGGATCCCAATTCCTCCCTGCAAGGTTACAGCACATCATCAGGACTTTTGTGACTAGTTTGAGTCCCAGATATGTCAATTATTAGCCCGACCATCTTGATGGGATTGAGTTTCATATTCCTAGTAAAAGAAATTGGGTAGTTCTTGTTGGGATTGACGTTTAGCCCAACCGCACATCTACATTAGGATCCCAATTCCTCCCTGTAAGGTTGTTGAACATCGTCAGGACTTTTGTGACTAGTGTGAGTCCCAAATATGTCGATAATTTGCCCGTCTAACTTGATGGGCTTGAGTTTTTTCTTGCTAGTAAAAGAAATTGGGTAGCTCTTCTGGGATTGACGTTTAGCCCCATCGTACATCCACCTTAGGATCCAAATTCCTCCCTGCAAGGTTACTCTACACCATCAGAATTTTTGTGACTAGTATGACTTCCAAATATATCGATTATTTACACATCTCGTTTGATGGGATTGAGGTTTTTCTTCTTAGTAAAATAAATTGAGTAAATCTTATTGGGATGGACGTTTAGCCTCATCTTACATCCCCTTAGGATCCCATTTCTTGCCTGCAAGGTTACTGGACACCATCAGGACTTTTGTCACTAGTTTGAGTCCCATAAATATCGATTATTTGCCCGTTTGGCTTGATGGGATTGAGTTTTTTGTTCCTAGTAGAAAAAATTGGGTAGCTCTTATTGGGATTGACGTTTAGCCCTACCGTATACCCACCTTAGGATCCCGATTCTTCCCTGTAAGGTTACTGGACAAAGTCAGGACTTTTGTCACTAGTTTGAGTCCCATAAATATCGATTATTTGCCCGTCTAGCTTGATGGGATTGAGTTTTTTGTTCATAGTAGAAGAAATTGGGTAGCTCTTATTGGGATTGACGTTTAGCCCCACCGTATACCCACCTTAGGATCCCGATTCTTCCCTGTAAGGTTACTGGACAAAGTCAGGACTTTTGTCACTAGTTTGAGTCCCAGAAATGTCGATTATTTGCCCGTCTAGCTTGATGGGCTTAAGTTTTATCTTCCTAGTAAAAGAAATTGAGTAGTTCTTGTTGGGATTGAGGTTTAGCCCCATTGATCTTTTTGTATAGTTGAGTCCTCTTCGAATTAAATCACAAAGTTTCTTTTGCGTATTTGACTATGTCGTCAGCAGTTATTGAAATAGTTTCTTGCCCTACTTTCATTTTTCTTTCCTTGTAGATAGAAGTTGTTTGATCAACGTGGAGGTTGTCCTATCCACTCCTCTCGCGACTATTGCTCTTCTGGCAGCGCCGTTTGAAGTATTGTCAATCCAATCAAATAATAAAAGTACGTCGTTGTTATAAAATTTTCCTTTACAAACAAATTGTGACCAATCTAAGAAAATATCAGAAAAATGATAAACAATGAATCATTTTATCCTTTAGAAGGAAGTTCATTAAACAATACGTCTAAAAGAAAATTGTTTATGCTTGTTTCACGCCCACGACTCGTTTCACGTAAACAAAGATTACAAAAAGAGAACTAAGTGATATCAACTATATACAATGTATTTTAAAAAATTACTCGTTCGAAAATTTCGTATTTTCGAATTTATATAATCGGATTCATATTAAAAAATGTATTTCGTAAACCCTATCAGCAATACAACGTTATATTCGATTCTAAGAAAGTTTATTTTGATAATTCATTTCTGGGAAGAAATTTAATTTTTTCAATAAAAATCGAGTGTATTCGCATTATCTAATCATCTAAAGTAAGTAGATAGTTATTATACAATGTCGATTTGAAATTGCGTACACAAATTCATGGAGATTACAGATAGTACAAATGATATACTTATAAGGGGTTAACTAAAAATAACTATCTATAAATTATTTATGAATTTGCAACCCCTTGAAGAAGCTACCATCAGAAAGATCTAAAAACTTTGCTTAAAATATTATCTAATCTAATCTAATGTTTATGTTTGCTATTTTTGGAAACTGAAAGTTTCAATCCAAATCAAACATAACAGTCTATAATCCAAGTCAAACTAAGGTATAATTTGGTTTTAAAATGATAAAGAACGAAATTGTAGATGTTGGAAATTAGTATTTTTTAACAATAATCGTATAAATTGACAGTTTTTTTGACTAGATTTATAAATTATAAGAAAATTTGATTATGGAAATTTCATTTTTAGAATATAGGAATTTTGCTGTTAGAAAAAATTAAATAAAAGAAATGGTTTTTGTTCAATTTTTATTTTTATAGATAGAGGCTATGTTAAACTCATTTTAGCTTCGATGAATGGATTCTACGATATCAAAAACGCTAAATTACCGTGTTTTTATTATAATTCAGAATCTAGTATATTTAGTTTTACTAACGGAAATGAAAAAAAAGTTTCCAAAATTCTAATGTTTTCGATTGTTGTCGATTCAATCTCAAATTAAATTGTCTGTTTACTATAAACATATTCTCCCTAGTTTTTTTTTCTCTTTTCCTCTTATTCCTTAATATATCCGACAGAAGCCGCAACTACTTGAACTAGGTAATCAAGCGAATGATTCAGACGAAAATGGCAGAAAAAAATGCAACCAAACGATGCGGCAAATGTGCAACTGACTTTGTGTAAGCTTGTGTGAACATTGATGAGTTATGGTTTCTAGGAAATTGCCAAACGTTTACAAGATGAAAAAACCGAGAAAATTCAGGATGGAAGACGATTCGTTCGATATTTTTAGAGTTATGGTGAACTTAACATTTCTTAACCCAATTATTTAACTATTTCAAGTACAAAGAACTAAATTTTACATCAATTGACGTACGAAATTTCGTTTAAGTGATACTCCAATTGGAAATATGAGAAGCTCCTTCAACTTCCAGTATTTTCTTCAGTTTTAAATCACGAAGAAAGCAGGAAAATATATTAGAATGAGAAGAAAAGCCCATGAGGTTCTCGACTATTAATTTCAAGAGATTTGTCAAAGCAAGAAGCCTCTAAATAAGCAAGCTGGAAGAATTCGTCTTGAAAATGATCTGCAGCACTCCTGCAGTATTAATTTGATAATAAATTGGATTGTCAGTTGTAGATGAAGACGAAGAAATATTCAACAACAGCGAATACATGGGAAAAATGTCTTTTTTATGAAAGTTGCTGCCATTATCCATTAGATATTAGATGAAAGATTTTTCCCCTTGATACTTACCCCGAAGTAAATTAATTTTTAAAAGACGTTGAGGATGAGATTCCAGAAACCCTTAAGGTACTTTTAAGGCCAATTTTCAAGATAAAAATACTTTCTGCTCGGCCTTAATAAAAAACCTTTGTTATTGCTGATGTAATAATTAATCCTGCGAGATCGCAGCCCTTTTTGTCCCCGCTGCTCGCAGGATTTTTTTTTATTTGTACTATTCGAATTTCTACTTAGATTATATATATTAGAAGCAAAGCAATAAGAGATGTTTTGGTACAAAAAATCACATAAATTTACTCGAAACGACGAAAAAAATGATTTAGATGTCAAATTCAAAATTTTTAAAAATTGGTTTATTAGGTTATGTTACGTTGAGTTAGGTTAGAACAGGTTAAGTTAGGTTATAAAACGTGAAAGTTTATTCTCTACGACTTTTATTCCACGAGTTTTTTCAATAGAAATATTTGTTTTCAAAAAATGTGAACTTGGAAAGTCGCAAAATGTAAGTTTACAACGAAATTCGACGTTCGGTTTGAATATTTACAACAAACAGTTAATTATTGTTTATCAATTAAAATCAGTTTCTGAATGACAATTTTTTCGTGAAGATCATCTAGTACCGCTTTGTGGATGTTCTTCAACATTTCTGCAATCGTCACCTGATTTGGTCGACCAGTGCGCTGCTGGTCTTCACAGAACGTGCAGTCTCGTCTAAACTTTGCTATCCAATATTTTACTGTTGATAACGAAGGAACGGTCTAAATCAGAGTAGAATCTAGTCCAATCCAGTTCACTATTAATGGCTACTAAACGACGAGGCGTCTTCAAAACTTGAAACATCTCCAAGTTCTTCTGGGATCATCCTCTTGGACTTTTTTTTATGTCGAGTGTTTTTACACTCACGTGGACATAGTATTCGAATGAAATTGACACAAATTCCGAAATATACCTATATTAAGGTAACTTTTAATATCTTAATCATAAATTACACATTCCAATATTGAATCCCACTTCTGATTTATTATGTACTAGGTATTGCGTAACTTATTTCGCATGGGAATATCCATTTATAAAGTTTAGACAGACATAATGTCGATCTCCGGCTCGTAATTGTTTTAAAAGTTTTCCAATTGAGGGGGAAAATACTCCGGAATATCGATTTTTCGCCTCATCAGAACAGTACATCGTCAGACAATTCCTTAGACAAATATATTTACGTTACGTGGAAGAAAAAAATCCTTCCTGTATTATAAATCATATAAAAAACGTGTTAATTCCTTCAACTTTTTTTTTTACATAACTTTTGATTAATGTGGGGGTGGTTTTTTGAATTAAAATTGAAATTCATCTTAAATGGATGCGTCTTCTTCTTTTTTCTGTTTTTTGCGTGTGGATGTACATAATTTCTTCTTATCTACGATATCAAGACATTTATAGCAAATTATATTTTGGGGGTTGTTTTTTGAATTAAAAATAGAAAACTTATCGAAATTCATCTTAAATGGATGCGTCTTCTTTTTTTTCTATTTTTTGCGTGTGGATGTACATAATTTCTTCTAATTTACGAAGACATTTATGGCAAGCAATATCAAAATATTTCGATGAAATTCAAGTTTTCTAATTTGACGTCAAATAACAGATGGACATGAAGTTAGGAACCCGATAACATTTGTCCCGATCACATAAAGGTCAGATCCATATTGTTTTCAATTGATTTATTCCCTTTAGGGGGAAAAAAGGGAATTGCAGATGTGAAAGATTAACGAAGACACTCCATATTATGTTTGTATGTGTACATTTATACTTATATACAATAATTGACGTTGTGGTTTCGTTAATACATTCAAATTGTACAATAAATTAAATTATTTTTGGTAAATTTTACCCCATATGAAACAAAACATTCGTAATACTACGAGGATGATCCCAGAATTATTTGGCGCGACCTGGAGATGGCGGTAGTTGCTTGTAAAAACCACTGTGGTCAACCAAATCTTCACCTACCACATTTCTCTGATTTTCGAACTTAATCGTGATCGAACATCGCTACAGGATGAATTATTCATAAATTACCAGATACAGAAACAATTTAATACACCAGGTAAATTAGGTATGCTCGAGGTTAGTGCTGGAGTGTTAAAAGATTCCTTCAAAATCTGGTGAGTGATGACTGCAATATCCAGCTCGTTTGGGTGCCAGATCACTCGCTAAATTGGGATCGGCGAACTCATCGATGGGTCCAGAACTCATCCTTGGTGTGGTTATCGCATCTTTCAACCATATAGATGAGCCCCTATGATTTCCAGCTAAATAGACGCCAAATCAGACTAGTTACCTGCCATCCAAGACGACCATAAGCATCACGGATTTTTCGGAATGCCCCTGGTGCAAGTAGGAGGACGAAAATGCAGACAACGTTATCTGTGAGTGTGCAAACCCCACAAACTGCCTAAAGATATCAAAGGGTTCAAGCCGAAGCGGATTCTTAAAGGATATCGGACTTAGGTGACGTCAAATTGGGTACGAAGGACCTATCTCAAGCCCACAAGAAGACTAGTGGAAATGACGGGTGGAAAAACCAAGTTCAAAGTAATTTTGGATAGCAGTTATTCTAAGGAATCTAACATTATCCACAATTTAACAACTTATTTTGCTTAAACCGCATCAATGAGGTACGGAAAATGTTCATCCGAATGAGCTTTCGGTCCAAAGGAAGTGAAATTTATAAACCAACTAAAAATTAAGTGAGAATCTCTCAACGCGTGCGCAAATCCATATCCCAACATCTACGGGATGGAAACTTTTCGGACAAACCTCGTATGTAGAATCACGGATCATGGATAGGTAAAAGATGGAAAAAACAGAAGAGAAATATCAAAAAAAATGGTTTAAAGAGATTAGAAAGATCTCGAAGTCTAAGGAGAAATTAACAAATTTAACTTTTAAGGGAAATATTTTATATTAGAAATACTATATGATCAACCCCCTTGGTAAATAATAAATAGTTGATTAAGTGATATTTCACGTCAAAGATTTAATTGAATGTTTAAGAGTTCGATTTAGGATAGCGGGGTGTCGAAAATAATTAGTAAATCGTCATCTTCTCGGTTAAGAGTGGTGTTGCTAGCAAGGGGTAATAGTGTAATCAAAATGTCGCGTTTGTTATTAGCTCGTTTATCAACAGACAGCTGCCTTTGATGGCTTATACTTGACCTTTATGTTCGCTTCCTTTTAAGACAACATCTTGCTACGTTTCGTTTTCTAATTTAGTCATCTCATTTCAATCAATTAGAATCGTTCGGCTAGATAAGAGCCAGAATTTATCAAAATGTCTATCAAAAATAAAATTATACATGGAAATTAACTCGAAAATATACAGAGGGTTCCAAAGAGTTTTTAAACTCTGATTTGTCACTAGAAATAAGTTTAACTTCAACATTGATTTCATAGTCATCTTCTAATATATTCTTATCTAATAATAGGACAATTGTATATGAACATTTGTAGATTTAACTAAGCAAAACGATTTTATTCATTAATTTAGTCTTCTACAAGAGAAATACCATAAATCCAACGCTTCCTCAACTTCTCGATGCCGTGCTTATAGAAAGATTTGTCTTTTGCCTCAGATTCATTAATTTCTTCTCCATTTGTGCTAAATTTCTTATCAGGAAGATTTTTTTTAAGATCAGTAGTCACTGGGGGGTCTAATCTGGACTCCACGATTGATTCAGGAGTGAAGTCATGGATCTATTGTCAAATATCGACGCAAAAAATTTTATTTATTACGTGTAATCATGGCCAAACATTGTTCTGAATCATCAACAGGTTGTTGTGGACACAGACGATAGTGAGCGTTCTGGTGGTCGTCCAATTGAGGTGGTTATTTCAGAAAACATCAAAAAATACGTTGTTCTTGACACAGATGATGGTGAAGGTTCTGTTGGTCGTCCAATTGAGGTGGTTACTCCAGTAAACATAAAAAACAAGTTGTTGTGGACTTTTTGATGTTCTTTTCGAAGTAACAACTCTCGTATTTGAATTTTGTTTTTTGGAAAACCCCCTGTTGTTAAATGAATTATTAGAAATATGATTATACAAAATTGACTTTGTATATAAGCACAACAAAATACTATATCAAAATTTGGATACAATAACACAAATTTCATGTAAAATATGTTGTTTTCTAAATAAATATACAGAGTGAAACAAAAATATTTGTAATACGACTTACCTCCCAAGCGAATCTAACGTCGTGTGGTTCGAGGGTCCAAGTCCATTGAAAGGGTCCATATTTTTCACCTTTGGCTACTGGTGTCCTAGTAAACACTCCAGTTTTTTTAATTTGTATGTCCCAAGGTAAGGAGATATTCAAAATAGAATCTTCGCTATCTTTAACATCTTTATCTTGTAATTGTTTTTCGATGAAAAAATCCGGAGTTTCGTTGCGGTTGTTTTTTATAGTGCAATAATCAGCGGCGTCCGTTTCTACGTTTGGAGGTACCATAGTTGTTTCCATGGATTGATCGTCTGAACAAAATTTTATCGTTTTTATTTCTATATCATCTTCTGAACCTTCTGGAATAAAAAAATACCGTTTTCAGTTCGTAGAAATTTGATTTTTGTTAAATCAAATTTTAAATCGATTAACTTAGATTGATATTGGACAACTTTGATATCAGATTTGTCCTAAAAAAATGTTGATAGCTGGAAAGGTTACAGGAAGTTTTAATAATCATGACTAATTCCTAAATCATGAATCACGACATTTTTTTTGAATACATTTTTTTGATGAAGAACTTGATAAAAAATTGAAAGAATCAGAAAATATGTGAACTAATCAACTTATTTGAATCTGAATCACCCTGAGTTTTAGTGTTCTCCCAACCTTTCAATTTACAACAAATATTTATTTTCTTATCATTTATATAACTAAATCAAATTCTAGAACAAAAAGAAATGAATAAATAATATTTTTAAGAAATTATTTCAAAGAAATACTATAAATAAACCTCCTGCTACTAAAAAATTTGTGTACAAATACACGTCGACAAAAATCGAAGCGATTTGGTTAAATCCACGTTGACTGTCATAGAAAATGTTAGCGATTTAATGTTCTGTAACACATTCTGAATATTTTCACGATTAAAAATGTTAAATTTCATGATTTGACATATTTACATCAGTATTGCCAAACCGATAATCGCTTCTTTCCCTAGTAATGACAGATGACCACCGAATAATTATTTATAACTTCATATAAATTTATTTAGTGTTTATTGAGTTAAAAAATAATAGAAAATGTTTATTTGTCAATACAAATAATAAAAATTGTGCTAATAATTTAATTATTAAACATCTGATTCTTAAGAACTGAAATTACTGTTTTCAAAATGAGGATTAACTAAAATAAGTTGTATATTAAGAAATAGGCCCTAATTTTGCTACGAAACATTCAAAATTAGAAAATTCGAAAAAAAACACACCCTCTGCTATCTGGATGATGCAATTTTCGTTTATTGTCGTCCCATTATTTTGAATTATCTGATTTCATCATTGTTTTATAATTTTTTTCACCAATAAATACAAAACTTTTCAAAATTTGTACCACGTGTGTCTATTGAATTAATTATCATTTAGCTTGTGATTCGTTATGCTGATGTGATTCAAGTTTCCTAAAATGGTCCTTCATGAAATATAATAAATTATCAATTTGATATTTTCTTTGTTTGTTTAATTGTATAGTGGAGTAAAAGAATTGGAGTTAATCTTTCAAAACTGAGATAAGATATTTCTTTTTGTCTCGCTTCACTTGGAAATGCGCGACCAAAAAAATTCCTAATCGATCTAAATTATCATTTTCCTTCCTATAATCAACTCGATTTATGGGGTCGTCTTATAAATAGACCACGATATCATTGGATTACATTCTGTAAAAAGAAAATGCCTAATTAGATTTCAATAAAAATACTTGACGGATATCCTATGATTATATTTACAATGCGGTCACACCATTAGCCGCTAAAACCACAAACTATTTGGAAGCGTTAATTACTGGATAACTACTAAGTACTTTCTTCTATGTTTCGGGCACCCACAGTTTCGAAAAGATAACGAATTTCATAATGATTTGATAATTTGTTGATTCCGATGTGTATAGTGTGTGATTTTTATTATTTTTTTTTTTTTTTCGAAAATTTATCTTGTATCTAACGAGATTTGATCTATCAACCATATATCAATATATTTTAAACCTCTAACAATAAATGCGCATTTAAATAATTCATTTTGCACATTAAATATAGTTTAAAAGCACTAAAAAATACATCAACTAATTAACTGCGTTTACACGAATCATTTATATACCTAAATATGATTCTAAGAAATTCTAGAAACAAAATAAATAAATAAATAGACGTTCCTAGCAATTATTTGAAAGAAATACTATAAATAAACCACGTGGTATAATAAAAAGTTCCATAAGGAAAATAGCGTCCGCTATTAATAAAATGCAGATGAAAGGCGCCGAACGAATGCGCCGAATTTTAAACCTAACGACCCGTTTGGCGAACTTGTTCGTAATACTATAAGTGCTTGAAGTGCAAGAATGGCGCGAAATTACTTTACGCACGAGTATCATACAATATTTTATCTACAATCAATAGCTTTAGAATAATTTGAACTGGCATACAAAACAAGCAAATCAAACATCAACTTAAACAACATCTTGTTCTGCTAATATCATTTATAGAAACACTTATGTCGTCCTATTGTACCATTGATAGTAAAAAAGAAGCTGAGAATTGAAAAACTCAACAAAAACATATTGAAATTCGAGTCCAATTCAAGATAAACCAAAGAAAATATAAAAAAATCATTTATTAATGTCTAAAATATAATTTATCATGATAATTCCACTTGATTTTAGATCTATTTTCATAGAAAATTATTTTGAACTTATTTTTTTATTGAAAGAAACTCAAAATCAACAAGAGTCGTCACGAAAAACATTAAAAAAAAATTGTATAATTGAAATTTATGGTATTTTTCAACCTTGAATAATGGAATTATAACTTTGATGATCTGCATTGAAATTAGCTTGACTTTTTAGAAAAATATATGCACTATTTTTTTTTCTGCTACACCGATAACAATCAGTGTTTTATCAATCAAAATTTGAAAAATATTTTGCAAAATGACGATGACATTTCAAATTTCTTAATGACATTACAAAATTATTACCATTAAAGAATGTTATTTATAGACAGTGTAAACCAAAAATCCTAGAATTTTATAATTAGTTTTTTAAACTGTATTTATTTTTCACTTTTCAGTTTCATATAATTTGAAAGCGTTAGTTTTCCTAATTTAATTGTTACCACCCTCGTATAATAGATTCGCTGCATATACACCCACATCTCGTCGAAACTAGTATCGAGCCGTAACGGTGTTTTTGGTAAGGTTATCGAGACGCTTGAGCTACAAAATCTTGCCCAGAGATAGCAGCTGAGATCAATGAATCTGGAGATCTTCTACAGTGAAAAGGAGGTCTTTTAAGACCTCAAAATAAATTGAGAAGTGATACAGGTAGTTAAAAGAAAACATAAAACTTGGACGTATGAAAAGTAGGTGAAACTTTTATGGAATGATAAGTCAAAGTTTGTGGTTTAGTGATGGTTTATGGATGTTTTGGAGGTTAGAAGCTTAGAGACCTAATAAAAATTGGAGGTATTTTATAAAAAGAAGACTTTATAATAATTTTGGAGGAAAATAAATTTGTTAGGCTAGATAAATATGCTTATTTAACGTTTTGAAGAGTTCGAAGGCAGCCTTTTTGTTTTAATTAGTTTAACGACTGTTTTGGAAAGACGAAACACCATTTTTGGTAAAAATACACCAGAGAAGATTATTTATTAATAATCATTTTTTCTAAAACGAGCTTTTCTTAAGACAAACAGTAATGAAATTAATTTTCTTCGTTACTTTCTTATAAAGTACGACATATTTCAACTTTGTCTAGTTTACTATTTAAATTTAATGAAGCGTTCAAGTTATATTTTAAATTTATCGAAAATCATGACAATAAGAAAGATAGAAAGATAAATCAAAATAATGGAAAGATGATATAAATAAGAAAATGACAACAATGCTTTGTCAGTGCTACAATTGGATTGAATATATACAAGAAGAAGGAAAAGAATTAGATCAAAGTGGATAAGAGAATTAGTGAACAGATTAGAAAAAACATAAAAAAAAGACAAAAACAGGACTGATTTATACAAAATATTTCAATAGTTATCATATTTTTAACGTTATTTAAACAAACTTTAGTAAATCTTGATTTTATTTATAGAAATAGTTCATTAGAACATTTTTATTTTTATCATAGATTACAGGCACAGTATAAAGAAAAAGGAAACTTCTTCCTGACATACTTTATCAAGTCTCCTTGACGTTAAATAGAAAAAAACCTTCAGAGAAAATTAATGAGAAATATCTACAAATCTACTTCTCCTCGAGCACCTACGCTCGTTGTTTGAAGATAAGAATTTTTAACTTAACGAATTGAAAATAATCAAGTTTTCGTTAGATTTAAGTACTTATGACTCACGTCAACATATCCTGTACCTACAGCATTGAATTCCTGAAGATTGATAATATTTTTTCCCTTTTTAAATCTGATCGATGAAAAAATATTTAAAACTCACGATAAGAGGACGATCCCACGGGAAAAATTCTATAATCATATTACATCACCTCTACTTTATTGGAAAATCTTTAAGTTTTAGGACAAAAAATAATCAGAGAGGGGCTAAATCTGGCGATTTAGGTGCATGAGATAGCAATTCAAACTTCAATTCATTAATTTTGATGTGATGTATAATCTGGTGGATTGTTTTGATAAAAACAACCAAATAAAACCGTTTTTGCTTGATTCCTTTCATAAAACGTTGGATAATTTCATAGTTTCTCCTTTTTAAAGACAGTCGATGGAAATTATCCCACGCGCTTCCCAAAAAAACCTTACCTGCAGATGGAACCTTCTTTGGAGCCCATTCTCCCTTTTCAGTCCATTGTTTATTTGCTTTGGGTGTTCATCCATGGTTTTATTTCTGTAAAACACTCCATGGAAACATCTTCAAGACGCTGTTTCTGTTCTATTGAGAACAAACGCGGTTCCCATTTTGCGCACAGCTTTCTCATGTCCAAATTTTCAGTTGCATGTGATGTAGCGCACTTTTTGAACTGTGTACTATGTCTGCTAAATGACGCACTTTCAGTCAACAATCATCCATTACCGCATTATGAATTTTCTTCAACATTTCTTGACTCTTAACCTCATTTGGTTGACCAGTGCACTGCTGGTCTTCACAGAACGTACGGTCTCGTCTAAGCTTTCCATAAATAATAAGCAGTCTCATTGGCTAATTAGACTAAGGCCAGTTAATATTAAATCATGTTCAATGCATTCCAAGCTTAAATATTTGTTAGTCGTTGTTGAAAAGAACATTTCGTCATCCAGTGTGTTTGTCATCTTCAACTAGTCGAACCGTCTGATTCTGAAGATGCTTGCCGTATTAGTTGACGAAACGTCGTTTAATAATACTCATTATATAAATAAAACTCGATTGATTCAGAAATAAATTAAGTTATCTGCATTTTTCATCTGGATACTTTATTCGAACTTGTTTGTAGAATATCCATTGAAATCCTAAATATAAAGCTTTTGACACGTTCAGTCGATACTAATAATGTTTGGGGTGATCCAAAGTATTCTCAATTCACCTCAACAAAGATTTCCAGAACCTTTAACTTCTTTACAAGGCCTGACAATGGTTTTTAGACCTTCTTTCCTAACGCACGATAAAGAATATTGAAGATGATAAATCGCTCAAGATGTAACTGGATTCAATGGAATATTTGATTTGCACAGGATAGAAATTTATTTTTTTAAAATTTATCAATACGTCGTGCTATCGAAAATTTCTAGTTTTTATAATTTAAGAACCACGACAGTGTAAATAACCTTGTTTGTTTATAATAAGCTTCAGTCAAATATGGGTTGAGTTTTACAAACATATGTATTAAGATCGACTAAAAAAAAAGATTTTGAAGACATAATATAATTACGAACCACGCGGTCAGCACAATATTTAGATACGATGAACGACGAGAGGCTTGAATTTCATCCATAGTTGCCAGATTTATTCAAAATTCTCGTAGAAAAATAAATCCGCAGCTAGATTACAATGTATTTGAAAGAAAATTCTTTACACTTCGCAATCGCTTTTTCCTTCTTAAAACGACGATAACTCAAGTTGTAGTCTTCGATAAATAGATGTCCCGTCTTTCCTATCTAATTTTTATAAATATTTAAACGAATAAAAAAACTAGAAGTGGCCCAATCCCAAGTATTACTGTATAAAAAACTTAATACAGACCAAAATCAATGGGATAATTATCGAAGAAGTTCCTATAAATAATGGTGTCCGAAAAGGACAACTCTTAGCCCCATATTGTTCAACATCATCGACAAAATGGGGAACGAAGACGTCAAGATCCTTGTCTATACAGATGATGATGTTTTGTTTACAGAAAACGAAGATGATCTACAGAGATTACTATTCAAATTCAATACAACGATAAAAAGTTTAAAGATGAAGATATCAGCACCAGAAACGAAAACCTTGACTCAGAAACACCTATCCGATCCAAATGATTGTAGATGATGAAATTATACAACAAGAGATGAAATTTGAATATCTAGTCATAGAAATATCGAAGAATCCAAGCGGCAAAAGCAGCACGAACCTCATTTCTCGTCGAAACTTGTATCGAGCCATTACGGTGTTTTTGGTAAGGTTATCCAGATGCTTGAACCACAAAATCTCGCCTAAAAATAGCAACGCAGATCAATGAATCTGGGGATCTTTTACAGTGAAAAGGAGATTGAGAAAAGCTGCTCGTTTTGTGGTTTTTGGGTCTAAGAGACGAGCGATTGTGCACAGGTGATGGTTTATGGATGTTTTGGAGGTAGGACGACAAGAGATCTCAAAATAAAGTTTAGAGGTGATGCAATTGGTTAAAAAAACATAAAAATTGGACGTATGAAGAGTGGGAAAGATTTTTATCGAGTGATGAGTCAAAGTTTATGGTTTTTGGGTCTAAGAGACGAGCAATTGTGCACAGGTGATGGTTTATGGATGTTTTGGAGGTAGGATGACAAGAGACCTCTAAATAAAGTTTAGAGGTGATGCAATTGGTTAAAAAAACATAAAAATTGGACGTATAAAGAGTGGGAAAGAGTTTTATGGAGTATTGAGTCAAAGTTTGTGGTTTTTGGGTCTAAGAGACGAGCGATTGTTCACAGGTGATGGTTTATGGATGTTTTGGAGGTAGGATGACAAGAGACCTCAAAATAAAGTTTAGAGGTGATGCAATTGGTTAAAAAAACATAAAAATTGGACGTTTGAAGAGTGGGAAAGATTTTTATCGAGTGATGAGTCAAAGTTTGTGGTTTTGGGTCTAAAAGACGTGTTATTGTGCACAGGTGATGGTTTATGGATGTTTTGGAGATAGGACGACAAGAGATCTCAAAATAAAGTTTAGGGTGATGCAATTGGTTAAAAAAACATAAAAATTGGACAAGTATTTGTTAACATACATAGCGGAAACCAGACCAGACACTTCGAAACTTTGAAAAGAATAATAGAAACCACCGAAATGAAAATAGCGCGCAGGATCACTGAAAAATATATCGATAAGGAAAAAAGCAAGGACATAAAATGTCAAAATAGTTAGAGACAAATTTTCCTTAGGGCGCCGAAGACCCCCCAAGAGATGAAGCGACAACTTCCTTTATAATTAAACGGCAGAAAACACGAGGAGAAACAAGCATTTTGCTTACATTAAAGAAGAAGATATTATCAAATTTCTACATTATCTTCATCTTTAACAGTATTTACCGCCTTGTCCTGATTTTATTTCTCTTTAAACCTTCACCTTGTGCCCAGTTCGCAACGATATAATTGTAATAGATGTCTGGAATTTCATCAATTACATATTTTTTATATTTCTTTTTATAGAAACAAAGAATACTGTTTGTTTTGGCAAAACCGGGATGGAAATTGATGTAATTTTATTTAATTGCGTTGATATTTCTCAACCACTTGCTCGGACGATTCCATAGAGTACATTTATGTCATCATGGTAGAATCCGGTACGAGTAGATTCAAAAATTAATAAACTACCCTTAAAAAACCCTATGGACAGATGAAGTACTATTATCAATCTGCACCCCTTTTTTGTTGAAGGATTCACTCCAGTTGATTAATCTTATGAAAGAACCTTGTATTATACTATAATTTCGCTTCTTCGTCAAAAGACTCCATAGTGTGTTTCAACTCATTAAGGGTAATTATTATCTAATCATCTCGAACGTTGGTAGAAATTTCTGTATTTTCTTTCCAAATCTTCCTTTCAAATAAATTTTTATTTCAAATGTAAGTTTTCCTTGAGCTTTACGTTCTGTTAGAATCTCGTAAATCAACAATTTTACATAAAGGTTTGTCTAAGAAAGATTTAAAACAATTTTTTTTATTTAATGCAGTAGAATTCACACGCTGCATCTTGCAACGTTGCATGTGAAGCCAACTGTTGAAAAAACTCAATTTGGACATTTTCACTAAATGGAAAAATATTTTAAATAGGTTCTTATTGAAAAAAATCTTGATGATACGGCTGTGTGATCTGTATAAAAGAGCTTTGGCCTATCCAAACCTTTTTTATTGTTCTGTACAACTTATGGTTAGCAAAAAACAATAAAAAAACTGAAGATCAGGTACATTTATGAATATTTAGACCAAAAATAGGTTTGTAGTTTTTTACCTTCTTACATTTTTACATTTTTGGCATTCTTCGATTGAATTAAATGCCACTTTAAGTAAGTTTATCAATTATAATGGATTTTGAAACAAAGAAGAAGTTAAAGAAAATATTAACAAAACAACAAATAAAACTACAAAATCTGGTAATCCAATTAAGGGCTGCAACTATTCCAAATGTCCATAGATAATTTCCAGTTGATATAATATATACGAGGATAATTCCAGAAGTACCTGGTTTGACCAAAAGATGTTTCAAGTTTGAAAACAACAAGTTATTTAGTATTTATTTGGTAAACAATAGTGAACTGGATTGAACTAAATTCTACTCTGGGTTAGACTGTTCTTTCGTTATTAACAGTAAAATATTGGATAGCAAAGTTTAGACGAGACCGTACTTTCTGTGAAGACCAGCAGCGCAGTAGTCGACCAAAAATTCACTGGATGATCGTCGACCGAAAATGCGCGAACTAATAGACAAAGTAGGCTTCTCAAAAAGTGCAGTACATCGCGTATTAACTGAAATTTTGGATATGAGAAAGATGTTTGCAAGATGGGTGCCGTATTTCCCCACAATGGAAGTTGCATTCAACCTATTCGCCAGATTTATTCCCTGGAATTATTTTCTATTTCTAGATTTGAAAAAAATATATATTCTGAACATTTCCGTGATTTATTTGTTAGATCAGGTATTTCTGAAACCATCCTCGTATATCTGAATTGTTTTTTAATTTATAACTGTTTTTTTTTGTTGTTTATATATATAATAAATAATAATTTCGATAATCATGTCCTGGGAAAATTTTAGTTTTTATTAATTTAATTCGCGAGGTAATTCAAGCTTTTTTCACCTGGTTTCATCCACTTTTAATTTAATATAAATAATTCACCCCACCCCATCTGATTATCAATTATTTATCTACTTTAATTTGAAATAAGAGTAAATTAGTTTACAAATTATACATTTTCTACAGTGTAGATTATTTTTTTATGTTATTTCCATTTTCTTTGTTTTATTTGTATCCATTTAATTAAAATATTTTCAATATTTTCAGAGATCTAAAATTTATTTTATCGTCAAATCCTCCCACTCGGGCAATTCTTTTTTTTAAGACTCCCGCGCATACGTTTAATGATTTTTATGTTCATCTCGATTTACTAAATTCGTCTCCTACAAAATGATCATCGATAAATCGTCCCTTACCTGTCATATTTTTATTCAGCATCTCTCACAGTGTACCTGCGCCATAAATCACCAAAAAAAAAACAAAAAACAACCGTCTTATCAATTAACACCAACACACATTCACCAAGAAAAAATTTCAATAACAACAAAAAATCATTTTACGCTAGACTTGACATACCATTTACACGAAATCTATTTCGGCACTGGAATCAAGATGCTCCTGGAAATCGAGCTTCCTGATAGGGGCGTGTTCGGAGGAGGGGCGAATGGGACGGTCTATCCTACAGGATAAAATAACCCCACTACTCGCAAACAACGACCCATCGTCTACTGGGTATAAGACAGTTCGTCGTCAAGTCTGACAACTACTTTATTAACTCGAAGATCGAAGCTTTGGTGGGGGCGAGAATCCTATCAAACGTATAAATAGAAAAGGATTATTTTGAATGCTGCGTCTCGGAACAGATTAAATATAATTTGATGTATAATAGAGAATTGCATAGATATTTTCGTCTCGTTTATCTATAAAAATGAACGCCATGTTTTAATACTGATTATTGCAATTTTTTATTTAAATTAATAAAATTATCAATCAAAATCAATTAATTCATTTAAATTTTCGTCACAATATTAGATTGTCAGACAATGTTATGAATATGTCAAATCTGACATATTAAGTTTGACTCAAAATTTGTTGTCATACGAGTTTTGTTTAAATATATTTGAAACATACTTTGATTAAACCAACTCGCTTCGACTTTTAGAGATGAAACCTGGACTGTAGAGTCCCCCAGATCACTTCTGGTAGGAAACCAAATGCTGATATACCATTCAGAATTCACCCAATTCTGAATGGCACATCTAAAAGGATTCTGGAGGGATCCCGTAGAAAGAAAGATGGGCAAAGTGAGCTAAAATTCAGAGACCGAACTCACGGGGACCACCAAAGAGGTGGTACGAGAGTTGGAGTTGAGTTTACCAGGAAGATCTAAGAAGAGGGCCAAACGTACAGGAGACAGCGAAAAGATCAGGGAAACCAACCGCTGAAGACGAATCTCCACCACAACAATGCCAGCTATTAAACATCAGTTCAAATAAAAAGGTTTTTGAACAATCAAAACATCAAGTTGATATGAACAGTCTTTGTTTGGCGTGGTCAAAGTTCTACAGCTGGTACTGTTCAAATCACTTGTTTTGGAGGTACCTCAATCGGACTGGGAAATATTCTTGACTCCCGATGGAGCTTAACGCATCTGTGAGTGTTTCAGTAGCTGCAGTAAGAAATTTGTGGATTTTATCAAATTTTGTTGACGAGGTTCCTCAAATTCCTTCAATTTTTGGTTATTTCTGTAGCTGTTGTTGCGTCAATTGACGTGTTTTGGAGGTACCTCAATCGGAATGGAAAATATTCTTAACTCCCGATGAAGCAAAGCGCATCTGTCAGTGTTTTAGTAGCTGCAGTAAGAAATTTGTCGATTTTATCAAATTTTGTTGAAGAGGTTCCTTAAATTCCTTCAATTTTTTGTGATTCTATCAAATTTTTTTGACGAGGATCCTCAATGTTCTACAATTTTTGGTTATTTCTGTAGATGTTGTTGTATCAAATGACATGTTTTGGAGGTACCTCAATAGGAATGGAAAATATTCTTAACTCCCGATGAAGCAAAGCGCATCTGTCAGTGTTTTAGTAGCTGCAGTAAGACTTTTGTGATTCTATCAAATTTTGTTGACGAGGATCCTCAATGTCCTCCAATTTTTTGTTATTTCTGTAGCTGTTGTTGTATCAAATGACATGTTTTGGAGGTACCTCAATCGGAATGGGAAATATTCTTAGTTTCCGATAGAGCGTAACGCATCTGTGAGTGTTTTAGTAGCTACAGTAAGAAATTTATCGATTTTATCAAATTTTGTTGAAGAGGTTGCTTAAATTCCTTCAATTTTTGGTTATTTCTGTAGATGTTGTTGTATCAAATGACATGTTTTGGAGGTACCTCAATCGGAATGGAAAATATTCTTAACTCCCGATGAAGCAAAGCGCATCTGTCAGTGTTTTAGTAGCTGCAGTAAGACTTTTGTGATGCTATCAAATTTTGTTGACGAGGATCCTCAATGTCCTCCAATTTTTGGTTATTTCTGGAGCTGTTGTTATATCAAATGACATGTTTTAGAGGTACCTCAATCGAAATGGGAAATATTCTTAGTTTCCGATGGAGCGTAACGCATCTGTGAGTGTTTTAGTAGATACAGTAAGAAATTTGTCGATTTTATCAAATTTTTTTGAAGAGGTTCCTTAAATTCCTTCAATTTTTGGTTATTTCTGTAGATGTTGTTGTATCAAATGACATGTTTTGGAGGTACCTCAATCGGAATGGGAAATATTCTTGGCTCCCGTGGAGCAAAGCGCATCTGGTGTTTTAGTAACTGCAGGTTGAACAGTCAAAACTTCGATTTGATGGATCATCCGCCGAGCAGTCGTTGTTTGACGAAATCAAAGTTCAAAGGTTCAAATTTTAACATATTGTATGTCAAAAAATATAAAACACGCGTTAGTTGAAATTACCATAATAATAAAACAAGAAGTAGGTTAATGTCAGCTGTCAACTGTCAGACGTATATAAAATCCAACGCGTCTGTCGAGTCCGACCCTTGCAAGCCCCGGCGATGCTATCCGGACGCTTTGAAAACATTCAGGCGTCCTAGTCGACGTCGTCGCATTTTTCTGAGTGGAATCACTGAGGAATTTTTCTAGATCAATATCAGACTGAGGTTGGTAATGTCGCTTGTAATTTTATTTAGCAATTCTACGTTGAAATCAGGGTGATTCGCTTGATTTTTAAACTTTTCTTCAAGAATCTTAGTAAAAATTATTAATTGGAAATTCAGTCCTATGAAAGTGTTTGATAAATAATTTTAGTTTTCATAAACTAGTCTCTAATTTTTTTATCTCTTTTTGATATAATATGAAATAATGTCTAGACTTGAAAAGTCCCAAAAATTTAACATTCAGTCCGGGTCTTGCATGGGAAAAACTTCGAATCCAAAAGAGATATTGAAAATACACTACGAAAATTTTTAATTTCTCTCTGCTCTAATATCCTCTATTGAATCGAATGCTTTTTCTAGATCAATAAATTAAAAATCGTCACGAACTAGCTATTGCATTTTGTATTTCTTCTTTCAGATCTGCGTCATCTTGTTCGTTTTCTTCACTTTCGTCTTCTCCATTCAGGAATTCTTTAAAGTATTCTTGTGACTAATTAAGAAAAACACATTTTTTACCAAAAAAAAATCGATTGTATTCATCAATGTAGTCTTCTACAAAAACAATACAATTATTTCAATGACTAGTGGTCAGTGGAGGTCAGATCTGGACAATACCGTGGACAAGGAAACCATCGGCTTATGAATCAGTGTATTGTCTTGGCGAAACAGTAGTTTTTTCTTCGATCTTCGATCCAACAACTCTTTGTAGTATTCCCTTTTGGAGTTAATAGACCCAAAATACTGAAGCCATAACGTCCCAGCTTTGGGACGTGGTTCAAGGTTTGCAGCCCACGCAGATGTTGATCGTTGATGATGTTTTCTGGAGAAATCACTTTAATTGGACGACCACCAGAACTCTCACCATCATCGGTGTCTGTACAACCACGTTTAAATTCATCAGATCAATAAATGATTCTTTTCGATGGATAATACTTTTGAAGCAATTTCTGAGCTTTTTTGATCAAGAAGCAATGACAAAATCATTGTTTTAAAAATAACGAAAGTAGCTTGACTTAAATGGCTGTCACTTTTGACTGTCTAATCGAAACGTCATGAAATTTGACACATAGTCTTTTGACAGTTAGTGCTTCATAAACGTCATATGAATTTGACAATTGTAACGCCATCTGTTTGTCAATCACACGTAGTAAAAACCATTTAATTATCTTTGTATACCATCAGTTTCTACCCGAAGTTTTTAAATTTATTTTCTCTCCTAAGTAACTGATAGGATAGGAGTCCGATCTCCATTTCCATCGACAAAAGAATCGGAAAAATAGATGGCCATGGCTTATCTAAACGCGTTTTAAAGTTAGGGAACCATTGCATTTAAATTTGGTCATTTCTCCACACTAACAGTTCACACTATAATACAAAGTGATCTTATCAAGTTGAAGATTGATTCATTTGAGGCGTAGAGTCTACATCTTTGAACTAAACGTAACGAAAAATTTTTGCTTCACAAAATGTTTAATAATTTACCTGCTAGTTAGATATAATCGAAAATTTTATGATATACGTATTATATAAAGGCCTGCAATTTTATTTCTTGAGTACCCAATGGGATTGTGACTTACGAGGATCAAAAAATTAAAAAATCAAGTGTCACTAATGACAATTGACGTCACTATGACATTTTTAAACTAATTTCAACAAGCTGAACATCAAGTTTCAACTTGCTACGTCGATACATTTTATTATAGTAGAACTCGAACGATCGCTCAGTCAAATTGTTTTGAAAAATGTCTCAAATTGAGCTTGAACAAAATAAAATTATTAAAAATTGATTTTCGAACACTTCTAGCATATAAATAATAGTACATCATCCAGAATTGTCCATTCCACGTTTCTTGGACGTTTTGAGAAGTTTTAGGGACAAAGGAAAAATCTTTCTTACTCTAATATTAAGGATAAAAAAGGATAATCAGATAATTTATTCGTATTATTGTTGAACAAAGTTTAAATTGAACCTGATTCATTCAAATGGTCTAAAATACATTTCAACATTTTTATTTCTTAATCAAAAATATTTATTATCGTCTTCAATCGTTTAGAATAAATCTGATGGTGCTAAACGAAGTTTAAATGCATCAGGATGTGTTAAAAATGATCACTTTTATAGCCTGAACAATATTTTGTTCTAAAAAATATTTAACGTCTGTTTACAATAAATTATAAACATAATTTTAAACACGGTCTACCTGGAGTTCAACTTGTTTCTGTATTATCCTGTTTTAACGAAAATCTATGTATAATAATTATCATTTTATTTCAGGTACGTCGTTTTTTTTGTATGGAATGGTAAGTTATATTTCTATTTATTTTTGACTTAATATGAGTCCTTATTCAAACTATTCGCCATAAATATTTTATGTGTTATATCCCATGAGCTTCGCTTTCAAAATTATCGAAATTTTTGCGAATATTTTGTGTACAGGATGTACCAATTATCTCTCAAAAAAAAGTTAACGTATACTCAATCATACGAAATTTACGATATCAAAAAAAAAATAAAATTTTAAGTATCTTGTACTGGTGGAAGTTAAAGAAATTAAAAAACTGGTACCATCGAGGACTTTTTGGAATCATATATTTGAGAATGGAAGTATTTACTCTCTAATTCATAAAAAAAAACTGGTGTCAAAGTTTGAGTTAGCACAGAGAAAGTCAATCATGAAAGAAGGAAAAGTTTGAACTGGTAATGAGAAAGGTTTAAGTGAATATAGAGAGGTTAATTGGGCACTCTAAAAGTCTTTATTGAATTTTGGATAGAAGAGGTTTAACTTCATATCTTCCAACATCTATGTTTATTTTTTACTGGATATCTTTCTTGAAATCAAAATTTTTGATAATTTGCTAATTCAGTCATTCTACAAGATGTGGGTCGAGCTTTTTTGATCAAATTATTGATAGAAACCTAAAATATGTAATAGAAATGTATAATCTAGATTTTCCACACGTAGGGATGATTTTTTTATCACTTTCGATGAGGATTAAACCAAAAGCAAAGTACAAGTCAACTCACTTCAACTTTTGGTCATGAAGCAACATCTTTAGCTACCAAAATCGATTGTTGTGCCAGAAAATATCGTAAACTGATATTCCAAGATGTCATGTGATATATCTTGAGATAATTGACACTCGCATATATGAAAATTGGGCTGGTAATTTGACTGTAGTGCCGATTGGTGCAAAGAAATGCTGAAAATATTCGATTGCAGTTCTACAAAAGATGTCCATAAGATCATAACAAGGATCTGTGCTGAACTAAACAAAAATCGATGATGCAAGCTCTAACAGACCAGTTCAAATAAAAACGTTATTAACCAGTCAAGATATCAAATTGATGGGTCATCCACAGTATAGTCCTTGTTTCTATACCTGAAGAAGAGGTTGATGCATTTTTTGAAGGTACCTTCATAGGAATGGGATATTTGTCCTAAGTAGCAGCCCTTGTACTCAGTTATATCACCAGGCAGATAATTCAGCTTTCATTTAACTAAACCTGAATATTTCCGACTTAATTCGTTGAAATATGAGTACAGGTCAAATTAAAATCGATTGAGAATGAAATTAGGAAGTCATCGTAAAATCTCTCTAAAAACATGTTGAATAACGTCCCTCAAAGTTGAGAAGTTTCAAAACAAAACTCAACCTCTCGATAAACGAAATACTAGAAAGAGTCGACGGATATCACTACCTGTGTACACGTGGATTGAGAATCAAATTAGTAAGTGGAGTCATCGTAAAATCTCTCTAAAAACATATTGAATAACTTCCCTAGAAGTTAAGAAATTTTAATACAAAAATCAAGCTCTCGATGAACGAAATACTAGAATGAGTCGACGGATATCACTACCTGTGTACACGTGGATTGAGAATCAAATTAGAAAGTGGAGTCATCGTAAAATCTCTCTAAAAACATGTTGAATAACGTCCGTCAAAGTTGAGAAGTTTGAATACAAAAATCAAGCTCTCGATGAACGAAATACTAGAAAGAATCGACGGATATCACTACCTCTGTACACGTGATTGATAATCAAATTAGTAAGTGGAGTCATCTGAAATCTCTCTAAAAACATGTTGAATATCGTCCCTCAAAGTTGAGAAGTTTGAATACAAAAATCAAGCTCTCGATGAACGAAATACTAGAAAGAATCGACGGATATCACTACCTCTGTACACGTGGATTGAGAATCAAATTAGAAAGTGGAGCCATCGTAAAATCTCTCTAAAAACATGTTGAATAACTTCCCTCAAAGTTGAGAAATTTGAATACAAAAATCAAGCTCTCGATGAACGAAATACTAGTAAGAGTCGACGGATATCACTACCTCTGTACACGTGATTGATAATCAAATTAGTAAGTGGAGTCATCTGAAATCTCTCTAAAAACATGTTGAATAACGTCCTTCAAAGTTGAGAAGTTTGAATACAAAAATCAAGCTCTCGACGAACGAAATACTAGAAAGAATCGACGGATATCACTACCTCTGTACACGTGGATTGAGAATCAAATTAGAAAGTGGAGCCATCATAAAATCTCTCTAAAAACATGTTGAATAACGTCCCTCGATGTTGAGAAGTTTGAATACAAAAATCAAGCTCTCGATGAACGAAATACTAGAAAGAATCGACGGATATCACTACCTCTGTACACGTGGATTGAGAATCAAATTAGAAAGTGGAGCCATCGTAAAATCTCTCTAAAAACATGCTGAATAACGTCCCTCAAAGTTAAGAAGTTTGAATACAAAAATCAAGCTCTCGATGAACGAAATACTAGAAAGAATCGACGGATATCACTACCTCTGTACACGTGGATTGAGAATCAAATTAGAAAGTGGAGCCATCGTAAAATCTCTCTAAAAACATGTTGAATAACGTCCTTCAAAGTTAAGAAGTTTGAATACAAAAATCAAGCTCTCAATGAACGAAATACTAGAAAGAGCCGACGGATATCACTACCTCTGTACACGTGGATTGAGAATCAAATTAGAAAGTGGAGCCATCGTAAAATCTCTCTAAAAACATGCTGAATAACGTCCCTCAAAGTTAAGAAGTTTGAATACAAAAATCAAGCTCTCGATGAACGAAATACTAGAAAGAGTCGACGGATATCACTACCTCTGTACACGTGATTGATAATCAAATTAGAAAGTGGAGCCATCGTAAAATCTCTCTAAAAACATGTTGAATAACTTCCCTCAAAGTTAAGAAGTTTGAATACAAAAATCAAGCTCTCGATGAACGAAATACTAGAAAGAGCCGACGTATATCACTACCTCTGTACACGTGATTGATAATCAAATTAGAAAGTGGAGCCATCGTAAAATCTCTCTAAAAACATGTTGAATAACTTCCCTCAAAGTTAAGAAGTTTGAATACAAAAATCAAGCTCTCGATGAACGAAATACTAGAAAGAGTCGACGGATATCACTACCTCTGTACACGTGATTGATAATCAAATTAGTAAGTGGAGTCATCTAAAATCTCTCTAAAAACATGTTGAATAACGTCCTTCAAGGTTAAGAAGTTTGAATACAAAAATCAAGCTCTCAATGAACGAAATACTAGAAAGAGCCGACGGATATCACTACCTCTGTACACGTGATTGATAATCAAATTAGAAAGTGGAGCCATCGTAAAATCTCTCTAAAAACATGCTGAATAACGTCCCTCAAAGTTAAGAAGTTTGAATACAAAAATCAAGCTCTCGATGAACGAAATACTAGAAAGAATCGACGGATATCACTACCTCTGTACACGTGGATTGAGAATCAAATTAGAAAGTGGAGCCATCGTAAAATCTCTCTAAAAACATGTTGAATAACGTCCTTCAAAGTTAAGAAGTTTGAATACAAAAATCAAGCTCTCAATGAACGAAATACTAGAAAGAGCCGACGGATATCACTACCTCTGTACACGTGGATTGAGAATCAAATTAGAAAGTGGAGCCATCGTAAAATCTCTCTAAAAACATGCTGAATAACGTCCCTCAAAGTTAAGAAGTTTGAATACAAAAATCAAGCTCTCGATGAACGAAATACTAGAAAGAGTCGACGGATATCACTACCTCTGTACACGTGATTGATAATCAAATTAGAAAGTGGAGCCATCGTAAAATCTCTCTAAAAACATGTTGAATAACTTCCCTCAAAGTTAAGAAGTTTGAATACAAAAATCAAGCTCTCGATGAACGAAATACTAGAAAGAGCCGACGTATATCACTACCTCTGTACACGTGATTGATAATCAAATTAGAAAGTGGAGCCATCGTAAAATCTCTCTAAAAACATGTTGAATAACTTCCCTCAAAGTTAAGAAGTTTGAATACAAAAATCAAGCTCTCGATGAACGAAATACTAGAAAGAGTCGACGGATATCACTACCTCTGTACACGTGATTGATAATCAAATTAGTAAGTGGAGTCATCTGAAATCTCTCTAAAAACATGTTGAATAACGTCCTTCAAAGTTGAGAAGTTTGAATACAAAAATCAAGCTCTCGACGAACGAAATACTAGAAAGAATCGACGGATATCACTACCTCTGTACACGTGGATTGAGAATCAAATTAGAAAGTGGAGCCATCGTAAAATCTCTCTAAAAACATGCTGAATAACGTCCCTCAAAGTTAAGAAGTTTGAATACAAAAATCAAGCTCTCGATGAACGAAATACTAGAAAGAGTCGACGGATATCACTACCTCTGTACACGTGGATTGAGAATCAAATTAGAAAGTGGAGCCATCGTAAAATCTCTCTAAAAACATGTTGAATAACGTCCCTCAAAGTTGAGAAGTTTGAATACAAAAATCAAGCTCTCGATGAACGAAATACTAGAAAGAGTCGACGGATATCACTACCTCTGTACACGTGATTGATAATCAAATTAGAAAGTGGAGCCATCGTAAAATCTCTCTAAAAACATGTTGAATAACTTCCCTCAAAGTTAAGAAGTTTGAATACAAAAATCAAGCTCTCGATGAACGAAATACTAGAAAGAGCCGACGTATATCACTACCTCTGTACACGTGATTGATAATCAAATTAGAAAGTGGAGCCATCGTAAAATCTCTCTAAAAACATGTTGAATAACTTCCCTCAAAGTTAAGAAGTTTGAATACAAAAATCAAGCTCTCGATGAACGAAATACTAGAAAGAGTCGACGGATATCACTACCTCTGTACACGTGATTGATAATCAAATTAGTAAGTGGAGTCATCTAAAATCTCTCTAAAAACATGTTGAATAACGTCCTTCAAGGTTAAGAAGTTTGAATACAAAAATCAAGCTCTCAATGAACGAAATACTAGAAAGAGCCGACGGATATCACTACCTCTGTACACGTGGATTGAGAATCAAATTAGAAAGTGGAGCCATCGTAAAATCACTCTAAAAACATGTTGAATAACGTCCCTCAAAGTTGAGAAGTTTGAATACAAAAATCAAGCTCGAAATACGAAATACTAGAAAGAGTCGACGGATATCACTACCTGTGTACACGTGGATTGAGAATCAAGTTAGTTAGTGGAGTCATCGTAAAATCTCTCTAAAAAGATATTGAATAACTTCCCTCAAATTTGAGAAGTTTGAATACAAAAATCAAGCTCTCGATGAACGAAAGAGTCGACGGATATCACTACCTCTGTACACGTGGATTGAGAATCAAATTAGAAAGTGGAGTCAACGTAAAATATCAGTACACGACTTTTTATAAAGATTGAGAAGCTTCTTTGTAGTATATTACAAGACTAAAAGCCTCTATGATGTGGTCCTACTGCAGAATGCTGAAAATAACACGAACAGCTGTAGACGTACTGAAGAATTTTTTAGTTTAAGAACCTGCGTACCACTGGAAGGCAAATTGTTTTCGAATTTATCTTTTCCAAACATTTGGATGAGTATTAGAAGTTTGATGTTTTAGGACCCCTTGAAAAAATTCAAATTCATATGTGATGATATTAGGAGTGGAAGCGATATAAATAAATCACGTTAGTAGTCAAAAGTTCGTTAGACGAAAGCGAAAAGAAAAAAGTAATAAGTAGTTTGGTCTCCCCCTTCGAATACATTTTATAAATATATATCGGGAGAGGCAGCATTGTAGCTTATGCCGCAACGATCTGACTTGATCTTGATCGTATTGAATTCCGCTTTCTTTACGTCGAATAAAGAACTTCCGCGCACCTTTTGTGTCACATATTCATCATACGAGGGACTTCACTAATTATATATGTTAGACTCTGACTCGTTGATCTTTAAAAATCTGAAGTGCGCCCATAGTGTTTTCGTTTTTGTATGCACAGTTTGATTTTTTCTTTTTCTTCGGGCGAATCATTAATTGGCGAATACTTTTTCGGGGTGGGGCGCTTATTCTTATTCTTAGATATATCGGTTGAACTCCACGAAACGGTTATTCTATACAGAGCGTTTTTTAAATTAGTACCTTAGTATCTTCTGATAACGATATTAAAAAGAAAATTAGAAAGCCATTATGTATTTAGTCAGAAACTCCTGCATATTACATAAAAACTAATATATTAAAAATATTTGAAGTATATCAACATTTACATTTTCCAAAAACTTTTCTTCACTGGTTTAGGTCTCTTTGATGTTAATTAGTCAGTATCCATTAAAATTTTCTTTTATCGTCTGTTTTATCAATTTTCGTGATGTTCCCGAACTTTTTAAAGATGAGGGAATGTGAAGATATCACCCATTCACATCACAACACTCAAGTGCCTCAAATAAAGGTAAAAACCTAACTAATTTACAAATTTCACCATACATTATATTTTATAGTTTATAATACTTTTGATTCTCGATGTTTCTATAAAAAACCAGATGATCGACTCGAGTTTAAGAGCAATCAGTAGCTTCTGGAAGATCAGTCTACTAGTTATTTATTTTTCAGGTTTAAAGAATAAACTTGGAGCCCCAAAAAATACTATTCCACTTGCTCTAGTACTTTAGTAAGATGGCTATAAAGTTTGGAGTGTTAAAAGTCATGTTGATGATTGTTATTTTTGCTTACAAATATTTTGAGATTTCAAAAGCAAACATAAAACAATGTAGTCTAATATTTAGCACTTCATGACGTTTTTAGTACTCCTGATGTTCTTAAGGCTCCGGAGAAATAAGATAAACCAGATAATATTGACTCAGAGGAGGCGGAATTTACTTTTACTAAATTTTTTATGAAATTAGATAGCTACAAACTGAATTACTTTGAGAGAATCCCGAAGAACATAGAAGACGATGTCCCCATAATTTACCTACCAATTCATTAAATAAATGTTCAATATTTTACTGAATTTTTTTATCAAATACCTTTATTAGATCAATAGATGTTCATAACAACAAAATTTGATACTTTTAAGGGACCCCAAAGAACCTAGATGACCATGTCCCCATAATTTAACTACTAATCTATTACAAAAATGTTTTTGATCGAGGTTATTGAATATTTTACTGAACTTTTTGATAAAATGCCTCTATAGGATCAATAGATGTTTACATCAACAAAATTTGATACTTTCAAGAGACCCCATAGAACCTAGAAGACCATGTCCCCATCATTTACCTATTAATTTATCAAGAAAATGTTTTCATTTAAAGTTATTGACTATTTTACTAAATTTTCTGAGCAAATGGCTTTATTAGATCAATAGATGTTCATAGCGACAAAATTTGATACTTTGAAGAGACCCCATAGAATTTAGAAGACCATGTCCCCATCATTTACCTACTAATTTATTAAGAAAATGTTCTCGTTCAAAGTTATTGACTATTTCACTAAATTTTTTGATAAAATGCCTTTATTAGATCAATAGATGTTCATAGCGACAAAATTTGATACTTTGAAGAGACCCCATACAATTTAGAAGACCATGTCTCCATCATTTACCTACTAGTTTATTAAGAAAATGTTCTCGTTCAAGGTTATTGAATATTTTACTAAACTTTTTGATCAAATGCCTGTATTAGATCAATAGATGTTCATAGCGATAAAATTTGATACTTTGAAGTGACCAGATAGAATTTAGAAGACCATGTCCCCATCATTTACCTACTAGTTTATTAAGAAAATGTTCTCGTTCAAGGTTATTGAATATTTTACTAAACGTTTTGATCAAATGCCTCTATTAGATCAATAGATGTTCATAGCGATAAAATTTGATACTTTGAAGAGACCAAATAGAATTTAGAAGACCATGTCCCCATCATTTACCTACTAGTTTATTAAGAAAATGTTCTCGTTCAAAGTTATTGAATATTTTACTAAACTTTTTGATAAAATGACTTTATTAGATCAATAGATGTTCATAGCGACAAAATTTGATACTTTGAAGAGACCCCATAGAACCTAGAAGACCATGTCCCCATCATTTACCTATTAATTTATCAAGAAAATGTTTTCATTTAAAGTTATTGATTATTTTACTAAATTTTCTGAGCAAATGACTTTATTAGATCAATAGATGTTCATAGCGACAAAATTTGATACTTTGAAGAGACCCCATAGAATTTAGAAGACCATGTCCCCATCATTTACCTACTAGTTTATTAAGAAAATGTTCTCGTTCAAGGTTATTGAATATTTTACTAAACGTTTTGATCAAATGCCTCTATTAGATCAATAGATGTTCATAGCGATAAAATTTGATACTTTGAAGAGACCAAATAGAATTTAGAAGACCATGTCCCCATCATTTACCTACTAGTTTATTAAGAAAATGTTCTCGTTCAAAGTTATTGAATATTTTACTAAACTTTTTGATAAAATGACTTTATTAGATCAATAGATGTTCATAGCGACAAAATTTGATACTTTGAAGAGACCCCATAGAACCTAGAAGACCATGTCCCCATCATTTACCTATTAATTTATCAAGAAAATGTTTTCATTTAAAGTTATTGACTATTTTACTAAATTTTCTGAGCAAATGCCTTTATTAGATCAATAGATGTTCATAGCGACAAAATTTGATACTTTGAAGAGACCCCATAGAATTTAGAAGACCATGTCCCCATCATTTACCTACTAGTTTATTAAGAAAATGTTCTCGTTCAAGGTTATTGAATATTTTACTAAACGTTTTGATCAAATGCCTCTATTAGATCAATAGATGTTCATAGCGATAAAATTTGATACTTTGAAGAGACCAAATAGAATTTAGAAGACCATGTCCCCATCATTTACCTACTAGTTTATTAAGAAAATGTTCTCGTTCAAAGTTATTGAATATTTTACTAAACTTTTTGATAAAATGACTTTATTAGATCAATAGATGTTCATAGCGACAAAATTTGATACTTTGAAGAGACCACATAGAATTCAGAAGACCATATCCCCATCATTTACCTACTAATTTATTAAGAAAATGTTCTCGTTCAAGGTTATTGAATATTTTACTAAACTTTTTGATAAAATGCCTTTATTAGATCAATAGATGTTCATAGCGACAAAATTTGATACTTTGAAGAGACCCCATACAATTTAGAAGACCATGTCTCCATCATTTACCTACTAGTTTATTAAGAAAATGTTCTCGTTCAAGGTTATTGAATATTTTACTAAACTTTTTGATCAAATGCCTGTATTAGATCAATAGATGTTCATAGCGATAAAATTTGATACTTTGAAGTGACCAGATAGAATTTAGAAGACCATGTCCCCATCATTTACCTACTAGTTTATTAAGAAAATGTTCTCGTTCAAGGTTATTGAATATTTTACTAAACGTTTTGATCAAATGCCTCTATTAGATCAATAGATGTTCATAGCGATAAAATTTGATACTTTGAAGAGACCAAATAGAATTTAGAAGACCATGTCCCCATCATTTACCTACTAGTTTATTAAGAAAATGTTCTCGTTCAAAGTTATTGAATATTTTACTAAACTTTTTGATAAAATGACTTTATTAGATCAATAGATGTTCATAGCGACAAAATTTGATACTTTGAAGAGACCCCATAGAACCTAGAAGACCATGTCCCCATCATTTACCTATTAATTTATCAAGAAAATGTTTTCATTTAAAGTTATTGATTATTTTACTAAATTTTCTGAGCAAATGACTTTATTAGATCAATAGATGTTCATAGCGACAAAATTTGATACTTTGAAGAGACCCCATAGAATTTAGAAGACCATGTCCCCATCATTTACCTACTAGTTTATTAAGAAAATGTTCTCGTTCAAGGTTATTGAATATTTTACTAAACGTTTTGATCAAATGCCTCTATTAGATCAATAGATGTTCATAGCGATAAAATTTGATACTTTGAAGAGACCAAATAGAATTTAGAAGACCATGTCCCCATCATTTACCTACTAGTTTATTAAGAAAATGTTCTCGTTCAAAGTTATTGAATATTTTACTAAACTTTTTGATAAAATGACTTTATTAGATCAATAGATGTTCATAGCGACAAAATTTGATACTTTGAAGAGACCCCATAGAACCTAGAAGACCATGTCCCCATCATTTACCTATTAATTTATCAAGAAAATGTTTTCATTTAAAGTTATTGACTATTTTACTAAATTTTCTGAGCAAATGCCTTTATTAGATCAATAGATGTTCATAGCGACAAAATTTGATACTTTGAAGAGACCCCATAGAATTTAGAAGACCATGTCCCCATCATTTACCTACTAGTTTATTAAGAAAATGTTCTCGTTCAAGGTTATTGAATATTTTACTAAACGTTTTGATCAAATGCCTCTATTAGATCAATAGATGTTCATAGCGATAAAATTTGATACTTTGAAGAGACCAAATAGAATTTAGAAGACCATGTCCCCATCATTTACCTACTAGTTTATTAAGAAAATGTTCTCGTTCAAAGTTATTGAATATTTTACTAAACTTTTTGATAAAATGACTTTATTAGATCAATAGATGTTCATAGCGACAAAATTTGATACTTTGAAGAGACCACATAGAATTCAGAAGACCATATCCCCATCATTTACCTACTAATTTATTAAGAAAATGTTCTCGTTCAAGGTTATTGAATATTTTACTAAACTTTTTGATCAAATGCCTGTATTAGATCAATAGATGTTCATAGCGATAAAATTTGATACTTTGAAGTGACCACATAGAATTTAGAAGACCATGTCCCCATCATTCACCTACTAGTTTATTAAGAAAATGTTCTCGTTCAAGGTTATTGAATATTTTACTAAACGTTTTGATCAAATGCCTCTATTAGATCAATAGATGTTCATAGCGATAAAATTTGATACTTTGAAGAGACCACATAGAATTTAGAAGACCATGTCCCCATCATTTACCTACTAGTTTATTAAGAAAATGTTCTCGTCCAAGGTTATTGAATATTTTACTAAAAGTTTTGATCAAATGCCTCTATTAGATCAATAGATGTTCATAGCGATAAAATTTGATACTTTGAAGAGACCAAATAGAATTCAGAAGATCATATCCCCATCATTTACCTACTAATTTATTAAGAAAATGTTCTCGTTCAAGGTTATTGAATATTTTACTAAATATTTTTATCAAATGCCTTCATTAGATCAATAGATGTTCACAGCAATAAAATTTGATACTTTGAAGAGACCCCATAGAACCTAGAAGACCATGTCCCCATCATTTACCTATTAATTTATCAAGAAAATGTTTTCATTTAAAGTTATTGACTATTTTACTAAATTTTCTGAGCAAATGCCTTTATTAGATCAATAGATGTTCATAGCGACAAAATTTGATACTTTGAAGAGACCCATAGAATTTAGAAGACCATGTCCCCATCATTTACCTACTAGTTTATTAAGAAAATGTTCTCGTTCAAGGTTATTGAATATTTTACTAAACTTTTTGATCAAATGCCTGTATTAGATCAATAGATGTTCATAGCGATAAAATTTGATACTTTGAAGTGACCACATAGAATTTAGAAGACCATGTCCCCATCATTTACCTACTAGTTTATTAAGAAAATGTTCTCGTTCAAGGTTATTGAATATTTTACTAAACGTTTTGATCAAATGCCTCTATTAGATCAATAGATGTTCATAGCGATAAAATTTGATACTTTGAAGAGACCACATAGAATTTAGAAGACCATGTCCCCATCATTTACCTACTAGTTTATTAAGAAAATGTTCTCGTTCAAAGTTATTGAATATTTTACTAAACTTTTTGGTAAAATGACTTTATTAGATCAATAGATGTTCATAGCGACAAAATTTGATACTTTGAAGAGACCACATAGAATTTAGAAGACCATGTCCCCATCATTTACCTACTAGTTTATTAAGAAAATGTTCTCGTTCAAGGTTATTGAATATTTTACTAAACGTTTTGATCAAATGCCTCTATTAGATCAATAGATGTTCATAGCGATAAAATTTGATACTTTGAAGAGACCACATAGAATTTAGAAGACCATGTCCCCATCATTTACCTACTAGTTTATTAAGAAAATGTTCTCGTTCAAGGTTATTGAATATTTTACTAAAAGTTTTGATCAAATGCCTCTATTAGATCAATAGATGTTCATAGCGATAAAATTTGATACTTTGAAGAGACCAAATAGAATTCAGAAGATCATATCCCCATCATTTACCTTCTAATTTATTAAGAAAATGTTCTCGTTCAAGGTTATTGAATATTTTACTAAATATTTTTATCAAATGCCTTTATTAGATCAATAGATGTTCACAGCAATAAAATTTGATACTTTGAAGAGACCCCATAGAACCTAGAAGACCATGTCCCCATCATTTACCTATTAATTTATCAAGAAAATGTTTTCATTTAAAGTTATTGACTATTTTACTAAATTTTCTGAGCAAATGCCTTTATTAGATCAATAGATGTTCATAGCGACAAAATTTGATACTTTGAAGAGACCCATAGAATTTAGAAGACCATGTCCCCATCATTTACCTACTAGTTTATTAAGAACATGTTCTCGTTCAAGGTTATTGAATATTTTACTAAACGTTTTGATCAAATGCCTCTATTAGATCAATAGATGTTCATAGCGATAAAATTTGATACTTTGAAGTGACCACATAGAATTTAGAAGACCATGTCCCCATCATTTACCTACTAGTTTATTAAGAAAATGTTCTCGTTCAAGGTTATTGAATATTTTACTAAACGTTTTGATCAAATGCCTCTATTAGATCAATAGATGTTCATAGCGATAAAATTTGATACTTTGAAGAGACCACATAGAATTTAGAAGACCATGTCCCCATCATTTACCTACTAGTTTATTAAGAAAATGTTCTCGTTCAAAGTTATTGAATATTTTACTAAACTTTTTGATAAAATGACTTTATTAGATCAATAGATGTTCATAGCGACAAAATTTGATACTTTGAAGAGACCACATAGAATTCAGAAGACCATATCCCCATTATTTACCTACTAATTTATTAAGAAAATGTTCTCGTTCAAGGTTATTGAATATTTTACTAAACTTTTTGATCAAATGCCTGTATTAGATCAATAGATGTTCATAGCGATAAAATTTGATACTTTGAAGTGACCACATAGAATTTAGAAGACCATGTCCCCATCATTTACCTACTAGTTTATTAAGAAAATGTTCTCGTTCAAGGTTATTGAATATTTTACTAAACGTTTTGATCAAATGCCTCTATTAGATCAATAGATGTTCATAGCGATAAAATTTGATACTTTGAAGAGACCACATAGAATTTAGAAGACCATGTCCCCATCATTTACCTACTAGTTTATTAAGAAAATGTTCTCGTTCAAAGTTATTGAATATTTTACTAAACTTTTTGATAAAATGACTTTATTAGATCAATAGATGTTCATAGCGACAAAATTTGATACTTTGAAGAGACCACATAGAATTCAGAAGACCATATCCCCATCATTTACCTACTAATTTATTAAGAAAATGTTCTCGTTCAAGGTTATTGAATATTTTACTAAACGTTTTGATCAAATGCCTCTATTAGATCAATAGATGTTCATAGCGATAAAATTTGATACTTTGAAGAGACCACATAGAATTTAGAAGACCATGTCCCCATCATTTACCTACTAGTTTATTAAGAAAATGTTCTCGTTCAAAGTTATTGAATATTTTACTAAACTTTTTGATAAAATGACTTTATTAGATCAATAGATGTTCATAGCGACAAAATTTGATACTTTGAAGAGACCACATAGAATTCAGAAGACCATATCTCCATCATTTGCCTACTAATTTATTAAGAAAATGTTCTCGTTCAAGGTTATTGAATATTTTACTAAATATTTTTATCAAATGCCTTTATTAGATCAATAGATGTTCACAGCAATAAAATTTGATACTTTTAAGAGACCCCATAGAACCTAGAAGACCATGTCCCCATAATTTACCTACTAATTTATTAAGAAAATGTTCTCGTTCAAATTTATTGAATATTTCACCAAATTTCTTGATCAAATGTTTCCACTAGTTTATAATGTAATTTTTTCATATTTCATTCGTAATATGGACAAAGGACTGTATCCCATCATTGACAACAACAATTTCCGCGAATCATCCTTATCTACGTATACACATCAAATATTTGATTCAAATAGAAATTTTTTGGAATTTTGAAACCGGTGGTGTCGATCTGTCGCACTTCAATAGAGGAATTTATTGACGAAGATATTTGACGCTACTATCTGTTGTTTATTTTATTTTTATTTTATACATATTTATAGACAGATAAAGGTTCCATGTACTTACCTGGTAACCATTTATTATTATTTAACGACATTGGGGTGCCCGGCACTTATATATTTATTTATATTATTATAAATTTCCTCTACATTCAGTTAATCCAACTCATCTCGAATCTGATCATACCTCTTCTATCCATTTCCTTCCCTTCTTTCCATTCCCTCTTCTTCTCAATGAAACGTCGTTCATTCATCTGGTTTAACATCTAGGATTCATCGAATTGTACAAAAAGTATTTTTGCTGATCCTGGATCTTCATTATGATCAGGGATCTCATTGATCCACGACACTTAGCTGTCCAATTTTCTAGCTCTTCCGTCTTATCAATCGTATTCTTCGTAGATAAAACATCGTTGAGCTCCAGTAGAGTCCATAGACCAGCAACTGCACTTTACCAAGCAACCATATTTAAATGTATTTTACAGTTTGGTTGAGGTCCTGGGTCCTTGAAACATAACCTCCTTTTGTTTTTCTCATGATTTTTTTACTATACTGCACCAACAGCCGTATTACTATTTAAAAAACCACTTACAAATCATTTCTTCTGAAGGATAATATTTAGGTAACTTTTTTTGTTTTCTTTAATTGATTTATTTTTCGTAAAATAGGGTAGAAATTAACAATATATATTCAAATATCTCTCGTATGTGTTAAATTCTTTGAGTAATTGTTGTTTATGACGAATAGAGTATGCAGGATATGAAAAGTGACATCAATAAACAGATTTTTTCATATATACAACTCTAATATAGATATATGCTAACAAGATGCCGACCCTAATATTTCAAACGTAAGTTGGGGGTGAAAATATGGTACACATTAATAATTTTCTTATTCCACTGACTTTCGTCGTTATTTATTGTTCTTTTTTTTATAAGATAGATCTGTCTATGGGTCATAGATACACGCGAATTATTTCTATTGAGAAATAAAAAAAAATCGTCTTAATTCATGATCCTTCGTTCTTTATAAAAAATTTTTTCTCGAATTCTGTCCCATATTGCTCGTGATCTTCATTTTTCATCCCTTTTTTGCCCAAAATTTCTCAACTGACACTTTTTTTCAATTTTTCAGTCCCTTTTATAAAGTAATTTATTCCTACTAAAGATTGATCTGTAAATGGCTTTTAACACTGTCATAGTTGTTTATTAGAATTATTCAACCCCTTGTTTAATATATTTCATTTCTTGTCAGTATTTGATCCCAATTTTCTTGTATGATCATTATATCATCTGCAAAAGTACATCCCCATACGAATATCCCCAATCAAATCTTGAGCATATTTATGCCTTTGCTTTCCCTTATATCAGACACCCTATATACATAGTTTAATTCAATGATGTTTTCATGATTGATTTTTTTTTATTTTTTTATCAATTTTGTGTACCAAATCTTTTGTTTTTTTTTTTAATTTATTGATTCAGTTTATCGGAATCGCGACGTTAATTAACTGAAAAATATATTTTCAATATTTAATTTTATTTTACGTATAAAAAAAACAACTTGAGAATAAAATATTTATGAGAATAAAAACCGTATTGAATTCAATTTCACACGATATCATGTAAAACTGTCAAATCAGGGTAGGAATTCTTCAAAAAAAAACCATTTTTAATAAAATAACCACTGTACAACCACCCTATTTCATATGGCTTTGTCATTTTTTTCGTTTATCTATTCTTCATCGAATCAGGTATATATATATATAAGGTCAGGTAAAGTCCGTTTTCACCCTTTACGTCTAAAAAAGTCAACTCGAAAACTTCCATAATGAACTTTATTGTTAATTCAACTCCAAGTTTTACTTTAAATGCGAAAAGCAGTTTGATAAGGGATAGGGTTGTTCGTAGATATCTACATTCTTTGATTATTTAAAACGTGTAAGAGATTATGAGAAGAAACCACCCGAAATAACGGTAACAATCAATATTTTATTCACGAAAAAAAGGTCGTAATGAAATTATTAGAGGGTTGCAGTAAATACCTCCCTTGTTATTTTGATTTCCAACCGATTTGTCATAGAAAAATGGAAATATTTCAGATGATAACTGACTTTTGAATGAAATCATGTTATTGTACTATGAAGATGGTCATAGACTTAAGAAATCAGTCCAAATGGACAAAATAAACGCATTAACGAGATAGCTCAAAAAAAATCACCTCGATCCATTTGTAATATCCACCCAAACCATCCAGGAGCATCCTCGAAAACCACGTTCTTTTTTATACAACCCTGCACGAATCTTTCTCTTGCTCTTCTATCAAAACGAAGCCCAATTAATTGTAAGTCTAATTAACTTCTCTATTTGTCTCAAGGTTAGCTGCGTCAAGTCATCTTCTGACCGTTTATCCACGCACAGCAACTCTTCCAGCTTGTCTATGCTCTTGTTAGGCTTGAACACCTGCAGGTCATCCGGCATCTCCACGCCCAGCAACTCTTTTAGTTTCTCTGAGCTATTGTTTTACCTGAACACCTAGACTTAAGCACCAGTAGATCATCGGGCATCTCCACGTCCAGCAACTCTTCTAGCTTCTCTAAGCTCTTGTTATGCTGGAACACCTGCAGGTCATCGGGCATCTCCACGCCCAGACACTCTACTAGCTTCTCTAAGCTCTTGTTATGCTTGAACACCTGTAGGTCATCAGTCATCTCCACGCCCAGCAACTCTACTAACTTCTCTAAGCTCTTGTTAGGCTTGAACACCTGCAGGTCATCCGGCATCTCCACGCCCACCAACTCCTCTAGCTTCTCTGAGCTTTTATTAGTGCAACTTTTTCTTCCGGAATTGCGCCTTCTATCAAAGTTACCTGTCCTTTGGAAACGACGGTAAACTCTGGAAACATCAGATTGACTCATATTCAGCGCGCTGGTCACTTTTTGCTGACACTGATCTTATCGCAATAGGGTGGTCAATGTTGCAAAGAAATTAATTTTTTACCAAATACGCCGGTTCTTATGCAGAGCACCATGGATAAATCTCTACCAAAACTAATTCGGACGCCTCTGATTCGAAGAGAACGAATTTCATATAAAAGGGACCAACTACGATGCGACATCAAAACCCTATTTTAATTTCAAATTGAATTTGCGACGGTGTATTTTCTAACACTTTGAAGATACGACTTCCTGCAGATCTGATAATTACGAGTTTTAAACTAAAATCTGTTTCTGAATCGACGTATCTGGAAGTGTCAGAAATATTTGTGAAAAGAAGATTTTATTTATGATTCATTCGTAATAAAAAATTACGTTATAGATATACAGAGCTAGTTACAGTTAAAGCTGAGACATCTTATTCTGTTTTGACTGCATTTACAACAATATCCAAGTGAAATGGCTACATTGGAATCTTAAAATTCGGCGAATTCGCGCGGTGCCTTTCATCTACTTTTGATAAATGAGGAACGTACATTTAAAGTTTCTTTTTTATCATAGCAGGCGGTTTTTTCAGTATTTCTTCCAAATAATTTCTAGGAAATTCTATTCATTTATTTATTTTTTTATGGAAATCTTTTGGATACATAAGGAATTTTCTGTAGCGCATTTTAGTCAGTTTATAATAAATAGTCGTAGTGAAAAGTAATCGAAAAATATAAATTAATTATTTAATTTAGTTAAGTGATAGTAATAAGTCAACTATTATGAGTTAGTTAAGTGTTTAAATGAATTAGAAAGAGTGTAAATAAATACGAAAAACATTACAATACTAAATTACCGAGTGTTTCGGAAAATTTTGATTCATGAGATTAATAGAAAAGGGTTGTTTAAGACAATTTGAAACAACGTTTGATGAACCAAGTCTTCTAAACATAATCTCACGAAAATTAGTCCAATGCTGTTAGACCTAGTGAGAGGGAAGGCTTATTTATACTTGGATATGGCTTCTTCTCCATTAAGGTCAATTTTTGTTTCAGTCATAATCGCTCAAATGGATCCAGACGTTTGCAAACAGAAATCTAAACCTCCACGTCAGAATAGGATTTATGGAATGTTAGATGTGGTCAGTACGGATCTTGATAGCTCAAATGATCAAAAAATTTGGGACATTTGAGATGTGGCTCTATAGAAGCATCCTGAAGATATCCTGAACTGACAGCATCGATTTTTTCTTGTATAAATTCATCCTGTATCGAAGTGCGATTACGATTGATCAAGATAAGTCATTAAAAATGTCAAACATCACGATTACAATCTTTCAGATTTGACATATTCAAATCATTGTTACCATATCTCAAAACTTAATTCTATATTATTAAAATTAGTATACAAATTACGTGCTTTCCTTCATTGAAGTGTATTTTATAATTATCAGTTATTCCCTTAGGATTTGCCCTTTCACATTTTATGATCATTTGTTGTATTACCAACTTAAAATGAAAAGTAAAGCTTAGATACCACACGAAACTAAAAACTTACTATTTACTATTTCCAAGACGCAACTTCACATAATAATCAAACTTTTTGAGAAAATAAAAAAAATTAATCATTTAATACGCGATCGTCTTAATTAGATATTTTTTGTTGCCTTTAAAAGACAGTAACCCCGTTATAAAGAAGACAGTGACAATCACTCAAAAAACAATTAATGTTTGAACACACTTAGGGATAATTATATTTCAAGTTTACACCACTTCAGGCGTTTATCATCCTTGTTCGACTGTTTCATATTCTCGATGAGATATATGAAACAGCGCGCCTGTCAAAAACAAGTGACAGTATAGAAAAGCAGTCGCTTTGTATTAAAATCCCCGCTTTAAAATTGATATTTGATCTGAGAAAACAGAGCCGCTCGGAAATTATTTACGAGAACCGATATTAAAAATATCATTTAATACATAAGAAAATATAAATAATTTATTCTCTATTAAATCACATCTTTCCAGCTCTTAATTGATAATGAATTGTTTTATTTTGGTTTCGTCATTCCTCTTCGAAAAAACTAATGGAGCAGTAAAAACATCGAATCAATGGTGATCCTCCAAACACTCCTTATTTGGAGAGGTCAACGTTTTTCTACACATCTCGATGCTTTAAATCACATGTTTTGGAGGTACCTCGATCGGAATTGAGAAAATACTTTGTCAATTGATTCAAACTCATGCAAGAATGTATTGATATTAATGGAGAAGATTTTGAAAAATGATAAAACCTCGTGGTAATTAACTAACTCCAATTATATGTTAATAAAGATCTTCCCCAAGTCTAAATGGTATATAGATGGTTCGAAGCTAGCATTAGAGTTGATCTGGAAATTTTTGAACTCAATTGCATGCTCTCCATGAGAAAACGACTCATTATTCTTCATGTAGAGTTGATATCAATAAACATAAACTCAAGTTTGTATAGAAACCTCTCCAGTAAACATATTAACGTTCTATTCGATAACCAAGTGCTCTTGAAGGCACTAAAGACTATTCATTGAACGTTATTTAAACAATTTTTGACCCCAAGAAGATATAAGACGCAAGAATCTAATTAATAGTTTACCAGGTGAAATTGAGAGTCCTACTTTAAATATTGTAGCTAAACGAGCGGCAGTTGCAGTACATAAATTAAAAAGTAAAAGGTTCTGCTTGTACCTGACAGATTCAGATCGTTTGCAGAAGGTGCGCATCTATATATCACGGATATATATTAAAGCTAGTACACTTTGGTGTTCAATTTTACCACAATCCCACCGCTAAAAACTAATTTCCAATTTATAGTGGAAACTTTAAATAAAATTATTGTAACAATGAAGCAAATTATTCATGACCTCTGGAGATGTGCAGTTAAATTCTTCGTCTTGTTCTCCATCCATTTTCTTGTTATTCTCAAGGAAAACTTTGAATTATTTCATATTTGACGTATTAACTAATAAAAATTTTAATATCACAAGAAACGAAAGGAAAAAACACAGTTAAGAAGGATAATCTAAGTTAAAAGGATGTGTTAAGGCTTACCAAGGTCGAGTACCAATAAAAACTGCAAAGATGGAAGATATTGAAAAACTGAGAGCCTAAATTCCAGACGAGTATCGAGGATTTTGCGAAAAAATTTCTGACTGATTTCAAGAGATTACCAACGATTTCGATGTTGAAGAAACGAACGATGATCCATAAACCAGAAATATAACCTCAAATCCACATCTTTGATTCGTTTTTTCCTCTTTCAAACTCATTTAAGTAGATTTTACTGTTTTTAGTAAATTGTAAACATTACAATAAAAATAACAGTTTTTATTTGAAATTTAATGGATTTTTATCCTCTTGCAACTTGAATCCTGTGAAATATTTTGATTTGAACAGTTTTTTTGTCTTATTTCTCACAAGTTGAATCATCATTACGTCGAAATTAAAAATTAATCACAAATATTTTGTTTAGAACTAGATAATCCGCTAATTGACCATTGTTTGCAATTACTAATAATCTAATAGTTAGTCAGGTGTATTGCGAAACAAAACTACTAATTTTCTGAATGAAAAATTTCTTTTTCTTGTCTATATAACGTTGAAAATCAGTGGTACAAATGAAGTGTCTACAAAAAAAATATTAAAAAGTAGATGATAAAATCGAAAGCGAAAACATTCACAAAAGCGAAAAGATTATGTTGGAAGAAGCGTTGCCAACGTTATAAAGAGACTGGATCCTTTTATAATCGACCTGGAACAGCATCAGCATGAACTATTAACTTTAATCCTCCCTAGCAGATTTTTTAACGTTCTATATCAAATGGTGGATTCATGGAAATGTCTATACACTAATATTTATACTGTAAACTACGAGCGCTGCATTTGATTGACGCTTGTACGTATTATCTGTCGTACGTGTACAAGGGGATATTTAAAAACGCGGTACTAAATCTTCTATAACATATAACAACGTCAGAAAATTTTATATTTTATAATTTTTTGTAATTGTTGGTTATTAGTAATGTAGAAGAGAAAAACTAAGAACACGTGTATAAGAAGCACCCCAAAGCTCGAAAAGTTATCCTAAAAAACATGATAGGGGCGCTGGTAACAAAGCCGCTCCCTCAATTATTAACAATTTGCGCTCCTCTTCTGTAATAGCTCGCTTAGATGAAAGTGCACTCATCGAGTGTTCTCCGAACGGCAGACAAATGAACGCTGGCTGCTTCGCAGATTGCGTTTAAACGTTTAAATGCATATGGCAGTGAAGAGGTTTCATTTTCGGTTTGTTAATTTTGATCATTTTGTTTTCCCCCGTTCGAAGAGATTTCCCTATTGCATCTAAGTACACCCCATACGTTACCCATATTAGCACGCTTTAACCGATGTTTGAAAATCTCGTATTATTTGGTTGGATGGCTCGAGTTATGGAAACATTCAATATTATAACGAATACCCAGGTTTTATTAATTAAAAAATATTGTAATTGAAATTGCCTCAATCCTAATGAATTTTCTCAATCTTACTATCCATATAGAATTTTACGATGGGCCCAGTAAAGGTCCAGACTTGATTCAACCACGTACAACTCTAACCCTAGCTTGAAATCCGTTATTTTCCAGACCTGGTGGGAATCTGGGATGTCTATAAGATGGTTAACCAGAGCTCAGCCAGGCTTGAGTAGCTATAGAATGTCCGGGTTTAAGTTACCCAGACTTCAAAGAAGCCATTATTGGTTTGCCAAGGCTGGGTTTCCCCAAGCTAAGCCCCGTCGTTCAAGTCTTGCGCCTCTTACATGGGTATAAATTCCTGTTCAACACGCCGGGTTTCCCAGCGTTGGTCTAAGATAAGCCCCGTCATCGTTTTCCTTAGAATAAGATAATTTTTTAGATTAGACGATAGAAAACCATAAATGGTACATTTTCTACTTTTCAGTTTTCATTATTTTACTATTTCATGATCGTTTCTTTCGGGATATTAAACCACACTTCCTCTATTACAACGGGATCGACTTTTGGGTAGAAAGTCCAACACGAATTCTCCTTTTTAGCAAACCCCATCGGATTTAGGTCAGGACTGTATACTGGTCACTCCATAACCCGAAAACCGACTTTTGCAATGTAATTTTGCACGATTTTGGCATTGTCATGCATGCATCAGCCGTTAAATCTCTTCGTCGGTGAATACGGTCGCCTCTACAAATGAACACAGGCTCGGTTCGTGTTTCTATAGAAATTGCACCTCAGATAATGCAGAAACCAACTTCGTTCTTTACAGTAAATTGCTCTCTTGGTCTTCGGTATCTCCCTTCTTCAGTTGATACCATGGATTTATATTCTGGTTTCATCGGTCCCGTCTGAGCTAGAGTCATGATTTGATTGAATTATGAAGGGTGGTGAAGAGGTTAATCTGTCATCTATTACACGTTTTTTTCCATGACTTGCTCAAACTCAAAATTCAACACATATTTGAAAATAAAAATCAATGCTGTTTCATATTCTTACAAGAAAATTATTAATGACCTCTGGAAATGTGCAGTTAAATTCTTCGCCTCGACTTTCATCCATTTTCTTGTATTTTCAACGAAAACTTTGATTTATTTCATATTTAACGTATTAACAAATAAAAATTTAAATGTTTCAATGAATCTAATTAATTCCCAGTCGATGAATACGTAGGTATTCGAAAGATCGAAAATCTATTAAAGTTAGTACATTTTGGTGTTTAATTTTGCCACAATCCCACCACTAAAAACTAATTTCCAATTTATAGTGGAAAATTATGGTAACAATCAATGAACGTCCACTCTATTTGCCTGATTTAGGAATTTCAGGATGTCTAATTAAATATTAACCTGAAAAAACATTTACGTGGATGAATAGTCCATTGATATGGAGATATAAATAAAATAATTTCCTTTGTTTTTTCTCAAAATATATAGTTTCGTCTGAATATATATTTTGATTTATATTAACAATTTATAGCTTAATCAAAGTACCACAAATATACTGTTTTGTATTAAGGCGATTTCTCAGGCGTTTTATACAGGAAATAATTCAGCAATGGAATCATTGCATGCGGAAATTCGCCACGGGAACTGTATATATAAGTCAAAAATATCTATGTAAACGCGAACCTAGTTTACATACGTTTGCTCCCTTTGAAACAATAAAGTCTCGTGTCATAAATATCTGCAGGCCATCGTACGAGATATTCTCGCTAGCAATATGGTTTCTAGCTTCTGTATTATTCAGGAAGAGGGGCGGAATATACCAAAGAATTGTTGAATTAATACAAAAGACAATATTTTATGAAACATTTATAATTAATAAACTAGATGATGCGAAGTTAGTAATGTATACCGGGTAAACAAGGATTCACAAAGTGGTTAATTTATACGAGGACGAGTACCTGGTCCAACAAAGAAAACACAAATTTTGCTCAACGATGTCCAATTACTTCGATATATCCTGTTTGTTGGAAAATCTTTGCACACCAAGCTATTTTTTCAAGTCTAGAAACGGAAAATGATCCAAGGGGGATAAATCTGGCGATTTCGATGCATGCAAACTTCAATTTATCAATTTTGGATATTGCAATAACGGATCTGTTAGCTGGTGCAGTATCTTGATGAAACAACTTTTTTTTAGCCAAATGCGGCCGTTTTTGCTTGATTTCTTCGCTGAATGATAGTTTTTCCTTTTTCAAAATTGTACCACACGCATCCCACAAAACCTTGCCTACAAGTGGAACAGTTTTTGTTGATTTTCTTTAACATTTCTTCTAACAAGTCTTCACTTCATTTGGTCGACCACTGTGCTGCTGGTCTTCACATAACGTACAGTCTCGTCTAAACTATGCTACACAATATTTTACTGTTGATAACAAAGGATCAGTCTCACTTAGAGTGGAATCTAGTTCAGCTTCTATATTGGTTGATGGTAATGATGACCAAAGAAGTGTTCACTATTGGTGGCTGCCAACCAAAAATTAAACAACGTGGCGTCTTATCCAAGCAGCTACCGCCATCTTTAGGTCAGGCCAGGTACTTTTGGGACTATTTTCGTAAATTAGTTCTTCAGCAGAGGATATGAACTAACCCTTAAATTTATCTAGAGTCACTGTGGTTGTGATTGGTTATTTATAGAGTCATGTGACTGAATTGTGATAGTTTTTGCAATTTTTGTTTCAAAAATAGTTTTTTCTACATTATAAATAATAAAATATTCAAAATTGTACACTGGAAACTATTTAAATGATATTAATTTTTAAATTTATTCAAAATTTTATAAATTTTCATGTTATGCTAAATAAAAATCATTTGATGACTATATTTTGTTATTTACTTAAATTATAGTCAAAAAATTTTATTTTTTATTTAGCTTATATCGCATATTTTGTGAAATTTTTCAAATTTATTCAGTAATTATTTTAAAAAACTATATCTAGAATATAATTCTCATAATTTTTGTAAATAATCTGACTTAAAAAAAAAACAGAGATGTCGAATTTTTGATTTTATATCTAGAAAAACATGATTATAAAAAAAGTTTTCTAATTTTGGAAATTCTCATTTAAAAATTGCCATTTTTCACTATGACCTGAGATTTCTGAGTTTTAAGATTTCTTAAACTTTTTAAAGATCGAATTAGTCATCGATTGATATAGAAATCGATTTTTTTTGCTCTTTACTACGTTTGATCATCAATTAATTAATTAATTAATCAAAATTAAATGGATTCTAACAAAGGAAGTTGTATAATTAGGAATCAAACTAAACCAAAAAGGAATATGAAAGAAATAAACGTTTTTATCACCTTGAGAAAGATAATTGATGATGTAGGATTCAGTAATATTGTAAAAACATACGAAAAAAGCAACAAACAAGATTCAGTTTATCTTTCTAAATGTTCTTGATTTTGGGTCTCTTCTGTTTGAAAATCAGTTTTATTTTAATAATTTTTGAAAGATGAAGATGTAAAGAGAAGTCGAAATGTCTAATTTTGTCTTTCAAAAATTATTTTAAAACTAATTTTGAAACAGAAGAAACCCAAAATCAAAAAGATTTAGATGCATTGATATATCAAAAGGTCTAAGAAATAAGAAATTGAAGAAAATAAAAATGTATGTAATATAAAACTAAGTGAAATGCTGGGAAACGTCACAGAAAAAGTTAAAAAACTTTATTCTCAGCTCAAAATGAATTTGATTTATCCATTCACTGCCCATTATTCCATTTTTTTTATATAAAATATTCTTGCGCAAATGTGTTTTCTACTTCAGTTGTGTTCGTTGTTGTTTTATGGTTTTCTTCACTTGGTCTTCCATTAATATCTTTCTTTGAAACCGTAGAGTGTTATTCACAATGTTATACATACACAGCTAGTACGAGGAAGGTCCCAAAAGTACCTGGTTTGACCTAGACCTAGACCACAATCTATACAGTTTCAAGTTTGAAGACTGTACGTTGTTTAGTCTTCGTTTGGTAGAAAGTTTTCAGTGAATTTGTAAACATCTAAAAAATTGGTCATCGTTTTGTGATACAATATTTTTATTTGAAAGGCTTTAGTCCAACCAATGTAGAAGCTGAAGAATATTGGATAGCAAAGTTTAAATGAGACCGTACAGAACGTACGTGAAGACCAGCAGCGCAGTGGTCGACCAAATGAAGTGAATATTCCAAAAATGTTGAAGAAAATCCACTGGATGGATACTGGATGATCGTCCACTGAAAATGGCATTCCGAAAAGTGTGGTACATCGCAAATTAACTGAAAATTTGGACATGAGAAAGCTGTACGCCGCGTTTGTTTACAGCGTCTTGGAAGATGTTTCCATCAAATCTTTGGCGATGTTTTACAACGTTTTATAACCGTGGATGAAACTAGGGTCCATCACTGTACACCCCAAATCTAAGAACAATCAAAACAATGAACTGAAAATGGAGATTCGACTCCAAAGAAGGTAAAGACTGTTCCATCTGCTTGGTGTCCGTTTTTGTTAAAGCGCGTGTGATAATTTTCATCGACTATTTTAGAAAAGCAAAAAACTATCAACAACGATAATTACAGCAACGTTTGAGCGAAAAAATCAAGTAAAAACTTCCGCTTCCGGCTAAGAAAAAAATGTTGATTCACCAAGAAAATTCACCAGCTACACATTCAGCATTTTTTGAAAATTTGTATCGAATTGGCTAAATTTCTTGATCGTGGTTGTCTTAATGCAACTCGTAGCGATCTAATTTTGATTTAACCAGGTAAATTTTCAATTATTTCCACAATTAATGACGTGAAAGTTAATTTTTACTATTTTTTTATCATTAATCCATCACTCTACCATTTTATCAACGAACGTTTCTAACACACAAATCAAAATGCAAGATGATGAATGATTCGGTAAATCGGTTTTCATTGATATTTATAACATAAATTAATACGTATCGGGAGGCATCTTATATAAATAGTGTAATAGTTGAAAAAAATACATTTTTAATATACAGATTGATTTAAGTTTAAAAGATGGAAAAGACCGATATCTATAAAAAAAGAAGTAACCTATGCCGAACGCGTATATCCCTGATAATCCTCTTTTTATTACAAGGAAAACAAAAAAATCGTATCCTCAAAGGCGATAAAAGCGAGAGCAGCCGTTTTTGAACGTATCAAATAACGAAAAGTTCACGCCCATATACCGGCAATTCGAAAAAGTCGATATATACATATAATTTAACTCCTATTTTAATGTTTGTTTAAATTGAAATGGTAGAAAAAAAGACGATAAATCTCGTTAAATAAAAATTTCATGGGTGAGTGTTACGAATTTTCGTGGTCTTGATGTTCCTGCCGACTGTAAAGGGTGTCCGCCGTATAAGATATCGAAATATCTAACAGAGAAACTATGTTAGAGAAATGAAATACGATGCAGTTTGTAAAATCGAACACATTGCGTTTTATAGCAGTGATATTTATATGATAAATGGGCCATTTAACACGGGATTTCTTTCAGTTTCCAACTTACAAACTGGTACTTAAAAACGGGGGAATAACTTTCGAAAAAATCGTCTCGTGATACAAATTGATTGGAAAATTGTACGAGGATGTTTAGCTCAATATTTTTTTGTATAATCAAAAAATTATTTCAAAATTTATCTCTCCATTCATCCACCTACCAAAAACCTTGGAGAAAAGAGTTTTAAACAAAAATTGAGGCTCATAAAAAGCTCTACAAAAAAGGTTATATACATTTTTTATGTAAATATATTTTTCTGGATGTTATAATTCAAATATGATTCGAATTCGTTAATTTTTTCGTGGTTCCTTAATCAATTTGAATTCTGTCGAGACCTTTTGATTCACAAAAGTCAAAAGAACAGATTTAAATATCGATCGAGAATTGGAGCCCCCAGATTTTACCTTAATTAGAGAAGATAATACCTAAAAGGATTTGCCTTCAGTCTCCTTCAAATTTTCATTAAATATCTCCAAAAATATTGATTTTAGAAAAAAAAGTTTTAAACAAAAATTGAGACACAAAAAGCTCTACAAAAAAAGTTATATACATTTTTTATGTAAATCTATTCTTTTGGCTGTTATGGATCAAAATATCATAGTATTTGAACCGATAGATCACCTACCATCAGTTTAAAGTCATTTCTGGACATTTCGAGAAGTTTTTCAAACTTCGTAGCTGAGTTTTCGGCTTGGAGTGTCCCTTTAATAAGATCCCGTTTCATCCCTTAGTCATTCAATGAGTTTGTTGATGATGTGACATCTCTATGACCCACAGAAAGGCTCTGATCCAAAATACGGTCTCACTTCAGCTTCCTCACTAAATTATCACTCCTTTAGGTTAAGTAGCGCCTCTAAGGCTGAATTTTGAGGTCAGGTGAAGCAATAATTGGAAATTTCTCAACGTCGACTTCAAATTTTGGCATCGTTTCAGTTAAAGACCGATTTTTTCACCATTCCAATAACCGTATGAAACTTTTTTCAAAATCCTCAATTGAATTTGTCGATATAGTCGATATTGAAACAAATATTTTAGTTGTCGAATGGGTACGAAAGTTTTACTAATAATTTTAGAATAATTACAAATTATTCCAAGTAGGGAAACCGAAAAAATTGAAAAGAAAAGTGAAATTATCGGGGATGAGTATACCACAAAAAAGGAATAAAAACGGCAAAGATCTAGCGAAATCTTCCGAAAATCTCAACATATGTAGTGACACGTTGTTAGAAACATCTGCCAAAACGTCCAATTCAGGTAAACTACCAATAATTTTGGTACTTCTGTTAAATCTGTTTGTCTATTAGTTTGAAATGTGACTTTTCTACCCCAAAACTTATATATAATTTTTATTTTATTGGAAACAATCTATTTCACCTTATTTTGTATCAAATTCAACATTTTTCGTTTTCGTAATTATAACAAGCGAAGGAAATTTTATATCGGAAATGAACTACAGGGTGTTTTGATTAAAATAAAAAGCAGATTTTGTCGAATTGTATATTTGATCGCGTTTTTTTCTTTTTTCATTTTTTCGTTGTTTATTTTTAGTTCCTGACGATTTAACGGAAGCGGATTCTTCGACTTCATCGTATAAAATGCACAATATTTTGAAATATTAGTCAACAAAAATCATAATATACAGAAGGTTTAGGAAAAAAAGTGTTCCAGTCTCAGAAACAGGTGGAACATCGGAAAATATTACGGTTTCTTTGAAAAATGTTCGTAACCCAACTGTATTCAATATAAATTCACACATATGGATTTTATTTAACCTACTGGTAATATAATAATGAAATTTCATACGAATAATGCTTCATGCTGATACATTGCATACAAAGTTCCATCTTTCACTACCAAGATTAAAAGGAACTTGTAGATAGCTCGTTATAGCGTAAACCGCTAGAAAAGAAGCCAAACTATAAGTTTGTCTCACCTAACAGCATTGTCAACAGTCGCAGCACCTTAATAATCTTATTTGCACAACACTCGTACCTACTATAAAAAATCATTTTCCATAAAGATGCCCATCGTAAAATGTCCTATAAGTCCCTCGCAAAATCAATTTACCTCAACAGATGTTGGTCTATTCAAACGTTTTAATTTACGCCCTGTAGAGGAAATTTTCACTTTATCGAGACCTTCCACAAAACTTAAACATTCCACTTGTCCTACCAAGAATCAACGTATTGAATTCAACTTAAAGTGTCTGTTTTATCACCACAACTCGCTTTTCCTTATCAATCTTTTTCTGTGATTTTCCCTTATCAAGTTGTTGTTAATTCTTCTTCTTCCTTGTCTTCAATACATATCTTCCATGATCTCTTATTCTTTTTAATTCCTTTCTTTTTATCTGTCCAATATTTGATGTTGGGTGTCTTTTATTTCGCCGAATTATCCAAGTTATCGAAATTATAAAAATTTTTATCAATTTCTCCAACGAATTACATAAATTTTTTTCTTTAATGATACAAGAAACTATAAGTTAATTTTCTTATTAGTTACGAGTCAAGTTATGGGTCGTATCTTTAGCGGAATTTAATTAGAGTTAATTAAGTGAGTGAAGTCTCGTATTTGCTACGAATTATTATTAAAGTCGTTCAGGATATCCCAAGTTGGCACCACTTGTCTCCTCAATCTTTAGGGGTCGTTCTTTATTTTAACTACACCCCGTCATCACTAAAGTCGGTCTTAAATTCGTAAAATTTTAATTTTAACTTTCATCATCGCTATCCTAATATCTCGGGCGCATTTAATTGAAATTTGTTTGTTTATTATAACAAGTTTTAATGTTAATCAACAAATTTTATTGTTTCATCCTGTACGTAACGTATCGATGTAAATTTCCTCGTTCCGTACATGTCAAATTGATAGTCTTCGGTCTAGTTATAATGTCTATAATATAGAAATGTAATTTGGGATGTGTAAGACGAATAGGTCACGTGATCGCGTGTCTAAGTTTCATTTTCAAGTGGAAATCAACTATCTAATTGGAATTTGTTTATTTCGAAGTGAATCGCGCGCCATTCTAATTTAAAACTTAATTTCTAGCTTATTTTATAGTTCGTTAAGTATACAGACAAGAACCTGATGTAATAATTAACGAATATCACATGTCCGTTACCTATAAAAGGGACATGTCGCTCTAAAATCTCAATTAATGATCCTTCTAACAGTACCAAATCTGTATAAGATGTTCCACCTTACAACGTGATGGATCCTTCTCCATAAATTGATTTTGCAGCCTCTATTTCATAAATATTTTGATGTATCTTCGGCTCTAATTCCAGCAGTTCTTGAAACTTTTATCATAGTTTGTAAAATTAGAAGCTTCGTAAAGCTTGCAGTCTCAAAAATATATTATTTTTGAGGTCTATCATATCTTTCGGTCTCTCTACATCGTTTTCTTTGTATATTATATATGAAATCTAGTCTCGATATAGCTGTAACGGCAGGGTGTTCTTTGGGAAGCTACTTCGATTCTAATTCCAGCAGTTCTTGAAACTTTTATCATAGTTTGTAAAGTTACGAGCTTCGTAAAGCTTGCAGTCTCAAAAATCTATTATTTTTGAGCTCTATCATATCTTTCGGTTTCTCTATATCTTTTTCTTTGTATATTATATATGAAATCTAGTCTCTATCTAGCTCTAGCTGCAGGGTGTTCTTTGGGAAGCACTTCGGCTTTAATTCCAGCAGTTCTTGAAACTTTTATCGCAGTTTGTAAAGTTACGAGCTTCGTAAAGCTTGCAGTCTCAAAAATCTATTATTTTTGAGCTCTATCATATCTTTCGGTTTCTCTATATCTTTTTCTTTGTATATTATATATGAAATCTAGTCTCTATCTAGCTCTAGCTGCAGGGTGTTCTTTGGGAAGAACTTCGCCTTTAATTCCAGCAGTTCTTGAAACTTTTATCGCAGTTTGTAAAGTTACGAGCTTCGTAAAGCTGGCAGTCTCAAAAATCTATTATTTTTGAGCTCTATCATATCTTTCGGTTTCTCTATATCTTTTTCTTTGTATATTATATATGAAATCTAGTCTCTATCTAGCTCTAGCTGCAGGGTGTTCTTTGGGAAGCACTTCGGCTTTAATTCCAGCAGTTCTTGAAACTTTTTACGCAGTTTGTAAAGTTACGAGCTTCGTAAAGCTTGCAGTCTCAAAAATCTATTATTTTTGAGCTCTATCATATCTTTCGGTTTCTATATATCTTTTTCTTTGTATATTATATATGAAATCTAGTCTCTATCTAGCTCTAGCTGCAGGGTGTTCTTTGGGAAGAACTTCGCCTTTAATTCCAGCAGTTCTTGAAACTTTTATCGCAGTTTGTAAAGTTACGAGCTTCGTAAAGCTTGCAGTCTCAAAAATCTATTATTTTTGAGCTCTATCATATCTTTCGGTTTCTCTATATCTTTTTCTTTGTATATTATATATGAAATCTAGTCTCTATCTAGCTCTAGCTGCAGGGTGTTCTTTGGGAAGAACTTCGCCTTTAATTCCAGCAGTTCTTGAAACTTTTATCGCAGTTTGTAAAGTTACGAGCTTCGTAAAGCTTGCAGTCTCAAAAATCTATTATTTTTGAGCTCTATCATATCTTTCGGTTTCTCTATATCTTTTTCTTTGTATATTATATATGAAATCTAGTCTCTATCTAGCTCTAGCTGCAGGGTGTTCTTTGGGAAGCACTTCGGCTTTAATTCCAGCAGTTCTTGAAACTTTTATCGCAGTTTGTAAAGTTACGAGCTTCGTAAAGCTTGCAGTCTCAAAAATCTATTATTTTTGAGCTCTATCATATCTTTCGGTTTCTCTATATCTTTTTCTTTGTATATTATATATGAAATCTAGTCTCTATCTAGCTCTAGCTGCAGGGTGTTCTTTGGGAAGCACTTCGGCTTTAATTCCAGCAGTTCTTGAAACTTTTATCGCAGTTTGTAAAGTTACGAGCTTCGTAAAGCTTGCAGTCTCAAAAATCTATTATTTTTGAGCTCTATCATATCTTTCGGTTTCTCTATATCTTTTTCTTTGTATATTATATATGAAATCTAGTCTCTATCTAGCTCTAGCTGCAGGGTGTTCTTTGGGAAGCACTTCGGCTCTAATTCCAGCAATCTTGAAACTTTTATTACATCTTGCAGTCTAAGCATTGAGAATCGACTTTATATTTCATATCTCATGGTTTTTTAGATTTTTTGAGATCTCGCCTTTCCATAAAAAGTCGTTTTTATCCTGGATTATAGAATTTTACAACGTGTTCTCTATTTTTTTTTTTTGGTCATCATGTATATCTAGAACTATTGGACTCCGAAGTGTGTTTTAGTATCACTTATGGGAGATTATCTTTTATCAGCGATCTTTCAATCTCTGCGGGAAATAGAGTAACGTCGCTTATAGGGGGTGACAAAACGATGGATCCGACTAACCGATACATAGAAAACAGCTTAATCTTAACGATTATCACGTAATTTAGTATTGTCATAAAGTAGTAGATGATTTTTGTATTAAAATCAGATATCATTAAATTAATTTAAACTTCAACTCATATTTGATCTAAATTAGAATTAAATTCCAATTGTCCTTTGTATAATAATGTACGTTCGACGACTATGATTGAGTAGACTGTTTACGTGACTACATCGAAGAGCTAATGACTTCGAGCACTGTCTCCCCGTGGTTTTGTTAAAGGACACTATGTCCCTAATGTCCTTACGTATCGTGCTGATTTCAGGAAACGATACCAATTTTTTTATGGTTTATATTCCATGCACTTCTTTAATAACTTTTATGTTATTCTTTACGAACTTATTTTTCTTTGCGCACTATGTTTTGATGATGATTTATTCAAGGTGGTTTTACGATCGTCAACAGAGGCGTACGGAAAAAATTTATAATCCAAAAACATCAAGATAACCAAGATATTTCTTAGTACTTCTACAGCGAGAAAAGGAAGTTTGGAATTAAAAAAAAAACCCTGAAAACGACAAATTAACATTTAGGGGTTGCAGTGGGCTAAAGAACATAAAAATTTGATGTATGAAGAGTGGGAGAAAGTTTAGGAGGAAAATCAAAACGACATCGATCTTAAATATTCCTCGAAGCTGTAAAAAAAAATTTTAAATGTTTAGAGATTAATAGTTACATGAAATATTGGAAAAAAACGTAAATAAACTCAATATATTTCGAATAACAAAGAAGTGGCTTAGATTTTGAAAATTTTCCAATAATTAAAACATAAAACAGCGAATTAACTAAATTACTCATCATTGAACGTTGTTTTGAATGACGTTCATTACTTTTCGAAACATCTAGACAAAAAATTTTATTTGAAATCGGTAATCAATTCGAATTAAAAAGATTTTTATAACTTTAACTTAAACCTTGATTAGTTTATGGTTTTTTTTCACATTTTGCTTTTCGAATAGCCCCTTAAAAGTTATTTGGACATAAATGGCGGGGTCATTTTTTGTTGACGTTTTTTTATAGAGAAATGTTTTGTTACTCAAACTGAATCTTGACGTTTGAGAGACTCTAATAAAAGAATTTGTCCTTTATCTATAATCTCTAGCGACTCAGACTGATATGTTTCTAGAAATTCTAATTATATGCACAATTCATATTTTTTTCTGTTGATTTTTTCTATTTATATCTTGAATGAGTGCCTGCGTATATTACGTCTCGTAGGGGTAATTTGAGACTTCGATATTAAATCCAACACACCACCGAAACGAATTGATTTTTCTAAAAGTACATCTGTCAATTTTAAATGAAAAACTTATCGGTTTCCGTTAGAAAGAATTTTTCGTAAAATACGTCACTCATTAAAATTTGAAAGATTTTCAGTACATGACTTTTTACTTAGCGATGGGCCGCTATCAGAATGTGTTCACACACTGTAAACCTCCTCCTCTATACGCTATAAGTAATTTTTCATGGAGGATATGATTCTGGCAGCACCCAATTTAGACACGATCCCCGTCGGTAATTTCGGGAACAGGACACGTGGCTAAAGTATTAAGAAACCGAGTTTAGTTCCTGTCATTTCACACACTACGGCGAAAATTGTTTGATGGGCACAGAAACGCGATCACCCCAACGATTATTACCGCACGGGCTCCTCTATCCGACAATTATAACATTGTCTCACTTCATTCTACGAGAAAACGAAGGATTTTTAATTAATAATTTTTCATTTTTATATAAAAACAAATTTATAAGAAAATATACTTGATAAAACCATTTCCAAATCCCTCCTTACGAGTTGATGTTAATATTGACAAAAAGGTCCATTGACTTCACGGTCTTTAATATTCGTCGAGGCTTAGCCAGGAAGGTAGTTGTTTTCTCCTTCGAAGAACGACAGAATATATTATCGAAATATTAATTCTTTTGACATTGTTCTTGCGGATTTTCATACAGGTCATGATCTCAACACCCAACTGACGAATTTGTGATGATGTTTCCTATTTTATATCCAGACAGGACCAAATCCGGAGCTATACCACCAGTTCTTCCAGATTTTCGTTACTTTAAGGTCAAGCAGATCGCTACTATTCCAATTGCATATCTAGAGAACATCAATTGACGTCAAACTCTTCTGAAGTGATGTCCATCGATGGTGACTCAATTTATTTAGAAATTTGGTATGTTAGACTCCGTCAAAAAAGCGATTGGTGGGGATTCCCCATATTTTCGTAGCTTCAGTCCAACGTTGATAATATAGATCAGTAAACCACCCAGTGATCTTTTTTTATATAGCCTTCAGTTTAAACAGACTGATAATAACTTTCTCTATGATCTCGGTGGTTACAAATTCCTCCTTGCGAGCCTTTGGGGATATTAATATTGACAAAAAGGTCGATTGACGTCACGCTCTTCAATATTCCTCGAGGCTTAGCCAGGAAGGTAGTTGTTTTCACCTTTGAAGAACGACAGAATATATTTACGAAATATCAATTTTTTAGAGATTGTTCGTATTCTATTAAAGTATATATATATATATATATATATATATATATATATATATATATATATATATATATATATATATATATATATATATTGAATAATTTTCGAGACATGTAACATCTGGAGTGAAGACAATTGAAAGAAATTTAAACGGTTGAACTCGAAGTAAATATTTGCGTCGAAAGAAAGAAGACAACGTTAAATTTAACATGTCCGCGGCATACCTAATTTCTCGGAATAAATAAAACGGAAACAAGATATGATTCTAAATATGACAAAAGGTTCAGGTTCTCTTCTTTGGTTTTATTTTCAACACACAACACACTCGCCCTGCAACGAGCCACGAACGCAACGCAACATTGATCAAAAACAAAGGTCGTAAATCTACACAGCTATTAACTATTGATGAAAACGATTTTCGGACGTGACTTTGAAGGAATTCTCTTTCGAACGGCCTCCGTTTCCAGTCGAACTCAATGTTATAAGCGATCCTTCGACTACAAATATATTCATGCTTAATTACTTAAACAAATTATATGTGCACTAACAGCTATTCATTTTTTTTCTGTTTCTTCTTCTTGTTCTTCTCCTTCCTATTTCAAGATTCGTTTTTGTCTAACTTGAGTGACAAAACAAACACGATTTTCAATAAAAGAGGTTCCGTGCATCGAAATATTATAATAAATATTAAAATGTTTTCATTTCTTTTTTATAATAAAAAAATTTGGAGTTGAAAGACCACGTACATTGAAAACCATAAATAAGTTTGAGGTTAGGGATAAAGATACAACAAATAATATTTCAAATAAACATAGAAATTCCTGTTTTTCCTCAAAGACTCATTAATATAGATCTGGTGCATCGCGACACCCCTTTATAACAAGGAAAACATGATCTAACCCCGTTAGACGTTCTGTGCTTTAGAATATAAGAGATAAATATGATTTGAAACGATAAAGAAAGCTTTTATCGAAAGGTATCAGCATAAAGCACTCACGAAGGTTTTTTTCAAAATCTAGGAAATTAATACTGGTGGATATGTAGATCTCCCATAGCCTACCCACTAAACCGCCATCTTCTATCATCTCCATCCAACCAGGGGCTATCTTAATATTACTTCTGGTTGGTGGAACTGTCCGTGATACGTTTATACTAAAACATCGTCAACTGTCTACATTTATTTGCCCAAGAATTCTCTCTACATTATGCAGCATCACCTGGATGATATTACCAACATTTTTTCTATTTACCTCCTCTCTTAAACACCTCCACTAAGAAATTGTAATCGACATCATTTGAGTCCTTTCCTCAATACGTACACTCTGGTGTTTGTACTTCATTATCGTCTTCAGAAACTGAAGGTAAACTTTACCATTGTGAAGCTGGATAGGAGTTGACCACTCCAAACTTTCTTTCGGTCCACTGTCTAAGAACTTCTCCACGTCCGTGTTGGTCTAGTCCGAACTGCTTCTGAGTATCCTTCTAGGAGATCCACTAGGACAACGTGTAGGAGATGGCGATTCTCACAGGATCTAACCAGACATCCATAAAGAGAAAATTGAGTAAGTTGTTACCTTTAGCAGCCTCGTTTCTTCGTCGATATTTGCTGTACTCTCTTTGAGTTGTCTTCCATATCAAAGGTCACTTCCAAATAGTTTATTTCGTATCTAGACCTATTTCTTTAAAAATAAATTCGCGAACAACAATTTAAATAGCATCTGCTTCGATTCGAGTATATTATTTCTTGTCTATAGACGAAACGAAATAAAAGAGATGAACCAAACATAAGACAGGATGTTCTTTGAGCGATGTTACGGAAAGACAAGTAAATGAGTTTTGAAAAATAATACGAACGCATGTACATACCTTAAATTAATCACGGGCGGAAATATCGTGGAAACTTAAGAATGATGAAGACGATCTCTTCGAATTGTTTGCTTGATAACAAACCGGCAAAAGCCTTTTATTCCAAATAGAATTATCGAAAATCAGGACCGGTTCAGTTTAAATATCAATATAAATATAATAAAACGAATTATAAAATAATAAATTTTTCTTCTATATTCAGAAATAAAAAGCGAAATAGAAATTTCGTAATACGATTAATAGAATTCGTTAATAATAGTGAATCGAAGAACTAAACCGGAAATAGGACTGTCATGATACCGGAAGATACGACGTATATTGTAGAGGAGCCTTCGAAGGTACGTAGGGAACCGTTTATTGAATAGGAAATTGTTAGATTGAAGTCTGATTTTCTTTTATAAAAGCTCTCGTGTCAATTATAGGGATTGCTAAATAAGAAAAGGCAGATGTGCCAGTCGAAAACTGTGTTACGAGGTTTATCCACATAGTAGCTTCGTTTATATTTCTATCACTGGCAGTTCTGATCATTAATCATTGCATGTCGATCATCCTCCGTACAGTCCGGACCTTGTTTCTAGCGATTTTCAACTTTTATAACACTTCGAATCTCTCGTAACTAACAAACAACTTCTATTTTCACGATAAAACTCGATATCACACTAGGAAGTTAACAGGAATAGAGTTAGAACGTGTTCGATCATCCTCCGTACAGTCCGGACCTTGTTTCTAGCGATTTTCATCTGTTATCACACCTAGAATCTCTCGTAACTAACAAAAAACTTCCATTTCCACGATAAAACTCGATCTCACACTGGGAAGTTAGCAGAAATTTGATTAGAACGTGTTCCATCATCCTCGGTATAGTCCGGAACTTATTTCTAGCGATTTCCATCTCTTATTACACTTAGAATCTCCCGTAACTAACAAACAACTTCCATTTTCACGATAAAACTTGATCTCATACTAGGAAGTTAAGAGGAATTTGGTAAGAACGTGTCCGTTAAGTCTTCGTACAGTCCGGACCTTATTTCTAGCGATTTTCATCTCTTATAATACTTAGAATCTATCGTAACTAACAAACAACTTCTATTTTCACGGTAAAACTCGATCTCACACTAGGAAGATAACAGGAATAGGGTTAGAAAGTGTTCCATCATCCTCCGTACAGTGCGGACCTTGTTTCTAACGATTTTCATCTCTATAATACTTAGATTCTCTCGTAACTAACAAACAACTTCTATTTCCACGATAAAAATCGATCACACGCTACGAAGTTGACAGGAATTTGGTTAGAACGTGTTCGATAATTCCTCGTACAGTCCGGACCTTATTTCTAGTGATTTTCATCTCTTAATACACCTAGAATCTCTCGTAACTAACAAACAACTTCTATTTTCACGATAAAACTCGATCTCACACTAGGAAGATAACAGGAATAGGGTTAAAAAGTGTTCCATCATCCTCCGTACAGTGCGGACCTTGTTTCTAGCGATTTTCAACTTTTATAACACTTAGAATCTCTCGTAACTAACAAACAACTTCTATTTCCACGATAAAAATCGATCACACGCTACGAGGTTGACAGGAATTTGGTTAGAACGTGTTCGATAATTCCTCGTACAGTCCGGACCTTATTTCTAGTGATTTTCATCTCTTAATACACCTAGAATATCTCGTAACTAACAAACAACTTCTATTTTCACGATAAAACTCGATATCACACTAGGAAGTTAACAGGAATAGGTTTAGAACGTGTTTGATCATTCTCCGTACAGTCCGGACCTTATTTCTAGCGATTTTCATCTTTTATAATACTTAGAATCTTTCGTAACTAACAAACAACTTCTATTTCCACGATAAAACTCGATCTCACGCTACGAACTTGACAGGAATTTGGTTAGAACGTGTTCGATCATCCTCCGTACAGTCCGGACCTTATTTCTAGTGATTTTCATCTCTTATCACACCTAGAATCTTTCGTAACTAACAAACAACTTCTATTTCCACTATAAAACTCGATCTCACACTGGGAAGTTAACAGGAATTTGGTTAGAAGGTGTTCCATCATCCTCCGTACAGTCCGGACCTTGTTTTTAGCGATTTTCATCTTTTATAACACTAAGTATCTCTCATAACTAACAAACAACTTCCATTTTCACGATAAAACTCGATCTCACGCTACGAACTTGACAGGAATTTGGTTAGAAGGTGTTTGATAATTCTTCGTACAGTCCGGACCTTATTTCTAGCGATTGTCATCTCTTATTACACCTTGAATCTCTCGTAACTAACAAACAACTTCCATTTTCACGATAAAACTCGATCTCATACTACGAACTTAACTATAAGATAAACTATACTAATTTTTTTATACGAGGGTGGTGCAAATGTAAATCGGAATTTTTGAAAACTCTTCGTAAATGTTCGACTGGTCTGTTATAAAGCGTAGTTTTAGTGTACGTTCAACTCATCATTATTCGTTTTTTTGCTCAAATATAATGTAAAAACCTCGAAAATTTATCGATAATTACTCATAAGTGCCTTTCGAGGACTCGAAGTTCCTCAAAGTCCCGATTTTAGCTCGCGCCCCTGGTATACATTGCCATTGAAAAGCAGCTGGATTTTGATATCTCAAAAAAGTATTCGGAATCAATTTCCTCGCTTTAGATAAATCGATTATTTCGACTTTACCATATTATAATTCGTAAACGATGCCGTGATTTTTTCATTCATAACAGGTAAACCCCGAACTAAGAAATTGAATACTGGAAAGGACGAACTGTCATAAAACGCACATTAGAATCCGTGCCGCTTGTGTTCTTTTCATGCGACGCGGCATGAAAAGCATTAACGGTCGAGCTTTTCGCGAAACGTTTTCGGAGGAAAATCCAAGACGACACGCAATCTAAGTACGACACGCGAGTTACGCCATATTGTCCTTTATGTCACCGATAAGACTGTCCACTTGCATGTCCGGTGATTTAGAGCTTACCCCTGTTTTCTGTTAGGATCTCGCCTGCGAAGGGAGGAAACGAAAAAAAAAAATTTCCTCGAGCTTGAGATACTTTACTAGATAAGACCAAGACAAAGAACGACGAATACGTCACGGAATCTATTCTATAATATTTGTCGTTGGTATTTTAGGCTTAATTGAATTCGCTATCGATGTATCGAAAGATTCGTTGAAAGAAAATACGAGGTGCGGTCTAAAAATATCAAGATTCGATGCACAAATACACTTTAACTTCTACTATAACAAATAGATCTAAAGAACCGGTCCCTAGGGCATAATCGGTATTGAACGCGGGCATTAAATCATTCTCAATTCTCTATTAAAAGATTTTTGTAATTTTTTTAATATATGCTTCCAATTTATGAAACTATGAAAAGGTCTCGTTGATACCACTACGCAAATTCAAAACGTCAAAAAGTTTTTGAAGAATTTACGAAAGTCGTCGAATACGATCCCCTATAAGATGGGTGCGGTTTATTAAGAGCTTGTTTGTGGAAAAGGGGGATGATTCCGGTAAGTGATTTTTCGATCGATATCACGAATAAATGAGGTTCCTACGAAGAGGAATATTTGCTGTCAATCAAATAAAAAATAAACTTTTTATGAGCACAATTTTTTTTACAAAAAACAGCTCTATGCTTTCACTTGACGCTCACCTCTAAATGCTTTTTTTGGAGATCTAAATATGTGAAAATCATTTGGTGATAAATCTGTACTGTAAAATGGATGATCGAGTTTCTTCTGGGCCTCTTCTACGAGATCTACGCATTTGAAAAAAACATGGCTATCAGTTTAGACTGGATGATGGACTGTTTTCCGTTCTATTTCCACTTGACGCATGTCTCCAAATCCATTTCTTGGAGGTCCAAACATTTGAAACACACAGCGCAATAAGTCTGGACTTTAAAATAGATAAACGGCTGTTTTCAGGTACGTTTCTACATGACGTTCGTCTCAAACACTTTTGTACGTGATTTGAAAATCGCATGGTGAGAAATCAGTACCATAAAATGCAAGATCAAGTTATGTTTCCACCAGTTTTGGTTACGTTAAAGTCGTTGTGTAAAGCCTAGAGTTGTTGTGAAGAAGCAGTACCTCTCGGAGGATACAAAGTCGTTTTTCACCTCGATACTGCGATTTCTATTAGATCAAAACATTAGAAAATCACATGGTGAGAAATCAGTACGATAAAATGGATGATCAAGTTTCGTTTCCACCAATTTTGGTTGACTTAAAGTCGCTGTGTGAAGCCCAGAGCTGACGTGAATAAGCATCACCTCTCGGAGGAAAAAAAATCGTTTTTCACCTCGATACTGCGTTTTCTATTAGATCCAAACATTTGATAATCACATGGTAAGAAATCAGTACGATAAAATGGATGATCAAGTTTCGTTTCCAGTTCCAGTTTTGGTTGCGTTAAAGTCGCTGTGTGAAGCTCAAATTTATCGTGGAGACGCAACACCTCGGGGATAGTTTAATGTCATCTTTTACCTCGATATTGCAGTTTAATTCCATCCAAGAGATGGCAGTAATATATTAAGTGTTGCTGGTGGAAATGGAAAATGAAGAAACGGCAGACTTTTCCATCGGCGAGTACCCAAAACTCCACGAGCGAGATTCAAGTACACGAAAAAGCCCAGTGGAGTTATAAAGCTCAAGCCTTGGTGTATGATTCGTTTGGGCGTTAGTTAATTTGTAGTTAACCATAACCATGACCGCCCTCTGTCACAACTTCTAGTCCACGAAGATTTCTTTGTCAATTTCATTTCTAATTACTTCTTCTTATTCATCTACAAATTCCGAGGTTAGGGTAAATGAAGATACTGAATATTCTTGATTCAACCCTTTCGTTTATAATAAACCGATTATTAAAAGCAACCTCTTATCAGAATCATGATTTCCTAAACGTCATTCGTATTTCTTAAATTGTTTCGAATAACAAAAAAAAGCCAAAGAACACGAAACTACTTCGGAGGGGTTAACTAATAACCACCCTCCTAATCCTCCCTTATCGCGGTCGGACTAGCAAGTGACATTATAGGTTAGTTGCTACTTTTCCATGCAAGAAATGTCATGTTAAGTTGCGTGAATCAAATTGACCCATATATGGTACCGATAAAAGCGATTCGTTTGCTAATTAGTCGTATAACTTTGATACGATTAACAATCAGCACAAGAATCATTTTTTATTATTAAAAAAAAACATAGAAAATATTCCATAAACGATTGGTAGGAATCGTGGTTAAGTATAGATCCAATTGACACGAATTACCTGGATTACCACTTGAAATCTCCCCTATTCCATGTCTGGAATCAGTTAGAGGTGACTATGGAAGCGTGATGCATATCGACGTTCATCCCCTTAACACTTCATAATGCACTCTAAACCTCACAAACGTCACAAATTGTCAAATTGTCTAATTATATATATATATATATATATATATATATATATATATATATATATATATATATATATAATTCGTTTTGTGAGACCGATGCAGTTTTGGACGAGCTTCACAGTCGCCTACAGCGCAGTCCCACGTAGCGTCTGCACGGAGCGATCGGAGGTTGAAAAAAAACGGATCTCTAGTACTAGCAAACGAATATCACTTCGCTATAAGAAATCAAGACAGAGAAAAGCAGAAAAACGTGCTAAAGAAGAAGTGATTGCCAAAGATTATAAATCGAAATAAAAGTTTAGTACAAGCTGCAAAAAAATAGAATTAAGTCCCAAATTAGGTTCTTCTACTGAACAATATCTGTTGTCGTTAGTGCTCAACGTGAAAGTATCAGTATTTTCAATAATTTTCCAAAAAAAAAAACATATATACTCTCAGTGGTTCTCGTACAATATTTTCAAAAATTATTGATTCGATTTAAAAAAAAATGTATCTAAAAAATTGTACATAATCATTAATAAAAAATTGGTGGACGGTGTATTACATTTAATAAAAAAATTGTGAATTATATTACATCACTCAATAAATCGTGTGATTGACACACAGATGACGCTGTAACTGACAAATTCATATGACGTTTATGAAGTACGAACTGTCAATATGTCAAATTTCATGACATTTCGATCTGTCAGAATAAAGTGACAGCTATTTAAGTGAATCTACTTTCGTTATTTTCAGAACAATGTACTCAAAACAACTTCGTGTGTTGATTTATCATTTTTGATGAAAAAAAATACGGTGCAAGCTCAGCGATCGCTTTAAAAGTGTTAACTGGATACTGCTTTTCCAATTGAAGTGGATACTCCAAAAAAAACATAAAAAAATCCACATTTGACCATTGGAAAGCTTTTTATTCAGCGTTTACTCATAGCCGATCAAAAACAACATGTTGATGATTCTGAGCAATGTTTACACGTAATAAATCAGATTTTTTTTCATCGATGGATCCATCACTTCACTCCAGAATCAAAACGATCATCATCTGAGTGGACTGCAGTTGGTGAACCAGGTTCGAAGCATCCATAGATATAACAGTCAGTTGTGAAGGTTATGGATTCAGTTTTTTGGTGTGCGCATGCTCTACTATTTCCAATTAATATTACATAGAGTTTTAAGAGAGTTTTAATGCAAAAATAAAAGAAGACCTCATATATCGAAAAAAAACAAAGATAATCACAAGTTGATAGCAACGATGATTAAATTGAATTGCTGCCTCATCCACCGTCTAGTCCAGATCTGGCCTCCAGTGACTACTTGCTATTCGTTGATCGCAATAAAATGTTCGCTGGCTAAAATCAAGGAGTAATTGAAGGAATTGAAGCCTATTTTGAGACAAACTATTATATAAAAATCGACGGTTATAAAAAAAAATGAAAGCGGCGCTACTGATCCATTTGACCCCAAATAAATCGTCAAACAAGTAACCCAAGTTGATTTACCGAACTCACACGGACAGTAATTATATTCTCCTTTGACTTGCGAAAGCCCTTTTCGCATCACTCACACTATTTCACCCCCAAAACACAAAAGCACTCGCATGTTATGTTTTAATGGACAATTCAAGCAACTTTTAATGGGTTCGATCTAACGTTAGCAAAAAATATTTAGAACTCGCGTTTTTTTAACTAAATCAAATCTTGGTTATGTATATACAGGGTGTGAATTTAAAATTCACATTTACAGAGAGTGCGTTTATTTTTTCAGGGTCGTTTCTAATGCGATTCCACAAATTATACAAAATGAAATGTAGCGAGTTTTGAACGGATTTTTGATATTTTATCAGACAATAAATTGGTACTGCGGCGATACGACACGTTCTATCACTTAATTGGTGCAACCCGACCGCAATTTTTTACTTTTACTATTGTCATCTTAACATTAAAAAAAATTCGTTTACATATTCACATTCTATAAAATGAAAACATGCGTGATTATAATTAAGTGAAATACAAACACTTTAATAATCTATTGTTCATTATCTTTCCATTATTTTTAGCAATGACACACGTAGAAAAGAGAATGAGAAAAATTGTTGTTTTATCAGTTCATATGATTTACGTAAAACGCAATGAATTGATCATAGTTTAACCAAAATCATAATACAAATGGATTTAACACGTTAACTGCCAACGCAATTTCATTTAATCGTATTAAACATTAAATCAAATACAAATTCCTCACCTAAAGGCAAAAAAATGTAGGAAATTTGTAAAAAAAGTTCACCATGTGAAAAATTATCTTCTCCAGGATGTTAATTGAGAGTTATTTCCTAATTTACAGCGAATATATCTTGAAGAAATCTATTTAAATATTAATGCCGATTCTCATTAACATCCTAATGTTTTCCTCGATATCGGAGGAGCTTTTGACACAGTCTGACACCTAGTACTGCTATACAAAATTAAAAGAACTTTTTTCCCAAACTAATAATTAGTTCTGAAATATTACTTAACCAACCGAACCTTCCAAACAAAAGTTAATGAGGAAGATTTTACTACAGCAACAGGGGTGCCACAAGGTAGCGTACTAGGCCCCCTATTTTAAATATTGTATGCCAAAAATACAGTATGTAACAACAGGAACTATTGCTAATGACAAACATCAGCAAGCAATCTCCAGGCTCGTCTTGATCAATTACAAGAGAGGCTACAAAAATGAAGGTACAAAGTTAATGAGACCAAATCAATAAATGTCCTTCAGTTAAGTTAAAAAATACGGAAATACCACATGCAGATTACGAAAAAAAGAAAACTTGATATAAAAGCAATAAAACTACATACTTTGATAGGGAGAAAATCCAAAGCCCTTATCTACAAATCTGGATATATGGAGATATAGAATGGAGCTATGGGGCTGCGTTTTCTTATCTAATACAAATATCACTCAAAGATCCGAATCATTAACTTGAAGATGCTCCATGGTATGTAACAAATCACAAAATTGACGTGGATCTGTAAGTGACTACTGTACAAGAGAGGATCATCTAACACCAAAAAACTATAGAAACCAACTACTAGAGGAGTTGTTAACGCGAGAAGACTGAAAAAAGTTGACCAATAGAGGTATAATAGGTGGCATCCTCACCAAGACATTACAGATGTTAAATTATCTAACACTAGCGAGTAAATAACCCATAGAATTTCTAAAATATTTTGATTGTTTAATAAAAAATTCAGAACGTGTTTTAATACGAGTGGTATTTGTGATGTTTACAGATATTAGAAACATTCGTTTTGGTGAAAAAATCTATCCCAAAACTTGAGTAGCAATCATCATTTTATGAGGTCTGTGTCTACGTGTTTACTGCGTCTACTTTAAGCTTTATTCTTCAAATATAATTTCTCTAAATACGCATTATTATATTTATACACTGCTCAATTTAGAGCTGGTATCATTTACTCATCCAGGATACAAAGTATCAAAAGGATAAATCTCATAGATTACAGATTTCTGCGTACCAACGAATTTGTTTCAAGATAATTTCAGTTTGGCGATGATAATTGTTGACAAAACATCTTAAACGATTTCCAATTTTTAGCTGTAGCAGATCTGGTCAATCTCCATTGTGAGATCCACTTATTTGGCCAGTTTCTCCTGGTGTTTGTCGAGAATGTTGTGAAGAGCTCGGTCTAGAAGATCTGAGCTCAATCTTCAGTCAACCACTACGATTAATTATTATGATGCACCTTCCTATATATGTATTTCAGTGGAGAATCGATGTTTTACATCTTATAACTTGATGTCCAAGTATGTTGTTTTACAAGACATCCAGTTTAGGATACTGAGCAAACGATTTAAATCTAAATCACCCCTCGTACATTCAACTCAATAACATCATTATCGAAATATTTTCGTGGAGATGAGATAGAAAAAAATGGAAAAAAAAACAATTAATAATACAGATTGTCTCCTACCTTTATTCCACTTTCGCGCTACCGATTTAAATCTCATTTTAGACACACAGTATATATAGAAACGAAACCACTGAAAATTCCAACGTCTTCATATCATAAAACTGAAACACACCATAACGAAAAACGAACCAAGACAGTAAGAAAACAGATCGAATCAAGGAGAATCCGAGTAGTCTTTTTTGTGTGTGTGTGTATGTGTGTTTTGTTCTAATAAAAAGTAGACCAATCAGAACCCGTGGTCGGTTGTCATGTTTTATCACTTCACCGTGGCGACTGTGCTGTAATTTTTATTTCGGATGAAACGTAACCGCCGGTAAAATAATGGAAAAGGATATTTTTTTTTGTCTCTCTCGTTTATTTTCACCTGACAGGACAGATATCGATACGGCGTAAGTCGTAAGTTTTTATTATTTAGCCGCGCAACTATTAGCGCATGGTCACGCCTACAAAGATGCCACGCCAGTGGTAGGTAGATAAGAGCATCTCGGTCGATACTCCGGGACAATCCGGGTATTCTCTCCCGGATTCCTATCACCAGCATAACCGTACAAACGCCCTAGGGCTGTTTGTACGAATGTTCTATTAGATTGATGCATATGTAATTTGTTTATTTTGGTTACGCCGCCTCCCCGGTACACGTTACAAAATTAAACAAACCGGAATCCTTTTTATTCTGATCATAGATGAAATTTTTATTTAAACAGAAAACGTCGATTTGTTTTTATTTCAAATGTTTTTAACCTCTATATATCAAATTAAAACCAGATCGAAATACGATGGATTTTGAACTCGGAATTAATAAACTGGAAGATTTTTTTCTCATCAAAATACACGTTCATTCATTGGAAATACGTGAAATATAAAATCTTCTTCAACCAGTTTCCTTTGAATTGCCACAATCCCACAACGATCATTTGTATTACGAAATAGGCAAATATTCGTTTTGAATTTATATTAATGTAATTAGGAATAAAAAAACAGGTTCGCGAGTTGAACTGCATTAGAATTTTGAAAATTCTCGACGTTTCAGTTTCCACTTTGAAGCTATTATCAAGATAAGGGTGGGGATAGGGTTGATCCGATTCCATAGTCTCATCTGCCTACTACAAGCAACGAATCATCATCATCATCATTTTTTTCGGTTGATTTCCGGATTCCTTGAACTTTCACCAATTAAATGAGAAGCTTAAACAAAAAAAATACAAAATGATTAAAAAAGAAATCAAAAATATTCCCAATAAGGGCTGGTGTTGAGCTAACAGTTAGATCAAGACCAGACATTTTATATTTTAGCTTCTCATTTCATCGGTATAAGTCCAAGTAATAGGTCTTGGAATCAACCAAAAAAAATTGTGATTCAACGAATGACCACTCTATCCCCAGCCCTTTCTTTAGGATTCTAACAATTTCACAAAACTTCTTCGTTTCCAAGAAAAAGTCTATTAACCAAAGAAATGTTTTCTTGGACAAAGATTAAGTTGGAATTTCTGGAAATTCACACTGATCACTACCACTACACCAACATTGACTATTAGACTGTCTGACGCGCGTTTCGATAACCAATTTATCGTCTTCAGGGGCTGAAAGTAAACTACCTTCAATAAAAATTACAAAGAAGTCAAAAGTTGGCTACGAATTTATACATCTAGACATTTCCAACTTGAGTTTCAGGTTAATATATCGATCGTTATATTATTGAACCAGTTGTTGAGATTGCTCCATTCATAATAGAGCCTCACCTCATTCTAGTGTCAATGTCACAATCACCAAGATCCAAATGAGTGACTGAACGAGGAAATAATTGGCCTCTCCGCTCACCGGACCTAATGACATGTGATTATGAAAGATCTTTTCGTTTAAAAAAAAAAAGTGTAATTCTTTATTTTGTTGTGGGAAAAATTATTATAAGCACATTTTTGGAGCTCACTTCGATATCAATTTTGAAATTTTTTACAGTCCTTCAAATAATAGTAGTTGAAGTATACCTTTCATAATAGCAATGGTTAACTGGCGCAGTTAATAGGATAGTAAAAAAAATAATTTCTGGCATCCGATTTTCGCGAATACATACAAGTATACCAACTCAATTTTCACAGTTTCTACTTCGTTGGTTAGAAAATTAATGTATTCTCTTACAAACAAACTCGATTTCGAAAGGAAAACCTTTAAATGCAAACGTTTCCTATAGACACGAAGTTAATCAAAGTCTTTGTTTCTATAATATCGAATAGATATCGAAAGGTTTCCGAGAGCATGTGACAATAAAATTGTAACATCAAAGAGATGCGCGGATTTGCAACAAAATGTGCAGACGCAGGACCGTAATTAGAATAATTAGACAACGTCGAATTAATTTTATTAGACGTACACTAATTTTGAAATGTTGGATTTTGTAATAAGAAAAAGAAATATAGTTTGCACATCTATTAATTTAATTTCTCTGGATTAAACGAGAAGATTTATAAGGGGTAATATCTCTAGGAAATGGTCACTGCGTATTTCCGGGATTGGATGTATTCTTCATACACAAAAATTTAGTTTTTTACGAAAAAAATGCACAACAGTAGAAGATAATCAGCAAGTGTTCAGATGAGGTAGATCCTACGTAGATGCTGTCATAAAATATTTGAGTTTAAAAACAATTTTTCCACTCCGAAACAAATTTTTCTCAATCCCCAGGTATTTTACAGAATGGTCTGAAGGAGATTACGATGTTTCCAGCTCTCAACCTTCGTCTAGAGGTGTGGTAACATTTCCATTAGTAAGACAATTATGATAAAGCTTTCATTTTTCCGCAGTGACCTTTTCTTAGATTTATTAATTTCCGTTTTTATCCTAGTTATATTTGTACTTTTTCTTAAAAATCTTGATTGGTTCTAACAAGTCTCGATAGTTCTAAAACTGTGAAAAACTATTTGAGAGTTCTGGCATATTTTCGAATATGACTAAATACTGATACCACTATAACGTGAAGACACACATTGTGCCAGAACTTTGTTTTCAAAACTGTTTTAAAACTGCCGAGGATGTGCTAGAACTCTCCTATCTCTATTACTCTATAATGTGCTAGAATTTTGTTTTCGGAACTGTTTTAGAACTGCCAAGGCTGTGCTAGAACTCTCCTAATCTCTATCCCTCTAAAATGTACCAGAACTTTGTTTTCAGAATTGTTTTCGAACTGCCAAGGCTGTGCTAGAACTCTCTTAATCTCTAACTACTCTAGAATGTGCCAAATTTCTGTTTTCAGAACTGTTTTCGAACTGCCGAGGCTGTGTTAGAACTCTCCTATCTCTAACTACTCTAGAATGTGCGATAATTCTGTTTTCAGAACTGTTTTCGAACTGCCAAGGCTGTGCTAGAACTCTCCTGATCTCTATTACTCTAAAATGTACCAGAACTTTGTTTTCAGAACTGTTTTCAAACTGCTAGGTTGTGCTAGAGCTCTCCTAATCTCTATTATTATAAAATGTGCCAGAACTTTATTTTTAGAACTGTTTTAGAACTGCCGAGGCTGTACTAGAACTCTCCTAATCTCTAACTATTCTAAAATATGCCAAATTTCTGTTTTCAGAACAGTTTCCGAACTGCCAAGGCTGTGCTAGATCTCTCCTAATCTCTATTACTCTAAAATGTACCAGAACTTTGTTTTCAGAACTTTTTTCGAACTGCTAGGTTGTGCTAGAACTCTCCTAATCTCTATTACTATAAAATGTGCCAGAACTTTATTTTCAGAACTGTTTTAGAACTGCCGAGGCTGTGTTAGAACTCTCCTATCTCTAACTACTCTAGAATGTGCGATAATTCTGTTTTCAGAACTGTTTTCGAACTGCCAAGGCTGTGCTAGAACTCTCCTGATCTCTATTACTCTAAAATGTACCAGAACTTTGTTTTCAGAACTGTTTTCAAACTGCTAGGTTGTGCTAGAGCTCTCCTAATCTCTATTATTATAAAATGTGCCAGAACTTTATTTTTAGAACTGTTTTAGAACTGCCGAGGCTGTACTAGAACTCTCCTAATCTCTAACTATTCTAAAATATGCCAAATTTCTGTTTTCAGAACAGTTTCCGAACTGCCAAGGCTGTGCTAGATCTCTCCTAATCTCTATTACTCTAAAATGTACCAGAACTTTGTTTTCAGAACTTTTTTCGAACTGCTAGGTTGTGCTAGAACTCTCCTAATCTCTATTACTATAAAATGTGCCAGAACTTTATTTTCAGAACTGTTTTAGAACTGCCGAGGCTGTGCTAGAAGTCTCCTAATCTCTAACTACTCTAGAATGTGCCAGAATTCTGTTTTCAGAACTGTTTCCGAACTGCCAAGGCTGTGCTAGAGCTCTCCTAATCTCTAACTACTCTAGAATGTGCCAGAATTCTGTTTACAGAACTGTTTTCGAACTGCCGAGGCTATGCTAGAGCTTTCCTAATCTCTAACTACTCTAGAATGTGCCAGAATTCTGTTTTAAGAACTGTTTTCGAACTGCCAAGGCTGTGCTAGAACTCTCCTAATCTCTAACTACTCTAGAATGTACCAGATTTCTGTTTTCAGAACTGTTTTCGAACTGCCGATGCTGTGCTACAGCTCTCCTAATCTCTAACTACTCTAGAATGTGCCAGATTGCTGTTTTCAGAACTAGTTCCGAACTGCCAAGGCTGTGCTAGAACTATCCTAATCCCTAACTACTCTAGAATGTGCCAGATTGCTGTTTTCAGAACTGTTTTCGAACTACCGAGGCTGTGCTAGAACTCTCCTAATCTCTAACTACTCTAGAATGTACCAGATTTCTGTTTTCAGAACTGCTAGCCTAATCTCTATTACTATAAAATGTGCCAGAACTTTATTTTCAGAACTGTTTTAGAACTGCCGAGGCTATGCTAGAGCTTTCCTAATCTCTAACTACTCTAGAATGTGCCAGAATTCTGTTTTAAGAACTGTTTTCGAACTGCCAAGGCTGTGCTAGAACTCTCCTAATCTCTAACTACTCTAGAATGTACCAGATTTCTGTTTTCAGAACTGTTTTCGAACTGCCGATGCTGTGCTACAGCTCTCCTAATCTCTAACTACTCTAGAATGTGCCAGATTGCTGTTTTCAGAACTAGTTCCGAACTGCCAAGGCTGTGCTAGAACTATCCTAATCCCTAACTACTCTAGAATGTGCCAGATTGCTGTTTTCAGAACTGTTTTCGAACTACCGAGGCTGTGCTAGAACTCTCCTAATCTCTAACTACTCTAGAATGTACCAGATTTCTGTTTTCAGAACTGTTTTCGAACTGCCGATGCTGTGCTACAGCTCTCCTAATCTCTAACTACTCTAGAATGTGCCAGATTGCTGTTTTCAGAACTAGTTCCGAACTGCCGAGGCTGTGCTAGAACTCTCCTAATCTCTCTTACTTTATAATGTACCAGAATTCTGTTTTCAGAACTGTTTTCGAACTGCCGAGGCTGTGCTACAGAACTTTCGAGGATGTGCTAGGACTAATGAGCTAATGAATAGAGCTGGAAAACAAAAGGGAGAGCTACAATATTATAAAAAAATGAAATCTTTTCATTGGTTAGACCCCGAGCACGAGACTCGAACATAAAAATTGATCGTCTCCCAGCGCGAGCTTGATCGCGAACGAGGACGATCGTAAAAGTTTATAAATGACATATTTTGAAATATTTTTTACAAAACTCGATGTAATCAGAGGGAGCCACTGCGTTGAATGACGTCTATTAACGTATTGGAGATGCTACCGGAAAACAACCAGAAAACAACCGATTATTACCTTTCGAAACGTTAAAACGAGGGAAAATATTTGTTTGAATAGTACTTTTCGATATATCTACCGAGAGAGAATGATAATTAAGCACGTCGAACATAATTTTTAGTTATTGCTTTTGACGTGACATAAATACCATACATTAACGATAAACGTTCTATGTAAATAGACTAAACTCCGAATAACGATAGAAAAAACAATACAAATTGATATGATAACAAACAAAAAAATATGAGACACCTTTTTCTATTTATTTTATAATTAAAGTTCGATTTTTGAATTATGTAGTTTAATGTCGCGCTCGATGTAAACTAGGGGGTGCGTACGATGTTTTCTTAATTGAGAAAATCGATACCTACGACGATCATTCAATTATTCCATGTATAAACATTCATTAAACATAATAATCATTAATGACTGTTTGGTCGACTTTTTACTATTAAACGAATTTGGTTTTACATGAAAAACTTAAACTCTACCACTAGATGGCACTACAAAAAATTGTTTACGTAGAAGGGAAATTCCAGTAAATCAAAAAGATTTTATAAATTCAATTTTCAATTGGCTGATGATTGTGCATTTTTTCGAATTGTACAGAATTGAGCCAACTCAACGTGGAGTAGGTAGATAAAGGTCGTGCTCTGTTCACCTGAGGCTTAAGGCGTCTCGACATGATGCAAAACAACGCGAAATTCAATGCAAGACGCAATTTTTCTTGTTCAAAAACATGCGTTTCTAAACTACTATTTCTTCATCCATTCTCAACTAATTTTTTTATGTTTTCGCGTCTAACTCTCGAACTAATCTGTCGATTAGACTCCGAAAGCAAGACATAGGTAGATATAATTATTGCCAGTGTTGTACTGGCCACTTTTTAATTGTTTATTTTAATTAGTTTTATTATTTTCAATTTTAAACTGCCCACAAAATATTAAATAAAGTTTGAGGTTAGGAAATTGTTGGAGTATAGCAACGATGCGCACACTAAATATAATTGTGCCTGTGCGAAATAAAAATGCCAGGTAGACAGGAAACCAAGAGAGCCAAATTTTATTGCTCTTCCCCTTCCGTCTGAAGAGCCCCGAAGGATGACCCACCACGGTCAGTCCGCCACCAGCCCACGCGACAGCCAGTCGCATTCAGCAGTTCACATCCAGTTATCAGTGTTTATACAAAAGTGTTTTTTACAGTCCATTCATTTATAATTAAACGAAAGACTTTTTCAAGTGCATTTTATATACTGCGTTACGTGCATACTTTTATTCATGTATTATTGTGCTTCATTTATGTATTATTAATAAAGTCAATCTAATAATACTTATTGTTTATTAACATTTAACAACAGAAATTGTTTATAATAACGAAATTTGGATATTTACAATTATGAATGGAAATTTGACTACGAGAAGCTTTTTTCAAAGTGAGTGCCTCGAGTCGATTAAAAACAACGTGTTGATGATTAAGATCAATGTTTGGTCGAATCAAATCAAAACGATCATTATCTGAGTAGATTGCAGTCGGTGAACCAGGTCCAAAAGGCTTCGGTATGGTAGCAATGCGCATGGAATATTCTTCATCAACTATCACGAAATATTAGAGGCAATCAATAGCGAATACTACATAGAGTTGTGGAATCGCCTGAACGCAAAAATCAAGAAAAATCTGCTTCATATTTCACCAAGAAAATACACCGATTCACAAATCGAAGACAACGATGATTAAATTGAACGAATTGCTTCATCATCCACCGTATAGTCCAGATCTACACCTCAGTGACTACTGACTATTTGCTGATCTCAAATGAAGAAGAAGTTTCTGAAACTGAAGCCTATTTTAAAGCAAAAAACAAATCCTTGTACAAACACGGCATCGAGAAGTTAGGGAATGAATATTTGACCCAGAACTTATTGAGTGTTATGTTATTTTGACTATGAATGCTAGACTCGTACAATAAATCTGAATATTTTGCGAAAAAAACGACCGCAAATAAGATGTTTAACAACTTAATCGCCAAATTTGGATATCTGTGATTTTTTCCTCATCGGAATTCAAAAACTTGCTTCCGGGAACGTGCTATGAGTTAATTGAAGCCAGAAAAAATAATTAGCTCAAGGTACTAAAGGCTCTCTCAACTTAGGTTTACAACAAGTGTATGGGAAATGAGATTAAGCTTTGATTGGCTCTATTTGAATCAAAATACTATTTTTTTGTTGCTCTAGATCAAGTTTTGTAATGATTACCTCAATTTTCTGATTTGTCGATAATTATTTTTCCTTAAACTATAATTTTTCGTCCGCAATTGTTGAGGTTGTGTTTAAAATTAACGTACCGAATTCGAAGTCCCTATTTGGATTTGGAGTCGAACGTTAAAACGCATTGTTCCAGAAAAGTTCAATATTGAATATGGCGAATACATTCAATATACATATTGAACAAAACCCAGTGCCAAATTCAGTTATCAATCTAATTTTCATATCCGCATTTTGTATGTATAAAAGCAGCGCTCCGCTGTGACAGTCAATTGAAAATTTATAAAGTTCTGTGAGAACGAGGACAGTTTCAATGTGCATGTCCAGCCAACTTTCTCTTTGTGCGGTCACGCTCGGTGACTGTTTGTGACAGAGCCATTTTGACCGCAAAAACCTTTGATGTTTAGAAAGCTATTAACTAAATACTTCACACCGTTCTGCAGTTTACAAAAAAAAATCGTCCCATCTTTTTATTTAGAAAAAGAAGAATCATTATACGATTAAACGCACGTGTCTAAATTTGGATTATTTATACAAGGGTCGCCTTTTAAGTATCGTGATCGAGCAATAGATGGCGTTAATTTGTTTTGGCTTCATGAACTTTTGGACTCAATATAATCGATTTTGCATAAAGAGGAAGGTATGTTCCAGATAGATTTTGCATATCAGCTACCATAAAGCACGTCAAACAACTGAATCTTTGAGGGAGAACTTCGTCATTGCCCTTGTTGTCTCGTTTACAAGGCACTGCAGCACTAGCTTAGTCATGACTTGTATGACACGTCCATTTTCTATTTAAGTGAATATCTCGGCTTGGAAGATGGTAGCATGTTCTCCAAGCGTTTATTTAGATGTGTCCTCCGCAAAAGCTTCCTTCGACTGTGGGCTTGAAGTCGCCAGTCCACGTGATATGTGTGCCTCCAAGCTCTTATCATTAACAGTTGTAGGTGCCCATTTGGTCAGTGTCCATCATAATGTTTGTATATTTCGAACTGTCTGTGTATAGATTTTCATATGGTCATTTGGTCCGGTTTATCATTTACATAGATCTACAATTTTTCCCGCTTTCCATCACTTTTAAATAATGATGGAATCGTTTTCCTTGTTCTTTGTCATACGAAACGAGATAATCAGAAAATTTGGCTCAATATTTGTAAAGGTGATTTACTCATTTTAGACCCGACATTTTGGAAATTTTTCTGTAGAATCCAATAGCTGGTTTATAACTTTTTGTTCCTTAATCGTCATATTTTATCTCAGAGGTCAATATTTCTTAATCCAATAATTTTTTTATGGAAAATCATCACACATCAGCTTTGTAGCTTGAGAATCTCTTTTTCTGTTTAAAAAACAATTTTCTGAGCTTAAACTTCGCTTTAAGTTTTATGAACAATCGTCATTGATCAGTTGTGTACCTTCAAAGTCTCATTTTTGTTAAAAAAACAAATTTATGAGCTCAAACTTCATTTTAAGTTTTATGAACAATCATCATTCATCAGCTCTATAGCTTGAGAATCCCTTTTTCTGTTTAAAAAAACAATTTTCTGAGCTTAACTTCGCTCTAAGTTTTATGAACAATCATCATTCATTAGCTTTGGTAGCTTGAAAGTCTCATTTTTTCTTAAAAAACAAATTGCTGACCTCAAACATCGCTCTAAGTTTTATTAACAATCGTCATTTATCAGCTTTGTAGATTGTGACTTCCATTTTCTATTAAAAAACAATTTTCTGAGCTTAAACTTCGCTGTAAGTTTTATGAACAATCATCATACATTAGATTTGTAGCTTGAAAGTCTTATTTTTTGTTAGAAAAACAAATTTCTAAGCTTAAACTTCGTTTTAAGTTTTATGAACAATCATCATTCATCAGCTTTATAGCTTGAGAATCTCCTTTTCTGTTTGAAAAGATTTATGAACAATCATCATACATCAGATTTGTAGCTTGAAAGTCTCATTTCTTGTTAGAAAAACAAATTTCTAAGCTTAAACTTCGTTTTAAGTTTTATGAACAATCATCATTCATCAGCTTTATAGCTTGAGAATCTCCTTTTCTGTTTGAAAAGATTTATGAACAATCATCATACATCAGATTTGTAGCTTAAAAGTCTCATTTCTTGTTAGAAAAACAAATTTCTAAGCTTAAACTTCGTTTTAAGTTTTATGAACAATCATCATACATCAGATTTGTAGCTTGAAAGTCTCATTTCTTGTTAGAAAAACAAATTTCTAAGCTTAAACTTCGTTTTAAGTTTTATGAACAATCATCATACATCAGATTTGTAGCTTGAAAGTCTCATTTCTTGTTAGAAAAACAAATTTCTAAGCTTAAACTTCGTTTTAAGTTTTATGAACAATCATCATACATCAGATTTGTAGCTTGAAAGTCTCATTTTTTGTTAGAAAAACAAATTTCTAAGCTTAAGCTTCATTTTAAGTTTGCTGAACAATCATCATTCATCAGCTTTATAGCTTGAGAATCTCTTTTTCTGTTTGAAAAGTTTTATGAACAATCATCATACATCAGATTTGTAGCTTGAAAGTCTCATTTTTTGTTAGAAAAACAAATTTCTAAGCTTAAACTTGGTTTTAAGTTTTATGAACAATCATCATACATCAGATTTGTAGCTTAAAAGTCTCATTTTTTGTTAGAAAAACAAATTTCTAAGCTTAAGCTTCGTTTTAAGTTTTCTGAACAATCATCATTCATCAGCTTTATAGCTTGAGAATCTCTTTTTCTGTTTGAAAAGTTTTATGAACAATCATCATACATCAGATTTGTAGCTTGAAAGTCTCATTTTTTGTTAGAAAAACAAATTTCTAAGCTTAAACTTCGTTTTAAGTTTTATGAACAATCATCATACATCAGATTTGTAGCTTGAAAGTCTCATTTTTTGTTAGAAAAACAAATTTCTAAGCTTAAGCTTCGTTTTAAGTTTTCTGAACAATCATCATTCATCAGCTTTATAGCTTGAGAATCTCTTTTTCTGTTTGAAAAGTTTTATGAACAATCATCATACATCAGATTTGTAGCTTGAAAGTCTCATTTTTTGTTAGAAAAACAAATTTCTAAGCTTAAACTTCGTTTTAAGTTTTATGAACAATCATCATACATCAGATTTGTAGCTTGAAAGTCTCATTTCTTGTTAGAAAAACAAATTTCTAAGCTTAAACTTCGTTTTAAGTTTTATGAACAATCATCATACATCAGATTTGTAGCTTGAAAGTCTCATTTTTTGTTAGAAAAACAAATTTCTAAGCTTAAGCTTCGTTTTAAGTTTTATGAACAATCATCATACATCAGATTTGTAGCTTGAAAGTCTCATTTCTTGTTAGAAAAACAAATTTCTAAGCTTAAACTTCGTTTTAAGTTTTATGAACAATCATCATACATCAGATTTGTAGCTTGAAAGTCTCATTTCTTGTTAGAAAAACAAATTTCTAAGCTTAAACTTCGTTTTAAGTTTTATGAACAATCATCATACATCAGATTTGTAGCTTGAAAGTCTCATTTCTTGTTAGAAAAACAAATTTCTAAGCTTAAACTTCGTTTTAAGTTTTATGAACAATCATCATACATCAGATTTGTAGCTTGAAAGTCTCATTTCTTGTTAGAAAAACAAATTTCTAAGCTTAAACTTCGTTTTAAGTTTTATGAACAATCATCATACATCAGATTTGTAGCTTGAAAGTCTCATTTTTTGTTAGAAAAACAAATTTCTAAGCTTAAGCTTCATTTTAAGTTTGCTGAACAATCATCATTCATCAGCTTTATAGCTTGAGAATCTCTTTTTCTGTTTGAAAAGTTTTATGAACAATCATCATACATCAGATTTGTAGCTTGAAAGTCTCATTTTTTGTTAGAAAAACAAATTTCTAAGCTTAAACTTGGTTTTAAGTTTTATGAACAATCATCATACATCAGATTTGTAGCTTAAAAGTCTCATTTTTTGTTAGAAAAACAAATTTCTAAGCTTAAGCTTCGTTTTAAGTTTTCTGAACAATCATCATTCATCAGCTTTATAGCTTGAGAATCTCTTTTTCTGTTTGAAAAGTTTTATGAACAATCATCATACATCAGATTTGTAGCTTGAAAGTCTCATTTTTTGTTAGAAAAACAAATTTCTAAGCTTAAACTTCGTTTTAAGTTTTATGAACAATCATCATACATCAGATTTGTAGCTTGAAAGTCTCATTTTTTGTTAGAAAAACAAATTTCTAAGCTTAAGCTTCGTTTTAAGTTTTCTGAACAATCATCATTCATCAGCTTTATAGCTTGAGAATCTCTTTTTCTGTTTGAAAAGTTTTATGAACAATCATCATACATCAGATTTGTAGCTTGAAAGTCTCATTTTTTGTTAGAAAAACAAATTTCTAAGCTTAAACTTCGTTTTAAGTTTTATGAACAATCATCATACATCAGATTTGTAGCTTGAAAGTCTCATTTCTTGTTAGAAAAACAAATTTCTAAGCTTAAACTTCGTTTTAAGTTTTATGAACAATCATCATACATCAGCTTTGCAGCTTGAAATTCTCTTTTTCTGTTTGAAAAGTTTTAAGAACAATCATCATTCATCATTTTTGTAATTTGAAAATCCCATTTTCTATAAAAAACCAATTTTCTGAGCTCAAATTTCGCTCTAAGTTAATGAACAATCATCATTCATCAGCTTTGTAGCTTGGGTGTCTCATTTCTTTTTCCATAAAGGTGAATATTTCCAATGAAGTCACTTAATCTTTGAAAAAAATCTGAAAAGAAAGAGAAATTTCTTCTTCTTATTTTATTTCCATAGGTATATAACAAAAACTTTTATATGATTATGTCTTTTTGCTGATTATTCCCCAACAACCCCTTTTTCTTATCGGTCATTTTTTTCCTCGCACGATGATTAGATAAATTATTTACCTGATAAAGTGACCTGATTTGAATATAATCATACAACAATAATAAAATATATAAAAAATATGGAGAGGACAATAATTATCTTCGGCAGTGAATATGTAAATTCGTTTTTGACACTGTCACGATATCTCATTTGCATTTATGACGAACAGGAAATTAGAACGTGTGCCGAGAGAACGCACTCAGATATGCCCACCTATCCGTATTAATTGCAAACAGGAATCAGTGGCGTCTCAGAAAGATTAAAGGTCTTAAAACAGAAAATAATCCGAGAAGACTGAATCTGGCGAATGGGATGCATTGTCTTTCTTCGCAACTGTTTTTGCTCGATTTTTTTGCTCAAAAGTTACAATAAGTTACTTGTCGTTGTTAGTTTTTCTTTTTTCAAGATAATCGATGGAAATTATACCACGGAAATCCCAAAAAAACCGACGTGTACAGATGGAATGGTTTTTGGTCTTCTTTGGCTCAAGAAGACAAAGACAAAGATGATTTTGGTACCACAAATAAAACTAGAAGTGGTTTAAAATGTTAATAGAACAACAAATAATACAAAATATATATGTAGGGTAATTAATTAAAATACGATTCGAATTGTGTGTAGTAGGAAACGAAATTATCATTAAACTTGATAAAATTATACTAATTCCAATTAAATAAATGAGACGGATACTTCCATGATCAGTTTTTTTGTATAATTCACTTTAATCGTTGTGTAATTAATTCCGAAGCCGGTTCTGTTCTTTATTTAACCTGGCTCCTTCGCCAAAAATTAGAAATGATGACGTAACGCATGTCGATTATAGTAGATTCAAAGGTTAAATTTAATAATTATTTGTATTGCGTCAACGCGGAAAACGGAATTCGTCCAACGAATAGGAATATGATAAAAGGATGATTCCGTTTGATACGCGCGCATGAGGTTGTGTCTTCTACGCCCTACCACCGACACCGAATGCTTTCGATCCTGATAGTCGGATGAGCAGAGATAAGTGGCTCATCACCACGCCTTTGTTCGTTACAAAATGGCGAACGACAAGGAAAATTCGTTTTTTTTACATAAGTATTCGTTTTCAGTTCAAAAATTTATAAAACTAAATTACTTCGTGATGTAGTGCCTAAACAACGATTTTTAGCCGAAAAGACATTCTGTATAATGAATAATAGTTATTTCTCAATATTAAGAAACTTATGGTTATAGCAGAAATGAAAAAATATACTGGGTGTTGATTAGAATAAGATTAAAAATAATCCACAAATGCAAATGTAATAGGACAATCTGCACATTAAATAATAGTAATTAATAGGTATTTACAAATTTCTTGTTATTAGAGTGAAGAAAAAATATACTGGATATTGATTTAGAACAGATTTAAGAAGTCCAAATTTGAAAATATCGTTAAAACTTAATTTCTCTGTTTCGGAATAGATATAATAGGACAATCTGTATATGGCATAATAGGATGATAGGACATTTCTACTTTTACGTAAATGTAAAAATTTACTGGGTGCTACCAGTTTAAAAAATGTCTAAATTTTCGAAAATTCCTTTCGAAGATTTCATAGGAAGAAGAATTGTAATGGGACAAACTGTACGTGGAGTAATAGACACTACTAGGTACTGAAATATGAATAGTTGTTAAAGTAAGGGAAAAATATACTTTAAAAGGGATTTAAGAAGTCAAAAATCAAATATTTCTTTAATTTCTTATTATTAAATCAAAAATTTCGATAATAACTAATTTCGAAGAAGAAATATGTGTATTAGGACATCCTGTATATAATATAATAGGGATTACTGGATAATAAGACATTTCTAGTTATTCAAAAAATGAAAAAAATATACTGGGTGTTACTGTAAATCGAAATAACGATGTATGAAAGTGAAAAGATCTCATAAAAGATTTCTTTAAGTTATAAATATGAATGGACAAACTGTACATGAAATTATAGTGATCACGAGATATTACAACGAGAAAATGAGAAAATATACTGGGTGTTGGTTTAAATTGTATTGAAAATGGTACAAATTTCTGAAAATGCCATCGATGATTTCATGGGAATAATAAATGCAATAGGACAATCTGTAAAAGAAATAATAACTTCGTTTAGGAACTGACTCCAGTGACAATTCTAGTCACTGAAGGAAGGCAAAAATATACTGAGTCTTAATTTAAAACAGATTTAAAAAGTCTATAATTAAAAAAATCGATGAAAATTAATTTCATCAAGGATTAAATATATTAGGACAACCTGTATAAGGAATAATAGTGATTGATAGAAAATAAAACATTTCTAATTGTAATTCTAATTCTAATTCTAACAATGTCCGAAACTGAGAAAAACTCATCAAATATGTGTGAGAGTGAATATATACTATGGGACAAACTGTACATGAAATAATATTTATGACTATTTACTAAAACAATTCTAGTCACTGGATGAAGAAAAAAATATACTGGAGCTTGAATTTAAGAAGTCTAAAATTGGAAAAATCGATCAAACGTATTTTCATCAAAGAATATAATGGGACAACCGATATATAAAATAGTAGTGTATTAGATAATTGAAGAAGTGGGAAAATATACTGGATGTTGATGTAAACACGTATTTCTAAAAATATGTTTCATTCAAATTTGGAATAAATTTAACGAATTATATAATAAAAAAAAATTAAGCTTTGCTTAGAAGAAATATGCACGTTTTCTGTTTGGTTACTGTATAATGTGTTGCATAATCAAAGTTTGATGAACTTTGTTGAGTTCCACCTGATGTTGTGATGTTGTGTGTCTGGTTTTGCAGAAATACGTTAAACTTTTCAAATTTCAAAGCAAAATTGATATTGATATTACTCATTATATATTTTTCAATAGACGTCAAAGAGACGGGCTGAGCTTATACCGACTCCAAACAATTTCTTTGATAATGGTAAATGCCCATAAGCAATTTTTCATTTAGTGTTTTCGTGGTTTATGTGATAAAATAAGACTTTTCAGTTAAATATATTGTTGAAGGAACGTACTATTTTAGAGCTTTTCATTAGTTTTTCCCCTGGTGAGTTAATTTAACATATTAATTCTGCTTTAAAACTTGTTGAGGTTATGTCTATTTTATTTTTGTTGTTAATCCCTGTCATCTACTAATAGTCACGAGTTTTCGAGTATAAATAAATTAATTTTTAGGTTTTTAAGATCTAGTACTGCTCCAGAATGGGTATGTGCTTTGTTCCAGACTGTAAACATTACAGTTCAAAACATTCATGAAGTTTTTTTCGGTTCCCAAAAAACAAGACTGAGAGGAATAGATGGATTTCTCTCATAAGGTAAAAGAATGATAACATCCACTTTTCAAAGATTTATGTTTTAAAATTATTATTATCATTACAGAAAAAAAGATAGAGATCCAAGTGAATTTGTAAAAGTGTGCGATTATCGCTTTTTAAATAAAGAAAAAAAGAATGTGCCAACTTTATTTGATTTCAATATTCAGAAGAAGTTTAATATAAAATCACCAGAAAAATGGTATGCATTTTGTTGCAGAAAGTACATTAGTCTAATAAATTACCAGGACCTTCAACCAAGCTACTACCAGGGTCTTTAAAACGAGATCATGAAGTGACTCAAATTAAACTTGATGCTTCACTACTGAGTCCATCATCTGCATTTCAAGATGCTGACAACAAGGTTCATCTATGAAATTGTGAAGAACAAAGGTGCTCATGTACTAATGTATACTGGTATTCCAACCAATGAGCTGTTCATGATTCTTTTTGAACTAATGGACAGTATTAAATTAAAATATTATGCTGGGTGGGATGTTCAGATCGTTCCTAAAATTGATCAACAGTTTATGACCTTAATGAAGCTAAGGCTTAATCTTCCACATGAAGATTTGAGTATTAGATTTAGTTGTATTACAGCTACAGTGACCAATATTATAATGACGTGGATGTATGCTCTACATGAAGTCCTTTTCAATAATTTGATGAAAACTATATCATTGAGACAACGGAATCAGGCCTGCCTCCCTATTGCTTTTACGAATTTTAGAAATTGTAGGATAATTTTGGATTGCACCAAAATTGATTCAGCAGTTCCAGCAAGCATGGAAAACCAGAGATTGACCTATAGCTCTTACAAACACCGAGACACGTGAAAAATGTTGGTAGGTGTTGCACCAAATGGTGTAACCACCTTTGTTAGTAAGGCTTATCCAGGGTATACATCTGATAAAAAAATTGTTGGGGAGTGTAAGGTTCTAGATCAGATGGTGGCTGGAGATTTGATATTAGCAGATAAAGGTTCCTATACTGTAGGTTATGCCGTTTAATGTGAACTGTATTGATTAACCGTACAGAGTTTAGCCAAACTACATAGACATATTATAATTTTGAGTTTTAAATATGTTTTATTGTAGCAATATATTTCCTTATTCGACTTTTTTTTGGAAAAAGTTAAGAAATTTTTATTTAAAAAATGTATATTTAGATTTTACTTAATTTATAAATGACTTGATCTAATACAATTATTGTTAAAAGTAATAATAATACTGTTTTTCTATTTCAATAAAAGCCTGTAAATACAACCACAATTTTCATAAAGTAAAAAAATACAATTTGATTTCTTGTCAGTAGACTACAGTCTTTACAATCTTCAAATAAATTATTAAGTCACAAGCAGTGTTTTAGTTTATTTTACAAGTTTTTTGTACAGAAAAAAAATCACTCGACTATAGTACATTCAAAACAGCAATTTAAAATAGCTAAAGTTTGTTTAAAAAATCTTTATTGACAAAATAGCATTGTACTTTTATATTAAAAAACATAATTTCCTGATATCCTCAGAAAACAAAAATTTGTATAGAGTGGCTTTTCAGTCTAAAATAAATAGTAAAGATTTTTCCATCTGTATACTCGTATCTACTAACACTGTAGAATAACCTAAAATCACGTTGAAAAACATGTCAAATTTTTTTATTTAATTGTCTAACAACTTAGGTAAGTATTGTTCTATCTAGATCAAGTTTTTTTCGGACAACTTATCATGTCTGAAAGAATATGGGCACTTCACTTCTACAATGGCTTCTTCTTCATCAATTATTATTCCATCAGGGCTAGCACCAAGAAGTCCTGAATTTGTAAGCGATACTCCAGTTGGCCGAACATTTAAATTATAAATCTGCTTCAAATGATCTAGAGCATCTTTTTCATGAGTTCTACCCCACTGGATTGCTTTGATACCATCCAAAATGTATTCACCTGGAAAATGATGAATTGATTATAATAAAAAATGTATGTCAAATAAGAATTAAAGTAGGAAATGCTACATAAAATACCATTTTTGAAAAGACTACTTTTTGAAAAATCAATCTTAGAGGCTCGATAAGCAAATTATTGATAACATCTATGACTAAACTATGTAATAAATTTATGATTTATTATTCACCTAAGAGTGTGTTGAACAAACTCACTGGGAATTTGTTTCTCCTGCAGGCTGCAATAATAGCACCAAAGTTGCTAGCAGTTAATCTAAATTTTCTTGCAAGGTACCATTTTTCATTTGACACCTGTCCAGTAGTGGTGACAGAGATTTCTTTTATTAGCTGATCATCAACAGCACATTTTTCTTTGAACATAGTCAGTTTATCTGTGACCTCAAAAAAGTCCTTGGAAGGAATTACTTCTTCAATTACCGAAAATCCATTTTCCAGCAAATTTATTGATTCCTCGTGCAATAGCCAGGTAAAACCAACAGTATTTCCAAAACTCCATAGCCCTTCCTTCAATCTGTTGATTGATGCTTCTGGTACCCCACCTTCAAGAGGCTTTGGTGGGTATAACTCTTCTACAGATTTCACTGGCCCAACCTTCGGCTTAGGTAGTGCCTTCCATGCACACGCTTTATCTATTACAGATATATTGTAATGCCAAAAAAGTGCCAACGCCGCAATGTGATGGCATTTTATATTCCTGGGGCAAGTACAGGTGGCTCCTTTAATGACACCATTCTTTTCTAACACTACAATAAAATTATAACCTGATTAATTACATATTACATTAACAAAGGCATATATACCTATCTATAGATACCTTGTAGCTTTTGTCTTTCATACCTTCAAATACTTCCCCTCTGATTACCTGCAAATCAGAGAGTCAAAGTCCATTTTCTTCACATGACTGGACTCTAGGGCGTTTTCACCCCTTTTTATAATTTTGTTGTGTCATCTATAAAATCACTGATGCTGGAAAGTTTTCGGACATGTTTAAAATAAAATAAAATAGACATAACCTCAACAAGTTTTAAAGCAGAATTAATATGCTAAATTAACTCACCTGGTGAAAAAATAAAAACATCTTAATTAAATTACTTCTTCTTTTCTCTGTATTTGCTTATGTAACTATGAAGTTTTATGGAAACTATAAATTTTGATTTTTTCCTTTCAAATTTATCTGTCAATTCAAATGTACCGCTTTTATAACCAATTCGAAACTCTATAATATTCCTATAAAGTTAGAAAACTTCAAATTATAGCATTGATGTATGATCACGAAAGTAAAGGCCAAGATACAAAAAAAGAAGAACGTGCTTCTTGTTTACGAATTAGGTTTTTAATTTTACATAGTTTGTTAAAGGAATAGGCGAAATTTAGGATGTTTAATTGATTTTTTTCACTTGATCCTGTAAGTTATTAATATACAATTTATTAACGAAAAAAAATACGAAAATATAATAATACGTATATTATTTTATCTATTATAAAAAATAAATAATAATTATGGACTTATTAATTTTTTATTTTACATAGTATTCAATCACTTTCTTCACTAGATTCTTGTTCATCACTGCTCTCGTCTGTATCCACAACAGGCCTATTTGGATTAACAAATATATCATCATCGTCGTTTTCAACTTTTTTCTCTTCCTCTTCGCTAAATTCCTTCGGCCACACATTATCGTTTTTGAAGTATTTGATATGCTGCGGCGTTAAAATTCTAACGATTTCCCCTTTCACTTTGCACCCTTCTTCTATTGGTTCTGTAATCACAAAGTCGCCCCTTTTCACCCACATATTCTTCCTAAATTTCGTAGGCATAGATGCGAGGAAAACAGACTTGTCGGCAGCCTCAACTTCGTGTAAATTGTTGCCTCTACTCTTAAGTACTTTAACTATTTGTTGATTTTTTGTTGGGGGCGAATAATCGTCTTTGAATACTTCCAAAAGTACATGCTTCCTTTTTGTTGCTCTTGACATGGCTATAACAATAAATCCTGCATCAATTCCACAGAATACCAATAAGAGAGCGAATCATATAAAACTTGTTATAATTATTCCTAGGAATATACAGTTTACGAATTCGCAAATCCTACAATTTTTAGGTTAGGTTGGGTTATTTTCAATTAACTATATTGTTGTATTCAATGATGAAGCACTGTATTTTTAGTTATTTCAGCTTAAAATAATAACTATTCATACTAATTATTATCAATTTTGCAAAAAAAAATAATAAAAAAATTTATATGTTCAATCATTCCAAAAGTAACTTTAAAATGTGTCTGAATAATTGATAACAAAATAAACACTCACCCGAATGTATAAAAAATGTTATAAAAAGTCAATTCTAAATAATACAAATTTTATAAATTAACCAATAATAAATTTTTAATAAAAAGAAAAACATGAGCAAACACCATTTGAGGTTGATTATTAAGAATCAAAACGTATTCGGTTCTTTAAACTCTCGATTTAAATCGAAAATCTAAACTGGAATATTTTATTATTGATATAATAAATATATAAAATAAAATTTTATTGAATACGCTTAAATAAATAAAAAAGATAATAACGATAAAATTATTATAATAATTAAAAAATATAACTACAAAATTTTCGATATTAAAAATTAATCGATTACGCCCGATAAAGTTGCTACTTATACGTGTGACCTCATACGTCAGTTAAATGTCAAATTTGTCTATTTTCACTGGTGACTAATTTTAGAGGGTCGGTGGTTTATTTCTTATTTTGTTACTATTTAAAATCGAATATGAGCTTTTTCGGAAAACTTTTCGGTGGCAAAAAAGAAGATGTTGCTCCAACACCAGGAGAAGCTATTCAAAAACTTCGAGAAACCGAGGAGATGCTAATAAAGAAACAGGACTTTTTGGAGAAGAAGATAGAGGAATACACTTTAATTGCGAAAAAAAATGCTTCAAAAAATAAACGAGGTACGTATATTAATTTTTATTAATTATTGATCATACATATAAATCAAGTAGATATTTATAGACTTTAATTAAAAATAATTATTCAAGGATAGTCCTGTCTAAGATAGAAGTTTTGTTATATTTAATCAATTTTTTTCATTTTCTTTTAATGTGTAATGACTTTAAGAGGAAATCGAAATAAAAAAATAATGTTATTGCTTGTTAGTCGCGCTTCAAGCTCTTAAAAAGAAGAAAAGATTGGAAAAAAACCAATTACAAATAGATGGAACTCTCACGACGATTGAAATGCAAAGGGAAGCTCTCGAGGGAGCAAGTACAAACACTGCTGTATTAGATTCTATGAAAAATGCAGCAGATGCATTGAAGAAAGCTCACAAAAACTTGTAAGTTTTTGTTAACTTGATATTTAAATATTTCAGATAATTTTTTTGAATTTTTAGAAACGTGGATGATGTTCATGATATTATGGATGATATAGCTGAACAACACGACATCGCCAACGAAATTACTAATGCTATTAGTAATCCTGTAGGATTCTCGGATGATTTAGATGAAGACGAATTAGAAGCCGAATTAGAACAATTGGAACAAGAAGGACTAGAAGAAAATCTACTGAAAGTACCGGGGCCTGCAGAACTTCCATCTGTGCCAGCCGAAGCAGTCTCTAATAAACCAATCAAACCGGCAGCTAGTCAGTATTATTTTGCTCATTTACATACAATTTGATACAAAACAAAAGTTTTATTTAATTATTTGTGGAGTTTAATTATAAAAAAATGGTTCATTGACTTTAGTACATTTATATTGAGGTCAATAATCTTGAGGATGATAATTAATGATTGTGCTGGAAGGGAGAAGAAATTATTAACACGTCGACTAACAAGGCAAATTTTAGAATTTCATTTAATCAGATTATGATGCTAAAAACACTAATTTCACAAATTATTCAGTAGTTGGCAGTTAATTAGTTAATATTTTTGTTATTTTATTGAAGCAGGTTGAATCATTGTAAACATTCGAAATCTTCTGTATTGTGTCTTATTGGTGTGAAAATAAAGGTACTTTGGGGTGTATTTGGTCAAAATAGTTCATTTTCTATTCAGTGTGTTAGTATTTTCGAAAAGACTGTTTAAAAATCACACAGGTTAAAATCTGGTCGATATTAGATCCTCATTCCACGAGGTATCTCTCAAAGGATGAGTCTTTGGTAGAAATAATTTTGAAAGTGCTTCATACAAGTGGAATTGTCAAGAAAGGGAGAGAAAATTGGGGGTTAGTCTGAAATTATGGTAAATAATGCTCTTTTACTTTATATAATCAATGGAAACAGTCCGTTGGTCTATTAAATAACTCGATGTCTTCTAAAAGATTGTTTAAAAATCGCATAGATTGAGATCTGGTCGGTATTTGGCTCTCAATTCAAGAAGTATCCCTCTATGGATGAATTTATGGTAGAAATCATTGAAAATTGCCCTAAAAAGTTGAATAATCAATAAATGGAGCGAAAAATGGGTTTTATGGTAAATATGGTTCTTTTGGTGCATATTGAAGTGTTCGAGAAGACAAGGGACTGTTAAAAAATCGCACTGATTAAGATCTGGGTGAAAAGATGAATATATGATAGGAGAAAATCCACATGGACCCCTAAAAGTTGAATTACAAAAAGAAGGTAGCAAAACATGGATAGTAAAGCCTAAAATTACTGAGAGTACGATACTTTTTGTGCATATTATCAAAAAAAAACAATCCGTTAATAGAACAAGTGAGTCGATGTCTTCAGGAAGACAAGAGACTGTTAGAAAATCGCACCGATTAAGATCAGGCTTTTAGTAGGCTCATATTTCAAGAGATGTATCTTAAAACATGAATATATGATAGGAAAAATTGAAAGGGGCCGTTAAATCGAGGGCGTTATAATTGGAAAATAAAGTTTGAAATTATGGTAATTAAGGCTTTTTCGGTGCATATAATTAAACACGATGTTGTCTGCCAAAAGATTGTTTTAAATCACAGAGATTAAGATCTTGTTGATTGTAGGTTTATATTTGAGATTTTTGTCAAATGAAAAGGTGGCGTGTAAAAAGTTAAGTTATTCAAAGGTCATTGGTTACATATAATAGAAAAAATTTATTATTCTAAAGATGTTGTTGCCTTTAAGGAAAAAATATAAATGTTTATATGTATAAATGTTTAGTTTCTTTAAGGTATATAATTTATTTTGCAGAAAAAGTGGAAGATGACGACGACATGAAGGAATTGGAAGCTTGGGCGTCGTAAAATTAACGAACGAAAGTGTTTGTTTCAGCAACCAAACCACTGTAATTGAGATATATAAAAAAATGTTTGTATTTCTTTTAGTAATAACAGCTAAAAAAAAATGTCATTATATTATAGATCAAGCTTTACCGATAAAAAAAGGCATAGATTAGCGAAAAAATAAAAAATATTCAGGAGAACGTTGACTTTTTTAAAATATATTTATATTGATAGTTTTAACATTGTGGTTTAAAAATTTCGAATCTTTAAAAAAATTTCCATTCTCCATTAAATAGAATCTGAACAAATTTTCGAAATTGTGTATATATATAATCACGCTATTATTATGAATTAACTATTTTTTTTGGAGATTTTTAAAGCACCTTAAAATTATTTTTGTACCATAAAACTTTTTATTATCATTATTTTATCTATTGTAATTGAATAAAGGATCATTGAGGTATTAAAATAATACTAAATATTATTTTTTATTATTCTAATGTCGAATTCCAACTTTTCCTTAAAAATCGTTAAGGTCTATTCACGCGATACTTCTTTATTCGTACTGTAAAAACACCGCGTCTCATTTCGTTTTGGAATTAATCTTTTTTGAAAAAAATGTGGTGCGCTTGAAAAAAAAAACAAATTTGGGAAAGGGGGTTCGATAATTATTAAGAGAAAAACCGAAAATGAAATCTGAAACGTGTTTTCGAATCTATGGAGAAAATATACTGAAAATAAGACTCTTATAGGGAAAAATCGTCTTCCGACCATAAAAACACGTATTTAGACAAGATTTCCAACTTTTTCTTATAAGTCGTTAAGGTCGTTTCACGCAATACGGTTTTGTTCATACGGTAAAAACACCGCATCTCATTTCATTTTGGATTTAATCAACCCATGAATCTTTCTTTTAAAAAATGGAGTGCGCTTGGAAAAAGGAAGAAATTTGAGAAGGGAGGTTGAAAATTATTAAGAGAAGAACCGAAAATTAAATCTGAAACGTGTTTTCGAATCTATGGAAATAATATACTGAAAATAAGACTCTTATAAGAAAAAATCGTTCTCCGACCATGAAAACACGTCTTTTGACAAGATTTCAACTTTTTCTTATAAGTCGTTGAGGTCGTTTCACGCGATACGGTTTTATTTATATGATAAAAAAATCGACTGCTCTAAGTCGTAGATTCGTTTATGAAAATACAGATAAGAAAATTCTTCGTATGTAAAGGTGAAATAAAACGAGGAATTATAAGAAAAGTGTTTATTTAATTTGTGTATTTATATGTATATATATATATATTTATCGAACATTCTCGAAAACTTAAAACAAATTTGTACAGATAAGAACTGTCCAATTGAATACATATTTCGTTTACAAAAAGAAGTCTCTTTGGAATCTATAATTTTAACAGAGGAAGTCACACGATAAGTACCAGACTAACTTTAAAAAAAAAATTTGACTACTTATAGTACAATCTTGATTTGTTTTGGTTATACTTAGATATTCATTTCTGCCCTACTTTATACTTAAATAGGCGAGCTCCCAATTACATGAATACAGACTCCCACTGTATACAAACGAATTCAGGAATTTTTTTTATAGTAAATTATCAAAATTACGAATTAAATATACTTTTTTATTAAAATTGGAATTTTTTAGCGCCTAAATTACCTTTTTTGGCGGCAATTATTCTGACCTATACGTTTTGTTATCATAAACTGTAGGGCATTATATATGGCGTTTTTGGGGTGAAAAAAATTAAAAAGGGTCATTAAAACAACCTTAGATTATATAGGATTTTTGTTTTTCTTTTATTTGATTTAAGCACAAGAAAAATCGCGTTTTGGGATGTTTTTTTTTGAATTTTTAAATAACAATTCGTTAAAATTTTTCAGAAAATTTATTTTCGTTTGATACAATTTCGTGCATTTAAAATACAATAAATATATTCTACTGCCTACTGGGAAGATCCAAAAATATTCTTTTGGCTTTAAAATAAATTTTCGCGATATAAATATGACATGAAGCCAATTTTTCGTTAATGGAATTTCGAAAAAAGACAAAAGTCTCTTTCACTTTTAATAGCTACACATCATTTCAACAGGACGTTCGATTAAATAAAAAAAAACGACTATAAGAGTTGTCAAAGTCCTTTTTCTTGCTAATATTTTACACAAAATGGCGTCTCAAGTATTTTTTTGTCGTTATTATCTCACATGTTGTACTTAATGGTGTACCTGTGTCTCTATAAAAATATTCGATGAATTATGTCGGGTGTTTTTTAAAAAAATAATCTAATGTTTCAAAATAAATTTTATAGAAAAATTTTCTATATATATAATACCGCTTTTCACATTGTTATATCGGATAGAATGTTGATAACTTTGTGGGAATGGCAAAAACTTTGGAAAATTTTTGAATTATAAACCAAAACTTGCCTTCATCTACAAAATTATTAATAAATAAAAACGAATATTCGATTATAAATATATTTTCGAAAATAATTTCAAATAATGTTTCAAAATAAATTTTATGGAAACATTTTCTTATATTTGAAGATTATAATACCGCTTTTGACATGATTATATCAGTTGGAATGTTTATGACTTTGTAGGAAATTGAAAAAATTCAAAAAAATTTCGGAAAGTTTTTGAATTATAAACATAATACACTCCTCGTATAAAAAATATTTTGTCACACACAGACATAACCCATCTAGTTTAAATATATATTCATATATAAAAAAGGAACAAATTTCGAACTCTTAAAAATCTAATCAATCAAAATAATTTCAAACATATAATCAGACGTTTTCAAAATTCTTCTTCTCATTTTCCCGAATTCGTTTTTCATTTTTTTAGGGGGACGTTAGCGGTAAGGGGGGGGGGGGGGTAGTGAGCGAAAACGTAGTCCTTAAACTTACCAATAAAAAACACATTAAAAAATGCAATAATATAATACGTACATTGGATTCAAATCACTTTTGTTTTTATTTTTTTTTGTTGTCGATGAAAAAAACAAAATTCACTAAAAACCAGTAGAAAAAAAAATTTTTTCCCACCCAGTATCGATACCAAAAGTTCACTCAAGTCTTTCACAATCAACTACCATCACATCACAGAGCAATAATTGCAAATTCAAAAGACTAGGAGTCTTTTCTTCGTCTACTTTATGGTACAAGTTTTATTTTATTCTATGTTTTTTTGTTTGTTTTATTTGTTTTTTTTATTTGTTAAAATTACTGTCAGTCCGAACTGGAAAAATTTCTTTTTAGACCGAGCAATAAAGTCTTTATCATGGGACATGGAAGATTTGATATACATGAAATACCGATGGAATTTCGGTTATAACATATGGAAAAGAGCAAATAATTTTTTTTGCATTACAAATATTTTTTTATATTTTTATATGTATACTTAATATTTTTTGTGAAAAAAAAATAATTTCGATATAAAGTTAATAAAAGAACTAGAAAATTAAAAAAATTACATAAAACCACGAATCGTGAAAATATACGAATATTGAAAAAAAAACATTTTCGACTTTCTAAAATCTAATTTAGTTTTCAAAAATTATAAATTTGGAAGAGAAACGTGCTCAATAAAAATCAACAACACGTACTTAAAGTTTTGAAATACTTATTAGAACATTAAAAAATTTTCAACGAATATTTTCAGTCTTTAAAAATGGAAAAATAAACGCCTAAATATTTGAAAAATTGTCAAACAAAAATTAAAAGTGCTCAAACATTAAAATACGCGTTAAAGTATGAAAAAATTGGTAAGAACTGGTGAAGTATTAAAAAATAGATGAAAATGTTCTCAAACATTGGAAAATGTTTAGACTAGTGCTCAAACATTGGAAAATTGGTGCTGAAGCATTGAAAATGGATGAACAAGTGCTCAGACATTGGAAAATTTGTGCTGAAGTTGTAAAAAGTGGATGAACATGTGCTCAAACATTAAAAAATGGATCAACAAGTGCTCAAACATTAAAAAATGGATCAACAAGTGCTCAAACATTAGAAAATAGATAGACAAAAGTTCCAAAATTGAAAAATTGGTGTTCAAACATTAAAAAATGCGTCAACAAGTGCTCAAAACTTAGAAAAGTTATCAACAAGTGCTCAAACATTGGAAAATTGGTGCTGAAGTTGTAAAAAGTGGATGAGCATGTGCTCAAACATTGGAAAATTGGTGCTGAAGCATTGAAAAAGGATGAACAAGTACTCAAACCTTAGAAAATGGATCAACAAGTGCTCAAACGTTAGAAAATTGGTAAGGAAACATTGAAAATGGATGAACATGTGCTCAAACATTAGATAATAGATAGATAAGTGCTCAAATATTGAAAAATTGGTATTGAAGTATTGAAAATGGATGAACAAGGATTCAATCATTGGAAAATAGATAAACAAGTGCTCAAACATTGAAAAAAATGGAAGATTAACTTTTCAAAAGCATCGAAAATGGAAGAATATTTGCTCAAACATTGAAAAATGGAAGCACACATGCTCAAATTTGAAAAATAGAGTAACGCGTCACGAATCGTTAGACATTTTATATTTAAAAGTATTTGGAAGTGGAAAATTGTGTCCTTAGGCTTTTATACATTGAAAAAATGGAAGGATATTTGTTCAAACATTGAAAAATAGAATTCAAATATTGTAGAAACGGATGAAAATGTGCTGAAACATTGAACAAATGGAGTTATTAAACGTTATTAAAAATGGAAAAATACTTGGTTAAGTATTGGAAATGTAATCTGAGAATAGAATGCTCGCACATTGGAAAACAAATGAGCGAGTGCTCAAACATTGAAAAATAGATGAACAAATGCTCAAACATTGAAAAATTGGATTGCAACTACTCAAACATTGAAAAATACGTTTGAAAATATCATGAGGCACGATGAAAACGAAAGAATTCCTGTTCAAACATTGAAAGATGGACGAAAACGTGCTCAAATATCGAGAAACTACTTAAGCATTAAAATAAGGATGAACATTAGTTCAAATATTACAAAATATGTACGAACTTTAAAAACTGTAATGAGGCCAGTTGACAATGGAAGAGTTTTTGCCCAAACATCCAAAAATGTAAGAGCAACTGCTGAAATATTATAAAGTTAAAAGAACAAATGCAAAAGCATCGAAAAATGAATGAAAACGTGCTCAGACATTGCAAAAAGGAAAAGCAGTTGTTCAAACATTGAAAAACAGATGAAAACGTGCTCAAATATTGCCAAATTGGATTACAATGGAATAACAAGCATTGAAAATAAAAAAGAACTTGCTCAAACATTGAAAATCTGTCGAAAACGTGCTCAAACGTCCAAAAAAGAAAAAGCAATTGCTCAAACATTGAAAAATGGACGAAAACTGGTGCAAACATTGAAAATTGGAAGGATAATTGTTCAAATAGTAAAAAAATGGATGAACATGTACTCAAACATTAAAAATATGGAAGAATTACTTTGTAAACAACGAGCAACATTGAAAACATGGATGAAAACGTGCTCAAACAATCAAGAAAAGAATGACAACCGCTCAAAGATCGAAAAATCGTTAAGCATGTACTCGACTATTCAAAAATTAAAGAACAATTTTAGAAGTGCATCGAAAAATATTCAAACATGTGCTCAAACATCAAAAAATTTATCAAGACGCATTAAAAATGGACGAGTATTTGCTCAAACATTGGAAACGGAACAATTTCAGCCGGAAGAAACAAAAATAAAGAAAAAAAAAATAGTTTCTAATGACATATAAAAGAAATTTCGCGGAAAAAAAATTGTTCGCTCTCGACAACAAATCACGATTCAAATCGATGATTTTCCATCGATATTTCACGAATCCGAGTAAAGTGTTGGGGAAGGAGGGGGGGATTAAATAATATTTGCTCGATCTATTCGTACGAATCGTCTACAACACAGTTACATTTAGAACAATACACTTCACTAGAACCATCCTGATATTATCTGCGATCTCTATACAAGAGGTACGTCTGTAAGGCTTGCGGCAACTGCAAATTCATCACTCTCTCTTCCAGATGCTGTTTACCGAGACGTTGTCTTATTACTCGTCGACACAGATCCATTAAAGGCAAAGGTTCCGCTGAAATTACAAAAAAACATGATATTTAACACGTAAACTGCCGCAATTCAACAATCTACGTCGTCGTTCATATTTGTTATGGGATTGTGGTAAATCAAACACCAAAATTTATTATTTTTAACATGTTCAAATTAGTCGATTAAAAATTGTGTTTTTGTTTTAAATTATCAAACATTAAAAAATTTAAGACTAACTTCGTTAATTATGAATAATGGTATATCACGTCCGAATTAGAAGAATATAAATTGAAAAATGGATGGAGACGTGCTCGAACATTGAAAAATCGGAGAGAAACTGGTCAAGCACTGACATGTGGATGAACATTTGTACGAGTATCAAAGAATGGTAGACTAACTTCCGAAACATTGAATAATGGCGTTACCCGCTTTAAAATTACAAGAGTAAGCATTAGAAAATGGATGAATAAATGCACAAACATCAAAAAATTGGAGGAGAAAGGTTGAATGTGTGCTCAAATATTGAAAAATCGGGGGAAACGGCTTAAGAATTGAAAAAATGGACGAATAAGTGCTCAAACATCAAAAAATTGGAGAAAACTGGCTGTAGGATTGAAAAATGGATGAATATGTGCTGAAACATCGCAAAATTAAAGAAGAACGTCTGAAGCATTGGAAAATGGACTAATATGTGCTCGAACATCGAAAAATTGAAGAAAAATGGTTGAGGCATTGAAAAATTGATGAATATGTGCTCAAACATTAAAAAATGGGGGGAAACGGCTTAAGCATTGAAAAATTGATGAATATGTGTTCAAAGATCGAAAAATTGGTAGGAAACTGGTCAAGCATTGAAATATGGATGAAGACTCGCTCATATGCTGAAACATTACAAAATGGAATAAAAAAATGAACATTGAAAAATGCATGTAGACATGTTCAAACATAAAAAAATGAAACAACAATCGCAGATACATAAAAAAATGTATGAAATCGGAGGGAAACTGCTCAAACATCGAAATATTGATGAACATTCGTTCAAACCTAAAAAGAAAAATGGAAGAAACGTTGAATAATGATGAAAACGCGTTGAAATGTTGAAATTACAAGAGTAAGAGTTATATTATAAGTCGTCGATACTGATCCATTAGAAGCTAAGAAAATAAAATTTAACACGTAAAATCCCGCAATTCATCAATATACAAATAAACGTTACAGTTGTGGGGTTATGGCAAATCAAACGCCAAAATTTACGATTTTTAATATACATTTTGAGCTTTTGAAATTCTTATGTATTCATCATAAGGGAATTTATCAATTGAGAATCGGATCGTCAATAATTTTGTTTATTTTTAAATATATAAAATTCAAAATGACAAAATCCCTCAAATAAAACGTTCTGAAAACCATCTCGAGAATTCACGGTCAAATAGGTGCAAAAAAATTTTTTTTTTCGTTAGAAATAAGCAATTTTACTATTTAATTGTAAAAAAAACAATACTTACGATCTAATCCTCCGATATATCTCATGCTAATCTCACAATGACCCCAAACGGCACTGACGATCGGATACAATTTTCTTCCTTTCAATCCACGAAACGCTACGCCCAAATATTGACCGTCAACCACGAAACTCAAAGTACCTTCGTCCATATCCAATACGACTAAAAATTTATCCGGTACTATGAACGTTTCGTCGGGTTTTAATAATGCCGGATAAGTTACCCCGGGGCAGTTCTTCGAATCATGATACAATTTATTACGTCCTAGATGAACAAAAAAATACGTTACACGGGTATAGGTATAAGAAAGTATAAGAAAAAAACGTTTTTTTGAGTCTAGAACTTCAGTTTCGACAAGATGACAAAGAATTATTTGAAAATTGGTACATCTTGTATTAAAAAAAATCGTTTTTTTTGTATCTTTAACTTCAGTTTCGACAAAATTAGAAACAATTACATGATTATTGATACATCCTGTATAAAAAAAATGGTTTTTTGTATCTAGAACTTAAGTTTCGACAGAATTAGAAACAATTATTTGAAAATTGGTACATCTTGTATTAAAAAAAATCGTTTTTTTGTATCTTTAACTTCAGTTTCGACAAAATTAGAAACAATTACATGATTATTGATACATCCTGTATAAGAAAAATGGTTTTTTGTATCTAGAACTTAAGTTTCGACAGAATTAGAAACAATTATTTGAAAATTGGTACATCTTGTATTAAAAAAAATCGTTTTTTTGTATCTTTAACTTCAGTTTCGACAAAATTAGAAACAATTACATGATTATTGATACATCCTGTATAAAAAAAATGGTTTTTTGTATCTAGAACTTAAGTTTCGACAGAATTAGAAACAATTATTTGAAAATTGGTACATCTTGTATAAAAAAATCGTTTTTTGACTCTAGAACTTCAGTTTCGACAAAATTAGAAACAATTACATGATTATTGATACATCCTGTATAAAAAAAATGGTTTTTTGTATCTAGAACTTAAGTTTCGACAGAATTAGAAACAATTATTTGAAAATTGGTACATCTTGTATAAAAAAATCGTTTTTTGACTCTAGAACTTCAATTTCGACAGGATTAGAAACAATTACATGATTATTGGTACATCCTGTATTAAAAAAATCGTTTTTTTGTATCTAAAACTTCAGTTTCGACAGAATTAGAAACAATTATTTGAAAATTGGTACATCCTGTATAAAAAAATCGTTTTACAAGTAATTTAAACAAAAATTCAATACAAAAAGTTACAAGAGACTTTTTTCATAAAAACTAAAAATTCGAAAGGAGAAAATTCGAGTCAAAATAAAGTCACCAAATCATCTAGTCAAAAGCTATATATTAATCAATGAATTACGTACCTAAATCCCATCCCCACGAAGTGTCCGTACTACCAACTAGACTTTGATATCCTACAGAATGAAGGGGAGCTTCGGCGGTGGCAACGCCGACGACGGCGTGCGTACCCCGTTGCCTCGTCGACCAACAAACTTCCCAACAGTGCATCCCTTTCGTCAAACCCACTTTGCCCCTTATACAATCGGTACTTTGGGCTACTGGGTGTCTGTGAAACGTGAGTCTATCGTCCTCTTTAACGAATATATTGAGAGAACGATCGTCCTGATTCCAACTGTATTTCAATTGGGTTTCTCGCATCGCCGGCGGCATGTCCAACAACATATCGAGTCTAGGGGGACGCGCAAAATCCTATCAAATAGAAAAATTACAAAATTTCCAACATACCCATAGATAAATACGCGATTTATCGAAAAATGAGTCCCAGGATGCGGAAAAACACTATTCAAATAAATAACAAGGATAAAGGACACGATTATAATTGAATATACGTTACCTGCGCCAATTCTCTCGGAATGACGGGTTTGTATGGCGCCGCAGTATCTCTATTGACAGCTTTAACTCCTCCTGATACCTTCTGGCCCATGCTCATTCCACGAGCCCGTCGGCGGGCCGTTTTACACGGCACCAAGGCCGCTTTGTATACACGTCTCACTTCGCAAACCCGTCCTACACCACCGCCTCCAGTGCCCCCACCTCCGCCAGTACTTACGATACCGCCTCCTGATAAATGCCTCAGCACGCTACTACCACGGCTACCGCTCTTGTATCTGTGACAAAATAAAAATTATCAAATTTTTTGTCTTCCTCATTTGTGGAATACGTCGTGGGAGTTTGGAGAAGGAAATTTGGGGGTGGATAATTTGTTAGGCTCTTCATCTTGTTCTTTGGGATAGTTGAGCTCAATTCCTTTAGTACTTTTCTCTGTTCAACCATTCCTAGTTCTTCTATATCTCGATTGACTTCTCGTAGCAATTCTTCGGATGTCCTCTTCTTCTTTTTCCTCCTTCTCCTCACTTCAGCGCGATACTCACTAAGATCTGAACGTTTTCAGGCTTCTAAAACGCTACGGAAATCAAACACGATACAGAAATCACCTTAAGTCATATTCAAACAACGTTGCCAGGCTTTTAAAACACTAGAGAAATTGAGATATTCAAACACCATACAGAAATCACCTTAAGTCGCATTCATACAACGTTACCAGGCTTGTAAAACATTGGGGAAATTGTGAAAATAGATAACAGGATATGTCTAGATTGATAACAAATACGTCATTGATGACGTAAATAAATGTATGTTTAAAAAATCATCATCAAGAATCGAACATTTAGATTCAGATTTACTAAGTAAACGATTATAAAAAAATACCGATAACAAACATAATTTTTTCATTATTTCAAATTAACCCGAATACATCCCTGTCTATAATTGAATATCTCGCCTCTTGTAGTAAGACAACCGAATAAAAAACGTCAAAAACGGGAAAATATTTTAATTACATAACTCCCCGTGTACCAACTCGGAGGAATGCGAAGGGAGAAATTTCTTTAGGGTAGGAAACCCTGTAGTCGATAAAAATATATATCCGAAAAGATCCGAATTATGAAATAATAAAACAAATAACTTATAATACGATAAATCATTTAAATTTAATCAAAATAATTACTTACACTTTATACAGATACATTTGAGGTACTAAAAAATCTCGCTGACTATTAACGACGTCCAATCTGTCAATTTAATTATTCTCAATATAAAATAGTAACGATGGTAACGTAAAAAGATAAAACTCAAAAATTTTCAAAATTTCTAAAATAAAAACTTATAAAGATCCGTTAAGGATTTTGTAATAAATAAATTAACGTTACAGATTTGATTTAAGGTTAATACATCGCTTGGGAATTTATTTTTCAAAAATAACATGGGCCAAATGTAAATCGTCGCCATTTCGTAACGGAAATTTTATTTTAATCGTATCAGGGAAGTCGGTGTGTTAGCGAAAATCTATAGAAGTTAAATATGGACAACGTGGAGGCCAATTTATATCTCCTGGAGATCAATTTTCCAAAAGAAAAACTCCACGAACTCATGGTAGAGATCTTATAAACTTATAATTCATCGCATTGAAATCGCAGTCACTTAGAGGTCTCCGATGTTTGCCTTTCGGATTGGTTGCAGTCTAGTAGCGCTAATTTTGCTTATTGACGCGCCCAATAAGCAAAATTACTTTTGGTTTATCCATTATTGATTTGGTATCTTCAAACGAATATTACAGAATTTTCTACAGTTGCCGAAATTTGGTTTTAATCAACGGTTAGATCACCAGTTGTCCGAAAACTTGCAGATCAGTGTTCATTTCAATTTCTCGGTGAAATTCCAAGGAAAGAGCATTGGAATCAAACAAAAAACGGAGTGATTCGTTACCAGATTGAGACCACGGAATTTCTATGGGAAATGACCAGCTCCTCAATCGTTATATTAATCGATGGAATTTCTCCAAATAACCATTCCATTATTCAATCTCTAGAGCTACTAATGTTTTATCAAAAGTAAAGTTTCCGATAAGATACAGCTTCGAGGTAAAGTGCTAGGGTAAATCCAACAACAGTGCCTTTTACCCCACGTGGTAACTGTTAGAGATGGGAGTGTTATTCGCCGTTTCCGTCAAGTGTAAGGTTCCTGGTGCAATCGATGGTTATTATAATTATTTATCTACGAGTTGTAGTCGAAAAATACGTTGAATAATATTATTACATATAACGAAAATAACATGAAATTTTGATGTAACTAAAGAAAAATTTCTTTCTATTACATTGAAGTTTTGGTATAAATGAATCCACGTTAATACGGGGGATTTTGAACAATTTTCACTAAATATACGTACAATTTACACTAAGAGTTGGGCGGAACTCACCGTTGAAAAAATCACTTTTTTTTTTCATTTTTTCATAATTCGACGAGATATTTTCGATACCCGGACCCGGCGGTGCAATTTTCTTACCGATTAAAAGAAAATACTGACATTTATTAAATCGGATAATGTCATACTAATCGTTTACTGCGTTTCTACAAGGTTTTTTCTTTATTAGTATTTTTCTCGATTAGTAGATTCATCTCCTATTGAAATAAACGACCTCAACCTTATTATAAACAGACATTCACGGTGTTGTCGGCTACAAGTTTTTTTTATTTCTATCCAGGTAGGTAAGGTACATTCAAGGGCAAATATTCAGGCCAACGTTACCTTTATAAAATTTTACCTCTATTAGATGTTTGTTACTGAAAAATTTACACAAAAAAGCGGAAATTTATCACACTGAGAAAAAGTTGTAATGAAATTACCGAGCTGTTCTAATTTTAGAAAGTTTAATATCCTTTAAGGATCTTTTTTGGTTAGGCAGGTAAAAAAAAATCCTAATTTAGAGTACCCAAGATAATCTTTCTGTATTTTGAAAATCTACTAAAAAATGTAATCTAAACATATATTTTTAATGATAAGTATTTTTTTAACTTGCTGCCACCTATTGAGAAATCCGCCGACTGCGAAATTCAAAGTAGATAATATTCATCCTCAAATCACGTGGTATTTATTAGGAACATCCTTGATAAGGGACGAAATTAACTAATTTCAGTCATATTTCATTACCGATGACTTGAATCAAAAACCAGGCACAAAATTAAATGAAAACACGATCTCGTCTTAATTTTATGTTGTTTTTCATCGAAATTTAGGTGCCAAAAATGTAGAAATAGGAGTTAAAACTGAACTATTGAGCAGTGCATTGAATTTTCTCAAACCATAGATTGAACATCTCCAAATAGAATCATCAATTTGTTGTTGTTCTGGTTCGATTCAAAGCTCAAGCTGCACCCTCTTCGAGTTGACCTTTCTCATACCAAAATATTCATCCACTTCATATTATTGGAGTCTTCATATTCTTTTCGTTTAAACCACTTCCAAACGGTTGATTTTTTCGTGATCAAACTTTTTTTTAAAGTTGCTTCAATTAATAACTAATAATAAGACAATTGTCAAAATTATACACGTGTTTTTTGAAGGTTAGGTCTAACTGAATATCATACGGATTTAAAACAAGTAGCGACATCTACGTGTCAATCCAAGCACAACGTATTGTAATTTTTTTTTGGCGTGGAAATGTATTAAAAACATTGAAAATTTCTTCGGCGTTTACGAAATCGATTCGATAGGGTCGGTAAAACATCGAGGTAAAACATCGAGAACGAGACACTGGAATATACCCTTTATAGACCAGATTTATCACTATGTGATTACTACATGTTTGGACTACTGGAAGAAGCCCTTTCGGAGGTCAAAACTCTTCGATGCCGGTATCGGATATCTTTCGAAATGGTGATAGAAAAAACAGTAAATTTGTAAATTTTTGTATATATTTTCGATAATGAATAAACGTGTTATATTTGAAACGATCTCGAATTTTTCTGACGTGTTTTTTCTATCTTTCCGTATTTTTATTATATAAAAATAAAAATATGGCAACACCTCCATATATTCCAAATCAAAATAATTTTTTTTTATGAAAAAGATCTAATATTTTTTTTCTTTCAGGTAAGTTCGTATCCTTATATTCCAAAAAAAAAAATCTTGAATGTATGCACGTGGATTTTAGTATCTCACGTATTTTGAAGCTCCGAGATCAAATTTTTTAGCGTTTTTACCCAAATATGGAATGTATGCACGTGGATTTAAGTATCTCACGTATTTTGAAGCTCTGAGATCAAATTTTTTAGCGTTTTTAGCCAAATATGGAATGTATGCACGTGGATTTAAGTATCTCACGTATTTTGAAGCTCTGAGATCAAATTTTTTAGCGTTTTTAGCCAAATATTGAATGTATGCACGTGGATTTAAGTATCTCACGTATTTTGAAGCACAGAGATTGAATTTTTTAGCGTTTTTAGCCAAATATTGAATGTATACACGTGGATTTAAGTATCTCACGTATTTTGAGACTCTGAGATCAAATTTTTTAGCTGTTTTAGCCAAATATTAAATGTATGCACGTGGATTTAAGTATCTCACGTATTTTGAAGCACCGAGATCGAGTTTTTTAGCGTTTTTAGCCAAATATTGAAAGTAAGCACGTGGATTTAAGTATGTCTCAATCTCACGATCTTGCAGTATCAGTTATCACTAAATTTTTGGTATAACATCCGATTTTGGACGACCTTTACGAAATTCGTCCTGTAGCGAAGTGCGACAACAATTGGAAGCGGGAAAAGCGGTAGCTCAAGATGTTGCTTCATGACTAAAAGTCGAAGCGAATTGATCTGCAAAATGCAGTTGGTTTAATCGAAAATTTATAGAAAATCATGACCAAGATGAATGTTTCAAGTACAAATCGTATGACAACACGTTCACTATTAAAAATGTCAAAACTTTATGAAGGCAATGTCAAATTTGACGTATTCGCTTCACTTTTCCCTTTTCTCAAAACAAAAGTAGCAAATGTTTTTTCTTTACCGTGTCTTTCCAAGATTTTCACGATACGTACCACCTCATAAATGAAATCATACATATTCCATTTCCCATTATTACATCAATATTATTTGTTTTGTTTTTTTTTCTCATTTATATTAATAATTATCCGTATAGAAGTAGTTGGTTTTTGTGGAGGTAACTAATTAGGTATTTACCTCGGTAAAGTGCAAAATCCTCTGCACCGAACAAAGGAGTGAACGTTCAAATTGAAAGTTGAAGGTGAATCTAAAATAAGTTTAAAAGTGAGTAGAACGGTTCATGGTTAACTAAACCAGATTGTGTACGTCAAAGAAGGTACTATCTCTCTTCACAAGCGATGTTTTTTCTTTTTTCGAAACATCTGTTGAAAGACCAATTGTTCAATTTAATACTACGCAACTTTTCTCTTGTTACAAAAATTCTACGAATACGAAAACTCAAAAAAATATGTGCATCAACATTAATTAATAGTTTCTGATATACGAGGGTCTTCCGAAATTAGTAAACACATCCCCCTTTTTTGTTTTATAAATTTGACATATTCGCCTCAGCTTCCCGCCAAGTCTTTTCAAAATAGTAATAAACCCGAGTGAATCAGATCAGGTGAATATGTGAACTGTCCAAATGACGGATCCATTATTTTGACTGTTATTTGAGATATAACTTCAATTGGACGACGTTTTGGATGGACAAAAACGTCAGATTTGACATATTCGCCTCAGCGTTACCATATTTCGAAACTTAAGTAGCAACCCTCGTATAAATCGTCTGCGGTTCACCGTATTTCGCTTCGTTTTAGTCGAAATGCCGGTTGAATTAACAACGCACGTAAAAATATTTTTTTTTAAACCGCATTGTACTAACGACGAGAAAGGCATCGTCTCTCGCTTTCTCACGTCGTCTGACTAGTACGAATACCTACAAGATGAATCAAATGTTTTTCTAATAAATAACCATCAGCAGATGGACGACTTTTGTCGAAAGGGAAAAAGGCAACGTCGTCCTTAAAAACTACCTGAGCTAAGATCGGTTGTTGAAGATTTTATGTTGTTTAAACGATTTCTAGAAGACCGCTTTAAATAATAATAAAGAAAATAAACTTCAAGTTCTGTATTTAGGTAAATTATAACAGTAAATAATAAAGATATTAGAAAGATTCAAAATTCAAAACGTCCTTCGTTTCGTTTCGAATGATATTAGACTTAACCTTGACCTTTCGGTTTTTCATTTTAATATCTACTACTACGGAAAAATCCGATTAATTGAAATGTTTGTGGTAGGAATGTCCTTCACAGTCTATATAATCAAGGACAATTTTTCGCTCTCTTAATCCTTAAATCGAATCTTCTAAAATAATTTCTAGAGGACCATCAGCTAATTTTCATTTGAAGGAAAAGATGTTGGAGGTTATGTTAGGTTAGGTTAGACTTTGCCAGAAGAACCCTATAATCTTCTTCTCGTGTATTGCCTTCATAAAATATTTCTTTACAAAATTAGAAAGTCACTTTTCATTTTAATTGTTGAAAGTCGAAATACCTAATTTAGAAAAAACATGATTTTAGGGCCGAAAATCAACGTTCTTCATTCTTATACACATGTTTCCTTCGAACCAACTAACCTGGCTAAATAAAAATGTTTCGACTGGTAATATTTGAACACGTGTTAACCCCAGGACGGCTAAAGAACAGCTGTTAAATATAAAGACAAACACACTTAATGAGAAATATGTATAAATATTTTTATGGTACATCGCTGTGGGGATAAAAACTAAAAATTTTTCCAAACACACAATGAAAAGGAATTTTATAATCAAAAACAAACAGAATATACAGGAAATTTTCTCATACGACCTCTCGTTTCTGAATTATAAGGTTTCAAAGTTGCGATATCAGTTATAAACAAACAACTTGTTTATTTATTAGATTAAATTCTTAAAAATTATCTCCACGTTAGAGAAAAGAAAATTTTGATCCATATTACAGTGATTTTGAGTGCTAAATGTACCCCCAAGAAGTTGACTGACTGTTTACACTCACAATTACACTGTCTGACGTGCGTTTCGATAACCAAGTTACCGTCTTCAGAGAGTTGAAGGTAAACTCTCTGAAAACGGAACGCGCTAGGTACAATTTTTTCGCGTTTCTTGGTTTTTATAATTTTTTTTGTAATTTTGTGATGTTTGACGATTCTTTTTCTTGGATAACTTCTTGTACAGTGGGCACTCCCATTCCACGTCAATTTTGTGATTTGTTACATACCATGGAGCATCTTCTAGTTGAAGTTTTGGATCTTTGAATGATATTTTTATTAAATTTGGAAACGTAACCCCCACAGGTCCATACAGGATTGTGATATGGACATTGTTTTCAAGGGAGACCAAGGATTTTTTCCTTATTAATCAAGTTATCTCTTTTTTTTTGTGCTGTGACGTTTACTTCAATCCTCTATTTTTGTAGCTTGTTCTTTCAATTTTGTATGGCAGTCCTTAGTATCAGACTGTGTCAAAAGCTCGTCCGATATCGTAGAAAACTACAGAGCATCGTGCACCCCCCGTCTACAATAGTAAAAAATTCGGACTCATTAACTTTTCTTTGTCCTCCAGGATTTTTATTTTGCGTTTGCGTCGAAATATAAATTGATGGCAAGGGATTCAATCCTGCGAAGTGACGTCTTCAGTTATTTCACAAGTAGTATTTTAGGAAGTTGGGTTTTTGCCTTGTTTACCAATCAAAATGATTTGTGCAACTTTTTTGACTTTTTTATTGGCTTCCAAAAGGAATTATCTGTTCTAGTTACCTTATAGACGCATTTTTCAAATTTTGCATCCCTTATTTTTACATTTTACATTTCTTTAATTAAAGAACAACTTCTAACATACATAAAAACATGTTAAACAAAACAGAAGAGATATTTAGAAAAAAATTATTAATAAAAATAAAATATATCCTAAATAAAATAAATATTGACATTGTTAATCACCTTGTATTACCAATAAACTGTTCAAGGGGACATTACGTTGATCTAACACCTTTAGGACATATTTAGAATATTTAATTATAGTTAATTATATCGTTCAATAGGAGATGTCGCTGTTAGATTCGTAGTAGTGAGTTAGGATCGACAAAACCGGCAACAACGCGATACAAAACGAATTTGATTGTGGGTTACCTTCATATCGATAAAACAATGAATGCAAATTATTATTTTTGGATAAAATAGAAAAAACCATGAGCAAATTCAATTAATGAAACTTGTGTGTGTGTGTGTGCGCAAGGATAAAAGAATTTTTTTTAGATCGAAGACTTTTCCACGTGTTTCCAATTTAATAAACACATTGTATTAGCAAAACACCTTGTAATTGTTTTCTTTAAATAACTTCTATACCTAATGAAATAAGTTACGTAATAAAGCAAGGACGAAAAAATCAAAACTGTTAAAAATTTCACAATTTTTTATGTATTAAAATCGCCATTGAAATTAATAAAAGTAAAAAGGATACCCCCGTATAACGGTTCTATTTTTTGTAACTAAAAAAATGTACAATGATTATCAAATTTAATAGAAATAATTCATCCTGTTCACTCTAGCTCAATACGGCACTGTATTAATATATTTGGACATACCAAAACATCTTTACGTTTAAGTGAATAGGACAGGGACTTTGCAAAAAAATTATCCCTCATAGATCCGTTAGATCTTAACAATTTTCACCAATTAGCAATTTTTTCTTTGTTTTTTTACTAGATTTTCAACTTAAGGGCAATTTAGACATACCAAAACATCTTTAAGTTCAAGTGAATTGGACAGGGACGTAGCAAAATAATCAACCCTCGTAGATCCGTTAGATCATAACAATTTTCACCAATTAGCAATTTTTTCTTTGTTTTTTTTTACTAGATTTTAAACTAAATGCCATTTTGGACATCCCCATACCAATCTCAACTATCAAATGTTTAGATTTTTGATGGTCTTTCATTAATGAATCCTAATCCACAACCTAGAACTCCTGACCATTATAAGAGGAAATATCAAATGTTAATTGCAAAGATAATCGATTGTATCTATACCACGTTCATCCAACGTCAACAACCGATAAGAATAATCCTAAGATAAAATAATTTCGTCTGTAACTGCCATCTCCACTATCAACGATAATTATTCGTGAACTAACCATAGACAAAACGAAAATAGAATTATCCCTAACGAAAAAAAAGATGCCCCTGATTAGTCCAAAGGTCCTGGAGAAAATAAAACATTTTAGAGGACCTGGTGGTAGTTGTATAAACGTACAAATGAAAGATTCAACACATCGGAAGATAAAATTAAACCAGTAGATACTGCTGCAGCAGAAAGAATTTGCAACCGTTTGATGTTGACAAAACTGCACTGCTTTGGAAGAGAAAAACCAAACAAAACGATCTTTCATTGGACCCCAAACTTTCATAAGTTTCCCAAAATAGTCATAAAGAAGTTGGAAAACGAAAAGAAATTGGAAACTTGGAATAAGACCCTAGGTCTTAAACAACCGAAAATATTTGTTTCCTATTCCGATAACTGGTGTAAAAAGGTCCTTTCATTGAACAAAGACGAGCTAAGGAAAGTTGGTATGCTTATTGGACAATGTCCACTACCACCTGGAGAAGATCGGACAAACTCCCGACAGTTCTTGTGGCTTCTGTTAATAACTAAAGGACTTACATTCAAGCTTTCTAGAACCAGAAAATGTTAGCCCCAAAGAGGTGGTCACTTTGAAAAGTCGTTGCTACCTTATTAGGGAACAGTCCGGAGACCCAAGGCAGCAAAAGATAGAACTACATTGCTGGTATATTCTAAAGCACCTGGAGGTTGTTTCATCAAATCAATGATGACTCGCAGATCATTGAATCCTCCTAGTGCATTAAAAAAATATAACAAAGACGTGATTTGAAGCTTTAATTTCAAAGAGAAAGTTCTAAATTGGGATTATAATCAGGAAAAAAATGTGGCAACTTTGACTGTGGAAGATGACGAAGAATCCGTGAGGTTGGAAGTGACATTTAGGAGTTGCTTTAAAAGGAGGAAATATTGAAGAATGTGAGTCTGAATTCAAACTGCCAAGTAAGAAAAAAATTACCAAAAATTCTTGAAACCATTTATACGAGGGTGATTCCAGAAGTACCTGGTCCAACAAAGAAAAGACGCGGCCGTTTTTACCTTGATTAGAAAATTACCTTGTTATCGTTTACGAGAGATTCGATTTTGTATGTACCCACAATAAAATGAAATAAATACCGAATATAACAATACTTTAACATACCTTGATGTTAACCTTGACGAGGAATTAGTAAATTGCAAAAAAAAACTTGTTAGTATATTTCTTGGTTAATAATTTCAAAATTAGAGTTGCAAAATTTTTAATCTCGTAATGAAACGTGTATTATTTCGAATGAAAAAGATTTATATAGTAATTGTTTACATTACAAAACGTTACAAATAATTTTTTTTTCATGTTTACAACGAATATAAAGCGAGATATTTCATTTTTAAACTAAAAATTACAGTTTCCTTTATTGCACACCAACATCCATATCCTGTAAATAGCCTCGTAAGATTGTCTAATCAATTGTTGGACATTTTTTTGACGAAATAAATTGCAAATTAAAGTTATATCTTGATATCAAAATGTATTTTGAGCAAACTCGATTTGTAGTGGATATAAAACCCACCTGTACATGCCTGCGTACGAGGATGGTTCCAGAAGTACCTGGCCTCACCTACAAAATCTATTCAGCATGTTTCAAATTTGAAGACGTCACTTAGTTAATTTGTAAACGTGGAAAAAATTAGTCATCGTTTTGTGATAAAATTGGCATTAGCCCAACCTCCGAGTGAGAGTAATACTTCGTTATCAACAGTGAAATATTAGGTAGCAAAGTTTAGACGAGACCGTACGTTCTGGGTAGACCAGCAACGCAGTGGTCGACCAAATGAAGTGACGATTTGGACAGGAAAAGCTGTGCGTAAATGGGTGCTCAAAAAAGAACATAAACAGCGTCGTGAAGATGTTTCCATCGAGTGTTTCACAGAAATAAATTAACGATCAATATAATGGATTGGAAAGGCTCCAAATAAGACGAAGACCGTTCCATCTGCGGGAAAAGTTTTTTGGTATGCGCATGGGATAATTTTCAGTGACTAAATTGGAAAACTTTTGTGTTTTCTTTCTTGAGCCAGGTGATTCCAGCCTCTAGCCTCATAGCTCCACGAGTGATTGTAACCACCGGGAGATTTGGCGATACAAAACGTCCAGGGCGACCTCAAAAAGTGAAGAAAGTCAAATTGACTTGGACTATCTTTCAAAAGTTCTAAATTTCAATATAATTCACGAATAAAACGAAATTTCTCACTCGAAGATCGAACCGATATCTTACGAACCAAAAATAATAATTTTTGGACCAACCATTGATTCAAAACGTGCATTAATCACATTATCATAGGCTACGTAGAAGAGGCTTACAGAATGAAAAAAATTGATCCACCAAGAGATTTGGCGATACAAAACGTCCAGGGCGACCTCGAAAAGTGAGGAAATCTCTTGTTAAAATGTCAAAATAGCTTGCAGTAGTCTAAAGAACATGAAAATTGAACGCGCGAAGAGTGGGAGAGAGTTTCATGGACTGATGAATCGAAATTTGAAATTTTTGGATCTAAGAAAAGAGTTTGCTCAGGTCAAAGAAAGAACGGTTGTTATATCCATGTGTAATCTCGTATGTAAAAGTTTGGGGATGTTTTTACAAAGGAATGCTATAAAAAATATTGAAGGAAAATATAGAACGTTCTGGTCAGCGCATGGAAGAATGTATTGAGTTATGGTTTGGCCATCACATTCGCCCAATTTCCACCCGACTCCGAGTTGTTGTGTGGAAATGTACTGAAATAATAAATACCAAAGGGGGTTACATCGATGAATCTAACAATACAAATTATAGGGTGGGTAAAAACTTTTGAACGATTTTGTGTCCAGTCTGCTTCTTATAGTTTTATTAAAAGATAGTAAGCTAGGGAAGTTGAGTATCGGATCTAAGTTAAGTTGCACCCCTTGTTTGAAAATTTCTTCTTCTTTTTTAATACCAAACGACCGTAAAAACACGTTTTCGGTAGGGGACCCGAAATGGTCCCAACTGGGGCCTGAATTCCATTCGAAAAAATAATAAACTTTTAGTCTAATAACTAATTTAATATTTTGTTTCATAACTAGTGAACGGGGAAAAGTGACTGTTATTTTAAAATACTGTTGTAAAATTAAATTACCTGTACAAAACACGTAATCCATTGTTTGGTAAATGTCGCAAATAAAATAAATAGTAAATTAAGAAAAAATCCCACGTACACTTTTGTTAATATACAAAATATAATTCAAACTAACTGCAAAATTTTGATATTTCGACAGACGCGTGCTAATAACCTTGCTAAAATTGTAGGCAGCAACATGATATTGGTAGGGAGAATTTGACATTGTGTTAATTGAAACAATAAATTTTAAAAAAGATATCGATTAATACGTGATGGAAAGAAACGAAAAAAAGACACACCCTTCGAACGCCTCCACTGGAATCGTCGATATATATCCAGCTAGGGGGAGAAAGAGAATGTCGGATTTAGGGTTACGAACCTTATGGGCGTTCCGACACGAAACTATGCAAGTCGGTATAACAACTTTTTATAAATACAAAAACTTCAACGCACAACATATGTCAATCATGAATTTTAATTACCCATCTATTAACTACAATAACAAAAGAAAATAATTAAAAAAAAATAAAACAATACCTAGTTTCCATAATTTGTAGTGGAACTGATTGATGGAAGAACAAAAAACTATTCCAAAACCCAACATACGGAGTCACAGCTTGTTTAATCGTTAAAAAACACTGTTGGTTCCACAAAAAGCTTTTTAAAAACTTGTTCGGTACACTAGGAGATAGAGCACTATTGTTAGGCAGTAAACAGTGGCTCGGAAAGGGCGAAGTTATCATGTCCGTGACAAACATGTACTGCCGACCGCGCCGCGGCAAGCCGCGATTTCCGTCTCGACAGACATAGTCACAAAATCGTTCATTCAAACATTTTCAATCGACGTTGCCAACACTACATATTTATCCTTATAAGACTAAGTATAAAGTATCTAAATTTTATACAATGTGAGAAAAAAAAATAAAATATACGTAATTATAACTAAAGACACCATATGTTAATAGAACTCGTCCTCTACAATATATTTTTAATACATTGGATTTTATTCACAAAATTAGTAATTAAACAAAAAAGGATCGTAAGAAAATAAATAATTGAATAAAATCTTTTAAATAGCAATAAACAGGAACACAAAAATTACAACATAGTACCCATGAGACATCAAAAATAACCTAAGATGGGATCATGATGTGAAGAAGCTACAATTTTGACTAACGATATACATTAATGAAGGACCAATACATAAATTGTAAGAATATTCTGCCTATAATGACGATGAGCACTTTTAAATTCTATAATATCTTTAATCCCAATTTAAAGCAGACAACAGCGTATATTTGTGACCGTATCCCGGTAGAAATTCTCAAGTATAGCGGGCTGTACAAACCGATAACGACCGTAACGAACCGAAGCCGAGTTCGGAGTCACTGATCAATGCCCGACCATGTTTCAAGTCGAATGGGAGACAAAAAAGATGGTTCGTCGAAAGACCCCCATATACTTCTTTGGTGGTACAAAAAAAAAGTAACTGGTGTATATATATATATAATTTCAAACGTGAGACAACAGTCGGATATGAAATTGTTTTATAACCTAATTTGAGAATTTTCATATATTTATGGTATATAGTTGAAAATTGAAAATGGGATAACCACCTTACCAGTGTCGTGTATGATAAGTGATTATATTTGGCTTGTGGAATATATTTTATATCATATTTTGTTTAATTAATGATTAATTAAAATCTCAATCTGCCTGAATCAATAATAAAGAGGACAATGGAAGGATCTACGTGACTTCGAAACGAAAATCAACGAAAAAGATACAATAAAACAGTCAATAAAAAAACGATGGTATTAAATAAAAAAATATGCATTTATTTTGTTTTCTTAATAATAATAAATATGGGTACAATATAAATAAATATATACAGAATGTCCCTAGATTCGATCTCGTTTTTTGATACCATTTTACACAGAGATACAGTAAATGGCGTATTAGAGGGTTAGAAATACATTCAAACGGTTTTAGGGGTGAATGAACTTGTTCTAGGGGGTTGAAAAATTACAATTAGGGAAAGGGCGAATGGAAAATTTTCTATACTATATTTAATTAATTAATTAAGATTTTAACGCGGAATTTTCATTTAAACAAAACTATTAAGTGATGATTTCATTATAGAAGAAATTATAATTATAGCTACGTCTAAAAACGCCGAATTAATGCGATTTAACGAGAAACGTCACTGAATATTCGAAATTTAACAAATTAAAATGTATATTTAAAGCCAAGGCAATGACACTCTCACTCTTCAACTAAATATAAATTTGTATAATAAAGTGGACAGCAACTCGGCGAATTATGCGTTTCAATGAAATCTAAATCGTATAATACAAGGTGTTGTTTTTTACGGTTTATTTCGCGATAATTTAATATATTTTCAAACATTGTAATATTTGGCTTCATTTTGTCTAATGATTCATTTGAATTTGAAACCACAGCACGTGTATAGAAAGTATGTAATATAATCAGAATTATGAAAAAAAACACGATAGCAACGGATTTTTTTCCATAAAAAAGTATCAAGTCACTGAATTTCGATAATTTGTTTTAAATCTAACGATGAAATGCTATTTTTCCATTACTAATATTTAACATATTTCAATTTGTATAATTCAAACTTTTTGTCATCATTTGACCAACAATAGCTCAAAAATCATAATTAAATGATAAAATTATTCAAAGTTTCGGTTGGAAAAATTAAGCTACAAATTTATTAAAAACGATTCTGTTTTATATAGTAGATATATTTACTTAAATATTTATTGAATTTTAACTTTGTTTAGATAAGCACTGTTTATGTAAATATACTGGATTAATAATTTAATGACCTTGTAAGAAATGTTTTTATTGTTTAAAAACATAAAAATGTAGCGTTCAATATAATTTAGAAAAGTACTATCACCAAAACTGTACATATATATGTCTGGAGATAATAATGCTCCTTTTGTCCTCGTTATTTTTACTAACAATTGATCAATATACGAATTATCTCTCTGATACTAAATATATTCTGCTCCGTACGTATAGACAAAAGTTTAATTTCGAGTTATAATAACGATCGGTTGGTAGGGGATCTCAGTTGGTTGCCTTCAAGGTTTTAAGAAATTTAAACAGATTTTCCATATGTATAATCGAAATCAAATATAAATTAAAAACGTATTAGAGCTATTGGAACCAATTTTGATAATTAAACATACAATATTCAAAGTAAAACTAACGAGAAAACTATCTACAAAAGATATATAAACAAAATACTTACGTCGATATTTATTTGTCATCAAGAATCTAAATAATTCACTCGATAAGTGAGGACGTATATAGACGATATCGGATATTCATAATTTATTCAAACCGTTTTTTAATAACCGTACATTACACATTAACCCCACATAAATAAATAAACAAACTAAGATAGGGAGATGGCACTAAAAAGTGACGTGAAGACATATTTGACATTATTGACTTATAATTCTTCTTCTTTTATTTCGATTCGGTGTCTCGTTACTTACGTTTTAAGACACCCACAATCACCATAGAGAAATTAATATATAATCAAAGACCCTTCTACAAAACATAGGGCATATAATAAGTACAAAATTATAATGCGGAGAATTGTGTGAGAATAATGAAAGTAGATTGTCTTTTATAATATGGCCTGTTATGAAATAATTCTTATTTTTTTCCAATTCGGCTTCTCGTCACTTACACTTTTGAGCTCTATGGTATAACCTATGACCATAGAGAAATTAAATATTGCAATATGGCCTATTATTACTGATACAACCAATTTATATTACGCACGATTTTCAAATTCTGATTAAAATAGGAGATTTTTAATAAAAATAAACACGTAAATTACAAAATTTTATTTCCTTGTATGTTATTTTTGTTATTTATAGCAATTTTAACTTGTCGTTTAGCTTCGTCTTTAAATGCTTCAGTGTTCAATTTCTTCTCTAGTCTTCTTTCTCGTCTGTACTCTTTGACTTTCTTCTTTCTTTCTTTTCTTTCTTCTGGTGTTTCATTTTTAGATCGAATAGAAATAACAGAACGTTGATCAAACGAAGAAGTCTGTAACTTTTCATTCCCTTCGTTGAATTTATTTAGAGCTTTTGATGTAAGAGAAGATCGATTGAAAGCATGGGGTATTCCTGTCTTTTTGTCTATTTTAATTTTTCCAGACTGGGATTCGGATATTAACTTTGGATGGTTGTAAATATTTGAATAAGTGCTTAAAATACTTTCGCAATCCCATTTTTCTTTAGGATTCTCATCGATTTCCACAAATTCTTCTTCCTCCTTAAAAGTATCTTCTTCCAGTTGTTTCTTAATTTTATTAGCTATCTCCGTTTTCTCGGATTCGTCGTCGTTAATTTGAAATTGTCGTAAATCCCCAGCACAACAAGCGATTATATCATCTGCAGATACTTCTCCTTCGATCTCTTCACAATCCAAAGCTCCTATCTCTTGATCGTCATATCCGACATACATTTTCTCGAATCTTTCATCCAGTAAACTGAGTTGTTCATTTCTTCTTATAACCGAACTTGTTACGGAATATTCCGTGAATCTGGATTTGGTTTCTTCTTTTTCGAAAGCATCGAAATCCAGTAGAGAATTAACTTCGTCAAAATCTTCTGAATCACAACCTGACATGTCATTGTCATCAGAATCGTTTGCAGCGTTTGCTAATTCTATGAAATTATCTTCAAGTTCATTTTCTGGATCTGAATAATCGAAATCGTCATCCATAGCGGCAACAACTTCCGGATCTAAATGTAACTGAGGACCTGGAATGAAATTTGTTTAAAAAAAAACCGTACATTTGAACTACTTTGTTAACCTGATACAGGAGCAGCTTTTCCCAGCATACCGATTTCTTCTTCGACTTTTGAAGGGAATACCGTTGAGGGTAATTTAATTTTGTAATCCAATTCGTCTTCAATTTCACCGAATTTGATCTCCTCATTATTAATATCTTCGTCTTCAATAACTGGCTCGTTCTTTTTAAAAATATTATCCAAGTTTTTTTGTTTACCTTTTATTGGTATAAGGACCCTTTGTGGAGCATCTTCATCGGCAATTAAAGGATCTTGTTGACTTCTGTGTACCAATTTAAATGTAACAGAATTTTGTTTATCAATTTTATTTTTAGGCTGAAAAGATAAAATTTTGATTAACATGTTATTACTAATCTTTGCTCCGAACCTACTTACCATTGTTTACACTTATATTATATTAAACAGACAAAAATATCATCTATTGTCGAAATAAAAATAACCAGAACGTGTTTATTTGACAGTTCACTGACATTTAAATAAACATATGACAGATTATGGTAAAGAAGAATTGACTAAACCACTTATACATACAGTCAATAGCACTGTTTTCTCATGCTCTAAAGTGAATTTTAAAAAAGAATAGACTAGGTATTTGCTATGATAAATACTGACTATATCAATATATTCTTCATCCATTTATATCTCTATCGAATTATAGGGAATATAGCTTTAGAAAAATATCTCTATCCACCCCATGTGCTCCACCATCAGTATAACCAACTTACTTCTCGTAGTATTGAGATAACTGTGTTACGAAAAGACCTGGTGCTCTTAGAAAAAGAATATAAAAAGAAGAAGAACTTATAACTAAGGTTCGAAATAACGTTGAAATTAAAAAATGAAACTATAGTAATAATTAGAAAGATGTGTGATTATTTCTTCTTAGATATTTCCTTGTAAATATTAATTTATTGAATAAATTAATTTTCTAGTCTAAAAATAAAAATCTTTATCTTTTATTAATACGAATATTGTAAAAGTTAGGTAACCAAATATTGAATGGTAAGGTAAAAACAGGGCCTATATTTTGTTTTAGGGAATTTTATCAACCAACTAAGATAGTACTAACGCCTGTGTACTTCAAACAATTGATTGTAGATGCTCTTAACACGCTATTTGGGGAAGTTGCTACTTGTATTAATATTGATTTATTAAAATACAGTGAACAACAAAAACGAGGAATCATACGCGTTCATAAAACTCATTATGTAAAACTAAGGAGTAGTTTAATCTTTGTCCAGAGTTATGGAAATGAAGAGTGTTATTTTGTTGTAAATAAAGCGACTACATTACTTCTAGCCCTTCAGGGTGATAGCAGATCTTATATATTTAAATAAATAAATTTTTTGCAACTTGTAGATTTTTTTGTACTTTAACCTCTAAACTTGATGAAGTTTTGAAATTTTTACTGCAATGTGGTTTGAATATTCATGAAATTGAAACTATAAATATCTAGTATTCTTTAGCAAAAAAATGTTTAAATGCGTGTCTTTGGATATTTTTTTGACTGATTTTCATAATTTATTCATTAATATTTTGTTTTGTACACAGGGTGGCCAAAATTCTTTCGAAAATTGTAACAAGTTTAATGCCCTCTATAATTAGAAGCTATTATATTTTTTCGGTTAGTATAGTTCAAATTTATTACAGGGTGAGTCAAAATACAGGTACATTTATTTTTCTGTTGTTTTATAAGCTACTAGAAGGCTCCTGTTAGAGTTATGAATATTTGCTTCAGGTTTTTGATATTTTTGAAGATTTTATTCAATAATTTTTGAACATTTCTGTCAAATTCAGGTTTCTAGATAATTTTTGCATATTTCTCGAATATTAAAACTTTTTATATGTTTTCAAGTGAAGTTGTTGAAATTTCTATTAAATTCAGGTGTTTTGAACAGTTTTTAGAATAATTTTTGGACGTTTCTCAAAGTTGTTTATTAATTGCTCAAAAATTTTATCGAATTTAAGTGTTTTGAACATTTTAAGCAGTTTTTTCCTAATTTTTGCACCCGTATCAATCAAATGAAAACTTTCTACGTGTTTTTAAGTGAAATTGAATAAAATATTTGCAAAATTTAAGTATTTTGAACAATTTTAGCAGTTTTTTTTTTGATAATGTTTGGATATTTATTTCAAATTAAAAACTTTTACATGATTTCAAGTGAAGTTGTTTGATATTGGCGCAAAATTCTGTGGAATTTGAGTATTTTGAACATGTTGAGCGTTTTTCCAAATATTTTCATATTTCAATTACATCCTGTATATTATTAATTATATCTAAATCGCTGGGAAACGCCTAATGATGTATTTTTCCTTATCGTATGAAATACCACGTAGTATATCTAACATTGAAACCATGTCGAGTATGATGTACGTCGCACAAGGCCGCCAGGGTCTCGAAAAATATTTTAAATAATCCTGTTTTTTTACAACGAACGCGATCTATTGATGGATCGCGAAAATAACACGAATTATGACCACGCGATAATAGGTTATCTCTCTCGCACACTACTCTAAATATCTACGGCCTCAAATTCGATAACACCGTTGTCTTATTTCTATTCTAATTAAAATCTTTAAATTTAAATGATTAAATATAAAAATTTTCAAATATATCAAATAGATTATAAATATTTTCTAGCTTTCCAATATTAATATTACTCAATTAATTAATTTATAATGAAAATAATTGCAAAAATTTTTTAATTATTTATCTTCATCTTATTCAATTTATTTCGAATTTTCTTAATTATACATGAAATAATTGTTTATTTATAGTTAATTCTCTTGTAATGAGGTCAAATACCATATAATTTTGTTTTAATTACGGAAATTAAAGACAGCAAATTACTATGGACTGTTGACAAAATGCATTATAATTCCAAAATGTGATGCAGAAAGTGTGACAAAAATATTCTTCTACGTAATAATACATATCCGCAATTCCTTTACTTAGGAAAGTTCGAGAAATATACTCTATTAAGTCATATTGTCAATGTTATACTTACATCCTTAACCACTATTTAATGGAGTACTTAATACTTTTCTTATAACGGTAATTGATGTTTATTTATCACGTACATTTTAAATATTGAGGCATTAATAAAAATTAATTTGTTAATTACAATATACTTTCGACACTATTTCATTTATTTTTCTTAGAAATGTGTCGAAATAATCGAATCCGGCAACATAGGATATTAATTTGTGTAATTGTGACTGTGGATATTTAGATTGTGATAGTAGGACCTCTCGCTCGCACTTAGTTCATTATTGTTAGCGCCACAGGCAAGTGTAGATTAATAATGGCGACAAAATCAACTGCGATGTTAGAACGTCTTGATAAAAGGGGCATTCCCAAGTCGAAAAGAAAACTCCAGAAGCATCTACGCAGTGCAGGATTAGCCTACATATCCCGTACGGGTAAATTGATACCAGCCAAGAAGGTGGCAGGTAAGTAATGGTCGACTTTTAAGTGTTTACATTGAGATATATTGCATGTATAGCTGTTTCGTAAAGTCGCAATGTACTTTGTGGTTGTCACGGTGTGAATCATTTGCAATATTACGTAGTTTTACTTGGTTTTATCTTTTCATATTTATTTATCGGTGTAGAAATTGAATTTACTGCCTTATTGGAACTGTTCGTGGCCTAAAATATAGACAATAAAAATTTGGTACTTTTTCGACCTTCTATATCTAGGTCATTCGATTTATTGAGAAGGAACTGATGGCCTTGTCGCTAGGGCACGTGTAAATTTTTTTTATAACAGGTTCGTAATTACGGAATTATGGAAATATTAAACGAATGTACTTTAAACTCTCTAATTTTAAATGACTGTTCGCGAACGATCTTGTTTAATAAGGACACTGTGTTTAGTTTTTATTTCATATTTTATTTGTTTAAATTATTAGATATATAAACAATTACATATTTGACCTAGAGATTTGAAATATTCTCATATTTTATATAAAAATTAGTTTTAATATAGTATACATATGGTTTTAAAAAATTAAAGATTAGAATATTGAAATGTTTAAAAGAACCTTATAATTTACAATAATTTGAGGTTAGGTGACGAACTATATTGTTTTATTCTTTATAAAGCGAGTTTATTGTTTACAAACACAACGTTTATATCTCGAAAATATATAAAAAAATTGGTTTCCAATCAATAAATTAGGTTTTGATGTACCGGGTTAGTCATATATACGTTTGCAAATTAGGTACATCCTTAGGGGCGCAATATATGATGTCATTGATGTACGAGGGAGAGTTAATAAATTCGTAACATAAATTTTTATTTCGAAATTGAAACGATAACGCACCGATTTTAAGTTTTTTTCACTATTCTGTCTCTAATACAAATTTCTAAACGTATCGTTTATTAGTTTTACACCTGTTCGAAGCCGTAGTCGTATTTTGAACAAATATACACTTTATACCTTCATAGATAAGATAAAAGATAAATTGAAATGAAAAATCAAACACTGTACTGGAGAATTATTAGTTATAGGAAGTTTAATTGTTTTTTAAACGATTAAAAATGGAATTAAATCGGAGACCACGTCATTTGTGAGTGCCCTGCACGGTTAGTCACTTGCGCAAGCACCATAACTTGCTCAATGACGTCAAAGCGTCTGATCGGCTTCTCGAAGGATATCAGACTTTGGTAACGTCAAATGGGGCTTCGAAAAAAATTCATGTAGTTTCGACGAGATTTTCAGGAATTCCACCTTTTAAGTCCCTATTTGTTTTATCGATACTTCACAAATATTTCTCTAGTAATGCGAAGAAGACGATCATCATTTTCCTCCTCTGTTTTTTTTAACAGTTTGTGGACTCACCTGCGATATCGTGCCTAATTAAATTTTATCCTTGAGTATATAAAAACATCTAAAATATGTTATGCAATCATAGTCGACGAACAGATTATTATTATTATTTCAATTCATTTGCTATACAAAGTTATATGTAATTATGGTTATAAATTTTGTATACAGATTTATATATAGGGTGTCCCAAAGAAAACGCCGTGCCGAAGTACTAAAGTTTTAAGTATTTAAATTAATAAAAAGATATAAAATCAATTACTAAATGGGTTTTCCAACATTTTTTTGCCAGTATCGTACGTATGTACAGTATAGATAGAAAAAGTTCTTAATATTTATATTTTTTTATCGAGAAAAACGATGTTTGTTTGCATTTAGATTCGATATATTTTAGATAACGTCATATGGCCTTGATGAAACCATGAAAATAATATAAACAAATTCGTTTTATCGTTATCTCTAATGTTGTTTGCTAAATTGGAAAAGTCAGGAATCTAAAATAGAAAATTCAACTCGAAGTAAACAAATATTTTCATTACCGAGATCTAAAAACTTTTTAAAAAAACCTCGTTTCAATTAAAGCAGCGTCGATATTTTTGTAGTATACGAGGACGAGTCGATAAGTTTGAAGATAAATTAGGTACCTCACATATTCGATCCTCCCACTGTGAACTTTGGAATTTCGAAAGTAACCAATTCTGAACGCATAAAGTCATTTTTTCAAATTTGTAAATGAAAAATCCTCACTCGAGGTTAAATCCTTATAATATTTTGGATGATAGAACGATTTGTCATTTCTTTGATATTGGTAATAAGAAATCGTCATTTGAGGTTGAATTTTGACGATAGTGCGAATGAGAGAAATATTTTTAGACGATTTCTTGTATTTTTGCCATGGAAATTTCACAATATCCTGGTGACTTTCACAAAAAAAGGTCTTCATAGCTTTATTGGTTGAGGAACCTTCCTTGGTCTTTGCTACTATCGATTCACTATAAGAAACCTACTGTTTTGACAGCTGTTTCGTTGTATAGCTTCTTATATAACATTTGGTCAATGATTTCGAAATATTTGGAAATTATTTTTGATTTTTATATAAAAATCTATTGGTATTAACAAACATCCCAATTTATCTCAATTACATCGTTTTTTTATCAATTATTATATTTTTCACTATTTTTACTTTTAAGTTTAAGTTTTATAGAAAAATATCCAGTCCCAAACAACTCGTTCTTTATCTATACACCCTGTAAATAATGTTTCCTGTTGACGTCTTATTATTACTTTGTCATTTTTTCCCATTAATCATCACAATTTCATCAAGACATTTTCAACTTTCTGAAAAGAAAAAATAATTTCGTAAAAACTGTCATTTGGTACATAGTTCTTCATTTTGAACTTTGACTCTAAATTTCAGCATTTCAAATCAAATTTTTTGGTTATTTACCATTTTTTACTTTGGAATTATTTTCTAATCGCCATTTTATATAAAATTTTCTCGAAATGATCAATTTATCAAACAACTCATTTTTATCTAAACACCCTGTAAATAATGTTTCTTGTTGAATTCTTATTATTTCTTGTTCATTTTTTCCATCAATCATCACAATCTCTTCAAGACATTTTCAACTTTCTAAAAAAAAAGATAATTTTTTAAAAAGTGTCATTTGGCACATGAGTTCTTTATTTTTAACTCTAAATTTCAAGATTTTTTCCTTGTGAAATGGAAAATAACCTTGATATATTATAAAAGAGATTTATTCATTTACACCCTTCCAAAAAGGGTGGTTCCTATGAATCTCCTTTTAAATCATCATCATACGTAATCATCATGTAAATCATCGATCAATACGATAAGTTGAGGATGTTATCTATATCCAAAGTTGCTGATGGATAAATTTTTTTTGAAAAATGTACGTTCTTTCTTCTTCTTCTTCGTATAGAACTTGTAGATAAAACTAATTAACGGTAAAACTACGTATAATGAATTAGAAAAAAGTGAAAAATATGTATTTTTTTGTTGGTGCAGAAGAATTATGTCAATGTCCTCACAAATGTGATTCCAATGTGCCTATGGAGGCGCGTCAGCACCTCTTCAATCATTTTTACGGTCTCGGCGAAGCCGATTTACAAAATAAATTTTTACGACAACATATGGACCTTCGAGCCAGATTGAATATACCGGAAACGTCGACGTCGGGACGACCACCTCGCCGTATAACCTGCAAGTATTTGGTACCTCTACTACCTTCCGCGGAAACTGTCGAAGTATGTCAAAAAGCTTTCGTGAGCGCCTTCGTTATTACCACAAAGAGAGTTAGATTACAAAGGGAAAAACTCATAGCTAGTCTAGGTTTGAATAGTTACAGCAGTCACAATAGGTAAAACACCGATTAAATCTACCGGAATTTATTAATATTAATAAAAATCAAATTTTTATTTGTAGAAGTAAGAATAATAATAATACGACGATGAAGAACAACAATAAATCCCAATCTGACATACCGTCGCAATCGACTGATTGCGATTTATTTAACTACCTCCCGTTACCTTTAAAATTGATGAAGTTACCATCGACCGCCGCCGCCGCCGACGAGGGAACCGACGGCGGGGGAAACACCGTCACCGCAAAAGTGCCTTTACGCGTCAAATCTAACAGAAAACAACTTATCGATAATCCCCTTATACCGTTCGGTATATTAGTACCGGATGGGGTAACTATCGCTCCGGTTATCGCTACCCCGGATCACGATAGGGATATAGCGATTGTACACAATTTCTTTTCTAATCAATTGTGGAAACCCGAATATATCGGGGCTTATTCGTGAGATGGTGTTCGGTTGGTAAGTTGAGATGATGTTGTCCTGCCCGTTCGTACTTAGTTAATCAAAAAAAAATTATATATATATATTTACATATTACGATCAATAATTTTTACAAGAAAAAAAATTTATGTCTTGTTATTTATATTCATAGTTTATTTTATAGTTACTAATTATTTGTTTGACAGGTTAATCGATGTGATAGTTCAATGTTTCATAAATACTATTATTGCCACGGCCTTCGGCCATTTTGTATATTTAAAAAAAAACGTCTAGTTCCTATCTCCACAGATGGTTATAGTAATAATTTTTGTAACCGGCGCGGTTCGGATCGTGTGATCGTCGTTTTAGTTATAACTTACTTTTTTATAGATTTTTTTTGAGTTTTTCAATTCACTGGAATTTGCGTTTTGTATCTTTTTCTTTTTTTATTTACCTACCGTATTTTTGGTGAAAAAAAATAATAAATTATTGACAATTTTTTCGACGTATTTAAGGAAAAATTGATATCTATGTTTGAAAATCCAAATTTCGATAAGTTTTTAACCTATATTGTTTTTTCAATTATCCAAAACGTTGAGATTCTTTATGAATTAACATTTTCGATATGTTTTTTTCCATTTTGTTCATTTTTTTGACGCAAAAACCAGAATTTGAATCCTTTTTTGATCGATAGAAAAAAAATAAAAATCGAATTATTAGGATGATTAACAAATTTTTCTACACTGAATAAATCATTGTTAAATTTACGTAACGTTACAAAAAAAACAAGAAAAAAGGAAAACTTAATCTAACCTAACCTAAAATATAATTTTTTTATGATCAAAAATATCCCATTTCCAAATAGTCATGTTTTTTGTAATTTTTTACGTATATAATTATTTGGAAAAAGTGATTTTGTTCGCTTGGATTCTTCATACAGTTTAACTTTATTTTCCTAAAAAAAATATATGAAACGTCAATGATTTCGAAATATTTGGAAATTATTGTTGAATTTTATATAAAAATCTATTGGGATTAACAGAAATCCCAATTCATCTCAATTATATCGTTTTTTTTTATTATTTACCATTTTTTACTTTGAAATCATTATTTTTTAAATGCCATTTTACATAAAATTTTCTCGAAATTATTTATTTTCCAAACAACTCATTTATATCTATACACCCTGTAAATAATGTTTCCTCTTGACTTATTATTATTTCTTTGACATTTTTTTCCCATAAATCTTCACAATATCTTCAAGACATTTTCAATTTTCTAAAAAAAAGATAATATCGTAAAAAGTGTCATTTGGTACATGAGTTCTTTATTTTTAACTCTAAATTTCAACATTTTTTCCTTGTGAAATGGAAAATATCCTTAATATATCGTATAAAAATGCAGGAATTTACGAACGATTCAATTTACTTTGTATCGCTAACTTACATTAACACTTTTTACTTTCTTTCTCATGGCGTCATTAAAAAAATCGTCATTATTTATTTATAAAAAAGCGTCATTTGGTTCATTATTCTAAAATCTAGTTTTTTGTTAAACACTATCACACGATTCGTTTAAAATCAATGGCTGTTGTGATGTCTATCGCCAAATGAACCCAAGGCAGTAATAAGTATATTTTTAAGGCAATTACCAAAGCGTGAACAATTTTTTAAATATGAAATCAAAAAAATTGTAAATTCTACGGAAAAAAAAATTTTTTGAATAATGAATTACACTGTATGGAATCATACCAGATATAACGTAATTTTACGTTACTAGTCTTGTTTTATTTATAGAAAAAAAACGATGGTGCTTAATGGAAGATTAAATCTTCCTGGATCTAGTCTCCTGTTAAAAAAAAATACACTGCCCAGAAAAAATAACGCACCCACTTCAATATTTTGAACAATATTTTCATATCTCAATTAACTATATTCTAATTCAATGATATTAACAACATTTGGTATAGAAAAATCTCATTTTTTGGACCTCTTTGTTGAGTTACCAAATTTTCAGTTTTTTTCACTTACTTTCTTTTGAATTTTTCAAAAAAGTGCCATTTGGTACATAAGTTTTCAATTGACTTTAACATTTTTCATTAATAGCTTGTTCTTCAATATTTCTAATTTAAGGTAATCCCCAACAAAGCATCATTTGGTATATCAATCCAACAATCTTATATTTCTGCTTCTTTCTTTACGACATTCTGGAAAAAGCGTCATTTGGTACATATTTCTGCTTCGTTCTTTACGATATTGTGAAAAAATACGACATTTGGTACAGAATAATCTCATTTTTAGAGTTCTTTGTTGAGTTACCCAATTTTTTCGCTTACTTTCTTTTGAAATTTCCATAAAAGTGCCATTTGGTACATAAGTTTTCAATCTCCAAATTAATTTACTTCAAAATTTTCAATCTTTTCTACTTTCTTCAAGGTATTCTCCAAAAAAACGATATTTGGTACATGGCATTTTCGTTGTTTTAGAATCATTTTTCGTTTATTCACTTTCTGGTATATAAATCCAACATTTCTATATTCCTGGTTCTTTACTACGACATTGTGAAAAAACTACATTTGGTACAAAATAACTTCATTTTTTCGAGTTTTTTGTTTAGTTACCTAATATTGAGATTTTTTCGCTTTCTGACTTCTGAAATTTTCATAAAAGTACCATTTGGTACATAACTTTTCATTTTAGTTATCTTATCAACATTTCTGCTTTCTTCTTTAGTGCATATCCAATAAAACGACATTTGGTACATGACACCTTCGTTATTTCGCATTTTATGGTTTATCATAGGATTCTAAGAAAAACGTCGTTTGGTACATTTTTTTTTTCGAATTTCAGAAATAATTTAGTGGTGGGTTATTTTTAATGGCCAATATATATGAAAATCTGTTTGGAAAGTTAAGTAATCAAATCGAAATCAATTTAACTATTATTTAACTCAAGTTCCAAATGGAATGTAAATATTCTTATCACAAAATACATTCCTTCTTATATATATGTATGATATTTATTTTTCTTTTCACGCTTTGGTAGGTACCAATCGCATTAAACAATTTTTATATATATATATATATTTAAAAAAATATGGATATAATATTTTATCAAAGTTAGCATAGTTTTGAAACAAATTCTTAATAACACGTTAACGTTATAGTGCCTTAAAAAACCTTAGAACATCAAATTTACTTCTTATTTTTATTACCACAACTATTTCGTGACAATCTTCCAAGGTCGTGATAAAATACTTAAGCAAAGTTTACTTAAATCGAAAATTACGTATTTCCAATATTGATAAAATCAGAAATATATGGACGCATTTGTTTTTTACCTCGGCGTTAGATTTTTATTGAAAAATTTAGGTCTATGAAGACGATAATTTAGTTCGAAACGCATTTCTGACTATTCAGTAATAAAAAAAATATATTCAGTGAGAATATTTATATGGAAATTTGCCAACCTTGTAAGGATACCTCATTTTTAGGCTTCTCCCTTCAAATTCTTAAAAAGTCGTCGTTTGGTACATGAGTTTTTTCGATTTTTTTCAGTACTTAGTAATTTGATATTTATCTGCTTTATTCTTTAAAAAATCTTAAAAATGTATCATTTGGCACATTATTTTTCTATTTATAACTTCATTTTCCACTTTTTTTGGTATAATTAACTAAAAACCTCATTATCTGGTTCATTCTTCTGGAAATTTCCGTAAAAGTGTTATTTGGTACATAAGTTGTTCGTTTATAAATTGAATCACGAAATCTTAAAGAACGTGTCATTTGGTCCATTATTTTTCTGTCAATATCTTCATTTTATTCAGTATTTTGGTGTAGTTATCTAATATTCTCATTCTCTGTTTTCTTATTCAACAAATTTTCAAAAAAGTGACTTGGTACATAAATTTTCTGTTGGTTACTTTCATTTTTTCAATACCTTGTATAGTAGGTTCATTTCTTCTTCATACGGTATGATATTTTTTTAAAAAAACGTGATTTGGTATATATGAACTCAATTTTTTAAGTTGTTAGTATAGTTTACTACCATTCTCAGTTTTCTGTTACGTACTTTACGAAATCTTCAAACAAGTATCATTTGGAACATTATTTCTCTGTTTATAACTTCATTTTCTATAGTCTTTTGGTATAGTTAACTTGAATTCTCGTTGTCTGGTTCCTTCTTCAAGAAATTTCCAAAAAAGTGACAGTTGGTACATAATTTTTCTATGTATAACTTCATTTTCCTCAGTATTTGGTGTAGTTATCCAATATTCTCATTCTCTGCTCCCAAAAAAGTAAATTGGTACATAAATTTTCTGTTAGTTACGTTTTTTTACAGAACTAGTTCATTTTTCCTTCGTCTTAACAACATTTTTTGGAAAAAAACGTGATTTGGTACATAAAAACTCAGTTTTTAGGGTTTTTCGTGTAGTTTACTACTTAATTCACGAAATCATAAGAAAAGCATCATTTGGTACATTATTTTTCTGTTAATTACTTCATATTCTTCAGTTTTTTGATATAGTTAGCTAAAATTTCTACATTTCCGCTTCCTTTTTTATCAAATCTCAAAAAAGTGTCATTTGGTATACAAGTTTTCAGTTCATAACTAATATATTGTATGAGTAGTTAACAATCGAGAATTTCTTTTTCGTTATTATAATCAACTGACATTCGTTTTTTTCTCATAAAATTTTTATAAAAACGTCGTTTGGTACATTATTTTATTTATTTATAACTTCATTCTTTCATCTTCTTTAGGTATTCCCAAAAAACGTTGTTTGGTACATAAGAAATTCATTTTTTCCTTAATTTTTCGTATAGTTATCTAATATTCCACTTCTTTTTTCATAAAATTCCATTTGGTATATTATTTTTCATTTTATAACTTAATTTACTTCAATATTTTGTATGATTACCCGATTTTTCAACATTTCTACCTTATTTTTCTCGAAATACTGAAGTGTCATTTGGTACATAAGTCCCTTATTTAGTTACCTAACTTTTGCATGTTTCTTTTTTACGACATAATACTAAAAGAAAACATCATTTGGTTCATAAGTTTTCTGTCCATAATTAAATATCTTTAGCGTCTTGTATAGTTGAGTAATTCCGCATTTACTTGCTTACTTCTTCGCGATATTTTCAAAATAACCTCATTTGGTACATAAGTTTATAACCATTATGATATTTTCCATATATTTCCACTCTTTTTGTTTGGAAATACTTAAAAACAAATCTTAACTGAAAGAATCGTACTTATCTTGTCTATAAACGATTAAAATTATCAACGAAATTGTTATTAATAATTTAATTTGAAGCCAGGTGAAGTTATTGTCAATTTTAAAATAATTTTTCGGTATTTAGAGCGTGGAGATGGTTCGTTAATTAGGAAAGGGTAACAGGGTTTGTTACGAAAAGTGATGTTTTAATTTTTTTATTAACTAACCAAAAATTGCACTCAACATAAAACAGTAGTGAAAAAATTTACGCGAAAATATTGAATATACAATAAATAAAAAAGGTACTGTTGAAATTCGACTTTCTTGAAATTATTTCGAAACCAAAAATGAAATATCGAATAAAAGGCTTTAGAATTTGAAAAAAATAACAAAAAAATTCAATTTTATTGAAAAGAAATATTCATATATCAATATATGGCTGTTCCTGACAAAGCACGTCTATTTTTGAGATAATTTTTCAAGCTTCTTTTTCCACCTTGTGTAAACCACATCACGCTCAGATCGATGTATAGCGAAATATGGAATGTATTCTCTTGGTCGTAGAAAAAAATATAGTGCACAACACTAGATATTTCCAAATTAATACCTAATAATTGAAGCTTTTAAACAAATTACTTGATATTGTTGAAAAATATCAATTTTCTATATGCAGCCTATGTTTTCAAATCATTATTCAGGATATTCCCAAAATACGTCGTCTGGTACATAAGTTTTCTGTTCACGATTTCGTTTTCGTCAGTACTTTGTATATTTGCCCTATATTGCACCTAAAAAAGTGTCGTTCTGTATATAATCTCTTTTGATAACTTCATTTTTTATAATACCCAAAAATATTTATCAAATTTTTCCTTTTTTCTCTTCCTTTTTTTTAATCTAAAAAAAACGGCATTTGGTATATAAGTTGTTTATTTAGGAATCTATTTTCTTCAATACCTTATATAGTTCGCAAAAATTGGCACGTTTCTTCACATAATTTTGAGAAATTGTCAATTGGTACATAATTTATCTACTAATAACTTAATTTTCTTCTTTTTTTGCTTACTTATTCATGAAATCTTTCAAAAAAAGTCATTTGGTACGTAACTTTTCTATCTATTACTTGCTTTAGAATTGAATATTTACGAAAATTAGGAAAAACTTGTCACCCAATTTTTTATGGTATTTATTTTGATAACTTCTCACAAAGGGTTTGCTACATATTGCTAGAAAATGTATTGTAGTCCAAAAATCTTTTAAACTTCATTGGGCACATATTTTTTCGAAGATTTTCTTCATTTCTTTCAATTACTTATTTTTTGTTTCTTTCTTCATGAAATCTCTCAAAAAAGTATCATTTGGTACATAACTTTTTTATTCATAACTTCATTATCTTCAATATATTGCTGTATAGTTGAATCACTAAGTAAACTGGAAAAAACTGGTACTTACCCAATTTTTTTTTTTAAATTCTCACAAATATTGCTACACAATGTATTATAGTCAAACTTATCAACCTTGTATATATAACCTAGTTTTGCGACTCATTATTCAGAACGTTCTCAAAAAAACGTCATTTGGTATATAAGTTATTTACTTAGAAAATTATTTTCTTCAATACCATGTAGTTAGCAAACATTCGCACTTTTCTTTACCAAATCTTTAAAAAAATGTCATTTGATACATAATTTTTCAATTATTATTTTCATTTTCTTCGGTACCTTGATATAATTAGGTAACTTTCTATTTTTTGCTTCCTTCTCCATGAAATCTCTCAAAAAGTGTCGTTTGGTACATAACTTTTCTATTACTAACTTGTTTTAGAGTTGAATATTTATGCAAATTAGGTAAAACTGCTATTTACCAAAATTTTGTGTATACTTACTTCAAAAAATGTTTACGAGGGAATTGCTATATATTGGGGAAGGTTTATTGTGTATAAAATAGTAGAAATTGACGTTTTCTTTTGCTTATTAATTAAAAAATTACTTTTTTTATTTTTTGTAATGTTTGAGCTTGAATTTTTTTAAACTTACTTGGTGTTGGGTTCCCGCATATGGTACGGACCAAAATAGAAGTGTCCTTAATATTTAACACGACCAATTTAAGTGTTTTTCCTTGAATATATATATTTTGGTACAGGTCAATTAGCTTAGGAAAAAAAATTACTTTTCTTATTACCCTCGTAATGTAATCTGTAATAGATAAATTTTACATCGAGTTATTTTACATAGTTTACCTTATAAAAAATTACCATTATTTTCGTTTTTGTACAGTTTTTTTTTGTTTTTCAAATTTTTTTTGTTTTTGTGCATACAGTATTTTGTAAATTCTATATTTTTAAATAATTTATCTTTTTGTTAGATGGTTAGTTTACCAAAGAATGCATTTGTTTGTTAGTGGACCATTTCAATTGAAACATCCTTATTTACATCGATTTTTTTAAAAAAATTAATTCAAGATACAAAATGGTTAAAAAAATGATTGTTCATCTAAAATTTGAAAAAAAAAAACAAATTTTTAAAATTAATCCGTACTTAAAACTCCAATGTGGTTTTTTCATTGAAATGGATCACACTGTATAAAAAAAAATTATTAGATAATTTAATAACAATAAAAAAATTATTTAAACAAATAAAGGATATTTGTTCATAATTTGGACAAAGTTATTAATAGAAAAAAAATATATTTTTCGATTTGAATTAATTAAGGACCTCGTAGGATTTTATAAGAAAAGGATAATTTAGAAAATTTCGCCGTTGTCACTTGGAAATATTAGAAAATGTGCCAAAAGGAAGCCCCAAGAAGAATTTTTTTCTAATTCCAAACTTTTTATTCCAAATTCATTGGATAATATGGAAAACGAAGAAAATATCATTGAAATGAATTTAAAAAATTGAAATTGAAAAACTCCGAATCAAAGTTGTATATTCGTATATACAAGGGTAGTGCAATATTTTCAAGTCTCTAGTTCTTGTAAAACTTTCTGCGTCCACTTGGTACAAAAAAATATTCAGTAATAAGTATTTGATGTTTTTATACGTTTCTTGATGTTTTTGATGAATTTTGGAGAAAATTTTTGGTATTTTTGAAAATCTACCATTCTTGAACGTACTTGCTTCATATGCAATGGAAAATGCTTCGTACATTTTGATTTCACTTTGATTGGAAAAAAATTCACTTCCAAATACTTTATGGTGGAAAATTTTCTTGGAAATGGATTAGAAACGATAATTGTGGAACATATGAGCAAAATATTATCCTTTTTCACTGAAAAATCCATGAATTTGGATCAGACGTCTTTTTTGGCTCAGGAAGGATGATTCTAGAGGATATTCAACTGTTTTTGAAACAATAAAAGATCATTGTGGATCATATGAGCGAAATAATATTCTTTTTCACTGAAAAATCCTTGAATTTGGATCAGAAGTCTTATTTGGCTCAGTAAGGATGATTCTAGAGGATAATCAACTGTTTCTGAAACAATAAACGATCATTGTGGATCATATGAGCGAAATAATATTCTTTTTCACTGAAAAATCCTTGCAATTCACTCAAAAAAGTGTTTGAAACAAAAAAAGATTATTTTGAAATTGGAAATATCCTTGACTGTTTTAATTTTTTTAGAAAATTGAATAGGGTGGAGGTTGCAGTATATATTTTCGTTGTAGGGGTTTAATTTTAATCTCAAAATGTATTTTTGTTTGGAAATACGAATTATTTTGTGTTTAACCCTTTTGCTTATACATTCGCACTTAACCTCAATTTGAAAATAATTTTTATTAGCAACATTCTACCAACAAATCTTGTATTTCTTTATTTTTACCGTTATTATTTGTTAGTATATTCATGTTTTCAAATTGTACCTTACATATATGAAATAAGTGGTTGTTTTCAATAAAAACTGTTTTTTTTTTAAATTTTATTTTTCTACACTGAAACCTCTTTTGACGATTGGGAAACGGCCATTTCATAAACTTGACTTTCCGTTTGACGTTGCTGTTTGCCAATAGGTCTGCCGTTGGTGACTTTCAACAATAACAAATTATATATTTTCCCGTCGACCCACATCAGTTTGCTTTCGTCATAAAGGAAAAAACTCTTCGTTATTTTCTATAATATCGCCCCTATATACACGAAAACAAAAAGCAGTAAACACGTCAAAAAGCATAAAAAAAATTTAAGGTTACAGCAACGTCAAGTTTATGTCAGATTGCAACCCCTAAATCTTGAACCACCACTGATGGTGAGTATTTTAATTCAATAACAATCTACACAAAAAGTACGTAAACCTCATGGATTTTCATTGTAATACAAATACCAGACGTTAATACACTACCGATCAAAAGTTTTAGCCCACTGCATAATCTATTAATTAAATTTCAAATTAAAAAAGGTTTTATGTGATCGAAGTTTGAAATGTTAGGTTAGGTTACCTCACAGTTCACATCTTTAAATGAAGAAAAATACTTTTTAATGATATGTTTAAAATAAAATACTATTACTCAATTTACGATTTAAAATATCTTATGCAAAATAAATGGAAGATTAATTGCGAATATTTACTTTTTAAATTCATAATCAATATAAGAAACTTTATATTAGTTCTACCTAGTAATGAGTAGATGGCGCTCATAACTAATTAATAAAAGTATCGTTTTCAATCTGTTTCAAAACGTATCGTTATAATGAAAAAAATTATATATTTTAATACATTAATAATAAGTAATTATCTTAAAAAATTTGAATTTCTTACAACTTTTTATTCAATTTCATAGAAGAAATAGGGAGTGACATCTGTCTTTGAGTTCAGCTACTAACTAATAAATTGCAATAAAACCTTTTAGATAATCTATTCCTTAATAGATGGCGTAAACAAGTATTTTGATGATTTTTTTTGCTTTAATTGTTAGTATTTTGAAGCTTATCATTATAATAAAAAAAACAACCAGAATAAATATCAAATTTATCAACATCTTTGTGTGTGAATATAATTTTCCAGTCAAATAAATAAGCGAAGCTACTGACATCTAATATAGCAACTACTAATTAAATGTATATACAAACTGTTACAGAAGCATCAGTTTATCTATGTTATAATAGATGGCGTATATATTTAATTCAATAATTTTGATGGTTTAATCATTAGTATTGTGAATATAAACGTTATAATTAGAATTATTTTCCACTATTTATCGTTTCTTTAGACGTGATTGAAATTTTTAAGTTCAAAGAATAATCGAAACTCTAACGAAATATGTCTAAAATATAATAAGAGTGTTAGTTTGTATTTTTAATTTACCTACGAACTAATAGATGGCGTATAAGTTTTATTTATTAAATTTGTTACTTTAATTTGGAAATTAATTATTCTTTTTATAATTAAAAAAATAATATTGAGGCACTTTTAGAATCAAAATATAACCCAAGCATTGACATTTTGAAATTATTTCTAATCAAAAATATTACGTAGCTATTTATTCGTCATTTACCTATAAGTTCATAGATGGCGCGTACGTTTTAACACAGATTTTGTTTATTTTGATATTAATTCAAGGAATTTATATGATAGGAATTGGGAAACTTTTAAATCTTAATAAAATATTATAGCACAGGAAATATTCGGAAATTTTGATGAATAAATTAAGAAAATCAACTTTCAATATGAATAAACTCATTTTTTCAGCTATAAACGGATTCTACATATCTCTAACTTCACTTGTCACTTGATTCTATTGACTCTGAATTTGTTTCAAGTATCTTTAGGCTTTCCCGGTATTCATTGAAATGTTTTTCATCATATTTTCCTTCGTAATCTTCAGTATAGCGGAAATTTCATCATTTGCGTAATTTAATCGTTGAAACCTTTCACTGAAATACCCGCCGCTGGTATAGACGCCGCTACTGACCGACGCCCATCCTGAGTATGGTCCTGGCGACGATCAGTCGCAGCTAGCCATAGCAGATGTCGCGATCTGACCCCGCGAGACCGTCGTCTCCTCAACCCATCTCGACGTCCCTTAACCGCCCCTTTCAGCCCCGCGTGTTGGCCCTTCGCCTCCATACGCGTCCACCGCCAACACCGCGGCCTCTCGCAGGTTCTGTCCGTCACGTACGCGCGGGAAGGGCGATTCTGTCTCCACCGTACCACCCCGCAACTAACCATCAACTCCCACACCGCCCAACCCATCCCCTGATGTCCACCCCCCAACTGCACACTTAGCCGAACACACAGTTGCGATTTCTAGGGGCGAAGAAGGGTAAGGGGAGGTAAAAGGACGACGGTACGAATGGGCCTTCTACGATGCGGTATATTAATAGGTGTTTTAAGCACAAGTGGCCCTATTTCAATTGATTTTCGAAACTGTTTTTCATTAAATTCCAATATTAACCTATAAACGAAAACTAAACTTTCGGTTACTCAAAACGCATATTTTCTTTGTAATATTTGATTATTATTAAGTAAATATCTCGCTAATTACAAATTCGAAGTCAAAAATATTTCATTAAGTCTTGCTACGAGGGCTGTATGTTTGTTATTTTCAATCACTATTCTCCAAGCAAACGGTTGATGTTCAAGTGTTAATATACCAAAGAAATTCCTGAAATTCACTTAATTATTTCATGTTATTAAAAGAATAGTGAATAAATAGAAAATTTTTCGATTTTATACGAGGTTATTACGAAAAGAAATGAGATTTAACTATGACAACACGCCATGCTCCTAATTTCGAAATTTTGTCGTTTCAATCAAAATATTTAACATCATGTGTCATAATTCAATGTCATACTAAATAAAATACGTTTTTTCGGTAACTAACTAACGATTCACTCTTTAATATGTATACACTAATGTGTTGATGGTTGTATTTTGATTTTGTAAGTATAGGATTGTGCGCTTAAGTATTCCGCCCACTATAGTCTATTTTTACGAACGATAGAGTAATAAAACGATGAACTATTCGTAATTCCAAACCTTTGGGAATGTGCTGTCGAATTTAATCAGATAAATCATATATTTTAATGGAATTATTGATTTAGATCAAATATAATCGCTAATAAATTAACTAGTACCTTATCGGGAATAATTACGAGTTGGTACTGATTAGATAGTGATTAAAAATCGATTTGTGAATTGGGCGCGACGACGTTCCCGGTATTTCCGCACAAACTCGCAGTTTTTTCATTATCATCATCATTAGATAAACAAACTGTATAGTTTCAAGTTTTTATCTTTTGTTTATCATCAATTGGAATTCGACAAACAATCATCGTCGCTTAAAACATTATTTCATTATAAATTTTAATACAGGATGTCCCGCAAATACATCGATCAATTTGTACGGATCTGAATACGTATTTTATTACCAATTTTACGTTTAAAAGATCAAGGGTCTGAGTATGACATAAATTTACGTGATTCGTTACAATAAATTACTTTAATTTTCTAGAAATTACGTAAACATGTTCGTCAGTCGTATTCCATTTTGAAAAAAAGAAAAAAAAACGAGTTTTAACAATTCAAAACCCGGTCACACTAAATAAGTAGGTACCTAATATCCCAAAAATTCCAAGAAAACCCTCGAAATTGCTCTCCCTTCAATATTTATCTCTCTTTCTCTATCATCTTTACCTTCTGCCCGAAGCGATAATGGCAAAGCCGTAAATCTGCCTGCCTGACTAATTCTTAGAAAATTTCGCGTGACTACCCGCCGACCGAACGACACATCATGTCGATAATTTTGTTGGAACTGTACTGAATCTACGCCGCTCACACACACACATCCGTGCAGTCAGTTAGAAGACGACGGACGCCTCGACAACCCTCTCACCCTCCCCGCCCGAGACAATCATTTTCAAAATTTCGCCCTAAATACATCCGACAGGATGACCGAGCCGCGTCTCAACAATAAGACACCACAAACGACAGCACCAACAATAATTAAAAAGAAAATATTCTAGTGGTCAAGTTTTTATTTGAATGGGTCTTAACATCGTTATTATTTTTAAATATTTTTGTACTACAGTTTATTAGAATGAATAAATGGCCCATTAAATAGTTGAGAAATTGATAATTCTGGATTTCCGCATATTATTTTTTTTTGCAAAAGACTAATTTTAATATAACAAATTGTAAATTACGTCTAATGGAAATTGAAGGGAATAAACTTCGAATTACCTGGTAGAAATGCAAAAAATTGGGTTAAGCTTAGAGTTCATGGAGAATTGGAGGTTCTATGTTATATAGTTTAAGAAGAAAGAAGAATTTGGAAGAGATTTACTCTGATGGAGGTTTCTAGAGTAGAAACATCGCAAAAAACTCGATGGAATCCAAGAAAATTAACACTGATAAAACTACGTCTAGTAGAAATTGAAGAGTGTTGATCCTCTCGAAGATAAACTTCGAATTACCTGGTAGAAACGCAAAAAATTGGATTCAGCTTAGAGTTCATGGAGAATTGGAGGTTCTATGTTATATAGTTTAAGAAGAAAGAAGAATTTGGAGATAATTACTCTGGTGGAGGTTTCTAGGGTAGAAACATCGCAAAAAACTCGATGGAATCCAAGAAAATTAATACTGATAAAACTACGTCTAGTAGAAATTGAAGAGTGTTAATCCTGTTGAGGATAAACTTCGAATTACCTGGTAGAAACGCAAAAAATTGGATTCAGCTTAGAGTTCATGAAGAATTGGAGGTTCTATGTTATATAGTTTAAGAAGAAAGAAGAATTTGGAGATAATTACTCTGGTGGAGGTCTCTAGAGTAGAAACATCGCAAAAAACTCGATGGAATCCAAGAAAATTAACACTGATAAAACTACGTCTAGTAGAAATTGAAGAGTGTTAATCCTGTTGAGGATAAACTTCGAATTACCTGGGAGAAACGCAAAAAATTGGATTCAGCTTAGAGTTCATGAAGAATTGGAGGTTCTATGTTATATAGTTTAAGAAGAAAGAAGAATTTGGAAGAGATTTACTCTGATGGAGGTCTCTAGAGTAGAAACATCGCAAAAAACTCGATGGAATCCAAGAAAATTAACACTGATAAAACTACGTCTAGTAGAAATTGAAGAGTGTTGATCCTCTTGAGGATAAACTTCGAATTACCTGGTAGAAACGCAAAAAAATTGGATTCAGCTTAGAGTTCATGAAGAATTGGAGGTTCTATGTTATATAGTTTAAGAAGAAATAAGAATTTGGAAGAGATTTACTCTGATGGAGGTTTCTAGAATAGAAACATCGCAAAAAACTCGATGGAATCCAAGAAAATTAACACTGATAAAACTACGTCTAGTAGAAATTGAAGAGTGTTGATCCTCTCGAAGATAAACTTCGAATTACCTGGTAGAAACGCAAAAAATTGGATTCAGCTTAGAGTTCATGGAGAATTGGAGGTTCTATGTTATATAGTTTAAGAAGAAAGAAGAATTTGGAGATAATTACTCTGGTGGAGGTTTCTAGGGTAGAAACATCGCAAAAAACTCGATGGAATCCAAGAAAATTAATACTGATAAAACTACGTCTAGTAGAAATTGAAGAGTGTTAATCCTGTTGAGGATAAACTTCGAATTACCTGGTAGAAACGCAAAAAATTGGATTCAGCTTAGAGTTCATGAAGAATTGGAGGTTCTATGTTATATAGTTTAAGAAGAAAGAAGAATTTGGAGATAATTACTCTGGTGGAGGTCTCTAGAGTAGAAACATCGCAAAAAACTCGATGGAATCCAAGAAAATTAACACTGATAAAACTACGTCTAGTAGAAATTGAAGAGTGTTAATCCTGTTGAGGATAAACTTCGAATTACCTGGGAGAAACGCAAAAAATTGGATTCAGCTTAGAGTTCATGAAGAATTGGAGGTTCTATGTTATATAGTTTAAGAAGAAAGAAGAATTTGGAAGAGATTTACTCTGATGGAGGTCTCTAGAGTAGAAACATCGCAAAAAACTCGATGGAATCCAAGAAAATTAACACTGATAAAACTACGTCTAGTAGAAATTGAAGAGTGTTGATCCTCTCGAAGATAAACTTCGAATTACCTGGTAGAAACGCAAAAAATTGGATTCAACTTAGAGTTCATGGAGAATTGGAGGTTCTATGTTATATAGTTTAAGAAGAAAGAAGAATTTGGAAGAGATTTACTCTGATGGAGGTCTCTAGAGTAGAAACATCGCAAAAAACTCGATGGAATCCAAGAAAATTAACACTGATAAAACTACGTCTAGTAGAAATTGAAGAGTGTTGATCCTCTCGAAGATAAACTTCGAATTACCTGGTAGAAACGCAAAAAATTGGATTCAACTTAGAGTTCATGAAGAATTGGAGGTTCTATGTTATATAGTTTAAGAAGAAAGAAGAATTTGGAGATAATTACTCTGGTGGAGGTTTCTAGGGTAGAAACATCGCAAAAAACTCTATGGAATCTAAGAAAATTAACACTGATAAAACTGCGTCTAGTAGAAATTGAAGAGTGTTGATCCTCTCGAAGATAAACTTCGAATTACCTGGTAGAAACGCAAAAAATTGGATTCAGCTTAGAGTTCATGGAGAATTGGAGGTTCTATGTTATATAGTTTAAGAAGAAAGAAGAATTTGGAAGAGATTTACTCTGATGGAGGTTTCTAGAATAGAAACATCGCAAAAAACTCGATGGAATCCAAGAAAATTAATACTGATAAAACTGCGTCTAGTAGAAATTGAAGAGTGTTGATCCTCTCGAAGATAAACTTCGAATTACCTGGTAGAAACGCAAAAAATTGGGTTAAGCTTAGAGTTCATGGAGAATTGGAGGTTCTATCTTATATAGTTTAAGAAGAAAGAAGAATTTGGAAGAGATTTACTCTGATGGAGGTCTCTAGAGTAGAAACATCGCAAAAAACTCGATGGAATCCAAGAAAATTAATACTGATAAAACTACGTCTAGTAGAAATTGAAGAGTGTTGATCCTCTCGAAGATAAACTTCGAATTACCTGGTAGAAACGCAAAAAATTGGGTTAAGCTTAGAGTTCATGGAGAATTGGAGGTTCTATGTTATATAGTTTAAGAAGAAAGAAGAATTTGGAGATAATTACTCTGGTGGAGGTTTCTAGGGTAGAAACATCGCAAAAAACTCGATGGAATCCAAGAAAATTAACACTGATAAAACTACGTCTAGTAGAAATTGAAGAGTGTTGATCCTCTCGAAGATAAACTTCGAATTACCTGGTAGAAACGCAAAAAATTGGGTTAAGCTTAGAGTTCATGGAGAATTGGAGGTTCTATGTTATATAGTTTAAGAAGAAAGAAGAATTTGGAGATAATTACTCTGGTGGAGGTTTCTAGGGTAGAAACATCGCAAAAAACTCTATGGAATCTAAGAAAATTAACACTGATAAAACTACGTCTAGTAGAAATTGAAGAGTGTTAATCCTGTTGAGGATAAACTTCGAATTACCTGGTAGAAACGCAAAAAATTGGATTCAGCTTAGAGTTCATGGAGAATTGAAGACTCTATAATGTGTAATTTAAGAAGAAAAAAGAATTTGAAAGAAGATAGTTTTAAAGAATACTTCTTGTGAATGAAACATGACGTTTGTTCTAAATTTTCAGATTCGTTAATATACAAAGTGTTCAACTTGAAAGCCACACCTATTATTAAATTGCTTCGAATTCTAAATGAATGAACCATAATTTCACTTGATTAATAAAATACCGGAGGAAAATGATCAAATAAAACTTCTATATCAAATAAGTATTTAGAAATTTATTAGTACAAAAATATCCCATATTAATAATATACAAAAAAAATAATATTTCATGGTATGTGTCGCAAAACATCGAAATACACCGATACCAATATAATTTTTGGCATATTTAATATTGAAAATCAAACTTATCACTAGTGAGTTGTTCTCGGTGTATTTCAAAAAAAAACGAGATCAAAAATAAGGAAATATTTGGCAAAGTAGGTAATTGGTAACTAAATACCAGAGCCACGCGTCAAAATTACGAATAAAAAACACAAAATTAAACAAATTCTTTTTTAGTCACTAACTTAGTCATTTTTAAAATAACAACCTTATGCTCATTGCGATAGAAAATTTAGTTAAATTATCCAATCAGCAACGGTTTTTCATTTTTTAATTAAATAAACAAAAAAAATGACTCCTCTTATACAGGGTGTCCCCCAAAATAACCGATGTATAGCAGATACGTCTAAGCAACAATCAGAACCAAATTCATTCTGAGGATGCAAAAATTTCGAACTTTCCAACTTAAAAATTCCAAATTTCATACATTGTATGAGGTATTAAGGTCATTCTTAAGGGGTAATCTAAGTTAGAAAATTATTATTGGTATCCCCTATACGTCTCTGCTGTGTATTTGTTTTTATACGGACACTCTGTATATTGTAGAACCTTTTTGGTCAATAACTAAATATAGAAACTACAAACTTCGAACTGTCAGTTTGTTCTTTAATTATTTATTGTACTTACAAGATATTTCAATTAAGGTTGTATTCGCAAAATTTACTATCGGACTGTTTATTAATATTTGATTATTTCACAGAGGCGTAAAATACAAAATATAAGATCGATATTAAAAAAAAAGTTATTTAATCATTAGATTCGATCAATAAATCACAAAAAAATCATATTTCTTTGTTCGATTTTAATTTATTAAATAACAAATGTCAAATTAAACGCACTGAAGACGATAAGTTATTCATCGAAACACCTTGTATATTGTAATTGTTAGAATAGATGCAGTGGTGATAAAAAATAGTGTTTTTAATATAAATATCGAATCAGTAAATCAAAAATAGGCATTAGATTCATACACATAACAAAGGCATCCACATAAGTTGATTGGATCCAGCGAAAGACGTAAAAATCTATTAAAAAATATCTGTATTTAGGATACACACGGTACATTGTACGTACTAAAATCAACAATGACTATTACTGTACATTATTTGATCGATAGTCCCATATGCGAAAAAAAAAATAAAAAACAATTTATTGAAATAAACTTTGAATTGCATCATCACCCACATTTTCCTGTTTTGCATCCCAACGACTTTTGGTTGTTTGGGTATAGAAATAATCCAATGAATTAGTGGATAAAACATAAAAAATTGATACATGAAGAATTATTTTGTATTAGACAAAATAATTATTGATAGAAACGTCAACGATTACGTCAATTATATTAAAATTATCTTAAATAGGGATTCTTCTTTTTAGTTGCTGATCGGATGTCATAGGTACATTTATCCTTGAGCAAAATTTGAAAACATTGGCACAATTCGAGGAATTTTACCACAAATGCAAATTCCTACATTATCTAATTATAATTTATAATACATAACCTCAAAATTTTAAGCATTTTCCGCACTATTTTCTACGTTTTAGTCTCAATCTACGAGACATATGACTCACACTATATTTTAGTTCAATACGTGATTAATATAATTATAATTTTGAGATACCTTGTAATGAATCATGACTTCAATTATTTAATAATGATAAAAGAAAATTATCTCCAGTTCCAAATATGTTAATTGTACATACATCCTCAATTATTGATCGGCATAATTATATATGGACCCAATTATTTAATACGCCCTGTATTAATATTATAAGTATATAGCGAATTTATTGATGCTTTTTCTCATAAAGTACTCCATTAATTAATTAATTATTTTGTTTTTAGTTTTCGATCTTTTCGTATGTATTAATTCTCTTCATATCTAGCGTTTTTTTTTTTTGGTGTAATTTACACAGTTTCTTATTATAAAAACCATAAACGACTATCGCGACATAAAACAAACCAGAATTCTATTGCCTTTTTATCTACAAAAAAGTAGACAACATCATTTTGAATATTATTTTGGAACTATACCCAGAAAACGAAGATATCTGACGAAACTATACAGGACCTAACTGACTCAATGTTTTACCAAAATTTATTCATATAAAATTATACTGTTAAATACATCAATTGTCAAATAGCAAGCAATTCGAGGACGATCTGGTGGAAAATCTTAACGTGGATTTTTATTTAATAATTTGTATTTAAATTAAATATTTTTAAGCAGAAAGTGTTAATTTTCGAACGACACTCGTCAATGTGTTAAAATTTACATTTACGAAGAAGTGGGTTTATGATAACATTTCACATCTATATGAAATCTTCAAATGAGATAAATCCGTCATAAAAACTAAGTTTTTATAAAAAAAAATCATTGAAATTGGATAATTTTTCTATTTTATTAGAGCTTAAGAAATACAATAATCAAAATGATAATTTTTTGATTAACAGACTTTAAACTTGGTTAGAAAATTATAAAAAAAATATGGGAACATATTAGAAAAGTTATTCCCAGAAAATCCTCTTAGCCTATATAACTTCCCTTTGTCTGTATTGAAAAACGCACCCCAATTTATTTCAACCCCGTCTACACGCGGTAATTTAATGACATTTCGTTGGCCCTCTTTTAACCTACACAAACCGTGCGATTTTAGTGAAACATTAAAACGAAATTAATTCAATTTTTTTCGTATTTAATACGCGATTTATTCTAGCAAAATATCGAAAAAATTTGTTGGATATTATATAGTACGAGTCGAAATTAATTACGTAAAATACGAAAAATTATTATGAATTTCAATGAAACCTTTCAAATTGTAATAAAAAATAAACAAAGACGTTTAATCATCTTTTTAACGAGTTTCCTGATAAAGTAGCCGTCGAAAAATATCTGTTGAATATTATATATTGTGAACCGAAATTAATTACGTAAAATACGAAAAATTATTATTAATTTGAAGTGAACCTTTCAAATTGTAATAAAAAATAAACAAAGACGTTTAATCATACTTTTATCGAGTCTCCTGATAAAGTAGCCGCCGAAGAATATCTGTTGGATATTATATAGTGTTAGTCGAAAAAAATTACGTAAAATTTTTGTAAATAATGCAAAAAATGTCAAAATTTCGCGGCTCAAAAATGCATATAATTAAATCTAACAATAATATTTACACTTATAAATTAAAGGTAACATTTAAAAAGGAACTACAGGCTTTCTTTTCATCTTAAATATTTCTTTTTGATTGTACTAAATAATCAACTATGAAATTCGCCCGTGACAACTGTACATAAACTACATAAATATGATTTTTAACATATTTGGTTTACAAACAGCCTTTAATTTACAAAATTAAAAAAAAAATATCTCACTTTCTTTTGACTTTGGTCTTATTTTGCGTATCGCTGTTTTTTCTATCGACTCCGTTTTTGACGTTGTTCAAAAGTAATCGGAACTGCATTATTTGGACAGCAGTTACCGTGGGATCGCTACAAGATTCCAACCATTTCAAAAATTTCTCGCCGTGCAGAAGCGCTTCTCTTTGCTTATCCAAATCCTCGTCTTTACTACGTTTATTTTCGGTAACGGTGATGTTATTATTCAACAAAATATTATCCAAAACGGCTCTTACTTTATTATTGGAAGCCTTCTCGAGCAATTTTTGTTTTTCGTCTTTCAATGATAAATTTTCGGCGTTTTGTTGATCAGGTATTGAAACTGCGCTTTTAGGCGATATATTTTTAGTTAATTGTTGATATAATATCGGATCGTTAACTCCTAAGCCTCTATAAGCTAATTGATTGAGCCATTTCCACAACGACGGTCCTTTTTTCGGATAATTACCAAAATCCTCCCAAAAATTATTAACCGAACTTTCGTCTGTTAATTCCGTTTGATTATTAACAGACGATGTAGGAACTGAATTATTCATATTATTCAACATTTGTTGAGACGATAACCAATACCAAACCGAATCTTGTACTGACTGCACATCTTTAGGTAACTGACAATTATTTTGATCTACAGTAGTTAATAAATTATTCGAAGAACTTACTGCATTCGTCGTATCGATTTTATTCGGCGGTTGTTGTTGTTGTTGTTGTGCTTTCATTTGTTGTTGTGTTAATATCGAATTCCATTGAGTAATCAACGAAATATTCGTACTTAAATCAGATAATAACGATAAATTATTTGTATTATTCGGCATAAACATTTCAGGTCTATTCAAACCTAATTCTACGCTTAATCTGGCGAGTTCGGCTCTGTTTCTTTCGCGTTCCGATACGTGATTGGTCGATTTTAAAGTTGATTCAGCAACATTAGATTTCGTATTATTATGCAAGTTTAATGGTTTCGTATCCGTAGGTATTGTATAAGAATTATTCGTTCTCAAACTTAAATTGAAAGGTTGATTAAACGATTCGTCCAATTTCGGTTTTTTATTTAACGTCGAACGATCTAAAGATTCATCAGTTTCAGGACTAGATTGTCGAGATAAATAAGATATTTTATCTTCGTTTTTACACCAACCCCTCAAAGTCGATTCCGGTACACCGATATCTCTAGCCACCGATGCTTTACTTTCCCCGTCGTGAACTCTTCGGATAGCGTCCAATTTTTCGTGTGCAGTTAAAGCTCTCAGCGGTCGTTTGCTACTAGATTTTCCCGACATGATCACGTTCCAATTTCTATATCACAACAACTTTCAACACGTGGTTTCACGCCAATGAAAACTGCCCGAATGAGTGCGCAGTTCGAAAAAGTCATAAAGTGAAAAGTTTTCCGAAACAAATATATAAAGTTGCGGTAAAGTTTTGACGAATGCACACAGACACGTACAGCGACCGAAACTTTCGAACGCAGGCGCTGCAACGGATATAAATTACGAATTTTTTCGCGCTAATATAATAATTAAGAAATACCGAACCGCACACACCGTACAGACACCGAACTGTTAGTGAGGAATAGTTTCTTGTGCGAGTCTAAACCGGTGGTCAGTTTTCCTTTGTCCAGCGGATCAATACCAACGACGGACTAACGCGAACTGAGCGCAGGGCTGGCAATGGGGAGGTAGGCTCGCGGACCCCCGCGTGATAGCTTGACGTGACACATCTCCCACCCCCTTGTAGGGACAGCGAACCTCTAGGGAAGAATTTCTCGCAACGAGGCACCTTCACGCATCCGAACATTTACTAACACCGTTTGCGTTTCGTATATTTCTATGTGTATATAAGTAAACCGATTCTGTTTTTTAACGAACAGCTGATAAAGATCCGTGGTACGGACGGGTATGAAACCCTCAACTTTTTACCTAACCACACCGCGTATTTGATGAACAACTGTTGCGTTTTTTATCTATAAAAAAAATCGCCTGATTAATATGGGAATAAACGCGCAATTACGATTTTTCAATAGCAGAAAGAACGTATATTCTGATAAATTGAAAAACTACCACGAAAAACAACCCTAAAGAGAAACCGAGATGATGAACGTTTTCAACTTTTTTACGATTTTGTACAGTGACGTTCCCACCGAATTTCATTTACTAAAATAATATTCGAATAACGCTCAAAATCAAATAAAACGTTAAAATAAACATCAGAATACATAAAACATCGTAGAGATTATCATATTGAGTAGAAACGATTCAAAATTATATCACAGTATTTCAGAAAGCTTTTAGGAGACTTATAAAAAGTTTATAAACACCTTGGAAACCGAAACTCATCCCCTATCAACTGTAAAACATTAAATGCTTCAAGCTGTCGCAAAAACGTTTTAGAAATTCTAAGATTATATGAAAATGTCTCAAAGAATGTCTAAAGCACCTCAAGTTGTCCAAAAATGTATCAGAGTATCTAATGGCATATAAAAATATTTTCGAAATGTTTCAAAGTATGTCGAAAAAACTCGAATTACCTATAAACGTATTTACGGGTATCAGAATATTTTACAAACATTTCTGAGTGATAATAAATCTCTCAGATTACTTCAAAACCATCTCAGGATATTTGAAAATGGTTCAAAGAATTGAAAAATATCTTAGTTTCTGAAATTATTTCATATTAAATGAAAATAACTCATAAAATTTCAGAAATATCTATGATTTCTTAAAAACGCATTCGAAATTCAAAAGAACTTTCAAGAGAATATCAGAAATGTCTCAAAGCACTCAAAAACTTGTTCCATTAAATCAAAAACGTGTTAGAATTTTTAAATATATTTCAAAAACATCTGAGTCTTCTGAATCATCTTATATCACGTTAAAATGTTTGAATATACTTCATAGATTTCCAAAAACGTCTCAGAATAACTCAGATTTCTTGAAAACGTATTCGAAATAAATAAAAACTTTCAAGAGAATGTTAGAAATGTCTCAGAACACCCAAAAACCTCGCAGAAGTTTCAAAAACGTGTTAGAATTTCTAAATATATTTCAAAAACATCTAGTCTTCTGAATCATCTTATATCACGTTAAAATGTTTGAATGTACTTTATAAAGTTCCAAAAACGTCTCAGAATAACTCAGATTTTCGAAAAACGTATTCGAAATAAATAAAAACTTTCAAGAGAATGTTAGAAATGTCTCAGAACGCCCAAAAACCTCGCAGAAGTTTCAAAAACGTGTTAGAATTTCTAAATATATTTCAAAAACTTCTGAGTGTTCTTAATCATCTTATATCACGTTAAAATGTTTGAATATACTTCATAGATTTCCAAAAACGTCTCAGAATAACTCAGATTTTCGAAAAACGTATCCAGAATATTTAAATACTTTAAACAGAATGTTGGAAATGTCTCAGAACAACCAAAAACCTCGTAGAAGTTTCAAAAACGTGTTAGAATTTCTAAATATATTTCAAAAACATCTAGTCTTCTGAATCATCTTATATCACGTTAAAATGTTTGAATGTACTTTATAAAGTTCCAAAAACGTCTCAGAATAACTCAGATTTTCGAAAAACGTATTCGAAATAAATAAAAACTTTCAAGAGAATGTTAGAAATGTCTCAGAACACCCAAAAACCTCGCAGAAGTTTCAAAAACGTGTTAGAATTTCTAAATATATTTCAAAAACTTCTGAGTCTTCTAAATCATATTATGTCACATTTAAATGTTTGAATATACTCCATAGATTTCCAAAAACATCTCAGAATAACTCAGATTTTCGAAAAACGTATCCAGAATATTTAAATACTTTAAAGAGAATGTTAGATATGTCTCAGAAACTTCAAAAACGTGTTAGAATGTTTAAAACTGTCTCAAAGACATCTGAGTCTCCTAAATCATTTTATATCACATGAAAATTTTTGAATATACTTCAGAGAGTTCCAAAAACGTCACAGAATACCTCAGATTTTCTAAGAACGTATTCAGAATAGTTAAAAACTGTGAGAAATGTCTCAGAACACCCAAAAAGCCTCCCAAAATTCCAGAAACGTCCCAGATTCTCTCAGATGTCCTAAAAACGTATTCGGAAAATTTAAAATATCGGAAATATATACAGAAGTCCAAAAAAGCCTCAGAATACTGCAGATTTCTTACAAATTTAATAACTTAGCATCCAATATAATAAAAATATTTCAGTGTCTCAGAGCATTTCAGATTGCGTCAAAACGTCTCAAATATATCAAAAAAGCTCTTGAATAAAAAAAATCCGTAGCAATTCTACTAGTAGTCGTCTTAAATGTACAGACCTAAATATTTGAAATAAAATCAAAGTTATAATATTCAAAATAACCATTAACAGACAATTAAGTTGTCAGTATATAAACACGTCTTTATCTGTATTTATTATCAACCCCAACTTGGAATTTTTAAAATGTTTCCTATGAATTTCATACATCTCGTATTCAAATTCAGTTTTCTACGTAAATAAAAAAATTGAAAATGATCAAAACTACGAAATTATCGTAGCAAATGGCAATGGCAAAACGGTTTTTTCGTCAATTATCGTTGGGAAAATAAAACTACGAGCAACTTGTTTTATATTAACAAATTATTTTTGATGAATAAATAATAATATAAATAATATTTCTTGATAACTCTACATTTCAAATCAAATGTTTTAAGTATTAATTACCCGGTATATAAATAGAAAATACTAATTTGGAGAAAAGCTACAAGGTTGTTTTTATTGACTTTCTTAAACTCGCATCAGGCATTTAGATTGCGCCCTTTTTACCCTTCAAAAAATACCAGTACGCCCTAATAAATCAATCAGTGTACTAAATTCCATAGGCGCGTTATAACAAGTTTATTAGAATCCGAAAATGTTCGTCGTTTTTATTTCGATGATCTTACTAATATGTTTCATCGAAATGAACCTATTAACTGTTCGATTCTCTTATATTCGATCTGTGAAAACTCGATTTAAATTATCGAAACCGAATGAAAACAATTCTTTCTGATTCTTTTTTTGTTATTTTGTTAAGAATTAGTAATCGATTTCTATTATTATATTCCGAACGATTTCATCTGCATGGAATTTATAAGTAGGTTAATTAATTTTCCTGTCTACTAAAAAAAGTGATACGCCTATGGGTTACGGATGCTTCATTATTCATAAGAATAGACTACAGAAATAATTTTTTAGAGCATTAACATAACCTAGCAAATTTATATATGTTAAATAACTAATATTTAACTTTACGTTAAGTGAAAATTATCCAGAGTTTTCTTTATTTCATCTTTTTGTTACCTGTATATTTGTGTGTTAACGCTTTTCCAATTATTAAAGTTTCCTTTTTATTTTTCATTTAAAGAGGTCAAAGTATCCGGTTCGTTAACAAACCAACTGTTGCTCTGAATGTATATTAAATCGCAATGAATTTTATCGCGGCCGAAAATTCAACGTAGTTCATTTGTTTGCTTTCTCTAAATCGGAGTTATGAATAAAAAGGGTTGAATGACTAATTAATTTCGAAATGATCCGACAACAACGAATTAATAGGGGGCAATTACATTTGTACGTAATCGTCGATATTACAATTACGAGGCCAATACGAAAAGTATCAATTTTATTATTTATTTCTAAAAATTTGACCTTGGGATCGTACAACTAAGTTAAATGAGAAAGCGTTCGGGGTTTTTGTTAACAGATTTTACGTACCTCAATGCCGTTTTTACCTGAAAACATGTCTTCGCGCCTTTCGCGACCCTTTACAAGCCAAAAAGCAAAAGTATTGACGGATGACAATACGCCGTTGAAAGGATGAAAGTACAGCTACGGCCATATTACAACTATTAGAAATTTCTATTTACAAAGCAGTGGCGGAACCGCGGTAATAAATTCTGCAGCAACGCTCACAAATTTTCCTCATATTAGTCCGGAAATAAAATATGGAAAATATTTTCCCACTTTTTAGGAAAAAAAAATCCACCCATTTGTTAAAAAATTGTTGTCTAGATCGAAATTAGCATCACCCTCGTTTTTTGTTATTTCAACTCAAGAAAATTAGGTGTATCGTTAATTTTTACCTGCAGAAATCGTACGACGACAATGATAATACTTTCTTGTTAAAGCTTTAACCGATTCTAAAATTATCTAACGTCAAATATATTAAGTATATTTCAAAAAAGCGTGTATTGGACAAAGATAAAAATAACTCTTATTTAATAGCGTGACATCCTGTATATATCATAAAACCAGTTAACACCGTGTTCAATTCTTTATTATCCCCATTCAACTTTAGGATTACCCAGGTAAAAATTTACGTTTCTAATAAATTTAAATACTCACGAAACTTTCTCTAATTGTAGGTGAACGACAAATTTTATTTTTCCGAAAAATAAGTTTTGTAGACATTGTTTTCAATAGTTCCAAGAATAAATTACTTTTCATTCGACCTTCCACACAAATTGTAAAAAAATGTGCCAAAATTGGTCAACACTGTATATCTAAACAATAGATATCTCGAATAATTTTTTATATATTAAATTTACTATATATCCTAATGAATATGTTTAATTTATGTGTTATCTAGAAGAATTATTCTATCAATTAGTATCTGCAGAATTTGTTTCAAAAATAAAAATATAAACGAATGATTATTGTAGTTACTAAGTTCAAATTTGTTATTTTTTTTAATGGTGATGATTATGTCTTAAAGTTATTTGTACTTCTGATGCTACTTGTACCGTCACCCCCAATGCCATTATGTATAAATGGTGACCTATCTATTAGTCATTATCTATGCTTCGCTTATAAATATAGGTTTATGAGAAATTCATCTATTCTTTTTATTTATCTATGGTTTATTTTATAACCCTCAAACTAGGTATATTGTAAATGTTTCGTGATTTTCAAAATAGTTAATTACTTTTCGTATTAAATAGAGTAGTTTACAGGCAGAATTAAAACATTAATTTACATGTTGCTAGTATTTTCAAGGTATTTGTATAACTTTTGTTTTCAGAAAAGCAGAAAAGCTGGGTAGCATTGTAACTAAGAGTTGCATCGATAAATAACAAATTTTTAATATTCTTTCGGGATTCTTGGAGCCATTGAAGAAAAAGGAGATAATATCGAGATCAGAGAGAAACGTGTTTGCGTTTTACATTTTCGTCTGGTAAGTTACTATGTTGAGCATTTATAACAAAAACCTCATTTGCTTGTCACGACTAGGAATCGTGTTTTTAATTTCACTTGTGTCATTAATTTAAAACAAAATTATACAGCTTTAGAAAATAGTGGTAGTAGAAATTGCATATGTTGTTTGTTAGAACCAACAATAACTATAAACGTAAGTGTAACTCTATATTTTCATCATTATCAGGAAATATAATTGACGCACTAAATTTTTTCAACTCAAATTCGAGATTCAAAATTTTACAACCTCCAACTCGTTTTTTTTAAGTTTATTAGTTTCTTTTAACCTAGTTTCATCACCTTTGAAGATGGTTATAACTTATTTACTTTCTGCTATTGAAATTCCAGTGTAAACATAATTTCCAACAAAATACTTTGTTTTCAAAATTATATTTTTCCTTTATTGGCAATATCGAAGGTACATAGAAACGAAAAAATTATAGATACTTAATTTTATCTATGGTTTAGTTTCTATTTTTTCAGATATAGGTAGATGGGATATTGAAACACAGGATGATTATTATAATTTTTATTTGGTTTTTGACATTTTATAACTATATCTACAAACAAAAAATTTTCCTCCACACTTTAGCAGGCTTAGGAATGTCAACAGTGAGATGTTGGCGTGTTCAAAAAAATTTCTGTTTGTACATGGTACATACAATGGTATATAAAAAACTGATTTTATAACCATGGATAATTAATGCTTACCATTGTCTTTCTTGCAGCTTTCCCTATATTTAACATATGCCGTATACATAACAACATTGTAGTCTTTATATTGTTGATCTTTGCCATTCAAAATTTTATTAATAATACCTATGTAATGAAAGATGCATATGTTAAAACTAACATTCACAAACATATTTACATAATCCTTATGATCTGAACAAAATATTGAGGAAATGTCTGTCAAATCCCCCAAACAAAATATTTGTTTCTTAATGCCTAGAGAATTGATTAACTGGGGAAATCTTTTGAAAATTTTATCAGGAAAAATATCACAGAATTTTACTGAAAGCGCACATAAAACATTTTTTTCATGTTCCCTATAATATATTAATGAATTTGCCTTAATTAATTCGTTTCACAATATCATTTTTTTACACAAGTGGCATTTGAGACTTTTAAATAATTTCTTCACTATTGTACCTGCTACGTAAGGAGTGACAAGATCTAATCCTGTATATTTTGAGCTTCTATTGAATGGTTTATAAATTGGGACATTGACTATTGGAGGAAATAGCAATTCTTTTCCTCTGGATAACTTTTCACTAGGATTAATAAGAGGTTTATTGTCACAGTAAATATAAGTACTTACCAGGTAAATGTAGAGTTAGCAGTGTAAAGTTTTTTTAACCTGCCATTGGGGTTTCTACAAATTGGTTCAAAATGAATATCATATATTCTATGTGATGATAATACTGTATCTGCAAGCATTAACTTGGGGTTATTTATTCTTTGCAACCAAATTCTGCAAACGTCTTCATTCGTAGGAATGGTATATCTATAAAAAAAGTAAAATAAGGATAAAATCATTATAGATATGAACTTGATTTTAATTTAAATATTTTTCTGTTAATAAACAGAAAATATTACTCTCACCTTATCATTTGCTTATTCGTGCATCCTGGTACACAGCAGGCCTTTACATGTTTACTCATATTGAATAAGTAAACACAACAGCACAATTCGCAACAAATAATAACTTTCAAATGCACAAAAATGCAAATAGCTAATAAACAAACAATATCAAACACCTTTGCAAAGACTTTATACACCTTTGCAAAGACTTTATACACCTTTGCAAAATGGACGTTGTTCATTCAATAATCTTGGTTGTTTCTCGATGCATGATTGCAACTTGCACTGGAATAGGAGAAGTTCAGGATGATTTTCAACACCATCTCTGTTACTAGTTCACATCTAAAATCTTACTTTTTGGTGTTTTATTTTTGAATTTTTGTCAATCTGGATTCTGAAACTAAGTTGCAATCATGCATCGAGAAACAACCAAGATTATTGAATGAATAACGTCCATTTTGCAAAGGTGTATAAAATCTATGCAAAGGTGTTTGATATTGTTTGTTTATTAGTTATTTGCATTTTTGTGCATTTGAAAGTTATTATTTGTTGCGAATTGTGCTGTCGTGTTTACTTGGTCAATATGAGTAAACTAGTATTTACTATTTATCAACATAAAAATATTTAAATTGAAATCAAGTTCATATCTAAACGAGAATAACTCTTTTCTTCCTAACTTCATTAATTTGTATTTAGTAAATCATTTTGTTGAATGGTTAAATATGTTGAATGATTTTATCCCTATTTTACTTTATTATAGACATTCCATTCCTACGAAGAAGACGTCTGCAGAATTTGGTTGCAAAGAATAAATAAACTTAAGTTAATGCTTGCAGATACAGTATTATTATCACATAGAATATGTGATTTTCATTTTGAACCAATTTGTAGAAACCCCAATGGCAGGTTAAAAAAACTTTCACTGCTAACTCTACATAAAATTTTCGAAAGATTGCCCCAGTTACTCAATCCTTTGAAACAAATATTTACAAATATTTCGTTTGGATGATTTATGTAAATATGTTTGTAAATATTAGTTTTAACATAATATGCATCTTCCATTACATAGGTATTATTAATAAAATTTTGAAGGGCAAAGATCAACAATATAAAGACTACAATGTTGTTATGAATACGGTATATGTTAAATATAGGGAAAGCTACAAGAAAGACAACGGTAAGCATTAATTATCCATGGTTATAAAATCAGTTTTTTATATACCATTGTATGTACCATGTACAAACAAACTTTTTTGAACATGCCAACATCTCACTGTTGACAGTCCTAAGCCTGCTAAAGTGTGAAGGAAAATTTTTTGTTTGTGGATATAGTAATGTAAGAAACCAAATAAAAATTATAATAATCATCCTGTGTTTTAATATTTCATCTACCTATATCTTATATAAACCATTTAATTGTGAAATTTTAGATGGTCGGACCTGGTTGTCACATAAATTGTAAATAAAACCAAAATATTTTACAAAATACTTCATTTAAACAGCATTTTAATTTCAGGTATTTATGTTTTCTTGTAAACCACAATATTTGAATTTGAAATGTTAGCAAAATGAAAGTATTTTGCATAATACTTTTGTTTCATTCACTATTTGATGAGACAACTAGATTCGAGCATTTAAAATTACTCGAGTTATTTTTAAATTATAATGGTTATGAACCTTAGATCATGGTGTAATGTCTTTATTACACCATGCCTTAGATCAAATCTTTGATTATAGAAATCTTTTTTCTTGGTACTAAACCAATTTGAGAGATATCGGTAGGATCGAACTTTGCCATCAAATTTTTATACAGAGTAGCAGATCTATCGAGTATATAATCTTAGGGCCCTGCTTAGTGAAGGCCTGGTTTCTCTGACCAGATCGGTCCGAAATATTTCGGTGGTTTAGCACGAAAAGTTAGTTAATGTATTCGGTAAAACCCAGCATATGTGTAGTACATAGTAACGGTTTGTATGAAAGATCGGAACGAAGTTTCGGGAAAGTGTGCGGATGCGAAACCCGTGAAAGAATAGATACAAAGAAGGGCCGTACACTCCAAAATATTGAGAGAGGAAGATCTGAACTATCGATACTACTTCGGGAAATTGCTCATCGAACAAATACCTCAATGTCTCATTCAATTGAAGATCCGGTTGATATGTTTTGTAACATAATCTACATGTCTTCATGTATTATGATTATTTTTAGTGTTTATGATACCTACTTTATTTAATGATTGTACCTAAATAGGTATTAAGCATATGCAACCATATATATATATATATATTGTACTCTATTAATTTATAGTTATAAGTTGGTACCATTGAATATTGACAATGACTTTATTGTATGAAGTATAAATAGTGGGACATATGTAAAATTTTCTCTCTTTCCTGTCATAAAACTCAATGAGTGAAGATTAATAAAAATGTGCTCAACAAGTGAGACTATGTTTTATTCATAAAAATATAACAAGACAATAAGACAATACGTTACATGGTGTCAGGTAGTATCCAGGGCGAAAAAAAAAAAAAAAAAATAAGCAGTAGAAAACTGGATGGCGATGGATTCTCTAAGATTAATCCCAGCCATGGACTTTGAAAATGGAAATGTGGCGAAGAATTGGACCACATGGATTCAAAAGTTTGAAATTTATTTGCTGGCTTCAGGACACGCGGATGATACTGAAGAAAAGAAGGTAGCAATTTTTCTAAATTTAATTGGTGATAAAGGTATGGAAATTTTCAATACATTGGATATAAAGCTAGAAAAAGCAAAAATAGAAGATGTGAAGAAACAATTTAAAAAATATTGTGAGCCGAAGAAGAATGTAGTTTACGAGCGATATAAGTTTTTGCAATGCACACAAAAAGCAAATCAATCCATCAGCCAGTATATCACAGAGCTGAAAACATTGGCTGCATCGTGCGAATATCAAGAAAATAATAACATGATAAGAGACAGAGTGATAATGGGTATCCTGGACCACGGACTCAGAGAGAAGCTCCTACAAATAGAAAATTTGACGCTTAGTAAGACAGAAGATTTGTGCAGAATACACGAACAAAGCAGAATCCAGATGGCGGATATGGATAGTACATCATCAACCAGTGCTGTGGATACCGTTGGAATACAAAAAAAAAATAAGATGAGTACTTTTTCATCTAATAATAATAATTTTAATAAGAAAAATAATGGTAATTTTTATAATAAAAACAAGCATTCTCCATTTAAAACTCAAAATAATCAAAATAATGTATTTTTGTGTAGAAAATGCAAAAACAAACATAAATATGGGCAATGTCCAGCCTTTGGTAAATTCTGTTCTATATGTAAAAAACATAATCATTTTGAATCTTGTTGCGAAAATAAATCTAAGAAACTCCATAAAGGTAGAATTAACAAAAAGTTTGTAAATAATATTGAATATGATGATAGTTCCTCCAATGATGAATTTTTCATTGACTGTTTGAAAATAGAATCTTTAAATTCTGAATTATACAGGGGTAAAAATGAAAATAATAACGAAATTATAGAAAATATTTTAATTAATGAAAATATTATCTGTTTTAAGATTGATACGGGTGCACAATGTAATATTCTCCCTGCCAAGATTTTAAGAATGGTTGCCCCATCAGCCCTCATCAAACCACAACAGATCGATCTAACAGCTTACGGCGGTGCTAGGATTGATGTCAAGGGATCTACAGAGCTTAATTGTAAGATTCGTGGTGAGAATTGTATACTCAAATTTTTAATTGTGAATGCTGAAGGTAGACCTATTTTAGGCTTAAAGTCGAGTTTAAACTTAAATCTAATACAAACTGTTAATAGCATAAATTACTCAAATAATTTACCATTATTTTCGTCAAAAGAAGATGCAATAAACAAGTATAAGACTGTATTCGAGGGTTTAGGAACATTTCCAGGGGAACCTTATAAATTTACTTTAAAACCAGATGCAAATCCTTGTGTTTTTCCTGCAAGGAGAATCCCAAAAAGTTTATTGCCTGAATTTCAAAATTCATTAAATAGATTAGAAAAACAAGGAGTTATTAGTAAACAAACAGAACCCACTGATTGGGTTAATAATATTGTTGTTACAGAAAAGCCAAATAAAAAATTAAGAATTTGCCTAGATCCATCAGTTTTAAATCAGTACATTAAAAGAGAACATTTTCAAATACCATCAGCTGATGAAATTCTATGTGATTTAAACAATAAAAAATATTTCTCGGTATTGGATCTTAAAGACTCTTACTATCAAATTAAATTAGATAAAGAAACATCAAAGCTCACTACATTTGCAACACCTTTGGGTAGATACAGGTTTTTGAGGCTTCCTTTTGGCATAAACACTGCGGCTGAGGTTTTCCAAAGAAAAAATAATATAATTTTTGGGGCCATATTGGGTAACAAAGTTTTTATCGATGATTTAATTATCTCAGGAACTACAGAACATGAGCATGATGAAATATTAGATAAAGTTTTAAATACAGCTAGAATAAATGGTATAACTTTTAACAGAGAAAAATTTCAATTTAAAAGAAAAGAAGTGAAAATTCTGGGTTTTAAAGTTTCAGAAAAAGGAATAGAAATAGATCCTGGTAGGATTGAAGCAATTCTAAAACTAGAAGATCCTAAAAATAAAAAGGAACTTCTAAGATTTTTAGGTTTAGTAAAATACTTAGCTAAGTTTATACCTAATTTATCACAAATAACAGCTCCACTAAGAAATTTGACTTGTTCTAACGTGGTTTGGAATTGGGAAAAAAGTCACTCAGAAAGTGTTCAAACATTAAAAAATTTATTAACCTCGCCCCCATGTTTAGTACATTACAATGCTAATGAACCTTTAACAATTCAATGTGATGCTTCTTCAGAGGGAATGGGTGCATGTTTGTTACAAAAGGGACAGCCTGTTGCATTTGCAAGTCGAGCTTTGACGGACTGTGAAAAGAGATATGCATGTATAGAAAGGGAAATGTCTGCAATATTATTTGCGGCTGAAAGGTATAATTTTTATATAAACAAATAATGATACAACTCTAGCATTAGTAAAAAAATTTATTGTACAAGGTTGGCCAAAAAATAATAAGAGTTTATCTCCAGAGCTTAAAAATTTATTTCAAATAAGAAGCGAACTTTCTATTGAAAATGATCTGATATTATTTGGTGATAGAGTTGTCATCCCAAAAAACCTTAGAATTTTAATGTTGTCTAAATTACATGAAGGACACTTAGGCATAAATAAATGTAGAGCAAGGGCTAGGGAAAGTATTTTTTGGCCAAATATTAGTAATGATATTAACAATTTTATTTTAAATTGTGAGGTTTGCCTTAAATTCAGGAATAACAATCCGAAATTGCCTCTTTTACAGCACAATATTCCAGAAAGACCTTGGCAAGAAATTGCCATGGATATTTGTGAGTTTCAAGGAAATTTTTTTTTGGTAGTTATAGACTATTTTTCGAGATGGATTGAATTAAAAGACATAAAAAATAAGGATTCTGTTGAGGTAGTGAAAGCATTGAAGAATATTTTTTCTGTGCATGGATTTCCAGAAACAATAATTTCTGATAACAATCCTTTTAATTCATTTTATTTTAAAAACTTTTTGAACGAAATTAATATATCATTGAAAACATCTAGTCCAAATTATCCAAGAAGCAATGGTTTAGCTGAGAAGGCCGTTGGCATTTGCAAAAATATGCTAAAAAAATGTAATTATGAAAGAGGCACTTTAGATTTTTATCTTTTGAAGTATAGAAATACGCCAATTCCTGATATAGGTCTATCACCAGCACAAATGATATTCAATCGTCGTTTAAAAGATAGTTTACCCTGTGTGGATTCCTTGCTTGAACCTACATTAGCTGTTAAGAGTAAATTAATGAAAAAGTTTGAAATCAGGCGACAAAAACAAAAAAAGTATTATGATAAACATTCAAAAAATTTGGCAGAGGGAAAAACTAATGACAGAGTTATGTTTAAAAATAAGAAATCTTGGGAAAAAGGGACGATAGTCGATGATACGATTTATCCTAGGTCACATATCATTAAGGATGGGTATGGAAATTTTTATAGGCGTAACAGGCAACATTTAATTATAAAAGATGAATCTTTTGTTAATGATCCTCCTCCAAAGGAAGACTCTGATAAATTTGTACGTGAACCTTATTTTTTACGTAGTTCAGTTCAAAACAATTAAAATGTAAATAAATGGTGTTGGGTATTATTGATAAAATTCACTTTTGTAGAGTGCATAAAATTATAATAATTTGTAAAATATAGCGTTATTGTATATCAATTAGTTTAATTAGGTTGACTATTTTAAATGATTATTAATGATGGTTAGATCTATGTTTATAAAATTTGTATATATATTTTTTTTTAGGCTTATAGGAGGGGATGTAACATAATCTACATGTCTTCATGTATTATGATTATTTTTAGTGTTTATGATACCTACTTTATTTAATGATTGTACCTAAATAGGTATTAAGCATATGCAACCATATATATATATATATATTGTACTCTATTAATTTATAGTTATAAGTTGGTACCATTGAATATTGACAATGACTTTATTGTATGAAGTATAAATAGTGGGACATATGTAAAATTTTCTCTCTTTCCTGTCATAAAACTCAATGAGTGAAGATTAATAAAAATGTGCTCAACAAGTGAGACTATGTTTTATTCATAAAAATATAACAAGACAATAAGACAATACGTTACAGTTTTTCAAATCATTGGCAGCAACAGCTAAAACACTATCGCCGAAGTACCTGGCGGAAGTCAAACGAAAGCTCTTTCTGGTGATGACTGAAATTGAGGAGAAGCATATTGAAGAAAAATATCCATCATCAAACCCTTCTCTTCTGTATTAAGTTATAAAAATGACATGTAAGGGTTATATCACTCTCATATTCAATAATTATTGTTTAAACTAATTACACATATTACACATCTTAAAAAGTTACTGCCGGTCGACAGCCATTTTGCTTTACCAGATTTCAATGCTATATCACAATTTTCATATGATTTGATTAGAATTTACTTTCTAAAAGTTATGAATAAGTGTTTTTGAATGAATAATTATATTTTTAGAATTTTTCGTTTCCATATTTTCACTTGTAGCTTTTTTTTCGTACTAACTAGATGTAGGTAATGACTACGATTTGTTTGTTGAATCCCAATTTAAAGGTTTGATATACATATTAAAACCATTGTCTAAGATTCACAAATCGGTTTTATGCATGTATCCTTTTAGGTTTTTATGGAGAAATGATGGGATGTGAATTAATGACGAGTATACTCACAAATCATTCCAATTTGATACATATTCCTTCAGAATGAATAATTGAAACAATCCCAGTTACTTCTCTGGAATTCCAACTACACCATCAAAGATAATCACAAATTATATTTAGGTGAGTTTTTGAAATGTTATATTATATTAATGAACGTCATTTATTTGTACAACTAAATGGTATTTAAATTACATCCTTCAGCTTGTTTTACTTACTTTATTCAAAATAAAAAAAAAATCTCATTGATTGAATTTTAACTTGGATATTAATTACTTTTGTTCTTATTTAATGTATTTACTTTGTTTAAACTGCCTTTTGAAGGCATTTCGGTTCAATACGTAGATTTTTTTTGTATGATACATACTTGAAAAATGTTTTCCTAATGTAATTCATTTCATTATTTGCAAATATTAATTTAATTTATAGTTATTGTTCATAATATTGTGTCGTTAACATAAATAAATGTTGTAATTGAGTTAATCACTCCTGTAAGATATTCAGGGTGCTTAATAGTCCAAAGAGTATGCAAAAAATGTATAAAATATAACAAACTTTTTATAAGTTTCAATTTCTACTTTTTTTTCTAAAATCAATATTTTCGGAGATATTTAATAAAATTGTTATGAGTTCGAAGAAGAATGGGAGGCAAAACTTTTTACGGATTATTTTATTTAATCTAACACTAGTTTGATAAAAATTTCAGGTAAATAATAAGGGAGTTCATTGTTTTGGAAATACACCCCGCACATTTTACACCAGGGCTGATTTATCATCAAAATCTTGATAAAAACCTATCACTTATTAATATATGCTTATTAATGTGAACTAGAATGTTTTGTTAACTTCTTTAGGTGACTTCTTTGTAGGTTTCGTAATTAAATTAGTTTTTCAGTGTATTTGAAAGCTTGTAAACAGTAATTTCTCCAATTCCTGTGATTTTGGTACCTTTTGAAACTACACAGTGAATAGTACACATTTTATGTACTAATATACGTGAGGGTTAACACAACTATTGAAAAACTTTTATGTATTAAAACTTTTCTGATCAAATATTAATTATAATATTTCTTGGTAATAGTTTAATTTACTTTGCTTTCTAAACAAATGGAGTATAATCTATCTGAATTATAATATTTCTAATCTTTAATTTTGAATTTTTCGATTTGATTTCGATTACAGAAGATTGCGACAAATGGAAAACACTCAGCTATATACTACGTGAATCAGGATTCATAGGAGTCAAGTCTTCATTAGGATATGAATTAGAATGATCGTCTGAAATAAATTTGTTTGTTTTATACTATTTTTAATATCTATTTGGAATAAACTACAATTTCAATAACAAAAATTAATCTATTAATACAATAATTCAAATTGCAATGTAAATTTCACATTTTTTTATTCTGTTTACCTGTTCATATTCGCATAATTTTTTTTATTTTAATTTACTTTTTGGCTCAGTGCTTTTTATATTTCTTTATTGGATTTTTTTTATTTTAATCTGTTGATGATTTTCTAAAATAAAGTAATAAATTATTCCTTAATAGTATTAAAAATAGTATCTATATAATATAATGTTTTGCAATAAATTTTGGCAAACTGATTTCACCATGTTAGGGTGTGTTTATTACATAAAATGAATAAAAACGTTTATATCATAATTATCGAAATTACATAGACAAAATTATTGAATATTTATGTTATAAGAGTTTATGGCTTCTTTTAATTGAAAAATTAATTTGAGCTTGTGTCTATCATTTTTTGTTAGATTTCATGTAAATTAAGTTAGAGTTATGTTAGCATTAATTCCAGGGGACCTGAATTATACTGAAAATCAAGGTAGTGGCAGAAGTATGGAAATTTGTTGTGTAGCAGTTGCAACAAAGTGGATCTAATGTGGACAAAAAGGAGCTTTTATTACATATAAGAGCTGAAACTGTAGATAAAATAGAGCTTTAACTCATGAAAAAGCCAAAAAACTGGATGAAAAGGACTTTTAACTCATAACACAGCTGAAACTGTGGGTAAAAAGGAGCTTCAACTAATAAAACAGCTGAAACTGTTGATAAAAAGGAACTTTAACTCATCGATAAGCTGAAACTGGATGAAAAGGACTTTTTAACTTATGAAAAAGCTGAAATTGGATGAAAAGGACATTACAATTCATAAAACAGCTGAAACTTGATAATGAGTACTCTAATTCATTTATTTTATACAATTTTAAACATTATTGAATCTCTTTACCAAATACATAATTGTACAGTTTTATTATTTTGACTTTATCTTTTTCATCAATATTTCCAAGTATTTTATTTTGTATCTTGTTAACTTTTATTGGTTCTTATATTTTGTGTTCCACTATTTTTATTTCCTCCTATTCCTAAAACAATTGAATGTGCGTGCATTCATTGAAGCTCAAATTTGAAATACTGGTTTGTCTTTTATAAAATAAATAATTTTTTTTAATTAGAACAATTAAAATTTTGAAATATTCGATTTTTGTCTGTGAATGGTACCCATATTTTGTATCTGATTGTATATTTTATCAATAATAGCATAAAAAATGTCTGATCTGGATTTATAGTTGAATTAAATTTTTAAAATACTATTTTTCGTAGTATTAACCATGAAAAATTTCCTATATGATACAAAACACATCGATCATTAAGTTTCTAATCTAATAAACAAAAAACAGCTTTTTGGGAACGATTTTTTTTTTTAGTTTCCATAAAGACTTCTCCTTATGGATATTTATCCCTTTTTTCAGGTATAAAAAGCTAGAAATCAGATATGGGGAGAATAATTTCGATTTTTGATTATTTGAATTATATAATCGTTTTTCTTATTATCTTTGTGGAACTGAATTTTCCTTGTTCTGTGGATGGAGCTGCAACTTTGTGATTTCCTTGTTCAATTACTCCAATAATTTTCAGTAATAGTCACTAATGAAAGAAGTTTTTCCATATTCATCATGATTTTCAGGAATTTTTTCATGTTATTTGATTTAACTTCATATTTTGGTTGTACTGATCGTTGAACATCATTGGTGCTTCTATAATCACATTCAAAATCTCGCATTATCAATGATTTTCCTGGAGAAAAGTCACCTTTGCAAGTCAAACCTCCACCTTCACTTTCAGAAATGTTTTTTTTCATTATTCCAAAAAGTTTTTCATTTAGAACATTATAACTAATGAACCCCATTGGAGAGTATGATCATAAAATTCGATAATTGTCATTTAAAAGTTCTTCTAAGAAAAAAAATTAAAAATATGATAGCTTTTTGGCGTTTTATTGGGATTCGAATCATTGTAAGTTCATATCACTGTATTTTGTCAAAATTTTTGAATTGGCACAATTTTTTATCAGTAGTTAATGCTTCAAAAAATGTACAAACCTCAAATTTTCTTCACCTTTTGTATAACTGGTGGGCAGTAGAATGATGGAAACTCTCCTTTTTTGAGCTCACACCAAACTATCAATTTTTTCTAAAGTAGATTTTTTATAATACTAGAATAATTTTCACATTAGGTTTGAATATTTCAAATATCTACGATTTTTCATATTCAATAAGTTTTTCTCTATTTCCAAACAATTCATGAATATTCGACGCTTTTTTTAAGTAATTCAATATAAATGTAAAATAATAGATAAAAAATTTATTTCTCATTTGAGTTTTTTCATAATTTGAGTTATGACACAAGCCCAAGTCTAGGATCAATATAGTCAGTTACCAAACTATTTTAAAGCATTTGAAGAACCTAATTGTTTAAAATTTTAAATTGAGAGTTTGCATCAGTTCTCCCCAATTAATTCTCTATAGTTTGTTATTAAATCAAGATTTATTAATTTTTAGATGTAGATTTTGAAGTTTTTCTTTTTATATTCTCTAAAAATTTTCACTTGTGTTTAAGTAACATGTGATGGTAATAATTTATATGAACACACCTCTATTTGATTGTACATTTTATTACACTACATATATTTCTACTTTCACATGGAACACTTTACCAACTCAATGGGTTTTGTTGTATAGTTATGTAGGTTCATCCATTTTCTTCTTATTTTGTGGGATCTCCACCATGTAGACATACCATCTAATACCAATATCATATTACACAATCGTTTGTTAGTATGCAGAATTTCATGGTCATTTTCTTTTCTTTATGAAATTCTTTCTCTTGTCTTCCTATTTTGCTTTATCTTATTGCTCATTTCATTTTCTCTACAGAAGCAAATGGTATTGTTAACCTTCATATTTCAAATGCAAGCAAATTTTACTTTCCTGAAACTTTACTGTTACGTTTTCCAAAAACTGTTTTCCATTCTAAATTTTCAATTTAAATCTTATAAAAAGAAAACACTTCTTTGCAGACTATGTTCCTGGGCATATATCCCCTTAAAACATAATAGTATAAATTCAGGAATGTAATAATTTACTCAAAAAAAAAAAATAATAAAAAATATTAATCCCTTTGTTTTGTGGAGAATATAAAATAATTAATAAGATGAAACAAAATGGAAGACAAGAGGAAGAATATCATAAAGAAAAGATAAGAAAATGATCATGAAATTCTGCATATGAATAAACTTATCATGCAATATGACTTTAATGAATTGTTAGTAAATGAATCTCATTAAACCCTAATGGTAAAATATCCAATCACACAAAAAAAGAAGAAAATGACTGAATCGATATTGCAGAACAACAAAACCAATTGAGTTAGTGAAGTGTTGCATGTTTAAAAGGAGAAGTGTATTTAGTATGATAAAAACAATTAAAAATCTTGAAAGAGATGTGTTCATCTAAAGTATACCATTATGCTTTATGTCCAAACATCACATTTTTGAAAATATTTTGAATATTTGATTTAATTTTTGAAATAAAGAGTTAACTGGTACTTTAGAGTAAATAAATCTTGTTTTACTATCATCAAAATAAGGAAAAATTGATGAAAATAAATAATACGATTGTATGTATGTAAATATATACCTTTATTAGAATTGAAATGTTTGACAAAACATTTTTATATCTACACGGTGTATAAAAAATATTGTATTGTTTATAAAAACGTCCATCAACTTCTTTTCTACAATCTGATTATGAAAATTTTTGTAATTTACTTTATGGACGGTTTTTTAAGAGAATCATTATTTTCAAACTACTCTTACAACTTTAAATTGATGGTGTTTCATTACTTGTATAGTCAACTTGAAATTTGCAATAAAAACTTTTTAACTAGATATTAGGTTATACAAGTACTAGAATGAGTCACTCGATTGCAAGTTATTAAATAAAAGTACTGTCTTTTTATTTATTTCCCTTTGAAACCTATTTTAACCATAGAGATAATACACATATAAGCAAAAGTCACCCGCCTATGTGGAATAGATAGGGAATTCGAGGTTACATTTGAAGTATAACCATTGACGACTCTATCTCTTTCTCATTGGAGTGGGATAAACATTTCCACTAACACAGCATCCTACAGCTTGTTGCCTTTTTCTGTAATGTCTATATGGTTATAACTATTTCCTCCTTAGGTGCCATAAGCATCTAACTATAACTAATTATCAAACAGTTAGTTATCGATAACTAACAATTGTTTGATAAGATAATTAGTTATAGTTCTATGGGTATGAATGGCACCTAAGGAGGAAAGAGTTATAACCATAGATAGGGTTCACACCAGCAATGAAAATTTAGTGGTCCAAAAATATAACGTGGTAGACAAAAGTAAAAAAATTAACATATGCATGCTACACACACTTTTATACATATTTTTAGGCATATATAAATTTTTTTATGCAAAAACAGCACAGTAAATATAAAACATAGGTTTTTTTAAAAATATTTTGGGCAACAAATTTGTCATCGATGTGTATGATTTTGGCGACATTTCTTGATGATTTGGCGACAATTGTCGCTATGACGCCATGCTGGCGTGAACCCTAAACATAGAGATGTCTGTTACAACTTTCATATAATAGACATATCTCTATGGTTAATAACTCTTTCCTCCTTCGGTGCCATACGCATTGAACTAATAGTTCCCATTTTCCTTGTATATATTATTTTATTATCTAAAAAATAAAATTTATTAAAATTATACTTTTGTTTAATTTCTATAGGCAACACTAGCGCTATATAGCGGGGAGTAGCCGAACTACGAAATTTACATTTACAACAACATAAATCATAAAATTATGAAGAGTATCTCCATATTTTCATGATTTACAACCATCGGAACGACCTATGACATTTCTTCAATGCCCGGTCGGAAATGACGCGAATTATTTCCAAACAGAATATAGCAAGATCTTACTTGAAGAATTTTTCCAAGACAGAAGCGTGGGTAGTAGTTAATGAATAAAGGGGGGGGGGCACATGTTACAGAGAGTATTTGAAAATAGTCACAGTTCAAGAAAGGGGCTTTGCATCAAGTCTCCCTCTTAAATAGTAAACACCCATAAATACCAAGGTAGAAATTAAAACAGAGGCGCCCTGACAATTGTTTTTTTTTGACGCCGAATACGGGGCCGTGTAAAAAAGGTTTGAATAGTATTATGAATTGAATATTAAGAAACAACCCGTCTCAGAAATAAATAACATACGCACGCTTCTGTCTTCTATTCTTTTATCTGCTATCCAAAAAGAAGCAGGTTCTTAAGATGTTTAATTATTGTTAATTAAAAATAAATCATAACTAAGACTAAAATCCGATATTAACAGATTTTATTCAGATAGTTTGATTTACTTTTGATTAAAAATAATCAAACACCTTGGAACTTTGTTCTTTTCGAATACCTGTTAGGAGAATGAAGATGTAAGACCTTGCTAAGCGTTGAAGAAATGGTTACCAATTTAACAAAAATCATCACAGCTTCCAATTACTAATGGTCGCCGCAATCATATCATTAATATGGTTTCACACATACACACTCATACATTTTTGTCATTGTACTGTATATAGAGGGTTACAAATGAACATACCAGCAACTTCCAGTTACTAATGGTCGTATTTGATATGCCCATCTTCAAACCTATGTATGCGTCTTAGTACTATATACAGAAAAATACAAATCGTAGTAATCAGAGACTTCCAATTACTAATAGTCGTTATCATGCTAAGATAACAGTTTCTTGTGCATTATTTGGAAGCTATCGGTCTTGACGATATGTGGTTTCCGCTGGACGGGGCCACATGTCGTAGCAGTTGTGAAACATAAACCATCTTGCACGAGTTTACTCCTGGTCGTTACGTTTCCCAATTTGGTGACCAGAATTGGCTCCCACGCTTTTGTGATTTAATGCCTTTACCATTGAAGCATTCAAAGGGCAAAATTAGACGCAGAATATTTTGTCTCATACATAATTCCCAAATATTTTATTGAACACTGGAATCTTGAGCTCTCATTGAAACACCAAATCGTAATTTTTTTGTTATCAGACTCAATAGTCTATCTTTAGAGCCAACTATTACTTTTGGAAACCAAATCTAAATGGGTAAAATCAAAACCAAGCCCTAAATACTCACAATCTAATGATTAATTTATCAATCACGAGGAATGTGAATCATTATATAGAAAGTTACAATAATTTGGTGTAACATATATAGTATTTGAACTTACCGAAATTTCAAAGAACTTCTCCTATATCAATCAAAAATAACATTTATATTATTACATTATATATATATATATATATATATATATATATATATATATATATATATATATATATTTATATATATATATAAGTTTTGTAGTAAATATGTTCATAAACACATTATAGTTCAGATAATTCCAATATATTAAAGTTACGAAGTACATTATGAAATTTGTTTTAGTAGCAGCAATGGCAGATTTCATAAGCATTTCCAATTTTGAACAGATTATTGATATGAACAACTTGGAAGAAAAATTATATAAATCTTAACGAGGGAAATTATATTGATGTTTAATAAATGTTGCCCACCATTTTCACTCATTAAATATGTATAAATAACACTACATAATCACTAATAAAGCATCATAACCAACGCGCTCTGAAAAAAAATAATTTCAAATCTTCTTTTTTCTCAAGTGATATAATTGATAGATTAATAGATAAATTAAAAAAATAGACGTAACTTATTTATCTATAGCGCAAAATAAATTCAATGTGATTTAATCCAAATTTTCATAAAATTGATTTTTGTTCTTTTTATGTTATAGATAACCTAGAAATAAATTGATATTTATCCTTAGAACTCGATGGAATATTAACATAAAGTTAATAAAGATATATAACGAGAGGTATGTAAGTTATCTTCTTTTTTCATGAACTATAGATAAACTAAATACGTAGACATATTTAAATTCACATCTAAGTTTTTACCACGTTGCCAAATTTGGTAAAAATTATTGATTCTTCAGTTATTTTCATAGTTTAAGTAAAAAAACATAGAAAATCAATGAAAAAATTTATTAACAAATAATTACATATCATAAATACAAACAACAAATTATTTTTAATTGTTTTTAACAATAATCTAGTAAATTTAATCAATTTCACATTAAATTAAACAGGAAGAAAATCAAAATAATACGATAAAAGTTAAAATCAAACTGTATGGGGATGCTGGGTCCTAAGATGTTTGTTACGATCTCCTTTTTGTCGAAATTCTCTCCCGCAAACATGACAAGGATAAGGACGTTCATCCGTATGTATCCTTCTATGATTATTGAGAGCGTCCGCTCTGAAAAACCGTTTCGGACACAACTATAACAAAATTCAACAAAATAGAAAAAAAACCGACCAAATAATTTTTTTACTATACGGGGGGCTTCGGAAAACTAATACTTACGTCACATGCATATCTCCTGTCATTGGTGTGTATCAAACGATGCTGATAATAAACGGAACCAGTCAAAAAGCATTTATCGCAAACGTTACACTTAAAGGGTCGTTCTCTAGTGTGGGCTTTCCTTATGTGGTCCTTCAGATCAGGACGAATCGTGTACCGCGCTTCGCAACCTTCGTGGGGGCACGCGAACGGTTTGATTCCTGAAATTACATACTATAACTAAGTAGACAACTGGTATACAACTCGTTTCCAAATTATGCAACTAAATATCGAAATGTATTATTGCATAGTTGCCAAATTTGTTTTTTTTTTCGAGTTGATGATTACTTACCTTGGTGGAATCGCATGTGTTGCCAAAGATGTGATGTTTGTGAATAGCTGCGCCCGCACGTTTCGCAAACGTATGGTTTCAGCATTTTGTGAGCGCGACTGTGAATCATCAATGCTTTGGCCGTGTGCAGAACCTGCAATATCGTACAAAGCATTATACGGGGTGATTCTTTATCTACCAATAACTGTTTATATACTCTACAAAGTTTTTTTAATTTACGAGATATCCTGTATACATAAAAAGGTGTAAAGTATAAAAAATGGCAATTGAGAATAGATAATTGATTTTGAATAATTTAATACACAAAGAATGATAGAATAAACATATAAATAAGATTTTTTAATATACGAGGGATATTTGTGAAGTGATATCAAATTTGAAATAAAAAAGATTCAAATTTTTCACCTAAAAACTTGGATTTTCAATTTTTTTTTCGTAATCAACAACAACTAAGATATTATTGTTTAAAAATATTGACAAAGTAATAAAATATGTCGTTAGTATAATAAATATATTTATTTACGAGACATTCTATATACATAAATAAGATATAAAGTATAAATAATGGCAATCATCAATAGAAAAGTGATTCTGAATAATTTTAAATAAAAAAGTAACAGAATAACAATATAAATAAGCTTTTTTTAATTATAAAAGGGTTGTTTGTAAAGTTGTTTTTATTTTGACATAAAAAAGATAGATGCAACAAATTTATTGTACTAAAATTAACCCTTCTTGGACTAGTCTTTGACATAGAACCTGATTAGTTACAGGGTAGTAGAACGAGTATTAAACCAATAAAAAGGCTGTAGATATTGAACTAAATCAAACTAGTACCATCCAAAGCTGTAATTGTTTATTCATGCATTAAAGCCGCTAAATTAACTTCAACATGATAGACCAGTGATTCCCAAAGTGGTTCAGATGAGCCCACAAGAGGCTCAACTCAGCAAACTTTTGAATTTGAGAATATGACAGAAGTATAGGGAATCTATTAATGTACTAGGTAAAAACTTTATAAAATGCTATTTGTATGCATTCTACAACTTAAAAGATGTTTTAAAAATGCTTAAAAGGATGTCACAATGTGATTAGAGATACCGTTTATCCTATATGAAATTTTGTTCGAAAATGTAATGTAAAGTTCATCAAAATTACTTAAAATATAAGCCAACAACTACAAATTGAAAAATAAAAAGGGTTTAGTTGATTACAAGATTATTTTATGAAATATATGCCTTATAAATTGTGAAAAAATCACTAAGAAAAAAAAAATAATCATAGAAACTTGAAAATGCTATGGACTTAGTGTTAAAAAGGATTACAGACACTTATTATGATTAATTTTGTTTTTCTCACCTGTCCACATTCGTCACAAGTAAAATTCGAAGCGTGTTCCTTCTCTCTGTGCAACTCGAGCTCTTCGACGTTAACAAAAACTTCGATGCACCTCTCGCACTGATATTTAAAACCATTACCGATTTCGGAATTCAATTTTTTTGTCGTATCAATTTCGTTTTTGGGCCATTTTCGTTTCCTTCCTTTTTTCTTTTTCTCCGTAGTATTGACGCCATTTTTAATTTGATCGGTATTGTTTTGGTCGACGTTTTCTTTATTTTCACCCACTTCCGAGTGGTAATTTATGTTAACAACGGGTACGTCTAGAGTTTCGAAAACGTCTTCGATGAGTTTATCGAGTATCTCTTTGTTGTTATCACTTTTTTCGACGGTTTGTTGTTGTTGTTGTTGTCCATCGACTTTGTTATTATTATTATTATTCGTTTCTTCGGTCGCTTGCAGATGGCGTTTAGAAGTGTAGTGCTTCTTTTTTATTTTGTGTGTATAGAGTAGCTCGTGGGATTTGAACGTCCTGTCGCAATGTTCGCAATAGGTTAGTTTCGGCAAATAGAACAGACTGACGTAGTCCGAACATTTCATCATCCAATGCTGAGCGGCCGTCGGGTAGGAATCGAAAACTTGAAAGCAATTGACGCATTCGTAATTTCTAGATGTGGTGTGCGATTTTTGGTGCGTAAGCAAAGTATTTTTATCGGCGTAGGTTCTATTACAAAATTCGCATTGTAATAAAACTTCCGTTAATACTTTTTCGATATTTTCGTTGTCTATCACTTCTTTCGAATCGTCCGTTATTTGAGGTTCGTTTTCGATTTCAACGTTCACGCAAAATGTCACGTGGTAACTAGCGGTGAGGTGCGATGAAAAAACTTCTTGACACTTTTTACATTTCCACACGGCAACGTCGCTTCTGTAAAATTTCGAAATATCTCCGGCTTTTTTGCAGTGGTTCTCTTTGTGAATCCTGAGACGGTTTTCGCTGATGAATTGTTTGTTGCAGTGTTCGCACATATTTTCTCGCGAATTTTCGTGACTCAATTGGTGTCGAGTGAAATTATTTTTATTCGCGAATTCTTTATTGCAAAAATCACAAACGAATTTCGTGGGATTTTCGGTATCGACTTCTTGGGAATCGACGTCCGATTTTAGAACAACCTTTTCGGCGTTAAATTCACACTGGTGTCTTTGATATTGATATTTCGTAGGAAAATTTGTTTCGCAATTTTGACATCTTATCATAGTAGGAATATTTAATATCGATTTACCCGCACTAGCAGTCGGTGAATCAGACATATCTTCAAATTTTATACATTTGATAATTTGTTCATTTGTCTCGAATTTGTTTAAATTTAATGTTAATCGATTTTCGTTAGATAATAATACATTGGGATCAAAACTTACGTTTACTTGACAAAAGTTATTCATTGATATCGGTTCTTTCGTTGTCGAATTAATTTCGTACCACATTCCCGAGGTCGCCATTCCGTTTTCTTCTATTTTATATATATGTACAATAGTGTTATTAGCAAGAATGTTCATTTCGAAAAATCACTTGGATTTCTTCAAAATCACTTCGCTTTCAAAAAGTCTACTGGAACTATGTTTTATTTAAAAAACAAAGAACTCTTGTCTTGTCACTAAGGGAAAGATTCGCAGATGTTTTTTTTTATTCATTTATCAATTATAACAACTTTCAAATTTTATAGACGTATACTATTCAGAAAACTATTTGATTAGTTTTAATCATGTCTATTCTTTTTATTACATTCGTAATAAAAAGAGATAGTGCTAATATCATTGTTTAAATGGACCAATTATAATATTGAGTTATATCAACCAATGGTATTAAACGAAAAGTGAAAAGAATTAATTCAATTGTTTATTAATTTTGTTGATAATATCATTGTTATTCGAAATAAACGGTTAATATATTCCTCTTTTATTTATTTAATAAATCTTTAAATTTTGCATCACTGTATTGTTTTTTGACAATATCTGTCATCTGTCAATTGAAAATAAATAAACATTAACAAACTTCAAATCGATTTGAAAATATTGGTTAGGTAGATCAATCAAACTTTAAACAGTATATATTCTCATTTCATTAACAAGGTATTTAGCATTTTATTTATTTAAGTAATCGAGTCTTAAGTTTAACGATGTATAAGTTGATATTTTCAAACATTGTGTAATTTTTAATGAAAAAATGAGATGAAATGGAAAAAATTATATAGTTATATGTATAAAACATATTAATGTTTGATTCTAATGTATAGTATCAAAAATAATTGAATTTTCGTAAATGTCATCAATTTTCTACTCAAAAACAATTTTTATTTCATCCAAATCTAAAATAATAATTCTTCTCAGTCCTTATAAAGTTTTTTCAACTTTATTCTCATTTTTTACCAAAGAATAATTTTTATTTTATAAAATTTCCTCAATATCGCAAAAATTTCTGAAAAAAAACTCGATATTATATATTGAAAATTTTGTAGTAGTATTTTTCTTTGTTTTATACTAAAAAATCTTCATTTTGTAAAATTACATCCAAATCGTAAGCAATTTCATTTTTTATCCTAAATAAAATTATTTCTAATTTTTCTTTGTTTCCTACTCAAAATTTTTTAGAAATGAAAAGTAATTTTTTGGTTTTCGATTTGCACCCAAAAACATTTTAATTTGGAGAATTTCATACAAATCGCATTGAATTTTTTTGGTTTTTTAGTCCAATTACATGTTTTTCAACTTTTCTTTGTTTTAAACCCAAAAATTATTTTTATTTTTCAAAATTTCATTAAAATACAAAGAAATTATAATTTTTTTAGTCCAAAACAACATTGTAACCCATTTTTTTAAATTTTTTATTGCAGAATTTCATCCAAATCAAATTATTTTTTTTTCGTTCTTCACCCAAAAATTGTTTTAATTTTGTAAAGTTTTAACCAAATCCAAAGCAATTTTATTACATGTTTCTTCGTTTTACACCAAAAATTGTTTTTATTTTTAAAATTTCGTCCAAATTTTGTTTTTCTTAGTTCAAAATACATTTTTTCCAACATTTCATTCCACGCCCAAAAATTGTTTTAATATTGTGACATTTTATCCAAATTCAAAGTTTTTGGTTTTCTCTTATAAATAATTTTTTTCTTCAAAATCAAAATCCAAATCAATTTTTTCAGTCCAATTACATTTTTTCCCAATTTTCCTTCGTTTTACACCAACAATTGTTTTTATTTTTCAACATTTCTTTATTCCACATCCAAAAATTGTTTCAATTTTGTAGTTTCATCCAAATCCAAAGCAATTTTGGTTTTTTTCAATCTAAATAATTTTTTTCTTGAAATTTTCAATTCTCCCTCTTGCACTCCCAAAAATAATTTGTATTTTACAAAACTTCATCTGAATTATTTCCCAGTACAAATATATAAATTTTTTTCTCATTTCGATGTTTTTAATTTCGTCTTTTACCATCACTGCAACATATTCCTGTAAATTATATACAGTATGATCACAAAAAAACCACTTAAGCAACATTAAATCTTTTATTTAAAAAAATATATATATTAAATCGTACATTATTTACAAATTGATGTACGGGTATCTCACAACGGCCATTGTCACTAAAACATGACAAAACAGTAAAAAATAGTGTATAAATTAATTTAATAATAATAATTTCTCAATAGACCAATTAGAATTGGAAAAAATCACCATCCATTCATATATATATATCTATATATACAGTGGTCTCAACGAAAATAACGATTAAACAACCAATTCGAATCTTTCTCCATTCCAACATCTTCCGAAGTGGAAAACGCGAGGTCCCGTTCCGTTCCTTACATCAACAGAGACCCTTCAAAGAAGAAGAACGCACTCTCCACGTCGACACATCATCCAGGAACAAGTAGAATAAGGATGGAAAAGATCCACGAGGTCCTTTCACCTTTCACCCAAAAACCTATTGTAGGATCATGGGTTTTTATTTTTATAACAGGGAAGAAAAAAAATTTTGAAAATCAATTCATTTGACGCGAATAAAGTTTTCGGAGGAATTTTTTTTTAGTTTTATATATTTGGTAGAGCCGTCGTACTGCTCTTACAATCGATCAAAGTCCTTTCTGTATCGGCGAAAATTAAAGAAAATCGGTCAACAAATTCTAAACACTCATCGGCATTTTTGAAGGCCAATTCTTGCATCAGGAAGTCGATAGAAACGTTCTGACGATAGCTAAACATAAAAATAAATGTCAGTATAATTCGTTGAAAATTTGCACAATAATGTAAATACTCAGATTTATCAATAAATTTTAATGTGCCACGTTCGATAAAAGATAAAATGAGCATTCCCAAGGAATTTTGTTTATAAATATATAACATATACAGAGTGATTACAAAAAAATATGGAACCGAATATTTTATTGGAACCGAATATTTTATTGGAACCAAATCAATCAAGAAGCCGTCCCTGTCTATTGGAACATTAAAAATTCACTGCGCCACGTTTAATGAAGGTGAAATGAACATTTAGACGGAATTTTATTTATAAATGTACTACATATACAGGATGATTACAAAAAAATATAAAATATTGGAACGATGAACCTTGATTTATCACACAGTGTCGCTTTTTGAGTTTTTCTTGTTAGATTTTTGAAAATTTAAAAAAATCGGTGCTCGTTTTATCTCATTTCGAGTGTACGTGAAACAAAAAATATCAAGTGCTTTAAAAACCACATCACACGTGTCGATAACATCAATCGTGAAAAAAGTATTTACATTACTTGTGAATTTTAATAAACATATAAACTGGAATTTCCAATAATTATTAATAAAAATATAAAAAGGAAAACAACAATTTTTATAACACAATTTGTATTTACGTTTCTTTTTTTTGTGATGTCCTTAGTCTATTTTTTATAAATAAATGTTATAAATAACAAAAAAATTGAAGCTTCTGCAAAAAAAGTCGTCGAATCAAATATTTTTGGAAAAAAAATTGTTAAATTGTAATCTCATTATTAAAATTAGAAAATTTTATAAAAGAAATGAGCAAAATATAAAAATTTAACTACAAAAATGAGTTAAAAAAAACTTCGGTAAGATTAGATACAGATATAAAAAATATTGAGAATTTTACTAAATTTCTAGATGCTACCAAATCAAAAAAATAGTCACGTTTTAAATAAGATAATTTTTCAAAAAAAAAATTCTAATTTTTGACAAGTAAACCAAAAACCTGGGATTATAATGGAAAAATTAGCATATTTAGTAATCAAGTTTACTTATTTTGATGTAATTTGGCTAAAAAATATGAAATAAAAATTTAAATGAAATGCAATTAAGTAAATTCACTTCCTAGTAAAATATTTTCCGTATAAACAATAATCTGATTTCATCAAATTCAATACAAAATATTCCGGATTGTACCATCAGATAAAAAATACCTGGTATCATAAATAATAAACAATTTTTTCGCAAAATTCTGTATCATTCACCGAGACAGTTTTCTTCGAAAGTTTTCCAAATTTTTCCAAATTTCATCTATGACATACATCTTCATTCTGACATTTCGCCATTTTCTATTTTCCAAATAGACCATAGTTTCGCAAATTTTTTTCCTCGTAAACCATTTTCAAAATACTTTTTACTAGTTTTAGTTACATCAGATCAGATCCAACTATGGGAATTCAAATACACTCTTGTAGTAGAGCTTCCCGTGGACTCCTAGGAATGTAAATTGTATCCAAAAATAAGTCACTTGGGTCTTGTCCACTGCCATTTTGATTGACAAGGGACGTTTCCTTCTCAATCAATATTTTCTAACTTTTCTACCCCATTTTCCTTTGTCTGCAAAAACAGCTTCCGTTTCATCAATAACTTCCTTAGTCGATTGATATTCCTCTGAGCATTTTTTCAATCAGTAGTTTCTAAAAACTAGAACCGGAGAATATGATCGAATCAGAAGCAATTTTACTAATAGATATTCTGCAAATGGGGTAGTTTTTTCATCATTTCCTTTTTAAACAGATTTGTCCTCCTTAGCCACCATGAATGTTTTATTTTTTTCACCATTATCCTTCGTCCTTCCATTGATATTCCTCGGTGCATTTCTTCAGTCAGTATTTTTTGAGGACCAGATCTGGTGGAAATGGTGGATTCAGAAACTAAAGCTAAATTAATCCATTTTTATCTGTAGAATCTAATTTTTTCGTTCGGTTCCCATTCTTTTCTTGGAAAAGAGCCACCATCATACTTTTCAAGCCTAATCTTTGCCCCGATGGTTTTTTTTAACTTAAAAATATTTTATCTCAAAAATCAATAGAAACTATTGAAGGGAATTAGTTGGAATTTAAAAAAAGGGTTGAGAAAACTACGAAAATTCCATTTGTTCCTCATATGGGGGGGCTTATTTATGGTATAAAGTGACATAACAATAAATTGGAACTTTTGATGGATGAAAATTTGAGGAAACATAAGAATTATCAATAATACTACTAGAAAGAAAAAAATTAATCCACTTTAAATAACGTGCCATTTTTTTATTAGTAAATTGAAAATCTGGGGTTATATGTAGTAATAAATCCTATTTTAATATAGTATTGGATAACTGTCTAGTTTTAAACAAAAAAACCGATAAAAATCTAGACAGTAAAAGTCTGGATAGTGAGATGGATAATCGATAAAGAGAAAGTGAATTTTTAGAGAAAAAATTCTTTCGTCAACGCCCCATTTTCATCTATTTTTTTCCAGTATTAGTCCAGTTCCTTATCCGATTCTTCTATTGATTGACATTTTAATAGCGGAACCGTAAAAAAAATCCAACACTTACCAATAATTTTTTGTAAAAATTGCCTCAAACCGTCAACAAAATGAAAATGTTTCTGTTAAATGAGAAAGAGAAATAAAAAACAAGTTTTGATACATACCTTTTGATGATGCATTTTAAATAATCTTTGCGCTCTCTTTCAATGAACCAGTCGATGAGATAGCCGGTCATTAACGGAGCCTTACAGTAAAGTGTGAAAAATTTATGAAAATTCCCCGAACCCCAAGCCGAACGAATTTTTAAAGCAAACGAAATGCACGGATCTAATTTCTCTTCTTTTGTAAGAGATTTTAATATCGTCATTATATCTAAAAATAAAAAAAAATGAATAAAATAGAAAAATATTAATTCTACGGCTATACTGATTTGTTTACGGTATCACTGCATATGTAACAAGAGTTTTCATTGTAACAGTTATAAGTTGCTACATAGATATTTATTTAATAGGCGTACCTCGTACATCTACTGCCTCTAATATTTATAAAATTATTTATAATTAAAAATTGAATTCGGAAAAGTGATTTTATGTTAGAATTGAAATTGGGAGAACTATATTTTAATAGGCTAAATATTGGAAAAGACTGTCCAAATTACACCTGGAAAAACAGTTTTTGTTCACATCGAAACTGGGAAAGCCAATTTTATCAAAATAGAAGAAATTCTATAAACAAATTAGATTTGGAGAGCTATAATGAATCTGGAAAACCATTTTGAACAAAACTTAATATGCAAAAGTCCTATTTTGTCCAAAATCAAAGCAGGAATGTTATTTTGGACATAATTTGAGTCCAATTTTATCCAAATTAATTTGGAAAAATAACGATTGTCCAAATTACAACTGGAAAATATTCGGAAAAGTAATTTTGAATCCAAATTGAAATTCGTAAATACATATTTCGTTCAAATTGTATCAGAGACTATTTTTTGATAAATTAAATGTTGGAAAAGCAGGGAACTGTCCAAATTACATTGGGAAAAGGCAATTTTTGTTCAAAATAAAATTGGTGCAACCAATTCTATCAAAGAAGAAAAATTTTTTTGTCTAAATTCAATTTGAAAAGCATGGCGGTATAAGTTTAATCTGGAAAAATCATTTTGAGCAAAATTGAATCTGGAAAAGCCATTTGGTACAAAACTGAATTTGCGAAAGTCCTATTTTGTCCAAATTCAAACTTGAAATGCCATTTTGGACGAAAGTTGAGTATAAAAAGTATAAAGAGTCCAATTTCATCCAATTTAATTTGGAAAAATGAAACTGAAATTTGGGATCTTATCTTCGGTTCAAATGGAAATTGAGGGAGCCATTTATATCAAAATTAAACAAAAAAATATAATCTTTTGGAAAAATAAAAGCAGAAAAGATATTTTTTTTCCAAAGTAATATTGGATACTCTATTTTTTGGTAAAATCGGATTTCTAACGGGTTATTTTTTGTCCCAAACAAATTTGAAATAGCAAAATTTTCTTATCTGAAAAGCTATTCTGGTTCAAATTAAAATTGGAAAAACCATTTTCCGTCAAATTTAAACTGAAATTTTTGTCAAAATAAAAGATCAAAAGTCTCTTTTGCTTAGATTAAAATCATAGAGAGCCATTTCACGTTGTAATTGAATCTGAACAGCAATTTTGGAAAAGCCTTTTTTTAACGAAATTGAATTTGGAAAACTAAATTTTCAACGAAAAGATATTCGGATTAAAATTATACACACAATCTTTATAGAAAATTCAGAATAAAAAAACATTTAATGAAAAGAAAAACGTCAAATTTGACAGATACTAAAAAATGAATCATTTAAAAACTTACCTAACGTATTTTTGGTGAATATATAATAAAGAATCCTATAAGCTACAAATTCATTACGATTTGAACCCCCTATTTCGTTATACAACATTTTTAATTGAGTCTGACACTGATTGAATTCTTCGTGATCACCTTTTTCTAAAGCTATCCTGGCGTGGGTCTCATAAACTTCAACTGTAAACTCATTCCTTACCCCTTGTACCTGTAAATCAATTTTTTTTATTGTATAAAAACTTTTTCGTTTTCTTCACTAACCGTCAGATCCTGTCGAATGGATTTGAGTTGATCACAGGCGTAAAAATAGTCCTGTTTCACTAGCCATTTATCCTTGACGTTCTGTAATGATGATTTAAGTACTTCGACTGGACGGACGTCACACGGATCCGGGGCTTTGGTCAGACGGAGGAAGGATTTCTCCACATCTGGACAGGTACCCACGATGTGACAATCCGACCAGTCGAAGTTCACCGTATCTTCGTTACTAAATTTATCTACCACGAAATTAGGTTGACGTTGTTCTTTTTCTAACGAATTATTAACGTTAGATTTGCCGTTATTAAATCTGGCGGCTCTTTGTTGGAGAACTTCGCTATTTTCTTCCACTTCGCTACCAAATGTCGAATAAAAATGATTTTTCTTTTCTTTGAGTTTCTGTTTTTTCGAAACTTTCGCGTTTTTCTTTTTCGTCGGTCCTAATCTATCGGCTAGTTTGTTTTTCATGTTTTTCTTAGGAATAGTTGGGAAGCTTTTGTAGCTTCCTTCGCTACTTGATGTTGAAGTGTCGCTGAAAATTCGAAAAATGTTTTTCTAAACCAAATATCTCAAACAAAAGATTAGTTCATTAATTTATCAAAAAGAAACTCCACTAGACCCCCCAATGATAAAAAATTCAATTCCATCTTGATTGTCACTTAAAAGTATAAAAATGTTTAAATTCTGTATTTTGGTTTTTTGCGGCTACTCTGTATAACTTTTTATATAACTGAATATTGAAAACCCATAAATACTTAATCCATAAAGGTTCCCGAACAGGAAATCCACCATTTTCTATTTCGATAAAAATGAACTACCCCTATAACTTTTTATTTGCCCCAATATCAAAAACCCGTAATTGAGTAGTAGAATAACCCTTGAAAGCTTCATGTACCCTTAAGATTATTTATAATATTTTTAGACAAGAAATCCACAATTTTACATTTCTCTATTTATGAATTACCCTATATAACTTTCTATATACCTGCATTCTAAATCCCCATAAATTTTATATACCTGAATATCAAAAACCCCTAACCCATAAGGGCTCCAAGTACCCTTAATTTCAATCACAATATTTTTAAACAAGAACTCCACTATTTTATATTTCGATACAAATGAACTACCCCACATAACTGTTTATATTTTTATATAAAAAAACCTGTAAATGAGTAAAAAATAGCCAGTTGAGGGGTCTATGTGTGTGTACATATATTTTTAAACAAGAAATCCAAAATTTTACATTTCGATACATTTGAACTACTCTGTATAATTTTCTATATTTCCCCAAATGAAATTTATTTTTCGATAAAATTGAATACTAACCTATAGGAACCATTTCTCCTGGGACTCCTTGATTTGGACTTGGACTTTTTGTTCGGTACCGGCGATCTGGACCTAGACCTAGAAGAAGACTTACTCTTTCCTCGCAAAGTACTAGCCCTAGCGCCGAGCCTAGCACCTAGACCGGGGGAAATACCTTTTTTAACGCCATTATTATTTTGAAAGAGACTCAACTGTCCCGGGACAGTTTTCGTTTGACCAGTAAAAGAATACCTTTCACTATGTATGTTCGGCAGAGGTTCATTTTTCCAATCTTTATAAAGCTGGCCGTTTTGATATGCCTGTGTAATTTTCCCTTTCAATATGATCTCGACTTGATTCTTATCGATTGCAGTTTTGCATTTAGCATAACTGCGATGCACATAGTCCTTCAGGCTTTCAGGCCAATCATCAGAAGGATTCGTAAATCCATTCTGAGGATTTGTTTCTGGGGTTAATCGTGGAGGTAATGGGGGATTCGCTTCGTCCGGTAATGGCGGCAATGGTGGTTCGGGGGGCATCGTTTCCGGCGGCGGAGCCGGTTTTGGCACGGCTAATTCCGGGGGTGGTAAAGGAGGTGTATCAAAAATATGTTGTTGATTAAGCTCATTATTTTGGTTGTTCCTGTTGCGCTTTCGTTTCTTCTTTGATGCACCACTATTCGGGGAATTGTTAAGTTGCATAATGGGATTGCTGTTATTCTGTAAACGTTTTGAGTTTAATTGGAAACGGATGTGACCGAATTGCTTGGGGGTTTGCAATAACGGAGAAGATATATTATTTATTGTGTTGGGCGGTGGTGGCGGTGTGGGAGACCCGGGAGGAAGAGGGGGTTGAATTTTATCATCTTTTTTATTAAATTGATTTTGGTAAGCTTGATAATTGTATCCTGGCATCATAAAGTATTGCTGATAATATTGAGCATATTGCTGATGGTATAAATTGTTGTAATAGTAATGGGCCCAGTTGGGTGTTGATAAAAGAGAGTTTGGAAGTTGAGTGGAGTCATTTGCAGAAGGTGGAGGAGGTGGTGAAGGTGGCGGATCATCTGGTGGTAATGGTGGGTTATCCGTTGTACCTGGAGGAGGAGGTATAGATGAAACCGATACTTCTTTATCCATCATAAAACAACCTGAAAATATAAAAAAAAAACTCAAATGTTGAGCAGTGTAGTTACATATGAATCCCAATAATCGAACAATTTCGAAAACATATTTTATTAAAACCCTAAAAAACCATGTTAAGTGATTAGAAACAATAAATAATCCTTCGAGATAAACGCCATACAAACATCAACAAATGATACCTGACACAACCCACTGAACTAATAATTTACGTATAAATCAGTTATTAATCTGAATTTCGAAAAAAAATGCATCATATCTTTAATATTAAAATATAATTATATTAAAAATACTGAACGAATATTAAAATAACTATAAAGTGAAATACGATGTTCAAAATCAACGAATATTTAGTTATGTCAAAAATGATTATCGATTAAATATTCCCATAAAAATATTAAAATCTTACAAAAGTTTTATTTCTGGGTACTATATTGAATCTTGATACGCCTTTAGATGAAATTAATTTTAGTGGAAGCCATTTTGAAATGCTTACCTATAATATAAAATCGAAACACTCGAATACTAAACCGTAAAACTAAAAAATATATATGTGTAATTAATATAGTTTCTATATTGTTATCAAACTTAAATTAATAATTAAAATATTTTCTAATTATACCACTTATCACTTCACTTTTAGAAACACATAGGTAAAACCAATGGACGACGACTTTGACGTAATAAATCAAAGGTACAGTACACAGAACATACCCTGAAATTTGGTGTCCTATGGGTACAGTGTTACCAAAGTTTGTTACTACGTCATCAGTTTCTTTTGTTATCTTTCCAGTTTTTATCGTGTTTCTTCCTGTAAAATTTTAATGATAGTGTTTTTACTTATCTACGACCTTTCAAATGTACCCAATTAAATGATTACCTAAACAAAAAAACTAGAGTTTTTCAGAACTGGTATAAAACTGGGTACATTATCCCTAAAGATTTAGCTAAAATGAAAGATGGGTTAATTGCTCATCATAATGATAATGAATATTAGGTAAAAAACAAGAAGAAGAATTTAACCGATATAAGTTTATTTTTATTTTATTAAACAAATAATGGAACAAAAAGTAAAAATTAAAAAACATAATAAGGAAGAGAATTTAGAACAATTCACTAAAGAGGTAAGTACGCCAAAATTTATTAGTTTATCTCTTAAACTTTCGATATTTTAGGAACTTATATCGAAAATAAAATCTCTTACCGCACACAATATCCAATTGAAAAATTTACTAGCTAAACAAACGTCACCGGAAAAAATTGCGAAGCAATCAAAAGCTTTTGATTTTTCGAAGTTAGTTCTCCTATTATATTTTAATCTTTAAAACAACAGTACGTTTTTCAGGTATCAATTTCAACATGTTTTCCTACATTTATTATATTTAGGTTGGGATTACAAAGGATTTGTAGTTCAAGAAGATACAACGGATACAGTTGAATACCACTTATTCGAGGCACTTATGAAAACTAAGCTAATACAGGATAGGACTAGTTCAAATTACCACAGATGCGGGCGTACAGACAAAGGTGTTAGTTCATTTGGACAAGTCGTATCAATCGATTTACGAACCAATATGTTGAAAAACGATCAAAACGAACTATTGAAGGATTCAAATAAATCGAAGAATCAATTAAATTATTGTAAAATCTTAAATAAAGTGTTGCCTAGTAACATACAGTGTGTTGGATGGAGTCTTGTGGGGGAAAGTTCAAGTGCGAGATTCGACTGTTTATCCAGGACATATAAATATTATTTTCCCAAAGGAAAACTTAATATTCAGGTAAGTTTAATTAATTTAATATTTTTTAGTGATTTATTCATATTCATATTTTCGAAATTCATCTGATAAAGAATATAAAAATACAAAAATGTTGTCAAGACGGCTGCCTAAACAGGCGAAAATGTTTGTAAGTTTTGGAACAGCCCTTGTATATACAATATAGGTCATTAGTATCTGTCAATTGTGTCTATTTATGCCTGAATAAAACATATAGTTTGTTTTCAAAAATTTAATGCTTATTTTCGTGACAGATTGATTACAGGGGGAAGTCTGATTCTTGAATTATTGAAAGTTATCTTTGAAACAATATAAAAACACATGAACGTCAAAATGGCTGCCGCAACAGGTCAAAATATCTGTTAATCAAGCATCTAATTTGGTTTTACATTCTTTTTTGATATTTTTTCTAAAAATCATGGTTACAGGGGGATAATCTAATCGTATTGTAAAAATTTATTTCAGAAAATGCGTTTTGCATCTGAAAAATTGTTGGGTCCACACGATTTTAGAAATCTATGTAAAATGGATGTTGGAAATGGAGTTGTAGATTTCAAAAGAAATATCACGGAAATAAAAATTGAACCCATTGATAAACAACAAAATTGTAAGCCATTTAATAAAAAAAAAAACAATTAACAGAAAATATTTAATTTGATATTCATTGAGTTGAGTTTTAATTACAATGTAGGAACGAATAGTATAATATTTTACGAGGGGGTTACAAAATGTAGTAAAACTCAGCTCAATAAATGTCTTATTAATATCACGTTCACTTAAATGCAAATTTTCAGTATATGCCATGTATGTGATAACGATTAAAGCTAAAGCGTTTTTATGGCATCAAATTAGATGCATCATGGGTATTTTATTTTTGATGGGACAAGAAAAAGAAGAACCTGAAGTTATTGACGAATTATTCAACATAGAAAAGTATCCTAGGTAATATTATATCGATTTTTGTCATATCGCATATTCACCATTTAAATTGGAATTTTTCTTCAAGAAAACCGGAATACGGCATGGGAAGTGAGATACCGTTGAATTTACATTATTGTGAATACGAAAATTTAAATTGGAATTATGATACGCAAATTTTAGATGAAATAACAGAAAAGTTAAATCATTTCTGGACTTTTTATGCTGTTAAGTGAGTTTTTTGCATGATATATTCACAAGAAAAAACATCTATTGAAATTTTGTAATATATTTTAGGAAAGAAATGATTCGAGATATGATAAAAGCTATTGAAAATATAAAAATTTCGAAAAAACTACCAGTTGTTGAAACTAAATGTTTAAGTGAACATCTAGTACAACATTTAAAAACCAAAAATTATGTACCGTTATTAAAACGACAAACTTGCGATAGTCTTGAAGATAAAATCGAACATTATATGAAAAGAAAAAGAATTGAACTTATTGATGAAAATAAATAAACGAATAATCCAGATTTTGCGTTTTCATTTCAACCCTTCTTCCGCTCTTCGAAGAACTAAAAATAAAAAAAAAGTTATTCATATATTGGAGAAATACCCTATGATACGCCCATGTCAATTGATCAATGAAAACAAACTGACAATCACAAGTTTTAAACATAATTTTTATCTATGACTTCTTTTACAAACAATTCGTTGATAGATAGTTGTTATAAGAGAAAAATTAACCTATGTATTAAATTATTTATTTTTGAACAGCTACATAGCGAGACTTCTTTAACTATATTCATGAGTGACACAATCATCGAAAACTGTGGTGGATGGTCGGCATAACAAAATATTTATCCAAAAGTAATTTAAACAAAAATTTTTTATAAAAATTAGACAAAACCAACAAAAGATTCATGTCATAACTGTTGACAGTAGAATTTTGTTTTTTAAAACTTTAGTACAAAACCATTCATATTGAGGAAAAGTATTTCATTCTGTCAACGTTGTATTAATTCAAATCTGTCAAATCTTCTTCCGCCACTATTATGTATACTCTCACATATAAGTTCTACTTCTACAATTCGTTACAGTTACATGTTAACGAAAAGCCCAATAAATGAAGTTAGTCGTGAAAGTAAAAAGATATTTCAAACTTGTTTTTGACCATGGGCGTAACACATTCTTTTTTACAAGATTATAATAAAATGAATACATCGATATCATTAATCAAAATATTGAAATTGTCTCTAGTTTTATATTTATTAAACCCCTTTATATAAATAGACTGATTTCCAATCAAAACAATTTAGCGACAGAAAAATATTAAAATATATAGTTAGTTTAAAGAATTTAGAACTTTAATATTTATTTTGTATAAAAAATACCTTTTTGACAGCTATAAACGTTTCTTCATAATTAGATATTTTCAATGATTTTTTAATCCAATTTGGCAACGCAGTTTTTACAGTTGCTCGACTATATCTTTCGTCCAATAGTAGGACAGTAGCGTAGTCGTTTATATGTCTAACGGCCCTACCAATGCATTGATTTACCGCTTTCATACATTGATTTTCGTAATATTTCTGCCCTGCACCTTGACCCTGAAAACGAACATACCAAAAAGTCAGTGAAATGTTCAAATCACAATATTAAATTATTGAACAAATACCTCAATTTTATCCAAATAATTCATTTTTTCTTTCAAGTCAGCAGCGGTTATATTAGAATATGGTAATCCTACTACAATTACACATCTTCCTAGATCGTCGCTGAAATTTAGACCTTCGCTGAGTTTTCCGCCTTAAAACACAAATAAAACTCAAAATTTAAAAAACATCTTATTGCCGACTGTTTTAACATCATCCTCTATAAAAAAAACCTACCAACAACACTAAAAAGCAAAGCACCTTTACTCCCAGGACTATTAATCGCTTCTGCATATTTTTCTAAAACAGCGTCTACTTGTCCAGACGTTTGGGGTTCTCTAAATACTTTCCTACCAAAATTAATCTTTTCAACTTGCCCCCATATCCAATTTTCGTAATTATACGATGGGAAAAATACGACTATACCTCCAATTACCAATTGGCACGTTTCTAAAAGTATACCTTTAACACTGTTGCCCTACGAATGCATAAAAATTATTTAAACATAATATTCTCCCGACATGAATCCATTTGATTTTTTGTTTGTAATTTAAATTAATTAAAAATTCGAAAAAAAGGAAGGTCAAAGTGGTCCCGTAGGTAAATATAATGCAACACACTCCCTTGTGAATTCCTGAATGATTATATTTGAGCGCATAATCATTAGTAAATATAATAACAACAACAAGAACAAATGAACACATTATCCTAAGTGACCAGTACCTCCCTATAAACTTTAATCCCTATCTGGTATTTATACTAATAAGTAGAAGATTGTGTCGGCGTAATATAAAAGTGTATAAATATGCGCATGTGCATAGAATATGACCGCCAAATCATAAAACTTGACATCTTCAAATTACCCAATGGGAATAAGTGTTTATAGGTTATGTTACTGTCAAATTGTTTTGTTTTCAAATAAATTCAAACAAACACATAAAAAATTACCAATAATGAAAAATAAAGTACATAATTAAAGCAGCTTATTGATATTTATTAAAAAATCAAAGTATAAGCTTACCATCAACATTCGATTTTCAAAATTGAATAACAAATTTTCATTTTTCTGTCCTTTAGTAACGATAATTGGCAGGATATGGTCGGGCGGGACGATATGATCACATGAAAATTCTAATATTCTATCAGGATCAGCTCCAGCGTTTATGAATAGCCTATCGCGGAATTCGGAAATAGGCTGCATAGTTCCCCCAGCTACTATAATCTGTATAAAGAGATATTTAAAAAAATATTACCCACGACAAAAAAATATCGTTTTGTTATAATTTTTTTTAATATTAATTTTTTTTACAAAAAGGGAGATCAAAGTTGCCCCTATGAGTGAATAATGTAGTTTTCAGTATATCTGAATAATGAGTGGTCCAAGGAACCAATTAAGAATCAAATACAGGATAAGCCCAAGAGACAAATACCTCCCCATTTATTATTACTGAATGAGTCGTATATATACTAAGTTTCTTCACGATTATGTCGGTGCATTTTAACGTCTAGCTAGTAGTGATACGATTATTTCAATACCTGGGTCAACGACATGTTGACCTTCTTATTTTTATTTATAGAAATCGTTGTATTCCATCCACATTTTACACGGATTGTTTAATTTGATTCATCAAATTTTGAAATGACTCATTAAATATTGAATTTATTCAAAATCGTCAGATATCTTATTAAAAAATATATGATATACGAGGTGGTATCGATATGTAAAAATATCAAATTTGTTTATACGCAGAAAACAGTTTGAGGAAAGTTTCCCATAATTCATTTTTTTATTCGAAATTTGTTTCAATTTTGGATAAAAAGATCAATAAATGAGTATAAACTTGAAGAGATGTTAGCACTTATCAATATTAAATTGAGAAATACACTAAAATGTCAGCCATTTTGGACTCCCAGTTTATGTTTAAAAATAGTATAAGTGGAGAAAATTAAGTTTTGAGCTGTCTATGAATATTGGTTTTTGAAAGGCAATACTTCTACGCCATCCCTCGTATTAACAAGATCTGGCTTTAAGTTTCACTTATACAAAAGATCTTTTCATCAGATAATCATTTTATTTCATATTTAAATACGTATTTTGAGAGAAATACTTTAAAAGAGAAAAATAATAATGATTATGGATTACATTCCTTTGTTAAAGTTTTCAAACGAACCTCGTATAATAGTGATCCAAAAGTTTTTATAGCACAATAACGTTAAACAATACTTTTCACGAGCATCGGCACATATAATTTTTTCGAGAGTTTGAAAATTTAAATTTGATATCTATTAATGAAAATTGCAAAAAGGGAGGTCAAAGCGGCTCCTACGGGATATTAGCAGAAAGATTCATGTTTTATCAGGGAGTAATTAACTCTTTTCCTAATTCCAAGTTGCCGGGTACCTCCCCGCCAGATAAGATCGTCTTATGGTATATATTTCGTATTCAGTCACGATTCTGTCGGTGTATTATAAAATTTACTACAATATTTTTTCCTAGATGACACTGGAACCAGCTTATAGTACGGACAAATGTTTTATGTATTGTTAGTATTTTTATTTACTACAATTCGATCAAAACTCTAGTAAAAAAAATAATACACAGGATGATTTTATAGTATAATTTGAAAAATATTATGTATAGTGGATATTGCAAGTTGTTTGACATTATACAAGTTACAATATGGCCGTAGCTATCCAAAACTAACAACTTCCTCCTTTATGTGGTTGTGAATTAAAAGGAACTCAAATAAATGTACAAATTACGAACAGAAAAGAAGACGAAATAATTAGTTTTACAACAATGCTGACACGACTGACATTTAGTATGTTGTTAAACCGGACGTAACTAGATTTCTTCCTCTCACATGACAGTTCTGTATTAAAAGATGGCGGGGGAGATAATTCCTATTATACGAGGGGCAGTGAAGAAATATAAACTATTTAAAATTGATTTTTTTTAAAGTTTCTAATTGCAATTAAAATGATTTATAACGATAATTAGTAATACCATTATTAGGATTTCGCACTATATATTTTATTGAAGAGAAATACTTACTGATCTGGCTTTTTTAACAATATCACTGAAATTAGCTGAAGGATTTAGCAGCAGAAACTGAAATTTACACTCCAGCTTATTTTTACTTTTTCTTAATAGAATCCGTCCATCTTCATACGAATACGTCAGGCATTCTAAGAACGAAACAACAGCCAACAGAGAATTGCTTATTGGAGGTACCACAGTTTTAGGTTCCGGGGGTTCTTCAGGTTTTTTTATTTTGTCTGGAGCTTTTTTCGATTGAATCGTAGCAAGAAATTCTCTTACGCCATCGATTCCCTTTTTTTCTTTTACTGCTTCTTCTACCGGATATTTCATCGCAAAACTTCTTATCTTAACATTTGTATAAAGTTACTCATTTTATATTTGGAATTTCAAACCATAAAAAAAAATGTGATTACTCACTTTCTGGGCTAAACGACATTCTTTACAAAATTTTGTCAGTTTAAACATGTTGTAATTATCGATGTGTGTCTCTAAGACGAAGTTTTCCAAAGTTGATATTCTCGTCCCATTTTCTGTACATTTCTCTAAAAACATTTTTTTCTATGACCCTATTTTTCAAGCCACCCTGGTATGTATAATTTCTAACTAGTAATAAAAGTTCATAATATTTTGACAGTATTTTTCGAAAAACTCCATATATTTTCAATTTTTTGTAGTTTTATCACTTTAGTTGATAATAAAAATAATTTTTGGGAGCCATTGTTTGCTATATGATAAATAAAAGTTACTTTTAATTTTACTATTTTCTTATATAAAAGCAATATAGCAAAATAGGAGTGAATATTAAATTCAAAAGTAGCCTAAAATTTGGTACTCACAGTACTAATTCAAAATCACGAGGAAAAACATGTATTTAGCTCGTTTATAACGAAAAAGCATCACAATTACACACAAATTTCGAATAGACTTAGCATTTCCCCCATATAATTCAAGATTTTTAACAAATTATTAGGGACAATGTTCATAAAAATATTTTCTGCAAACTCTGACAAGGATATTCAATCAAATAAATTCATATAAGATCTAACTCTTAGAACTAACCAGGTAACATTCACATCTCTCGTTTTTAAGTAAAATTAGTTTTTTTCAAACTCGGACCAAGAGTATTTAACCAAACAAACAAACTCTCATTAGAACTACTATCAAAGCTACCCTGGTAACATTTTTATCGATTGTTTTTAACGAAATGACATCACAATCACAAACACTTTACAAAATTTCAAGTAAAATCAGTATTTCCCTTTCATATTGTTTCAATGCAAACTCTTAGAACTACCCTGGTAACATTGTAAAATTAGTAATTCCCCCGTAGTTATAATCCAAGTATTCTTTAACCTCCTACAAAACTAATGAAATAAGTTCACTATAATTTACTATTGCTCCCTGTATAATAGGAATTTTTTATTAATTTATTAATAATTATGATATCAAATTGTTTAATTACCTAATGCTTGCAGCAGCTGATTTATAACAAATATCAATTGATTGATCATCAATAAATTTTTAGCCGAAAATCTCGTGCTGAATTTTTTTTTGTAAGCCTTCATCTGATGTGAAGCGTGGTAAATTTGTGCGTAACTCAAATCTGAATTATACATTTGTGCTAACGCTTCTAAAATATTGTGAGCTTCGTCTATAATGACTTAAAAATAAAAAATTCGTCAAGTAAATTTCAATTTATCCCTAATATATATTCACCTATATTATTTTCAAGTTTAATCCCATTAGCTTCCCTTGTAGCTTTGTGCAACAGGGTGTTGTAAGGGATCAATACGACTTCTGCATCTTCAGCTGCTTTTCTGGATCCGTAATAAGGACAAGCGTTTAATTCTTTTCCGGAACTTATTAAATCCTCAACGTCTTGAACTTCTGTTAAAGCGTAATTACTTAATTCTTCAATTGCAGATTGTTTAAAAAATGGACAATACGAAGTGGAAACTTTCAGTTTTTTGGTTACTTTACCGTCCGCGTCGGTTTTCGGTTTTGGAGTTTTTTTCTGGAGATCTAAGCACCTGCAGGATTATTAATAGATGTAAATACTAATAATTAATATTATTTTCAATTACCTTTCGTTTATTAAAGCCATATTTTTTAGTTTTGATACGTCTGGGTTAATGCAAAAAGTTTGTCTGGAAGCTAAAGATACAACTCTGATATTACTTTTGAATGAAGTTTTTACAATTTCTCCCACAAATTGCGCCAGCTGCGAATGTGTCCTACTGCAAATATATATCTAAAAAAAAATATTAATAATGCGGAAAATACACTTAGCAATGAATAAAATTAACAAACTTTAATAGGTTCATATGTATTAGAAGTTTCATCATCAGAAATTCCTTCTTTATCATCATATATTGATTCTTTAGGCAAGATATCGTCATCATCGATATTATCTTCGTGTTCCAAAAGCTGTTCCACATTTTCAATATTTTTCATTTTATTAAAAAACTTGGGTTTATTAAGTTTTGTATTTTTAAATTTCTTTATTTGCTTTATTTTATTTTCATATTCAATTATTTTAGATTCTTTTAATTTTAATGCGTTTATTTTATAATTCATTTCAATTTCCTTCGATTGCGAAGATAACCAGTCATTTGTATCTTTGGATAAAATATCTTTTTCCTTAATTAATTTTGTAAGCGTTTCTGTTAAGTTTTCTTTCTCAAAATGTTGTCGATCTTTCAACCATCGTATTGCTCCACAAATAATATTCAAAGATTTACCCTGAAATTACAATTATTGTTAAAATAACTTAAACGTATACCTGAAATGTAAAAATATTACCGTTCCTGTAGGACTTTCAAAAATTCCCAGCTTTCCATTTTCCAATGTATAATATAAACTTTTCATGAATTTCACCTGTATATCGTACGGGGTAAACGGAAAATCGAATTCTTCTGGAGGAATTAACTTTTTTTCTTCCATTTTAATTAAATAATTAATAAATAGTTTTTGCTTAACTTAGGGTTATATTAATGTTTCCATGTTATTTTTTCCCGCATTTTCTTCTATTTTCACTCTACGATTTGCGAAAATCATAGATATTCACAAGTTAACTCTTCTTCTTTTCTTCTATGGCTATATGTCGTTAGACAAAAGCCCAAGAAAAAAGAAGAAGAGTAAAATACCACAAATATTTTGAAAATGGGGAAAGAAGAAAACTGAAATTATAAAGAAGAAGAAAAATATTTACATTCGTGTTTACAATTTGCGATTTTTAAAAGATGTTATTATCGAAATAAATTTACTATTAAAGAATGTCGTCTTTTGAAGTAAATTTAAAACAAACCTTGAGAAAAATAGAATATCCATTATGCGCTAAAGAAGCTTTGTACAAAATAGTTGAGTTAATATGTGGACGTATAACCAGTATAAAAAATATGGATTTAGCATTAGATCTAATGGCAGAGTTCGTTTTTTACGAAGTAGATAGGAGAGGCTATAAAAGATCACAACCTTTAACACCCCTATTGGAACTACAGCTTATAAAAATACTACACGAATACTTTGATAATATTTCTAGTGAATCTGGAAGAAATACCGTTTTTCTCTCATTATTTAGTGGAAATACCGCGAATTTGAGAATCAACATTCTCATAAAGTTAACATCCGTTTCAATAGGTATACCGTCTTCTAAAATCTTATCATCTGCCAGTGCTTGGATGCAACAATTGGGAAATACTTCACCAAATAGTTGTAAACTAGCCGAGGGGATAATTCAAGATTATTTTCATTTTTACGTTTCTAATACTGACAAGATTTTAGTTTTGCCCAAGATTTCGCCACAGTTTACTGCCAACTTCTTGACTGCAGTAGCTGAAAATTATTTTAACCCTTTGAAAAAAGAAGTTTTATTCCCACCGCAAGTATTATTAGAAACAATTACATTATGGGTAAGTAGATCGACGTATTTGTTGAAATATTTAGTTAAATTTAGGTGCTAAATCATAAAGTTTAAAACAATTATGTATAAGGATATTTTAACATGTATTTTTGCCCTGCATGCACCATTGCATTCTTTTCTTTAATTCTCTATCCATGTTTTTGTTGTTAAATCGTTTTTCTACTTCTCCTCTTTGTATTTCCTTTTTTTTTTTGCTATTTTACCTATTCTCGTTTTTCTCATTTTCGTGGTTCTTCTCTCACAATTTTTGTGTTTGTTTTTCGTTATATTTCATTCTTTTGCTACTTCTTCCATATACATTTTCCTTGGCATTTCCTTTTTCATCTTATTGTATCCATATTTTTCTTAGTATCCTATTTTCATGGTATTTCTTGCTTTTTTCTTGTATAGATCTCTTGGTGTTTCCTTTTTTCCCACGGATTTCTTTTATTTTAACTACTTCTTATCCTATCCACGTTTTTCTTGGTATTTCTTTTGTCTGTTTCCTCTCCTCTCCACGTTTTTCTTGGTATTTTTTTTACCTGCTTCTTCTATCCACGTTTTCACCTTTATTCTGTTTCTTGTCTAACTTTTTCTTTTCATTTTTTCCCGGTTCTTCAATGTTCTACTTTCCAGATATCGCAGAATCCAAACTTATGTACGGCGGCCCAACATAAACAAGCGTTGCTACCTCCTGGTGCTATAGCCATGGAAGCAACAACACCGATCGCCGGTTTATTTAGATGGTGTATCTTAGCACCGATTCATAAACAAACCAACGATCATTACAATAATCTTCACTTGGCTCTTTTGAATAGTGTTACAAATATTCAAAGAACCGTTCCCCCCAAAGCTATATACGCTCAACACGTGACTCAATCGATCAACCCCATTTTGTCGTACGTAAACGATCTAAAGAACAAGCAGGATCTGAAGTTGGATCAAATTTTGAACGAAGATGCTCTACAACTTTGTTTAGATCGATTTGCTCAGGCCGTACAGATAATAAATTCCGTTAACGCGATGTACGGACATGTAGACGATTTGTTTTATCAATTGAAATTATTACCGTTTAATAAATTGATGAATATTGTTATTAATAATTATAAAAAAAACAAGGTTATTGTTATTTGATTATAATAAATTATTTATATATTAAGTATTTTTATAAATAATAAAGGATTCAATGCAAAACTTTTTTTTTTATTTTTTATCCCAATTTAATCCTCATCCGTTTTTTGTCCGGGTACTTGTAAGTGTGAACAACACCATAAATTATACTACCATTGACAGTGTGAATGGGACTTTAGTTATTAATTTAAGAGGTACAGTTATTTTAATTTTATCTATAATACAATATCATTTAGGTAAAATATATTAATATATAAAAAGATGTAATTAGTGCTCTGTTACGCTATAAAAAGTTTGATGGCATTACAAATAAAAAGGTATTTAAATTACGAATTTTGAATGTTCTAGAAATTTGTTTGTACGTAATGGGCGCGTTCGCTAAACACGAAGATTTATGATATAATAAAAAATTGCTTTTATTTCGATTTAATTAATGTAAATGATGAATAACTGAATTTCGGTTGGTATAATAATTTGATCCTGCTTTTTAATTTATTATATTACGTATGGTGTACTAATTAAAATTTTAAAAATTATCGTGTTTTCTACTTTTAAGAACGTACTTTTTTTGACGGTCTGTCATAAAATAACCGTTCTCTATATAGATTGACGTAACGCACCTCTATTCTAGAAAGAATAAGAGTTTTAATCGTATAAGAAAACGCCGATTTTTTTGCATCCCACAAATAACTAATTTCCAAAACCAATTATAATAGTGAAATTATTCAACGCCTATCATTAAATTGAATATTTCCTTGCATAAATTTTTCGGAAAATATCGTATTTGTGAGTATTGTAATGGCGACCCAATCAACTGGTGTTGGTAAGTGATAATCGAAAATTATCTTATTTAATTGTTTATATTTAATTTATATAAATTATCGTAGTGGTACCTCGAAATTTCCGATTACTAGAAGAATTGGAAGCCGGTCAAAAAGGTGTTTCGGACGGTACGATTAGTTGGGGATTAGAAAACGACGATGATATGACACTTACGCATTGGATGGGCATGATCATCGGCCCCCCTCGAACACCCTACGAAAATAGAATGTACTCCGTTAAAATAGAATGCGGCCAAAGGTATCCCGATGACGCTCCAACCGCTAAATTTATTTCCAGAATTAATATAAATTGTATAAATACTAACACAGGTGTGGTAAGTAAAATGTATATATTTTTTATATGTATCTATTTTTTATAAGTATATATATGTTTTTTTCGTGATTATTTTATTGTTTTTAGCTTGATAGTAGACAGGTACCAGTGTTGGCAAGGTGGCAAAGAGATTATACCATTAAAACAGTGTTGCAAGAATTGAGAAGATTGATGACGCTTAAGGAGAACATGAAACTAACGCAGCCTCCCGAAGGCACTTGCTTCTAGCCTTCGAATCACCATAACAACACTCCACCAATATCTACGGTTACAACTTGTCCTTTGAGTGTCGATACCTGCACCACCCAAACTTGTTCTCTACTATAGATTCCAGACAACCGGAAAACCATACAAAGTTGTAACCAAGATTTGTACAGCTTAATAAGCTATGTAGTTAAGTTACATTTTTAGCTAAGTTTACCTCTATAATATATACATATATATCCTGTAAATGTAGCAGCTTGTACACCAATCTGGAATTAATTGGCGAAAAGTTTCATTTTTTTTTTTTTTTAATTTCTCCTTTTCTTCCCTTCTAATTTCATCGCTAGTGCTACAGCGTGGCCTTGACTTTTTCATCCAATCTCTTGTAAGGTCGCTGTACCAATCTTTGTAGCATCTCTTCGACCTTATCTTAGACTTAAATTACTGTGTTTCCTGATCTAATGTATTAGTAGAGCTCAAAATCATATCTATGTCTCTAGACATTAATTTCTAGGACAACCCTGTAAATTTTCCTCTCAAATGTTGATAGTAATATCTGATTCGTTTTTGTTCCATTTTCTTCTATTAATTCCAATAAATTAAAGTTTTATGTTTTTTTTGGTATTTAAAGATTGCTTCTTATCAAGAATTGTTGTTTTCTCTTTGTGTTCATTAATATATTAATAATTTGTATTTGAATACTGTGAAAATCCTTTTTTTTTTCATTTTATCCTCTTTAAGTGTTCGTTGTTGCTTTTTTCTTCGCATTTATTAACAATTCTTGTTCTTAGGCTCTATTTTCGTCTACATTGACAACCCCTACAATATTTTATCTGTCAACAATTGTTTTTTTGTGTTTCTTGACAATCTTCCTTTCTTCATTAATAATCCAATGTAGTTTCCATTTTTAGATAAGTTTTTCTTGATTTGTGTTGTTCTTAACTTAACAATTTTTGTAATTATTGACAACCCTTAATGATAAATTATGTGTTTGTTTAGATTTTCTCTTGGCTGACAACCCCTGCAACATTTTTTTATTAGCAAACGTCTATATTGACAATCTTCACACTCTTATTCATTACAGAATGTACTTTCCATCATCAGATCGGTTTTTTTGTTGTACTCTTTGATTTTATGCACAATTCTTCACATTAGGAGCTTTTGCTTTGGTTTTGGTGTTTATTGACAACCTCTTGATGAGAAGCTGTACTTTTCATGTTGATTAACCTTCTTTTGCGATAATTTTTTATTAAACCTGTTGTTTTTGTTTGTGTTAATCGACACCCGCTTTTTTCATTTTTTCAATCTGCAATTGTTCCTTTTGTGTTTATTGACAATTTTAACTTCCTTATTCATTATGAAGTGTAGTTTATTTTTTATTAATTTTTGTTGGTTATTTTCCTCACACTTCTTCATATTGAAGGCATTTACTTTGATTTTTGTAATTATTGACAATCCCCACAACATTTTCATTATGTTTAATTGTTGTTTTGTTGTCTTTATTGACATTTCTTCGATAATCATTTATTATTAAATACTATTTCTTTTATTTTGTCTTTTTTGGTTATGATTTGTTATTGAACAAATTTTCTAACATTTCCGAATTCATTGACAACAGTACAATATTTTCATATTTAGCAATCGTCCTTTTTTGGCTCTATTGACAGTCTTCACAACAGATTCAGGAGGAATCGTCCTTTTTGTGTTTGTTGAAATATATTTTTGACCATCGCTTGTTATTAAATCCATTATCTAATGTTTATATTTTCAAATCAGTTGTTTTTATTTTTTGTTGTTTTTTCTCATTATATTTTTCGCGTTTATTGACAATCTTTCATCATAGCCTGTCATTAAACATATTTTCTTTTATTTTCGGGTTTATTGACAACCCCTACAACATTTTCTAGATGATAAAATGTCCTATTTGTATCTATTGTCAATCTTCATTGACACCCTTATTCATTATCCAGTATTGGCTCTATCATCAGATCAGTTTTTCTTGATTTTCAATTCTTTGAGTTTATTGACAATTCTTGATCAAATGATTTACTTTTGTCTACATTGCCAATCCCTACAACTTTTTTTTGATGTTAAATTATCTTTTTTGTCTTAATTGACAATCTTCACACCCATACTGTTTTACCATTTCAGATAAATTTTTCCTCAATTTTTATTGTTCTTTCCTTCTAGTTTATTGGCAATTCTTGATTACAGTTTCTCATTAAACGCTATTTATTTTACTTTTGTGTTTTTCTGACAATCCTTTTATCTTCATTTTTTATTGAAGGTTGTCAATTTTCTTTTTTTTTCGACAAACTAATTATTTTCACGATTTTTATTACATTTCCTCAGTTAATATGTTCTGAAGCTTAATATTATTATCTAATTCATATACAGGGTGAGTATTTTATCGTGTGTTTTAAATTGAACCACCAATTGATATAAAAATGCTTCTCGATTGGATAAATTTTAATTTTCGCCGATTATTTCTACTGTTTGCTTACAGTTCAATTGGAAAATTTGTTTGTGGTAATTTTCGTTTGAAGAGATCACGTTTTTCGTCATATTTTATGTTGAAGTGAACCACCGGAAGCTTTAAAATAAAATATAATATCGTAGCGTTTCTAAGCTGTACCCAGTGTATGTAATTTTATATTAATTACATTTTAATTGTAATAGAAAATGTGTTGCCTGATATTTCGATGGTTTTAACCGAAGAATTTTCGTGTAGAAACGTCGTCGAGCTTTCGATGATTTTTTCCCACTGAAGTTTGTCGTTTAAAACGTTTTTTGATTGTTTTTAATGGTTCTCTTACACAATATTTTGCAAAAATTATTTTATTTAATCGAAAACTAACTATTTAATATATATTTACATATTGAGTTTTATTCCTGCTAAGACAAAATGAACTTTTGTTTTTTTTTGTAAATGTAAACCCGTGGAATTTAAATTTTCAGTAGTTTGGTTTTTTATTTTACCCTACCTCTTATCCCTAAAAATTTATCGAATAGAAATGAGTTTTAGCACCTCCAAACTCTAATTACTTGTGGAGAAATAACCATTTTTGGAATAGGTGCACCGCCAAATATTTGTCATTTTTTTAAATAAATATTTTTATGTTGAAATTTAATGAAAAAAGTTTCGTTCAATATTTCAACTGGTTCATTTTAACCAAATTAATATTTGTATTGAGTTTCAAACAAACACTGAATTAATTGAGATATATTTCCTCAAAGTTGAACTCTAATAAATAAAACGTAACCATTGGTGGAATAGATGCTCCGCCGAATATTTATCAATTTTTTTCGAAAAGAAATATTTTTATGATGAAATTTACCGAAAAAGTTTCGTTCGATGTTTCAATTGGTTCATTTTAACCAAATTAATATTTTTTATTGAGTTTTTAACAAGAAAAATCCAATAAAAGATATTTCCACCAACTGTGAACTCGAATAAATGAAACTTAACCTCTGGTGGAACAGTTGCTCCGCCACATATTTGTCAATTTTTTTTGATAAGAAATATTTATATGACGAAATGTATTGAAAAATACTTGCTTTTTTGAAAGTGGTTGCAGTAGATCAAAAATAACAACGTGTTGATGATTTAGATAAGTGCTTAACCATGTTTACATGTAATAAATCAGATTTTTTGCGTCAATATGTGAAAATGGATCCATTTTTGTCGAACTTTAAAACAACGTCCGTTCCATCAATGGGTGAATTAATTCAAATAAAACTTACCAACGCTGGAAAGGTACACCATCATAAATTATTCGTTAAAACTTGAAGTAATACTTAGAGCAGCAAATAGTTAATGCAAAAAGTAATAACAGACCTATTTTTTCAATATAAATTGACCTTTAATTTCCAAATTTGCTCAAAAAGAGAAATATTAAATTAATGGTTAAACTTAATCGTGACCAAATGGATATTTTGACAGTGGAGTATTGCTGGTCATCTACATAGTATTAGTGAATTATATATTTATTTATTGTTACATGATTATTGACTAATATGGTGATTAGAAGAATTATTAAAATTTACTCATTCATTGAAGAGGTTACAGAGGTACACAATAAGAAGCAAACCTTTTTGTGTGGGTGGGTAACTACGTATGGATTATATTACATTAATTTGATAAGAAGCTTGAATACTAGAGGGCGTTATTTTATATATTTTAGCAAATATTATTTCTCTTGATAATTTTAAATAGAAGCATTGAAGGAGATATTTTAAAAGAAAGCTAAATTACCAATAAACAATATTAAGTTTATAATAATTAGCTAAGTAGAGTTGGACTTCCAGACATTTTTTCATAACAAGATTCCCACTAACCCGCCTCTCTTATTTTAAGAGGAAAGTTGCAAAATTAAAAATGTGCAGAATTTTTTGACGAATTGGGTAAATTTTAAAACAATTGCTTGTTTAATTTCATATTTTCAAATGCGCCCTCTGGTGGAGGACCTAAACATATAAACTAATTGTTTGCAACATTGCCATTGCCATATTTATTAATATGTAATAAAAATTCACATACCAAAAAACGTGTTTTATTAACTATACATGTCGATTTCTAGAAAAAGCAATTTAAGCTAATCGAAAAACAGTCGATACGTATGCTCAAATCCCCTTAACTCCAACCAATCTCCATACTAAAGATTTATAACAACAGTTCGGTATTCACCGCTTCTAGCCCGAAGCTTCCATAAAAAAAAAGATTATTAACGGATCCCGCCGCTATATTTACCCCTCAGTCTTTTCAGTATGTCGCCCTTTCTTAATTTCACCCCGAGATACGATCCTGACCAGAGCATCGTTACACCCCCTCGGTGTTATTCACTGCCGCGTTTCCATGGCAACAGACGCATCTTTTCATCTGATACGCACACAATTCTCGTCGTGGATTGATCAGACGGATAATAGTAATGGAACTTCGTTCGATTGCTACAAGATTTTCTCTGATTTCTAATAATATAACGAAAAAAGAAAACAAAATTTCTTATGTTAAAAGATTATATAAATATTTTCATTAAAAAGATACGAACAAGAAAAAAAGTATAAAGAGTTCGAAACGTCGATTTTGAGTTTTATATATGAAGCTAACAAGCCACGTCACTAAATTTTTTTTGATTTAATAAAAAAGTTCTAGCATCGAAACGGCGTTCGTGCATTTCACTATGGGCGTTAAACATAAGAAAAGAGATTAAAGTGATTAATTATTTTGAGTCGACTGAAAGTGTGTGGAGAAATGTCAACGCAATGTTTATAGTATAGTCTATTGAATTGATATTATTAACAAATCACCCTGTATAATATTTAGTAGAACATATAGATGCAAAAATATTTTTTGGTTATTATTATAACTAGAAATATTATTTTATATTAAATATGGCATCGTCGTTTGTTATTAAACGTGCGTTGTTAACAATAATATTTAAAATAACTAGATTGGAATCATGAAAAATATTAATATATATTTAATAAAAGTGTCTAATACACAATTTTTATTTAATTTTGTTTGTTTAATTATAAATTAATTATACAATTTAAATGAATGTATTTTATTGGTCCGGAATTTACCCTAGTAACCACATTTTTAACATAGTAGACTGATGTCATTGACAGGTCGACGTCGGCAAACGCCTACTTATCCTTTGATTACATTATTATTAGAACAAGGTGGTGCGTATGTAAAAAGTGAAAGTTGTGTATTAATTGTTTTAAATTATCATCGTTAGAAATGTCAGTAATGTATATTTTCAAATTAATTTAGTATAAATACTTTTATTAAATTCCATTACATATTTTTCTTCATAACATTTATACGTTAACATCTTTTATTTGTTAAATTGTTGATTAGGTATATATATTCAGACGACCACCATTTTGATTATTTTAGACTATCTAAATTCTTTTTGTAGTATTTATTATTTTATTAATTGTGAATGGTTTAAAATTTCAGGATAGTGTTTTAACGTAGTGGACTGTGTTATAATGTGATATAAAAAGTAATTTTAGTTAAAAATGTGGTGTATCGTAATCGTAGGTGTTTTTTCGGTAATTTCGGTTCGCGTTCAAAATGAAGACACTTCCCAAGATCCAATACGACAACAAAGATGAAGTAAATATCACGTTAGTATTTACTATTTCATTTATTAACGTACATCTATTTTATACGGTTGTTTTTCATGCAGTTATTAGTCTGTGTATTTACTATACAGGCTGTATCAACAAAATAGTTCATAATTAACTTTTATTCTTCACTTCAACAACTACTACAACTTTTCGGGCTATTATTGGTCTTTTATAAACTGTATAGAACAATAGAAATAAGTTTTGATGTGTCAAAATTACGAATGCTTTATCACTTTATTGCTTTCCCTTATATTAATAAAAATAGATTATATTTTACATCGAAACATGCTTTGGTGGGTTCATACATTATATGATTTACAATTTCACATGGTGCTTAAGCTTTCATTTTTTTATCAAAAGCAATATCTCAATTTAATCGTTATTTCAGTCCTTTTTCAATGAATATAGTCATTATATTGAAAAAAAAATAGTTATATCAGTTAAGTTTACACTTTCAATTACTTCTTTTCGTGATTTGTAATTTTATTGAGATTAGGAGACATTGAACAAGCAATTTTCGTGATAACTTTATATGAAATTGAATCTCGTACGTTTTCCAATCCTATTGATAAATATTAACGATTCATTTATTATACAGGATGATTAAAAAGTTGTGTTTATAATACACCGAAAAACCATTTTGTTTCCATTAGTAAAATAACTCATAATACATTTTACTTGAGACAGGACCGTACTTAAGATAATGTAAAATAAGACTGGAACTTATTGAGAAGAAGTTGGTGTTAGTTAAGAACAAGTGTTCCCCTAATTGTTTACTGATTATAGTTCTTTTACACATTTTTTTATGGTAAAAATTAATAATATACTAAATTTTTAACCTTTCAGTATATAATATCGGTCAAAAGTTTTTGCACACCCTATAGTTTGCGTGATACATAACAAATAATAATTCGATCGATTTTGATATTTATACAGGGTCTTAATGCAAAAAATTCGGGAGTGAGTAGATGACGTGAAAATAATTATGTGACAAGAAAAATTTTCTCATACGACCCCTCGTTTCTGAAAGTATATTTTCTAAATTAAACATTCGAATACTATAAATTTTTATTTAATGATTACGTATATCCACGCATTGTTTTTGACGGAATTAATGATTCTAAACTACTATCTGAAGACCAGGGACGGCTTATGCCCAATGGTTAACAATCCCAAACTTTTCTAGGGACAACCTGTACAATGTAAACATAACAAAATAAATTTTTTCAATCGATAAAATTTATGGTTTGGTCACAAACGAGACAATTTTTTCTATGTCGCAGTACTTCGGAATTTTTTGCATCAAGTCCAGGAACAACTTGTACTTTAAACAACATACAGGGTGTTTCTAAATTAATGCGGCAAATTTCGAATGGTGATTGCTCTTATGAAATTAAAATGGGTCTGTACTATAACAAAATTTTCTTCTAAAGGTGGTGGGCTGCTAATTTCACCCCCGTATAATATAAAAGGAATATTGGAAAAATACTCGTGATTAGTCCTTTGTAGGTGCACGAAAATTACAAAATTACAAGTTTCTAGCTTTAAGTAAATAAGAAAAAACCCAATTTCGGTCACTAAGTTTTAAGTGTAATATCTCGGAAAGGGGTGGGCTGAGAAAATTTTGTCAATAAGAGCAATCATCTACTGAATTTTGTCGCATTAATTTAGAAACACCCTGTATATAAATAAGAATATAGTACATAATAATAAAACTACATAGAATAATTGCTATACATTTTTGATTCATCGACGGAACCTCCTTTTCCATTTAATATTTTGGCATTATCTGTAACATTTTCGAGAAATAAAACAAAAAAATATAAATAAATAGACTTTCCTAGAAATTACTAAAAAGAAATACTGTAAATAAACCGCTTGCTACTAAAAAATTATATACAACTAAACATCGAACGAATTCTGCAAATTATAAAAAATGTGATGCCGTTCGAAAAGCGCCGCACGAATTCGCCGAATTTTTAAAATTCCATAGTATCTGAACAGGGCCGGCATAGAGGATGTTCATCTTTTTTCTAGGCCGTCCTAAACGTTTTCTATTGTCAAAGTTCCTGGTGGATGCATATCTGTAAACTACGGTTCTCGTAAATCAAATTTACTCCATGATGATGAAAAATTTGATGACATATAAAAGACAACGTTTTGAACCCCTTTAGTTCTGCCACTGTTTACAACTTTTGTTGCATTAAAAAGTTTTTTAATGAAGTACGATTCCCCTTTAAACGAGACTGATTGAGCGACAATAGCTAAACAAAGAATAGAAAGGAATGTTTTTAAGAGACGGGTCTTAATAAACGGCGACTTCGTTTTTTTCGGGAAATTTGATGTCTTAGATTTTGCATCTCGATTTTTTTTTTGATTAACAACTTGAGAATTGTGAGTGATGAGCATGATTACGGTTTCCACCACTGAAAATAAACACCCCGTCGTGTTTCTCGACGCACGCAGCTCGCGGATGCGGTGTAAGTTACCATCGAAGAGACAGTTAGTTGATGTAACGCGACGTCTGCACCTCGGCGCTCTTCGGTTTCAATAAACATCGAAATACGTCGCGGTAAACTTTGTTTTGTGTACCCGTGTCGGGTGGTGGTGGTTTTCCTAATTTTAACAAACCGAAATGTGTAAATACTAATAAGTGGATTTATTTTTATAACTTTTGAGGTAATTCCTTTCAAAAATTGAACCAATGGTAACAAATATTCTTGAAACACCCCATATATATATATATATATATATATTACGTCAAATTAATTTATATATACACACTGTATATGGTGTTGAATAGTCAAATTTGTAATGGAAAAAAATTTTACTTGAGGTTCCGGTCAAGTTTTACTTAAGTGGATTTTTTGATATGAGAATTTCGAAAACGATATCAATTTCTCAAAAAAAAGAGGACAAAAATAATTTTTTTTTACTTTGTCTTTTATTTAAAAAAAATTATATATCTAAATAACATTAGGTTGTAATCTATCTCGCGAGATTGTGAACAGTCGAAGGATTGTGAACCGGTAGATTGTAATCAATCGAAGTGAAATTGTCAAATTGTCAGCTGCCCGAAAGCTGTGACCAATTCCTGATTGGTCGCCATTATCGAGTTATTATCAACATGAAATCAATCTACAATCACCAAAACATCGTTTGCTTACACTCGAATTAACAAACAAATATGGCGGCACGCGGCATATGTCGTTCAACCAATCAGCGCGTGAGATGCGTTTCGTTTCACAAACTTTTGACAGTTGACATTCTCGCAAGATGGATTATAACCTAACATTATTTACAAATTTACGGTGATATATTATATAATCTGAATTTCGCTAATTACTTAGTATACAGGGGGTTTTGGGGGCTGTTAAATCGATTTATTGGGGAAATTTCTATTTTATTTTATAAAACAATATTTCATATGTCGAATATTGAAATTTCCTCTCGTTTCGAATTTACGAGAACGCATTAAAATTTTTCGCGGCTCACAGCTACTGCCAAATCCAATGAAACAACTCTTCAATAGACCACGAAAAATGTTCGTTTCGAATCAATGTCATTCACATTATTTTCTAATCGAATAATGTGGAACGCACATTTTGTGAAGGGGGAAAATGTGTAGTTAGGCTGATTTACCGATCGCATCACAAATATGTTCAGTGAATTGACTCTGAAACTTCCCTTAGAAACATTGGTAATCGATTTTTCTCCCTATACGTAATCGATTATTTCTAGAAAACTGTTTTATGTGTAGATTCAGATTTTCCATAATTTTCAAACAATGTAAAAAATGTTAAATTCGAAGTACTGATAATGAAAATATCGGATTTAGGAAAATTTCGTAACATTATTTATATGTGAATCATCCTATATAATAAAATTATGTTTCAAAATGTGATAAAACAATTAAAAATAGACGTAATTCAGGATGATTCAATATTGTGAGCAAATACAGGGTGTTGCTTAAAAAATATCCATACAGTTTCATATTTTTCAGGGACATACTGTATATAAATTTTTTTATTTGCGATAGTACGATAATAAATCGATGTATGTAGAGTTTAATTTAAATTTGAGAGAGGAAATTTCAGAATAATTATGAAGTAACAAGAAATACAGGGTGTTGCATAAAAGAATGTCAATAAAATTAATGTGGATCCCCCTATATAATAAAATTATGTTGTAAAATATGATAAAACAATTAAAAATAGACGTAACTCACGATGATTCCACTGATTTCAGATTGTTAGCGAATACAGAGTGTTGCTTCAAAAATATCCATACAGTTTCGTATTTTTCAGGGACACACTGTATATAATTATTCTCTTTTTACGATAGTGCAATAATAAATCAATGTACGTATTGACTCATTTCAGTTTGAGAGAGGAAATTTCAGAATTATTTTAAAGTAACAACAAATACAGGGTGTTGTATAAAAAATGTCAATGAAATTATATCTTTAATGATCACCCTATATAACAAAATTAGGTTGTAAAATGTGATAAAACAATTAAAATAGACATAATTCAGGATGATTCGAGATTGTCAACAAATACAGAGTGTTGCCTCAAAAATATCGACACAGTTTCATAGTTTTCAGGGACATACTGTATATAAGTTTGATCATTTTTGATAATATCATAAGAAAATGACCAATTTCAATTTGAAAAGGGAAATTTGAGGATAATACAAGATGGTTAATGAATACAGGGTGCTGTGAAAAAATTACGTAATTACAAAAAAATACAGGACGTAGCTTCTTCAAGACATCTAAATGAATAGAATAGAAATCTGGGCAGTAATGTTTGAATTAAGCCCTCGTGTAGTTGTATGAAAATTGATATTCTCAACACATGATAACAATTGCCTCAACCATATAGGGTGTGTCGATACAAAAGAAAAATAACCACGAAAAGGGGGAGTTGGCACCGCTCAATTTACTTCGTAGTTTCAACAATACCGAACCGATGCATTACAAAACAAAAACATACAATGATGAGTGTTATTGTAACGACTAAGGGGAGGAAATTTATTGTCGAAGGGTAGCTTCCAACAATCTTGTGGACTGAATTTTGAAATATACAATCGATAATGTGATTTAGATGATGTAATAAACTGAAATTTGGAAAATTTATTTTTGAGTATCACCCCGTAGGTGATAAAAAACGAAAACAACGGCTACGCTACCACTTGACGTACACTGTCCGATTGATTCTGATTGATGATAATTTATTGATATTTCGTTGCCCACGAACGTGTCATGCACGCGTCATTAAACATCATGGTAAATGGAGGGGAAATAATTCAACCCTACACATATTTAACAAAATCGACCGAATAAAGCTTCTCTATAAACAAGAATTCAAAACTCAATGCAACCCTCGGTATACGATTTATTTTTTGGATTCTTGAGAAAATTATTGACAGGAACGGATTGTCTTACAGCTTCAGAAAAAAAATTATAACATAAGTGGCTCCGAAAAACAGGTGTAAATTATTTTCAGAATTTTAGGTCCACCACTGTAAGTCCGGTTCTGCTTATACTATTTTTTTAAATTTGACGTTATTTTAAAGAGCTTTTGACTAGCAATACAGAATATATAATTTCTAAGCAATTTACTTAGCAACGCGATTGCTAGAGGGTTGTTTCATATAGTTTAGATAATAATTTCCCTTGGAAAATTTTAAAAAATCTCGAATCATCGTTACGTCTATTTTTAATTGTTTTATCCCATTTTACAATATACAATTATTATATAGGGCGTTCCACATTAAAGATATAATTTTATTGACAATTTATACAACACCCTGCATTTGTTGTAACTTTGAAATTATTTTGCAATTTTCTCCCTCAAATTATAATGAGTCTCTACATACATCAATTTATAATCGTGCTATCATAAAAAGAAAAAAATTATATACAGTAAGTACCTGAAAAATACGAAACTATATGGATATTTTTGAAGTAACACTCTGTATTTGCTAACAATCTTGAATCTTTCGGAATTACGTCTATTTTCAATTGTTTTATCACATTTTACAATATAATTTTGTTATATAGGGTGATCCACATTAAAGATATAATTTTATTGACATTCTTATATGCTGTAACTTTGAAATTATTTTGGAATTTTGTCCCTCAAATTGAAATGAGTCGGTGCATACATCGATTTATTATCGTGCTATCATAAAAAGAGAAAAATTATTTACAGTATGTCCCTGAAAAATATGAAAGTGTATCGATATTTTTGAAACATCACTCTGTATTTGTCGACAGTATTGAATCATTCTGAATTACGTCTATTTTTAATTGTTTTATCACATTTTACAATATAATTTTATTATATAGGGTGATCCACATTCATGGTATCTTAGTACGAGAACTATTATGTATAGTGTGTCCCCGAAAACTACGATACACTCAATACTATTCGCCAAATAACCTCAAAATCATATACAGTGTGTAATTCTCTGAATCAATTAATTTTATAAAACTGTCGGTGTATATCGGGAATTAAATAAGTGGAAAATAAAAGAAAAACAAAAATCTGATTCGACATTTCGATTGGAAAGCGCAGACGTTGATTAAATTCCTTGTTGACAGGTCGGAATGTAATTTCGAAAATTAGTTTTTTCGTGACGGTGAGACTTGGGACATTCTGATAGTGGATGTACCAAATAGTAGCGACTTGGAAACACAGACATGGTATTTATGACGTCATGAAAACTACGTCGCGTGGGTATAAACGATGGACGCGGTCTGCCCTGATGTTTCTGCTCGTATTTTCGTTCATAGGTAAGTGATTTTATGACAATTATCATTTTCAAACGTTGCCAGATTTTCAAATAAATATGATAATTGACGAAACGCTGATTATCGCGATGGGTTATTTATGGTTTAATCTTAAATAGTTAAAACTTGAATGTTCCTCATAGATCAGAAAGTTTAACCGACTATTTCGACGCGACTGTTTTAACGATGCTCCTTTCCAAGTTAGTTTCCAAAGGAGCGCGTTGTACTAATTTATTGCAAATTAACTCCCACCTATTAACTCTCTAAACTTGAGAGTTGAGCCATGAGTAAGTTCGTGTGTGAGCTCGAGGTTTTAATTTAATATATGTTTATACCTGAAGACGTATCACTTTATGAGCGTTTATAAGGCCAACTGAAATTTAATTCCGTTCTTCATAACGAAACAACAATTTTTCTTAGTCTATTTCGCAAGAAAAAACATTTATATAAATACAGGGTGTTTATAAATTCATTAGACAAAATTATCGGGGAAACGTACAAGAAATCCTTAAAAACGGGCTCTGTTGCCGACGCGACACGTTCTGGAGACCGGTATCTGTAACATTGGACGAAAATATGGAAACAGAAGAAGTATTAACCTTATCTGGGTGGTGTGTGTGGGCAGGTATCCAGGCGAGGTCCATACTTTTTTGATAGTCACGTGACAGGCCAAAGTAATCTGAAAATCACCGAAGATTTACGTCGGCAAATGGACAACGATCCAACGAACATCCGTAATTTAATGTGCTTCTTTGAGAATTCGTCCTCATTCGTTAATAATCTTGGAGAATTCGTCCTCACTTGTTTATTATCTTGGAGAATTCGTCCTCATTCGTTTATTATCTTGGAGAATTCATCCTCATTCGTTGAATCATCTTGGAGAATTCGTTTATCATCTTCTTCGTGTATCTGCTTTCCTTAACCCACCTTTTGAATCTGCTAGAACCGGATTGGCTCTACGATGCATCTCAACCACTTTTCTATTATATTTTCGTATTCTCTCATCACTACACATTCCTTTATATTTATCTCAATTCGTTTTGCCTCTTTTTTGTGTATTGGTGTTATTAGTCCAATTCTTCTCTTCTCTTCTCTTCAATACACAAGGCTTTTGTCCACTCCAAACCTTTATTGGGGTGGATTACTCCCCTTGTTCTTTTGCTATAGTTTTTTATTGGTACTTTTTATCTTTTCCATCACGTAATCTTTTTATTTTTTCTTTTACTTCATTTTTGTTATTATTTTTCTTCTACCTCTTCTTCTTTTGTCATTTCTGTATTATTCTCTGTTATGTTTCCACCATCTTCGTATAATTTATTTTCATAGTAATCTTTCTATTTTTCCCAATTATCTTGTTTTATACCATTTTTATCTTTTATTCCTTTTGGTTTTGGGGTATTGTTTGATGATTTATATTTTTTTTCTAATTTCTTTTTTAGTCATTCGTTCTTTTTTCTTATATTTGCTTTGTTCTTTTGTGTCTTATAATCTCTTTTGTTTTGTTCTTGTCCTTTATTGATTCGTTCCTTTCTTGCCAAGTTCTTTTTTATTTTCCGTCTTCTTCACACTATTCGTCATACCAGTCTTTGTTTGTTTTCCTTGTTAATACTTGTTCTGTTGTTTTCACTTTATTATTTTGTAGTTTTTGTTTTTTTTATTGTCGCCTCATTTTTTAAATCCACCTCTTACCTGTTGTTAATTTATCACTTTGATATATCGGAATCTCGATTTCACTTTTCCATTTCCACTTCATTGTGGATAGAATAGATTGAAAGTCCTTCTGCGGGTGCATTTTTCCAACGACAAAGGGTAAGGGACACGTATAGAGAGACGCGAATATTATACACGTTTCGGATTGGATTTCTGAGCTGTCAAGCAAAATCTCCGGGTCCATTAGGAAATTGAGAACGAAGCGACTGACCGTTGTTTGTCAAAAAGGCTCTAAAGAATGGTTGCTGTCAGTAAAAACGACAGACACATGTTTTATATGTCATGCGTGTTAAAACAAGATTTTTTTAATTATCGCGCTCGTTTTTTAACGATTTTAGTTTGGATTCTTTAATTAAATGGTGCTAAAAAACTTCTTTCCCGGCTAATACAAAATGGCGCAATAAAATGTAGAAAAAGTTGTGTAGATCCGCTTCAGTCACTTCGACGGGAAGCGTCGTACATTTTACGAGAACTGTCATTCATATGTCAAATCTGTCATTGACATCTTAGAGTTTCCCGAAAGTTGTTCGGGCACGGAGAACTTCAAGGCAATTGGTCGCATGTATCATGCCACCCGTCACACGCCATATGTCATGTCATATGTCATATGTCATATGTCATATGTCATATGTCATATGTCATATGTCATATGTCATATGTCATATGTCATATGTCATATGTCATATGTCATATGTCATATGTCATATGTCATATGTCATATGTCATATGTCATATGTCATATGTCATATGTCATATGTCATATGTCATATGTCATATGTCATATGTCATATGTCATATGTCATATGTCATATGTCATATGTCATATGTCATATGTCATATGTCATATGTCATATGTCATATGTCATATGTCATATGTCATATGTCATATGTCATATGTCATATGTCATTTGCCACATGTCATATGTCGCATGTCATATGTCACATGTCATATGTCACATGTCATATCTTCCAAAAGTGTATTCCAAAACTTGTAGCAACCCTAGTACTGTCCTGAATATGGTGAACTATGGTGAATTATTGAGGCTCCTAGTGCTAATTTAATTGAAATACTGGTAAAGCACAAGCAAACGATCGTCTTAGAACTTCTAGAATTGAAGATAGTATCCAGATTGTTATGTAGTCTGTGCAAGAAGATCCATCCGATTGGCTTCTTGCAAGAACTCTTAAACTGCGTCCATACAAGCTGCAATTAGCAGAAAATTTGAAATAAAGGTTCTCATTTGCTCCTGATTGGGTCTTTTTTCATATCAATGGGTTTTTAATCCTTCGAATTTGACGTTTCTGAAACAAGGAGATACCCAAACTCAAACACCATAACTCACTACATAGTTCTATGGGCAGTAATCTCGAGTAGGGTACTAATTGGTCGTTTTTCTTTGTGGCGAAACGTCACTTCAACAACGGCGAATTCTAGGATTTGGTTTCGATGAGACGGAACTACCAATCGCGAGTTAAAAGGTGGTTTAGTAGTATGGATGTTCCCAGGGAGACTGATTTGGAAAAAAGATGATATTACACTAACGGAAAGCCTACAGTAATAATTCGAGGGGGTTGAAGTAGTGGCGTCATTAATTCACCCTGTTCCATCTACCCCAACGACTTTTCCATGCGTCCAGGATGTCATTCACTCGAATCTTCGACAGCTTTTTTGGATATTCGCGTTATTTTTATAACGTTTTTTTATTTCTGTGATAAATCCGGTGAATAGGGTGGCTGTAGTGGTAATAAAATCTTTCTGAGAGCATTGCATTGTCGTAAAGCATAACGAAATACACAGTGCTTAGAAAAAAAAATGAATCCGTCCATAGTTTAGGTAGAAAATTAGAAAATAATTGAGTTTTTAGTGAAAGAAAAAATGTAATGTCATCTTATACACATTTTTCACAATTGTGACGAAACTACTTTCAACATTCTGATGAAATTTTATGAAAATATGTTTTGGAAGCTGATATATCCGATGAATTTGTTTTTATATCTGATTTTCATAGAGGGCGCTAGTTACACGATCCGTACCAAACTTCGCATACAACTTTTTTAAGGTTATCTTCATACAGATTTTCGTAATTTCCTCAGTTATTAGAAAAACAATTGAAAACGAATTTTTTTCTTAATTCAATTTGATCATTTTCGTTTTATCACCGAAAGACAGTTGGCGACAAGTGAGATTTCGACTATAAAGAGAAAGCCCTTTATACAATCTATCATCATACATCACAGAAAATTTCTTTTATCCGCTATTAAGTTACCAATCAGGTTCGACTTTGTACAGAGGCGTTTTAAACGAGAAAAAAAACTTTTTCACTTTCCACCCCTTAAAATATTGAGTTATAAAAGAAAATTGAATACGTGAACAAGTATTTATACAGGGAGGATCGATTTTAATAACCTTTTGTGAGTAATATAATGGAAACGTCAAGAAAACGTCTATAGGTGCTCCAAGGGTAAACACACCCTTAATTTAATAACGATTAGCGTTACAATAGAAAGAGAATGTTTAATCTAACGAAAATGGAAATAGCGATTAAATTACAATTTAAAATAATCCTTCAGGCAACAAATCAATAACGAAAATTTTTTCTATATACTGTGTATGTTCCACAATTGAAAAACTAAATTTTTTATAAAAATCTCAAAAATTTTTAACTATGTAAGAAAACGATTCTTATTGGTTTTCTGTTATGACGATATAGGTTTAATAAAAACATTTAGAAGTTGTCTGATCACGAGATTATCGTTACCGTTAACGTAGCACGTGTGCTGATATAATACAGTTTTCATTTATTAGTTATTGAATAAACCTTTTATAGGTCAAGTTCTCACGTTATTACATAATCACGTTAAAAATTAAAAGCGTAATAAATGAAATCACTATAAAAAATTAAATTTGAATCTTGAAGAGTTAAATTAAGCCATTGGGAAACGTCAAAATTTCGTTTTGTGTAGTAATATCACGAAAAAGTCTTATGTATATAGAAACGATAAACGAAACGTAACGATGTATAGAAAAAAACAACTTGACAAGGTATTTATGATTTTTGTTCCACCGTTACATAATTCCAGTACAAAAGTTTCATCGAAACCAAATGGAAAATGAACGACACGATAATTTAATGGGGAGGCTCACAAAAGCCATTCGTTTTTTCGATTTCGGAGGGTTGTATATGTATTTTTTGTCGTAATTTACGAGTCTACTGGTTTAGTATGTTTATCACATTTTTGTGGAACTTAACAATCGTTATGAATATTTAATTTTTTTCTTGATTTTATTGGTAAATATTAATTCTATTGAAAATAACCTTTTATATCATAGCATAGTAAATAACTCGAAAATATTTTAAATCGTTTTGGACGTATTTTTTTAACTGTCTACATCCATCTGTATCACTGAGCGTTGTTTCTGGATCTATTAAATGATTTTTTAGTACTTTTGAAACTTCTAGACTAATCTAGAATATTATAGATGACTCTAAAACATTTTACAACAATTTAAATCATTCCAGGAGTGTTAAGAATGTTTCTATATTCCTCTATATCATTCAGCATTATTTCCGGATGTGTTAGATGATTTTTTAGTACTTTTAAGACTCCTAGATTAATCAAGAACATTATAGATGACTCTAAAACGATTTACAACATTTTAAATCATTCCAACAGTGTTTAGAATCTTTCTATATTCCTCTATATCATTGAGCATTATTTCTGGATCTATTAAATGATTTTTTAGTACTTTTGAAACTTCTAGACTAATCTAGAACATTATAGATGACTCTAAAACATTTTACAACACTTTAAATCATTCCAGGAGTGTTTAGAATCTTTCTACAGTCCTCTACATCATTGAGCATTATTTCTGGATCTATTAAATGATTTTTTAGTACTTTTGAAACTTCTAGATCAATCAAGAACATTATAGATGACTCTAAAACGATTTACAACATTTTAAATCATTCCAACAGTGTTTAGAATCTTTCTATATTCCTCTATATCATTGAGCATTATTTCTGGATCTATTAAATGATTTTTTAGTACTTTTGAAACTTCTAGACTAATCTAGAACATTATAGATGACTCTAAAACATTTTACAACACTTTAAATCATTCCAGGAGTGTTTAGAATCTTTCTACAGTCCTCTACATCATTGAGCATTATTTCTGGATCTATTAAATGATTTTTTAGTACTTTTGAAACTTCTAGATCAATCAAGAACATTATAGATGACTCTAAAACGATTTACAACATTTTAAATCATTCCAACAGTGTTTAGAATCTTTCTATATTCCTCTATATCATTGAGCATTATTTCTGGATCTATTAAATGATTTTTTAGTACTTTTGAAACTTCTAGACTAATCTAGAACATTATAGATGACTCTAAAACATTTTACAACACTTTAAATCATTCCAGGAGTGTTAAGAATCTTTCTATATTCCTCTATATCATTCAGCATTATTTCCGGATGTGTTAGATGATTTTTTAGTACTTTTAAGACTCCTAGATTAATCAAGAACATTATAGATGACTCTAAAACGATTTACAACATTTTAAATCATTCCAACAGTGTTTAGAATCTTTCTATATTCGTCTATATCATTGAGCATTATTTCTGGATCTATTAAATGATTTTTTAGTACTTTTGAAACTTCTAGACTAATCTAGAACATTATAGATGACTCTAAAACATTTTACAACACTTTAAATCATTCCAGGAGTGTTTAGAATCTTTCTACAGTCCTCTATATCATTGAGCATTATTTCTGGATCTATTAACTGATTTTTTAGTACTTTTGAAACTTCTAGATTAATCAAGAACATTATAGATGACTCTAAAACGATTTACAACATTTTAAATCATTCCAGGAGTGTTTAGAATCTTTCTACAGTCCTCTATATCATTGAGCATTATTTCTGGATATATTAAATGATTTTTTAGTACTTTTGAAACTTCTAGATTAATCAAGAACATTATAGATGACTCTAAAACGATTTACAACATTTTAAATCGTTCCAACAGTGTTTAGAATCTTTCTATATTCCTCTATATCATTGAGCATTATTTCTGGATCTATTAAATGATTTTTTAGTACTTTTGAAACTTCTAGACTAATCTAGAACATTATAGATGACTATAAAACATTTTACAACACTTTAAATCATTCCAGGAGTGTTTAGAATCTTTCTACAGTCCTCTATATCATTGAGCATTATTTCTGGATCTATTAAATGATTTTTTAGTACTTTTGAAACTTCTAGACTAATCTAGAACATTATAGATGACTCTAAAACATTTTACAACACTTTAAATCATTCCAGGAGTGTTTAGAATCTTTCTACAGTCCTCTATATCATTGAGCATTATTTCTGGATCTATTAAATGATTTTTTAGTACTTTTGAAACTTCTAGATTAATCTAGAACATTATAGATGACTCTAAAACGTTTTACAACATTTTAAATCATTCCAACAGTGTTAAGAATCTTTCTACATTCCTCTATAACATTGAGCATTATTTCCGGATGTATTAGATGATTTTTTAGTACTTTTTAGACTTCTAGATTAATCAAGAACATTATAGATGACTCTGAAACGTTTTACAACACTTTAAATCATTCCAGGAGTGTTTAGAATCTTTCTACATATCTCTGTATCATTGAGAATTATTTTCGGATGTTTTAGATGATTTTTTAGTACTTTTGAGACTAATCTAGAACATTATAGATGATTCTAAAACATTCTACAAGACTTCAAATCCTTCTAGAAATATTTAAGAATGACTAGAATTCTTATTGCCTGCTTTTTTTTATAATTATCATTGATGGTAAATTATAGATTACTCTATCATGTTTAGAGGTCGTAATATCAATTACAAACTCTAAAGAACAATTTCAATTCCACTTTTATAGCTCTCGAATACTCTTCGAAAGAACTTTTTCTTTTATAAAGGTGTGTATCTCGAGACGTAATTAAGAGGAGTATCGATTTCTGTCTGTTTCGCAGTATCTTATACAGGACAGTTTGTTTTTTATTTCTTTTCGACGGTTCTTTACAACCCGGAGGTGTTGTAGGTTGAAAGTTGAGGAGTTTTCTCGTAGTTTTCGTGTGCCATATAAAATTGTTATGTGGGTTGTTCAAAAGTTTCTGATTTAATTGAGTAAATAAACGATGTCGACCAAAGTAAAACAGATGAGACGTCGAGATGTGGTACAACAAAGATTTTTCTCTTTCAAATAATTAATCCATGGTGGTATTTCCATCGACAGAATATCTTCTAATCATCATGCAGGGCAATCAAACAATCAAATGTTGAATATCTTCATCAAGGCATTCGCACCAATATTTTCCTTCTGTTTCGAACTCGTCTCCGCCCCGGAGCCGTTCCTGTCTCGATTTAATGAAATTTTTAAAATTCGGCATAGGCGCGTCGCTTTTGATGTTTATTTTTATTATAGCAGGTGGTTTATTTATATTGTTTCTTTTGAAATAGTTTTTTTTATTTTCTAGAACTTTTTAGAATTTCTTTGGGATATATAAGGCGTTTATGTAGAGCAGTTTAGTTTAGTTTATAATAAATGATTAGCAAATATTTTGAACCTGATTAAGATTTTTTGAGAAAAATATAATTTCGAGTTCAGTTTTGCGGTTGCAGGGATGTCGTTTTTTTTCTCAAGTACGAAGTTACTAAAATAATTTCTTTATCGTTGTTATTGAACAAAACCGCTGAATTTCGCGAAACTTTCGATCTAATTAGAGTGTTCATGTATAGTTATGTGTTTATTCCTTCTTAGATTCATTCAGAACAAGTTAGAACTTGAAACTTAGAAGTTTTATTGTGCTGGCAAGAGCTCGTCTACTTCAGTAAATTCATTTGATATTTAATAATGTTGAGAAACAGGAAAATCATGTATTCTCATTTGAGAAACTTCGCTAACTCGAGGTAACTTAATTACCAATGATGTGCAATGATATTAACTGTTAAAAATATATACAGGGTGTACCAATTCAAATAAAACAAAATTTCTATCTTTTATTAAGTAAAAATCTTATGATGCGACTGTTATCTTCAATATGTAGGGTTTTTAACGAGTCCGAACCTTTTTCTATTATTCTATGCAGCTCGTGGTTATAAGAGATCATTAAAAAATCGAAAACTTGTATTAGTTCGTGGCTAAAAAGAAAATGTTCTTTCATCACTACAATGCACCAGCTCACACATCCGGTATTGCAAAGGCCAAAGTTAATGAATCAAAGTCTGAATTCGCCAGATTTAGTCTTCTCGGATTATTTTCTGTTCCCAGTTTAAAAAAAAAGGGTATCGAACATTTCTCCACAATTTTTGTGTTTTTTTTATTGGGCCAGGCACTTCTTGAACCTTCCTCGTATTATAATTACGAGTAGGAAGATAAAAATAGTTGAAGACAGATTTGACTTCTTCCTCACATTGAAGCTCAAAAATCCGCTTTCGGGGAAGCGCATTTAGCACATTGGATCTATAAAAAGTAAATGTTTTAATTTGATTATGCACAGAGTTGGCTTAAGTTTCGATTTTCTTGTATAAAAACTTCCTCCAAGTTTATTATAAAAATTAACCAAAAAAAAACATCAACTTTGTATTAAACTTCATAACTTAATATTAGTTCAAAATTAATTTTAGAGCTAAGCACGAAATATCGAATATTAATTATTTTAGACGAACTTTGAAATAGCAGAGATTCAAGTGATTCGATTAGTGTAAAATGGCACGAAAATATTAGTAAATTTCAAAATTAATCCTCAGGGTTCAAAAGTATTCCTTATTTAGCGAAAATTTCTTCCCAGCACGTCGTTTTTCTAAGTTTCCGAAAGAAATCGGAGGGAATCAGATCAGGTGAATATAGTGGATGAGGTCATGAAGCATTTAGTGGGACGAAGTATCATCGCGAGCTCTTTTTGAGGTGTGACTCAATTTTGGGAAATTTAAAAAGTCGTAGAAGGCTGAATCGTGATTATTAGGGTAAATTTTTGTCAAAAAATCTCATATTTAACAATAAGGAATTGACCGGTGCATTTTAGTGAATAAAAGAGCTTGAAAAGAGTTTTCTGACAAAATTGCTACCGCAGTTTCAACCTTACTCTTTGTGCGCAATTCTAAGACTGCTACTGTCGACTTACTTCCTTATTTAGCTAAAATCCCTTCCCACCACGTCATTTTTCTAAGTTTCGGAAAGAAATCGAAGGGAATCAGATCAGGTGAATATAGTTGATGAGGTAATGAAGTACTTGTGCAACGAAGCATCATTATGAGTTCTTTTTGAGGTGTGATTCAATTTTGGGAAAATTAGAAAGTCGTAGAAGGCTGAATCGTGATTATTAGGGTGGATTTTTGTCAAAAAATCTCATACTAACAATAAGCGTTTGCCTTAAACTGTTCCAGGACGTTTAAAAGACGTAGGAACGGATGGATATTTATTTCCCACCCGGTACAAAGTGTAAAAAAATTATGAATTAAAAGATTTCCATTATAAATACAGGGTGTTTCTAAAAGGGCGTTGAAGATAAAAAAATTATACACAGCATATTTAATAGTTTTTTATTGAGCAAACCCCAAATATTTTTCAGTTTTCTTTCTATCCTAGAACCTTTTTTGAACCACTCTTTATATTAATCGATATAACATGAACAGTTTCGTAATAAACTTTCTATTCTATTGAAAGGTGAAACTTTTCTTTCGCATGATAAAATTTTCCCGTTTTTTGCGATCCATTGAACAATGAAAAAATTTACCTCCAACCAAAACATTCGTAGCCTTTCGTTGTTTCCGTTTGATCTCTCTCCTACAACCCACAATACATTTTCCTTTTTTCAATTCTAAATAAAATAAGTTATTTTGAATTAAAATCCATATTAATTATGTTTTATAGATCGTTCCAACCCTTTTTATTTCCCCAATTCTAACATAAACCGGAAAAATCCCGTATATATTTATATTTCCGGCTGTTATTTCCGGAACATTTAACTACTTTAGCTTCTTGACACTCATTAAGCCCGGTCTTAACGAGCACTTCACTAAATGGTTCAATTTACTGATTGTGCCATCCACATCCCAGATCCTTTTATTGGATTTAGTTAGTCAGCGAAGAGTCCTTAGAATAAGATCGAATTTCGATACACAATGTCTCTAATATTAAGGAAAAAAGCTTTTGCATTCACGTGTACGAAAACAACCCCCTTAATGCACCTCAGGCTCATTCAATTGTTGATTTTAGGGTGTATGTGAAGTTTGTAAACCCAGAATGTGAAACTTCATATTTATTTATTAATATTTACATATTGAATCGATTATTGTTGTGAAAACAAAAAAAAATCGATTCAACTTCAACTTGGTTTGAATGATCAGCTATTGAGTTAAAAATTATGAAACGAGAAGGAATCTTAAACAATGAAAAAAGTTTATAGTTAACAATAAAGAAAATACAAACTTAAATTCGTCAAAATAATAAATTATTCGAAATTAACCTATCAATAATCAGAGTTTCCTTCCCTGGTCCTAATAACAGCTTCCAATCACTCGTTTTATCACTGCTCAAATAATTTTGAAGTTACGAAGGCCGTCTTAAAAGTATATTTCATAGCTGGTACAGTATTTATAGTCCAAAGTTTTTTCTCAACTCCATAAATGATTTAAATCCAGTGGTCAACCCATAGATGTAATTTCAACATCCTGTAGTGTATGGACGGGCATTATCTTGCATTAGGATGAATCTGGATAATCCAGGAACTTCTTTGAGGCAAGCAACTCTTCTTTTGACTGTTTTTTTGAGCTTTTCATGCGAAATAACTTTTTATGGTTAAATAAATTTTACATAAATTCCATACTTGAAATGTATAATTAAAACTAATGTTTGGAAATAAACCGGAAACAGAACATAGTTCGTTGGAATTCTTTATAAACAGGTCAAGCGGATATAAAACGTTTCGACAGAAAAAAACGCACCCCTTTTGTTGGTTAGTCGTAAATATATCATTCTACCCTCAAGTAATTTATTTATATTTAACGATTCAACGAATTTGTTCCATTAAAATTTCACTTTTCCTCACGGATATTAATCAACGTTGGAAATCACTTAATATACTTATAGAAATAACATTTTTCGATCAACACCAAACGTGTAAATATAATTTTTGAAACAAGTATAAAAACAAGTCAAACAGTTCTGCTAAAAAATGCAAGGGGGTAAGATCAGATGATCTAGGTGACCAATCCACCTTCATCCGAACCTTTTAAAACTATAATGTGGTGGTGTAGTATCATGTTTGAACCAAATATTCATCTCCCAAATCATCCTCTAACGATTCCTACCAATACGTGAATTTTCTGGTAGCTCTTGGTCTGTTTTGTCTGAATCCAGTGAGGATCATCTTCTGAGAGCTCCTGAGCAAGCTGAAACTAAATTTTTCACTCAATTTCATTGGTTTTGCTAGTCGAAGGGCTTCTATTTTCCTCAGTTTCTTGGAAGAGCTTGTTCAATTCAAAAACATCACCGTAGGCTTTTTTAATCACCTTGTGAGATTCTTTACCAAGCTTTCCACAAAATTTTATCGCGGATCGCTGCTCCAGTAAACAAGGGCTGAAAATAAAAATACTTGGCGTAGACTGCTGATTTTTTTGTACCTCTTCTACAATCGTACGTGCCCAGACTATTACTACTACTTTCAGAACAGACCCTATTATAAATAACGTGAAGATTTTCAATGCATTGGAAAAAATGCAGCTTCAATATTTTAAGGGTTATTTTCCTGAATAATCTGTCATTTTACTTTAAAAATGGGTGAGTTGTATAGAGTTTTCTTTCTATATTAAGGTAATGAAACTAACCGGGTGAAATTTAGATTTAGATAGATCAAATACAGAATTTTTTTGAAAAATATTGATTGAAATAACTGATTATATTTTATTATTTTTTTTTTCGTGCGTATCATTTTCTCTCGTGTTACATGAAGCATGAATATCTCGAGAGAATCTGTTCAACCCCTATCACAATCGTAACCCAAAGGAAATGACATTAGATTTATGCATTTTCCACTATAAGAATGAAAATGGCAGGAAACATATTTATTGCCCTTTTCCTATTTTCGATGACGTCGTCTAAAAAACGCTTTTCCTAAAAGCGGTTTTTTCTCATCACACAGTGCGTTTTAAAATTCACGCTTTTTTTCCAAATACCATAATTTAAAATAAGGAATCGAAGGTTTCTAGAAGAAAAAAATTAAAATTGAATCCGACACAGAACAGAAGAGATATAGAACTTTGAGATAGGGACCAAAATTAATTACTTAGCAAATTTTAAGGTTAGATAACTCATAATTAACCCCCCTAGAATGGTTCGAATGCCTTCTATTTACCATTACTTGAAAGCCCTTAACTGTCTCATACAATGTATCAAATTTGATATTTTTAAGTTACAGGGTTGCAAAGATATTAATTTTTTGGCATAGACGTAAATTACCCCAATTGTCATTTCAACGTATTTGTTAAATCAGCATTTAGCTTTACCAATAAAAAATAGTCGAACACGATCAGATCAGGGTCATATTGTGGATGTTCAATCTCTGTAAAGTCACATTCGTATACATTAGCCTCGAAAAAGTTGATTTTGCCTCTCCTTCTGCCACAAATTTTGAAACCACTGCTTTAGTAAGTGAAATAAGAGAAAGGAGTTTCGTCTAGTTTTTATGAAACTTGACATAATGATGATGATCGAAACACCAAAACCTTCTAAACCCCCACAAATTCACCCTTGAAGTGTCCGTTCAACTAATTTTTTTGGGCACAATAATAATTCGAGGAAAGCTGGTGTTTTCGTTTCAAACGAAACAATTTTTAATTGTTAAAAACTCACTTTGAATGGCGTCAATTCTGTTTTTGATTTGTCTTGGTGTTAATTTTAATTTGGTCAAAAATTTTGACAGCGCAAAACTCAATTTGAGACATTTGATTGAGTGAGGCAGTAAATTCGGCCCTTTTTTCTTCTTCTTTAATATTAACGATAATTTTTAACTAGCACAAATTTGAAGCAAAGCGAAAAAAGCAGATAACTACTTTTTTTTCAAAAAAAAAAACGAGATTTTGGAATATGTTCCAGTATTAGTGATTGTTTTTGAAAAGATTTTCCTTTTGAAAAAGGATTAACTGATTTAATTCCGTGCTTGTTTTTGTATGTAAGATAAATCAATATCTATTTAGTTTTTGAAAATATTCAGATTATTCTTGTTGAAAATCCAAATTTAATGAAACTTTCATTGGAAACTATATTTTCCATTGTTGATTCTGGAGATTTCTCTGATAATACTCGACTAAAGGAATTTATTAAGGAACTTTGATCCTTACAGTTTAAAAATTCTTTTCATCTTCTTTCAGTCTTCGAGATCGATATACATCTAACAATGATGTTAGTTTCGCCCAAATACCTCCTTATTTTCAACTATTTTCAAGTTTTGTTCCATCACGACAATGCACCAGTTGAATAACTATCTAATGCACCTTATTAGCCGAATTTATCCCCCTCGGATTATTTTCTGTTCCCAGAATTGGAAAAAAAGTAAAACTGATTATTTTTAATATATTTTAATAAAAAAAGAATATCAACTTGACATGTTCGAAATAATTGCATCAATAATGGCGGATATGTTTACGTGGCTGTAGCACAACGCCGACTGACTCCAGAATGTCAACAATGGCGGAATGTGTAGTCGCAGACTAATATTTTGATTTTTTAAGAAGATCAGCTTCAGTACTCAAAGTTAGATCATTGATCAAAGGTGATTTATTGATCTGAGTTGCTACCTATAGACCCGTGATCATATTTATTGATCAATTTAGCGTTTGCGGCGTTTCGAGGCGACCTTGAACTTGTTTAATTGCCAAATTTCCTGGTGGTTACATTATGAAGATAGTTCCTTGGTTTTTCCAATTTAAAACTTACAAGTCTGAATTTGCGAGAAAAAAACAATTCGTAAACGAACTTTGCCTAAAAATATAAATCGCAGTACCAACAATCATAAACCCCGAAGAAATAATTTAGTTTAGTTTTGAAATTTAATAAATGGCGAAAACTTTTGCCTGGTAATGTAATTTCTGGGAAACCCCGTATATTCCGAATTAACGGTCATCATAATATTTCGCATCGAATATATTACTAATTTCAACATCATAATCGAACCGTGACATAATTATTTTATCGTAACCTTTGAAGAGTTTATCTCAAAAACAAAATTAGGTTTTGAAAATAATTCAGTTTACAAAACGTATCCAAACAATCATGATCTACTTTAAAATAATTAAATTATCGTTAATTTTGTGTGTCATAAACGAAGTTAATAGTTTTTGTGAAAATAAAGATGCCTTAAACGATATAACAGCTAGATTATACAAATCGAAAAAATCGGAAGGATTCAGATATATAGGAAGTTTCTACGAAATGGACAAATTCGAAATAATACACGTGGAAAAATCGAACGTAACCGATTTATGCGAAGGTATGATCAAAAATTTCCCAAAACTCGAGATATTAAGTTTAATAAACGCTAATATATCGAAAATTCAAGCGAACGTTTTCCAAAAAGTTTCAAATTTGACCGAATTATCACTGGCGGTTAATAAGATATCAGAAATCGTCGATGGGAGTTTCAACAATCTGGAAGCTTTACAATATTTATATCTCTCTGGAAACAGGATAAACTCGATAGGATCCAGAGCGTTTAACGGTTTACCGAATCTGAAGAAATTATATTTAGATAGAAATAAATTGAAACAACTAGATCAAAATTTGTTAATCGAGAATGTTCTATTGAAATTAGTTGATTTGAGATATAATGAATTTGAATTAATAGCGACAACTACGTTTTCTCGATTACAACTTTCGCATTCGGAACCGATTACGATTTATTTGGGACATAATGAAATAATAGACGTCGATCCTACTACATTCGCTTTCAAAAATCCGATAAATTTGCATCTGGAATCGAATAAATTGAACACAATCAGCGATCTATTTCACGGTATCAACGAATACAGCGTTTTGTATTTAAATTCGAATAAATTTATATGTTTGCCTGACGATGTTATCGAGAACGTTAAGATGTCTACGAAAATTGTTTATCTACTGAATAATCCAATTTCTTGCCAATGTTTGCGAATCCTCGACGGTTCTTATATTCAAGAAGACGGTGGAAGTGTTAAATTAATTTATGATCATAACTGTACATACGAACGTATCGTTATTTGAAGTTGATTTGTAGTTGTTAAACTAAATTTTTGAATTTCAATGTATTGTAGTTAATTTTATGAATTACAGTTCATGTTTTCTTACGTAAGCTATTTATCAACACTGTTGAACGTAAACTTGAACATAATCACTTGCTTCACCTTTTTTATACAAAATTTTCCCGCGTAAATTAATTCCTGATACAGTTCAATCCTTTCTATACAAAAGGGTTGGAAGGATTATTTAACAGAGTGTGTTTTAAATTTGTTTATAAATACATTAAAACAATTGTTGGAAAAACCAAATTAGGTGACTGTTACGGATAGTATATTGGATAGACTAAGAAATCCGTTATTGTCTGGGTTAAAGAGCACAAAGAAAGGATTCCAATAGAAGTCCAAGTCAATTTTCATACTGAAGAAAATATTACATTCGGTAAATATGACACTAAATAACATCGAAAATGAAGTAGCTGTCGAAGGAAGCCTCAGACGAAGACGGTTTGGGGAAAAGATCCTTGTTAAGGGGAGAAGGAACGGAAAAATTGATAGAAGCATGCAGAGAAGATTTAAAAGGAATAAGAATAAAGAGCTGGCATGAGGCAGCCATTAAGAAAAATAGTTTAAGGAAAGCTGTAGAACGACTCCAAGCCTTCAGGCCTGTTGAGTTGTTTTTATATAGAAATAGAGCACATAGCTCATAATCATGATATAAATATGAATAATTGTTTAAAATTAAAATTTGTTTAAAAATGTATCGAATAATCAATTGTTGGATGCATTTGAAAGCATAGAAATTGCTAGATGTAAAGGAGAATGTAATAGGGACAAAGGGTCAATTCCTCACAGCCCACTTTATAGTTTAGTAGCCAAGGAATAAATGTGGAAATTCCCGCTGGAATTAATTTTAGGTTAATTGGTGAGAAAATTTAATATAAAACAGGTGAAGCAAGTGACTATGTTTAGTTTACTTTCATTCTCTGAAGACGATAACTTGGTTATCGAAACGCGCGTCAAACAGTGTAATTGTGAGTATTGGTGTAGTTTATACAGGATGTGTCGTTTGACAGTGGTCAATACCAACTTTTTCATTTTAAATGCAACCCATTGTCTATTATAACTTATATAATCATGAATATACATTTCTTTAATTTCTTATTTCTTTTGATTTGTTGAAAATCATCCGATTTCGATGAATTTTTTTTAATCTTCGTTTTTAAGGCGGATTTATGAAAAAAAATTTTGGAAAATATCTCACTTGGAGATTTTATATGGTTTTAGGACTTTAAATGTGGTCATAAATGCACTTATTGAGATATAATCGTTCATAACTTTATACAAAACATCAAACGCAATTCATATCTTTTTTTGTTAATCTAAACAAAAAAAAACGAACATTTTGGAAAAAAAAATTGATAATTTGTTTGTTTTTAATTTTTTATCTCACTTAAAGATTTCATATGGTTTTCTGACTTTAAATGTTTTCATAAAGGTTCTAGAAAATTTTATGTACATACTCAAATTATACTTATTTCTTTGGTCTAGACAAAAAATTATTTACAACTTATGATTCTTGAATGTTAAGTAACTTAAAATAATATTTATGTCTTGTGTGTGCATGTTCATGAACATTTAAAGCCCTGAAACCAATATAAGTTTTCATTTTTTTTCAAAACCTTAAAATCGAGACGATTTATAAACATATTATACGAGGATCGTGCCAGAAGTACCTGGTCCAACAAAGAAAACATAAAAATTTTCAACGTAATCTAATAAGTTCGGTACCCTTTTTATAATAAAAATCGTCTCATCACCTCTTCATTGCTGAAAAATCTTTCACCAACTAGCCATATTTTACAATCTGGGAACAGAAAATAATCCGAGGGGGCTAAATCTGGCGAATAGGGGGTATGAGGTAGCAATTCAAACTTTAATTCTTAGCCAAATGCTGCCGTTTTTGCTTAATTTCTTCGCTGAATAAGTTCGCATAATACTCGACTAAAATAGTCCAAAAATTTCGAGTTTTTCCGAACATTACGAGATACGCTCCATCGGCAAAGCTCAAACTACTCATATTAGAGCGATTAGAGTTTCCAGAACTTCACCAATTATTTCCAGGAAAACGTCTAATTTGCTTAGACATACGGTATATTTTAATGTACGTGAATGTATTTAATTAATAATTACGTATAAATTGGGAGAATATTATACACTGGTCGACGAAATTTTTACTTAATATCATTTGTGGTAAACGAATATGAATCCACGTCTACTATATCACAATAAACACGTGAGACCATTACAACAGTAGACAAATGTTGTTTTCTGAATATGACATCGGTTGTAAAATAACTTTTACTGTTCGCCTCTACTTCAACCCATTATTTAGTGGATTATATTGTTTTTGCCAACGTCTACATAATTCCTGAAAATTACATCGTTTTATTACGAAACGCCCGGTTTTTGTTTGCGTTTTGTTCCGTCCTTCTGGTTATTTCTATCGTTAGAATTATGTTGTTAATTATATACAATGTGTTATTATTATTCCGGAAATTTTGCTATAAATATATTGCTGTTCATATAAGGGATGAATTCAAACATAACGAGAGAACCCTCAGCAATAATTATGTGGATAATTATCAATCTCGATACTTAATATCGTCAAAGCTATCGGGACAGTAAAAAAATCAACCATCATCTTGAATGTCTACGCTAAATCCTCCACAGACTCAATCAATTGAGTGTTTATAGTCCAAAACGAACAACTAACCTCAAAATGTCCTGGAAAAGATTATAACTTAAAAATCTAAGTATAAATACCGTGTAGTCAAAAAAATGATAGACAGGACGTCTAGTAGGACTGCTAATAGATTTTTATAACTTTTTTAATACTTAGATTGAGAAGTTTGTGTTTACTATAAATTTGATCTATCTAAGGGTTGATTAGAATTATAGAAAAAATACGCCGTTTTCATCATTACGAATCACTTCATCAAGACAAAGAAAGCTAAACAAAGGAGACGTTATTGGAATGCTGAAGCTCTGAAGAAAATCACACGAGACCAGCATCACGTGGTCGACTAAATGAGGTTAAAAGTCAAGACATGTTGAAGAAAATCCACGAAACGGTAGTGGATGATCCTCGACTGAAATTGCGCAATCTAGCAGACATAATAGACATTCCAAAAAGTGCAGGGCATCGCATATTAACTGAAATTTTGGATAGGAAAAGCTGCGCGTAAGATGGGTGTTCAAAATAGAACATAAACAGCGTCGTGAAGATGTTTCCATCGAGCGTTTCACAGAAATAAAACCATGGATCAAAATAGTTAATTGGAAAGGTAGAACCGGCTCCAAAGAAGATAAAAAACGTTGCATCTGTTTGCAAAGGTTTTGTGGGATGGAATCAAGCAGAAACGGCCGCTTTTGGCTAAGAAATAAGTTTGTATCATCAAGACAATGCACCAGCTCACACAGTGGCCAAAATTGATGAATTAAAGTTTGACTAACTACCCTATTTGCTAGATTTAGCCCCCTTGGATTACTGTCTGTTTTTCTAAACTTAAAAAAATAGCTCGGTGATTGAAGATTATCCTACAACGAAGAAGTGTTTGTTGGAACCGTCTTCGCAATCATGCTTTTTAAAATTATCCAATGCTTTTATAGTTTTCATTGAAAATTAAGTAAATTTTGAGAAAAAATGCTTTCAATCGGACATATTTTCCAAAAATTATGGCGTATTTTCTCTTCCTGGTAAATATAAATGAAATTGAAAGAAACTTTTATCTTTTAATCATAAAATGAGTACAAAACAAATAAAAAACAGACTAATACACTCAAATCATCCATACCGTCGATTTTTATTACCTCCCACATTAATTTTTATTCTTCGATGATCCTTTTTCTTTTGTAATGATTTTTTTATATTATATAAAGCAGTTTTTGACTGCCCATCAAGTCCAGCGAGCTTTTCTACAACGATCCTTTTGTATATGAAAATACCGAAGGACTTGTCCCTGCACATTCGAATCTCTGTTCGTGATTGAAGGTCCTCGAAAAGATTTATAGGGCCGTTCACTCTTCTCGATGGTGTAAAACAAAAGAGACGACGTACTCGATTTTATGGATAAGCTAGAATCAACGTTGTCACTCAACTACGTCTTTTATCTGAAAAATATCCACGCACAAGGTGATATGTTTTTTCAAACCACGTAGACAAAAATCTTTTATTAATTCTATCAAAAACTCATATTTGAATCGTCCTCGTATATAGTTATTTTCATTGATACACCGGGTATCTAAAAATAAAGTTTAACCTACCGGAATGTTTTGAAATTGATTTAACCTAAAAAAAAAGACTAATACGGATCGATGCTAAAATACGAGAAGCTATTAACATAATTTTGGATTCCCTTTGATTTTATATTCCGTTACATTTAGGAAGAAATGTTTATGTTCCTAATAGGCGCCATTACGTTAATGTCGGATGGTTTTTACTTTGAACATACATTTCGTAGAATCCATTACAACTTATTTTCAAAAATATACGTGATTCTAAATTAGATTCGTCATTGATTCACACTTATATTTGATACCATTTCTGGACGAATTGTAAACTGTCTAACGAATCTAATAATCCTGATAGACAAAGAAATTTTCTCAGTGTAACATAGTATTCTGCTTGAACTGGAACCAGACGTGATTGTATGCTAGATAGACGGTTCTTAAGAGCTTCCAAAAGAAGCTCTGTATTGGTAAGTCTTGCAACGAACAGTTTCCCTTTGTTTTGGAATAACCTTTAGTTTTGTTCTTGGCCTTACCACTTAGAATTTGAACAAAAAGATCTGAAGAAAGCCTTAACATTCGAAATATAGTACATCGTATTCTATGATATTAACTCAACGTACAACTAGTTTTTTGATACCTTGGTAACAGCATTCTTTGGGTTTGGATACAGTATATTCCCAACATCACCTTTAAATGATGAATAAATAGTAATCTGATGATACAAAGTCTGGATTTAACGTTGGATGTGGTAGGAATTCAATACTACCAAATTCTTTCGCAGAATGCTTTCGTAGGCTACGGATTACTACCCAATCAACTGTATTTTCCACATTTAGTTCCTTGTGAATTTTGTGGTGACCAAAGTTTAAAAAAAGACATTTATCAGGCAGAAATTTAAGTTTACTATAAGGGTTCATTTTGTAAGTTTCGAGAGAAATGGTTGAAAAATTGGGACATTCTTTGACTAGAAGGAGACTTTGTTGAAAAATAAATCGCAATTTCCGCATTATATAAAAAGTTCGATATAGTTCTGTGCTAATATTTGACTAAATAAAAATAAATTTCACTGGAAATATACAGGGTTTATACAATGTTTTATTCCCAAGAGTTTTGAATGGTATAAATACTTCAAGCTTACGTTATTGTGATTTTAGTGTAAATGCAGGACGCTGTACATTTTTTTCGATTACAAACATCAAGAATACAAAGTAGTTTCCAGATGTACCTATTCTCCTATTTATATGCATATTTCAAGGCTCTAAACTATTTCGGTATGCAGTAACTGTTATTTTGATTTGAACTCCACATATTATACAGAGAAATGCACTTTACGTAAATAAATACAGTGAGAAAATGCAGTTTTATATCTTGATTTAGAAAGAAAATCATACAATGTCGAATCGTATTTTGATAAATATCGGAACAAAACCGATTAGCATTTTTCGTTGTTGTTGACTGATTTATAATTAGGATTTCAATTATCCTCATATCCTCATGAGTGCATTTCCATTTCGACGAAACGTGGGAGACGCAGACAGGTATAATTGCGAATATTTGTCATTTGATATTCGCACATATCAAACCGGCTATACACGCTTTACCACATATCATAATAAAGAGACCTTTCATCGTCAACGTGACATGTTGTCTGAATGAATATCTTCCATGGTGAATATTCATGAAATCTTGTAAATCGATCAAATTTACATACATCGAAAATATAATTATTTTCGACACAACTTTTTTTGATAATTTACTACTACTAAAGTTGGTCGATAATTATGAGAGGAAACGGAACAAACAAACAGAGCCCCTGGGGTTGCTTTGGTATACATTTATGACGGAAGATGGGATGAGTCCAAAACTTCATTTCCAATCAACATACTAGATGAATGCTTGTCGTCCTCGAGGTATTCAATTATTTATTAATTTCCTCTTTCCAACCGTAGCTTTTCGTATTAAATAATTTTAATTACAAAACGATGCTTTTATTTAAAAAAAATATTCTATTTTTTTATATTATGTTCGAAAACGAAAAAGACTTTTCCATAAAAGCACCTACTAACTATATACATATATATTTTCGTATTTCATTCATCAAGGATTTAAAGTCCAGGGGCGTTTCGTCCTTACTTGTAATTCCCTTTTATGTTATTTTTCTTCGTAACTATATCTCGTTAACGATGTACAAGCAATGTAGGAATTGATAATTGCGGTAACTTATGCGTCATTTTCCTTTTCCATAATACGGGGGACTAACAATCGTAGATGTAGCGGAATTCGTTTACGAGTTGGTTCAATATTTTTACTTTACAGAACTTTTATTCTTCTGAGAACAGTTTAAAAACATTGTGTTTGCTTTATGTGGGAAATTCAATTCCAAATAGCAATTCCGATGGAAGAATCGAGAAAAAAAAGGAGAAAAATAAATAGTATCCAGATCAAAGTCCCGGTAGAGAAAAACCAATTACCATATTCTGATAAGAATCTTTATATAATACGATCGGTGTTGGTCGATAGTAGTCGTTTCCCGTTCGGGGCACGTACTTCCTGGGTGAAATAGGAAATGAATGGGAAATCGTCGAGATCGCGATTATTATGATTGCGGGTCACTTTTCCATATAACAATTCTAGTGAATCGAATTTATTTTTAAACAACGTGGATGGATTCTCGTCAAGTATCGTATTTATTTTATTATTATTTTTAGCACATAATAGGTACACATAATCGGTTATAAAAATAAATGATAAATAGCTATAGCTTTTTCCCGGTATATTATTTGTTATAGAAATTGATAGCTTCACTAAACTGTCATCGTCTATCTCCAATATATCTGATTGAAAAACTCCGCGTTCGCAGAGGGTTGATCAATTAATGTCAAAACGGATGATACTGATGAAGAAAAAATTGCTCGACGCTGATACTTCATTCGTAAATGTCGTTAGATAATTTTTCCAACTTTTCCCATTTATATTTTTTCTTTTTTTGATAATTTCGGAAATACTAATTTCAGAAATATTCAATAGGAATTTTTTTCAATATTTCATTGACAACTTCGATAATATACGAGGAAGATTTAAATATAAACCTGAATTCTGATATATTTAGTTACAGAGCTGAAATTTATTATACTTTTTTCACCTCTCCGGAAGCTTCAAGATACATACTTCGTGAAAATCTTGTGACGTAAACAATTCGCGAAGTATTTTGCCTCCGCATTACTTTAGAATCGCAGTCCCCTTTCAATGGACGCAATAAATAATAGTCGCATAGGGGACAAATCGGAACTATAAGAGTGTTGATCTGTAGACACGTTTCACCGTGTTTTCTAGGAGGTTACTATAATAATGCGCGATTTTAACACCTTTCTTACTGCCCTAGTGCCCTTTTCTTCCTCCACTCCATAGACGCGCTGTTACTCTCTGGAATATAGTGGTATACCCAAGTTTCGTTTGTGGTGCTGAATTTTTGAATCACCCTCGTATGATTAAGTGTTACATCATTTTTTGGTTAAAGATTGAAATAATTGGGATCTGATTTAAAGATCTCATCGGTCTCTAATTCCTTTATATTTTATTTTATTTTTGTTCTTTTTTTTTTTTAGATTTAAATTCCAAACGGACGTGGTATATCCATGAAGATTCTTAGAATTTGAGTTTTTTTCATATCCTTAAAGACGCTTTTCATGTGATTCTTAAACTTAACATAAGTGTATTCTTGTTTGTTAAGTGTTGTTGGTAGCGTAGCAGGTAAAGCAGGTAAGTCTTTCTATTGTTAATATTATATGCGAACTTATATAAAATAAATTTAATGGAAATATACTTTCATATTTGTGTAACCACTTTGATCGTACAATTTTTATGTCGTAACATTTTTCGTTGCTTTTAAAAATCTGTTATTTTATTCGATTAAGTTCTATTCGATTATTTGGCGAGAACGTGTCTATTAATTGGTGGGTGCGCCAAATATTGGTGTCCATATTTCGGTAAAATTTTCAAATAGGGGATCATCAAATTATTCGCGCAATGCCAGGAGCGGACTTGAAACTATTTTTGTTATATTTTCACTGATTAATATCATATGGAATTATCAAAAATATAAAGAAATTATGAATGTAATCGATATTTTTAAAATAATCATTTTCAAAATAGATATTTATTATCTTTTTTATCACTTTTCAGAAATTATGAAGGTGGTAGCATCGCATGAGTACGTTTCATTATAAAAAATTAGGAATTAGGAATTTTTGTATGCTTTGAAATTTTTTAAAAATTTATATTTATCTTTGTAATAAACACTTTTTGCTGGACTCGAAATTATATTTTATGATATCAATACTAATAGTAAATTTCATTAACCTTTCATTAATTCAATTTTTTATTTTTCTCCAAAAAATTTCAGTCGAGAAAATGAACAAAATATATTATCGATTTCAAATTTGATAGTTTGTAAAATATATTTTTATTTCAAATTTTTATTATTTATAAGTACTTACCAATTTGTTATTTTCTTATATTTCGACTGTTTATTTTTGATAATAATTGTTAATGTTTGTACATTTCATGGTTTCTTTTTTCTCAGTGTCTCTTGATTATTGTAAATTCATGATAATAATTGATAATGTATTTTAGTAGTAAGATTTCAAATTATTCGTTCATTTCCACTTTGTATATTTCAGGAATATAATTGTCAAATACAAAAGATGAAGATTGGCATAATCAGTTACGTCCATTAGTAATTGGAAGTCTCTGATTATGTCGATTTGTATTTTTCTGTATATAGTACAAAGACGCATACATAGGTTTGGAGATGGGCATATATACGACCATTAGTAATTGGAAGTTGCCGGTATGTTCGTTTGTAACCCTCTGTATACAGTACAATGTATGATTGTGTATGTGTGGGGGTGTGTGAAACCATATTAATGATATGATTGCGGCGACCATTAGTAATTGGAAGCTGTGGTGATTTTCGTTAAATTGGCAACCATTTCTTCAACGCTTAGCAAGGTCTTACATCTTCATTCTCCTAACAGGTATTCGAAAAGGACAAAGTTCCAAGGTGTTTGATTATTTCAATAAAATCCGTTAATATCGGATTTTAGGGTTAATTATGATTTATTTTTAATTAACAATAATTACACATCTTAAGAACTTGCTTATTTTTGGATAGCAGATAAAAGAATAGAAGACAGAAGCGTGCGTATGTTATTTAATTCAGAGACGTCCTGTACGAGTTGTTTCTCAACATTCAATTCATACTACTATTCAAACCTTTTTTACACGCCACTGTATTCGGCGTCCAAAACAAACAATTATCAGGACGTCTCTGTTTTAATATCTACCTCGGTATTTGTGGGTGGTTACTATTTAGAGGGGGATTTGATGCAAAGTCCCTTTCTTGAATTGTGACTATTTTCAAATACTCTCTGTAACATGTGCCCCCCCTTTATTCATTAACTATTACCCACGCTTCTGTCTTAGACAAATTTTTAATGTAAGATCTTGCTATAGTCTGTTTGGAAATAATTCGCGTCATTTCCGAACGGGTATTGAAGAAATGTCATAGGTCGTCCCGATGGTTGTAAATTATAAAAATATGAAGATACTCTTGATATTTTTATGATTTACAACAACCGCATGGGTACGCCTATGACATTTCTCCGTTGCCTTTGTCAAACATCTTGTTCCAAAAGACTGAAATATCATCTTGAACAAATGGTCAAAGCTGCCCCTTCATGGGTTCAACCGGTGCGCGGCTCTTGACGTGCGTGGAGGAGACCCACGGAAAGGATCCTTTACGTCTAGCTCTTGCCGCGAACCGGCTCGTGGAGGGGAATCGAAATACCCTGGAACCGGAGCGGCTTTTAATTTTTTAACAGATAAAAAAGTAGCGTTTTTTAGAGCGCACCTTGGTGGAAAACCCGCGAACTAATTAGTTCAGCGTTTGTCCACCAGGGGGCGTTTTAAGGATCCCCTGGCGGACAACCCATGAACTATTTAGCCCCAGAGGGTGCTCTTAGTTCAGCATTTGTCCTCTAGGGGCGTTTTTAGTTCTTCGTTTGTCCGGTAGGGGGCTATTTCATAAAAATAAATAATTTGAACCCTCAAAAGGGCTTTTTTTAATTTGGCGTCATTTGTAGGTCTACGTATATAATTATATATGATATCTGCAACAATTTCGGAACTCCAGTTGTCTCCCATATTCTTCTAATTGTCATTTCTTGGATAAACCTGAAAATAAAATGTATAAATTTATATCAATTAGTTAATAAATAGATATATTACTTAATGGCGTTTTTTGTTTTTTTTACCTGAAAGCCAGAAACTCTTCTCCCAAATGTAAGTACTAGAAATATTTTTCTTCTATCTCACCATTGTCTAAAAATTCCTCCGAAAGGAAGCAACGCGATGTGAAGATGACGCCGAACTTTTTAAGTATATCTCAGAAACACCGCTATCAAATGCATGCTTATACAACGTACGTAGCTTGTTGACGGCTGTTGGGAGATATACCTAAAAAAATGACAGTGTCCTCTTCTCCTCAATGGGTTTTGGTTCCCCTAGAAGGAATCTTTGCGTTTGGCAGAAGAATTTCTGGTTACTCCTCAAAGCGCAAAGTCGAGATGCTAAAAGTGATTGAAAAACAAAAAGATTATTTGAAATAATTTGAAAAATAATGCCATCAAAGACACTAGTTGCTGGAAAACAAACAATATGAAGTATAGGAAATGAGTACACAGGGTGTTTCTATATTCTACGCTCCAACGCTCTATCACAGACAGATCTCAATAAATGATTCATTTTTATGTAGGAATACGAACCGTGTTACGGGGGGCCTAGTTACTGAGACATTTTAAATCAAAATCAAAAATTTGCCATTAACAAATTTGGTGACTAGTATTACGCTCCTTAATAAAGTAATATTTTGACATAAACAAAGTTTGTAAAAATTCAATCAGCGGCGTGCTGTCAGGGTTAGTTGTCATTTTTATTCCCCTATTTTTTAAGTCACTGGAGCAAATTCTTTTTTTAATTTCCTGATTATTATCAGTTAAAAAACTAATAACCTTTTATGGAGTTAAAATCAACGGTGTTGTAGAAATTTGCCTCTAAACAAAAGTCTTCAAGCACGCGAGAACTTACCCTGACAGCACGCCGCTGGTTAAATTTTTCAAAGTTTGTTTATGTCAAACTATTACTTTATTAAGGATTGTAATACTGGTCACCATATCTGCAAAAGGCAAATATTTGATTTTGATTTAAAATTTTGAACACCATATATCTTAGAAACTAGGCCCCGTAACACGGTTCGTATTCCTATATTAAAATGAATCATTTATTGAGATTTCTATGTGGTAGAGTGTTATCGGCCGAATATAGAAACACCTTGTATATGATATATACAATATGAGGTCTGACAATGAGACTGTCATCGTCAAAGTCAATAGCGGCTGTCGCCAAATGATTCAAGACCGAAAGAGCAAGTAGAAAGAAGGAGTAGTCCATAAAGCGTTGGTTGTACTTGAATCAGGAATCCTGTCGCAAAGTACTTGATGGAGTTCGATAATGTGTAGGAACAGAGTAGGCTCAGACATCGATATCAATTGGGTACTGCGTCACGATAAAGTATTCTACCACTCCACTGCGCGTCGATTGCTCCGTAATTTTTGACTTCCGGAAAGATTTTCTGTTACATTAGCAACCCTATATTCCGGGTTATCATCCTGCGACTTCTTCTTTCGTCTAAAATCGAGGACACTCAAACGACTGTTACAAATCTGCTGTCAGAAGTACTATTCCAGAAATACTATATCGGTTGTAAATAATAAACAGTTTAATCAATAATTAACTGTCCGACCTCGTATTATACATAGTTGAAAAGCGAAAAATGCAGTGGAAAACAAACGAAATGGTATGAAAAATGTCAAAGGTATCTAAAAGTTATGGACTAGTAAAATATGAAAAAATTGGCTGGAGAATAAACAATATCAAGAATAGTTAATGTATATATAGAAAGATATACTAAATAAGTAACACTAAAAGATAGTGTTCGATACATAAAAAAATATGATTGCGCACAAAGAGAATTTTATAAAATACTCGTTATCAAAATTCAGTTAAAAACTCACAGACAATAAAACCTCCCTCAATCATAACGTATTTTATTTTTTTCGGATCTGTTTTAATGTTTCTTTATTTTTTAAAAGGGAGCTAGAAATACAAAGTAAATAAGAATGTATACCGATATGATTTTTTAAATTGGCTACCATCACAATATCAGTTAAACTGTCAATTTCCGTATTAATTTTTTCTCCTTTTTGCAGCGTTTTTCAGTTCGATGCACAAAAATTTGGTTAAAGCTCGGTATATAAAATTTCGTAATGGAAGTCGGTTTTCAGTAAATTCCCAACGATTCCGTTTTACACAACCCCGCTTCGCGTCGAAATATCTCATCCTCATGTCTTTAGGAATGCATCAAATTAAAAGAATTAAGTCAAGACCCCAAAGCACAAAAGAATGTAAAATATTTCGGATTGAATTGGATCCCTTATTTGGGGAAGTGCGCGGCCATCTATATATGGAAATTTCAAAACATAAAAATAAAACAAAAACAAGGTTACTCGATCAAAAATTTCATTAACTTATAATGTGAAATGTACAATTAAAATGAATTCGACGGACACATTCACACACGTGAAAAAATGGTTTATTTTATTTCTCTTATTCCCTTTTTCATATTAAAATGTTATAATTACTTAAAACTCCGCAACTGAAGATGATAATAAACGTGACCCGACTAACTCTTGCATAATCATGAAGAGTACTATAATCAACGAAATTGAAACTACCGCATTGCTACACGAAGACGAAGCAGCTCTCCGGCGTTAGTTGAAGAGCTAGATGTTATTGCGAGTCTTATATTACACAAGATAGTGGAGATACGATCCGTATATCACATAGTACGACATACAAGCTGTTTTCCCTTAATGAATACTATAAAAATTATTTCTATCTACTAGAGATATAGTAGATGAGATGAAAAAAACAGTCGAAAAGTCACAAAATTTTCTAGTAAAAAATATTTAACATTTTCATATTAGAATTATTCATTTCATTATTAAACAGTTAAAATGATCAATTTAGTTTTGTTTTCGATTAATAACGCCGTTATTTTGAAATAAATAATAAAAAACGAAACATTCGGTAGAATCCGAATGTTTCTCATTATGTATTTGAAATATGTGTTTCCAATCTAGACGAGTCAAACTGTATATATTTGAATAAAAATAATTTGCGAGGTATCAGAATAAAGCGGAAACTTGTGAAGAACGATTTGTGCAAAATCAAAATTCACCCTCGAGATCTGATAAATCTATGGAAACTTTTGTCATAGAATAAATGATATTGACATTACCCAGTGTACCACAATGATTCTACTATTTATAAAGAGCTTTATCTGTTCCAAACAAACATTGTAACTACCTCCATCTAAGGCATTCGTACTCGAAATTTCAAAACTTCCAACATTGCGAAAATCGTGCCTGTATTAAGTCTGCAATTTATATGAAGTGGCAGTGAAATTGTAGTTGGGAGTCGAGAAGTTTGGAGTACTCGTGTACTCAAGACCGTATTTCCTACGGGGAGCAAATTTTATTCGAGAGTGAGATTTTAGAAAATTACATTCTCGACATTTTTTCCCCATATTTCAATTATGAGATCGACAAGTTGAAAAAATCGGAGACAATTAAAAGTATGACCACTTTTTTTTCTTTTTCTTTTATGAACGATCACGTTATCAATAAAATTAGTTTACAGCCATACAGAATCATAAACTCGATTTATTTTCGAAAATAACTTTTTCTCATAAGGCCATAAATAAAAAAAGTTCGTTCGCCATCTCTTCAACTTAGTTCTAGAATGTTTTCTCATAATCTCATCAGATTTGGTATTATGTGTACGAGCGATAGCAAATAAAATAGAAAGAAGGAAGAGATAAAACGTTATTTTCTGTTGTCTATTTATAACTCCGATGGTATTATTCGGATCAACGTCAGGTCAATATACTTGCCAGCTAGTTTGAACTTTCTTAAATGGCTGTTTGTCTCGAGAGATATTTTAAAGTATAAATTTCGGAAATGTTTATCTTTGTATATCAGATACAACCGACGAGGATGGAAAAGAACTCGACAAGTAAATTCAGATATGCACCAACATTCAATTCTAATTTACTCGTGAAAATATTTGTTGCGACGTTCAATTATTTTCGGAAGAATACGTCGTTTGTCAATGAAATTGAAAATAGTCTAAACAAAAACCACTTAGTCTTCACCGAGGAGAAAATTTTCGACAAAATAATTTTTCTTTCCTCCCTCATCTCATAATCAAAAGCTTTTTATTATGTCTAATGGATTTTCGATCGATGCTTTGTTGACGTTTCGCTTTTTTACCGGAATATCAAATCATCATTAATAAAATATAAATGATGCGTTGATTATGTATTTTTGATATCAGCTACTGCCTTAAATCGTCTATTTTAAATATTTACCTCCGACAACTGTTTCGGTTAGAATGTATTCATATGTAGAAATGCAGTTTGCAATTTCAATACGATTCGTATAAATCAATCGAGCTGAAAATGGATCTCGAATGAAGGAGGGTGAGCGATGACTGATCTCGAGAATTGTCCGAAGATGTACTTCTTGAATACCTCAATTTACATGTAAGTAAACAACTCGTGAGCTTTCTAAATAATTTTTTTAATGATTGCATAAATTATAGATATAGCTTTTGACTTTTCAATCAACGTTTCGAAAAATTTTTATCTCAGAAACCGAAACAAAATCCAATTTCTGATTTGTTCGATCTACCAACAAAACGTTATCATGTGATAATATCATTTCAAGTTCTGAAACTCAATTTTCCTTGGGAATCTTTCCGGTTTAATCCACCGTAAATAAAAAAAAAAAAAAGAAAACCAACCGTCCACTTCGGAAACCCTATAAATTGTCGTCGGCAAAAATAAATAGTCTCAATAAGGGCCCGCGTGTATACAAAGTGACCCTAGAGGAGCAATATACTGAAAAAATTATTGCCCCTGAATGAAAAGACCACGCGCAGTGACGTCCTCGTTGAAAGGACTTTTCCGTTCTTTAAATGTTTTCAACCTTTTTAGGTCAGCGCCACTAAAAAAATTCCGTAGTCGAGAATTAGGCTCAATTTGGAAACGGTCACCGGGGTATAATATACAAAAACGAAATAGGAAATAACGCGAGCTTCATTTCATTCGCAGCTATTTTCTTATATTGGTCCCTTGTCTCTTTTCCGATTGTTCAACGTGAAAAAACATACATTTCGTGAAAATTATAATCGAACTATTCGAGTTGTTTCTTTCTAAAAATTATATTTTCCATATTAATTAAATTCTGCGGTTCATAAATTCTTGATTAGCTCATTCTCGGAAATAACATACATCCAATTTTAATTTTATAATACAGATTCTAACAAACTTTTGGTTATACTAAATCGAAAATTCAATTTCCATCTCTTCAACTAATCACACAACTTTGATTACTCTTCCGAGAGTACTAGGAATGACTGTCGGATCCCCAGTTGGTATTATTGTTTTCTCGAGAAGGGATACAAGAAGAGAAAGCGACACCAGATAACGAGAGTGAAATACTCGACAGGATACTTAATTTAGTTCTTATCGTATGAACCCTATATTATCACTATTCCTTCTCCTCCTATAAAAGCATCGATGTAAGTAAGTGAAATTAATTTGCAATGTTTGCATTGGAGATTCTTTATAAAAATATTAATTAACATTAATTAAATCGATAGTACTGTTTTTAAACAAATATAGCACATATCTACATTATACGTGAAGTAAGTTTTTCAACCATAAACGTAAAATATTTATAAATATTACATTAACCTTTGGTCAATATTTGGTTGTATATTGGATTGAAACTTATCGAGAATTTGAAAAATATTGAATTAGGATTTTGAGCGCAATAAAATGAATTTAGATATACTTTTAAACTTGAAGTATCTAATAAATTAAAATGACTACGAGGGTATGAACTATTTGGAGCGTTTACAGTATATATATTAAATAAATAAATCAGTATACGTTAAATATTTTCATAATTTTGCGTAAAGTCGAGATAAATCTCGAGTCTTCAAAAAATTTTATCATTTACAAATGAAAATCGTACCTACACTACCGGTCAAAAGTTTTTATATTATAATATATATAATAGTTTGCGTGATACTATGGGACGGTCAAATAATTAAACTCCTTCCTTTCCAATTCCTATGAAAAATCTTTGTACAGTTTCTAGGAAGGTCAAAAACTTTTAGTGTATTTTAAAATTATCGTATCAGTTTATTATTGCAATAAAAGTTTTATTCGGATATGAATCGTAATTTTTTTTGTTATATAATTGTTCGAGTGCCTCTGGCGTCTCGTCATAGCGGAAGAGTGATTGAAAGCGTCAAATGGGTAACAGTATTAAATTTTTGTTCATTAAAATGTCGCGAGCAATACAGTTTTTTTTTGAAATTGACGCTATTTAAATTGCAAAATTTTTTGGAACGTGTCAAATAAAAATATAGTCGAACGTTAAAAACGGTATGATTACTAATTTTTTTTTTAAAAAGACCTATCAACTGTTGGAAATTCAGTTAAGTTAATCGGAAAGCGTTTTACTAGATACAATGCGGGATTTTCAGATACAGTTAAATACTTTTGGCTATACAACTCTGAAGAATGTTTTTGAAATGACTCTTTTCATGTGGTTGAAACAAATTTTATCGCAGAAAGATCCATCTGGAGTGACGTCGATATTGAATTTATTTCAAATTCCGTATGCGAAATACTATACATGCAAATATTTGACAAAAGAAGGCACTTTTAAATTTCAAAGAGCGTAAAATCTTCAACAATGAATTCCTATTATCTACAATATTGGTACGGGCAAAGGAAACTTCGTTCGTCTTGACAGACAGTCTTTTTGAATTTTCGTAATAAACTTCGAATATATGGTCAGCGTATATATTACGAACGAAAAAAAAAGAAGAAGGAGACGTAGGAATATTTAATATTGAAGTAACGAGACTACATTAACTGTTAGGGTGAATAAATCTTTAATATCCGATATTTTCTTATTATTTTATCTCGTATCGATGTAAAATTAAATTCCCCGTTATTCTTTTATAATATCGATACAAAAAGATATTGAAAATTATTTTCTTTTACAAAGTTTGTTTAATATCTTTTGCAATAAAACTAAGCTAAACAACGTCTATGTTTGATATAAATTTTCAACTTTTTATTACCACTACGAAGCGTAATACAAAAATATTTATAAAAGCAAAAAATATTTTTTATATATCATTTTATTTGATTTACCCCTCACCCGATGTGTGTATTTTCACAAATATATTAGATCTTCGTATGTTATACCTGGTAGTTAAATACCGCCAGGGGGATTTGGTGTCCTAAATATCCATCTGCCACAAGTTTTCTTTTTATTTGTTGAAAATCGATGCGGTGAAAATGGAAAAAGGCTCGTTCTTAAAAGGATGAGGTTTTATTTCCTATAAAAGTGGAAAAATAAGAAAAATGCTGATAACTGTGTTTCCCGAGAAAATAGAACAGCTTCTTGTTTTATTTTGGAAATTCCTATTCAATTTACTACTGTTCGAAAATGTATTTTTTGAAAATAGGCCGAAAAAGAAATGGGAATGACAATCAGAAATGAAGATGAGTAATAAAAAATCTAATAATGATACAGAAGAAGTCGAAAATAACACTAATAGTTCGAGCATAAAGAAATAATTGGTTAAGGACTCATTACCAGATCGCTGAAGTAGAGAATTCCGAGAACTTTTGACATTTTAGTTAAATGAACATTTTGAATGTAAATATCGAACAGAGACGCCAAAAAAGTTGAAAATACTACGTTTTAACTAAGATCTATAATTTTTTTTTGAAAATATATTTTGAATAATTTCTACTTTGAACAGCTGCAGAGTGATTCAGATGTGTAACCATTGAATAAGTGTAGAGTTTTTTGTTTGATTTACAGCTACTACATTATTTATTATTCGGAAATAATTGGAAAAAATTTGTCTCATTTAACAAATGTCATCTATCGAATAAAAAAAATGATTTTGTGTTCGTATATGCTATTTTTTTATTCTCACAATCAATTTCGAATTGTAAATAATAACGAAAATTTGGAAAGCATTTTGATGTCCGTATTCCATTTGCGCTACTAGAAAATTTATATTCCGTATAATTATTTCGAACGTACACTGGCATGTAAAAAAAAAGCGACGATTATTTCTATATCTTCCGAATGTATATTTTCGTTAATTTTCAATTTATAAAAATAATAGTCATTTTACGTTAGGAAAAAGTGACATCTGGCAAGTAAATATTTCATTCATCCAATTACCGCTATATGTCCCTTATTTAACGAGATTAAGGGTGGTAAAATGGTGAGGAAGGGTCTAGTATTTGGAAGGGTGACGAGAAAATAAAGAAATATTTGATTATAAGCGTTTGGTATATGTGCTACGCTAATTGAATCGATATACGACAAGTACAAATAACCTTGGTTAGACATCGTATATAACTTTTTGTATGGTATAATGTTTCAAGAAAACAACTTTCTATTCTATACTAAATACGAGGAAGATCTCAAAAGTACTTGGATTGAACTTTCACTGTATTAGAAAGTACAAAATTTATACAGCATACGTTTCAAGTTTGAAGACGCCAAGTTGTTTGTTTGTCTCTGGCTGAAACTGCTTCTTATCTATCAAGTAGCAGAGTTTAAACGAGGCCGAAGACCTTCAATGTACTGGTCGACCAAATGAGGTTGAGAATCAAAAAATTTTGAAGAAAATCCACAAAGTTCGAGAGCTAGCAGACATGGTAAACATTTCGAAAATAAACAATCAAAACAATGGACTACAAAGAAAGAACCGGCTCCAAACAAAACAGATCAAACAGGGAAAGTTTTGTGGGATGCACGTGGGATAATTTTTATTGACTATTTTGAAAAAAAAAAAACTATCAGCGGCTAGTATTAACTCAACATAATGAGCGAAGAAATTGAGCAAAAATGGTCGCATTTGGTTAAGAAGATAGTGTTGTTTTATCAAGATAATGCACCAGGTCACACATCAGTTATTGCAATCACCAAAATTGATGAGTTAAAGTTTGAATTGCTACCTCATGAACCCTCAATGAAGAAGTTATACCGACAGTTATTGGCTATTTTGAAGAGTTTGATGATTCTTATTATAAAAATGGTAACGAATTTATTGAACGTTGGTAAATAAATACTTATGCGACCATCCTCGTATGTAGGTGAATTCTTCTCGGATATCTAAAGCAGAATGTAACCAAAATTGACTCTGGAAGTTACAAATATTACAAGTATTTAAATTTTCAATTTTTATGAGAATAGTAATTAGTTTGTTTACATAAATCGAAAAGGAACCTGATAAAAACACGTTAAAATTGAAGTTTATTGATAAGAATTTGAAATTGCTGAAATATTTCTAAAAATTTGGCTTCTTCTTATATAATTCATTCGAAATATTGTATTTGATTGAATAAACAAATTAAATAATTGAACTGTTACTTTGAAGTACAGAAACATTTTTTGAGAAACATCGGAAACGTGTCGTGGAAACAAAAACGAAAATGTCTTTTTAAATTATAATTTTCCATACATAGTTAACACCATCGGAAAAGTAAGCAGTCCTGTTCGGACTCGATTTTCCAGGAAAATTAACGTTTGGATCGAAACATTAGAAAACTACATTTGGGTTAATGGAAATTGAACTGGATATGAATATATTTGGTTATTTTTGGTAGATTTGCTTCTGGTAAAATAGTTTTTTTGTTTGCTTGTATATAGACGTGACCAGCTTGTTTTTTCTTCAGTATTAATTTGAAAAAAAAATGTGTCGGTAATTCATATTAGTTGTAATCAAATTCAGTTTTCGATTTATTTGACGGCCTCTATTACATTTTAAAGAAATCCAGATCCTAAATAAACAAAATAATGATGAAACGTGTAGACCGTTAATATTTTATCCTGTTTGGTTAGGTTTCAATAGAATTATCCAGATACATATTTATCTACGTTTACGACTAAATGAAGTGGATATTTTTATATATAAATTTTCATGATAAATGTAGATGAATTTTGTATAAACATTATCAAATTTTTAATTAGGTCTCTTCTATTTTTTACCTTATTCAAGAAATTAGCGATATCATGGTAATAATGCCAGAAGACGAAGAAACTTGAATATGTACAAAAGGAGTTTACATAAAATTGAGACGATGAAAAAAAGAAGAAAACAGATAATATAAAACCACAATAATCAAAAATGGAACAGGTCAAGAGTTTCCAACATTTTGACATTAATACAAATTGGAACCATGGCTAAATCGAAGGATTGGATAAGCTAAAAGAGTATTATATTAAACAGAAAAGCAAAATACGGTGTACATAAATGAGAAAAAGGACAATAAAGAACAACTAAAATGGTTTTGATACGTGAGCACGATTACTAGATATTTGAAGCACGAATTTACAAAAATAAAAAATAAAACAGAGGAGGAATTAATTGGACAGAAGTATTATTAAGATGTCATTGATAAAAACGATAAATAAGATGGAAAAATATGGAAGAAGAGCCCACATAATGAACCAATTATAACAAGATTTGCTTATGGAAAGGTGAAGAGGTGCCAGGATTAATCTAGGCTAACAGTTAATATAATTTTCTTTTTTTTAACGTCTACCAGTACTAGTTTTCTGGAATGTATATCAAATTACAATCATTACCCAACTTTTATCTTATTGTGGTTGTGTTCAAATGTACCATTATCTTATTTATTGTTGGTATCATTTTGCATAAAATGATTCAGTTTTGTGTGTATTTTAAACCGCGGAAAGGAAAAAAACCAACCCTACCGAACAAACCGCACGGGTCCAAGTATAATCGGCTTAAGTGGAAATTAGACACTTTTCCCCGAGTTTAAACTCCGGCATCGTTTACATTATTAACACATACCCGATATAATTCCGTGATTAGAGAATGGAGGTAGTGGTATATTTAGTTTTGGGCGAGTTTGTGGATACGCTGAGCTTTTTTGGGATTTGGTTCGGATTTTACACTCCATTATGCCGTTGCGTATTCTAATTTCATTTTCTTTACCGTATGAGTACAAAAAGAATTGAAAATAAATTAAATATTCCGTTTACCACTGGGGATCAGATCAGGAAGATAGGGTGGATATGGAAGCCCACTTTTTTATGGATTGTCTCAATGAAATGGCACTTCAAACGCTACATTAATAGTTATTTTTTCAAGACAGGCTATGGTTTGTTACGATTGAACATCTTCAAACACTCAGTTTCACTCTATCCTTGATTATTTGGATGTTTTCGTATAGCAACTTGAGGAGTCCAAACAAATTTTTGATTTCTCTGAGATAAAGTTAAGCTTCATACTATAACTTATGAATAAATGTCATGACACCTGTCAAATTTATAAAGGTTTCGAAAAGTTAAACCTAAATTTTATCAGGTGTTTACATAAGCTTGAAATTTATAAATTTTTTTGTTACCGAATCGTGTCTTCTAAAAATAGGTAAAAATATTGACGTGTTCGATCTGTTTCGATGTTTATCATTGGATCAACAACATGAATATCGAAATAATAATCTAGAATGTGAGAAAATAATTAAATGTTTCGATAACCGAATGAAATAATATAAATTCAAAATGTCAGTTTTCGAAAACTACAAATTGAAACTCTCAAAGTTAAACCCTATATAATGCAATGCATATTTTCGAATTTATTTTCTAAAACAAAAATTTCCTTGTGAAAAATGGGACGAAAGTGGGAGGTAATTTCTAATACACGTCACTCGGAGTATATATTTGTCTACGTTGAAAAAATTCTGACGTCAACCTTCTGAAAGTTCGCTTCTCTGCATTTTTCATCTGCATGCCATGCAACGTTAAATAAAATATGATCTTGGTTGATGGAGTTAGACCAGGTATGCATGACACCTTACGGAAACCTATCGAGTTTTCAACGATAATAACGTGTCGCGTAAAAGTAGAAAATTTTCATATGTACATTATGGAATTGGAAATAAGTATAAATCAATTTATATATAATAAGAGTTTTCTCGTATTTACCTGAGGACAATTTGTCTTATTAGTTATAACGTTATTTATTCATTCTAATAAATCATCCTGTAGTTACAGTCCTACAAGTTAATTTATATCTTATTCCAATTATTATGATGTCAAGTGTATATTTTATTACTGTATGGAGTTTAAATTATATCTGTCAAAAAGTTTTGTGACATGTGCTCCAAAGTTTTCGTGGCGTAACGTCGAAAAAGTTGAACCGAGTTGGTTCGAGACACGTTTTAGAAGTAGTAAAAGCATGTGTCAACATTGAAGGGCCATTTTCGACGTATTTCGCTAAAGAAGTTTGTTCTTACTAGTATTAAATCGTCATTATTCATATTGTTTTGCATTAAGAATAACTTTTGAGCCAAACGCGTTCAGTTACTGGACATGTTATACAGCCGCTCCCAATGAAGGCCTAGGATATGATGGTTGGATCAAGTTGCGTCTGGCTAGCAGCTAGTGGTCCTTAAATCGCAGATTTATCATGTTATGATATAATGAATAACCAACGAAATATGAAAAATCTCTATTCCGTCAAACTATTCTCGTAAACGAGGATGGTTAAAGTATGAACTTGAATTTTCTATCAAAAATTTTATTATCAAGTCACGGAGATGAATTTTTTTTTCGTTTCATTTATATAAAACATCCCCTATTTTTTGTTATAGTTACCTTTTATTGTTTTTGTTTCTTCTAATATCGTTAATATTCTCAATATTTTTTTGATTCGAACATAATAAGTATAAAAAAAAGTTTGTGTAGCAATTTACTAACTATTTTAAACGTATCATAAAACTTTTAATACATTTTTCTATTTGCCTCCGCTCAAGTTATAATATCTATTTGCCACGTTTTTGAATTTTAAATTTGAAAAGTTGAAAACTGAACAAAAGAATTACAAGCAATTATTCCATTGTTTGAATTAAATCGGAAATTCCAGACGAGGAAACGAGAGAAAAGATTTTACAACTAAAAATGCAACTTTTAGAAATATTTTTGACGAACGTTGAATATAAAATTTCATCTCTTTATCCAACAAATTTTTTTTTCTTTTTCCTATAAAATTCAACTCAAATTTGCAGCTCCGTATTCGTTTTCTAACTACGTCTACTTCATCTAAATATAATTCAGTGTTTCATGAGAAGTATCCGACTTCGCGGATTTAGTCGGCGGCGTGTTCAATATTTGCAGTGCTGATAAATCCGACCTGTGGGTTAGGATGTCACTCTAGGCACTTTTACAGTCTCGACGAAAATTATGGAAACGGAAATTGACGCCATGTTTTTAAAATGAGGGGTTGGTAGGTGTAATATTGTCGTGTTTGCGCGGCAAACATCTAACCCCCTTAACATTGGTGTCGGCGGGAAATATTTACCAAAAGGATAAAATACGTTTTTAAGTAGGTAGAAGACGTATTTTTCTGATTTTATGTTTACAAATCGCTATTTATGATCATTCACTGTATTTTTTCTCTGATAGTATTAACGATTTTCATGTATCGTAAATTTTTTGAAAACGTATTTAACGTTTTCCGTCACATAATGTAAACTGTATATTTGACAAACTTTTTTCAATGGTGTCTGTCGAATAAAATGACAATCATTGTCTTGAAATTATGGGAAAACTTATGACGAACTTAGGGAAATAAGGAACTGTTTGTTTGTAGTTATTTTTCAAGTATTCGAATAGGTACCCCACACAAGGGCGAAAGATTATATCTAATTCAAAGACGTGACGCAACTGTAATCCCTTTTTCTCCGAAACTTTGTATCTTTATCGTGATCGTAGAATTTAAAGCGCGATCATTAGTAGTCACATAAACGATGCGAATACAATAACTTGCAGTAATGAAGCTAGTTGCGCTTAATTGCGCGATCTACACTTCTCCCTCTCAAATAAGTTTACGAGGTAACTCGAGAATTTCGGAAGAGTTGGATGGGATTACGTGGAATTTGTTGGGGAGATAGTTGCCCTTAATCTCGACCTCCTTTTGTTTTTATACCAAGGATTTGGCGCAAAGAAGCCGGGGGACGTCTAACTTACAAATTGAGATGATTAAGTGAAATTGCTACTTTGGTTTTTATTTTTTTTCCTAAAGATTAAAACGCAAAAACGATTCTTTTTATACGTTTATATTTTTGTTAAATATTGTAAATGCTCTTTCACTTTGGATTTTATACGCTTATTTTCCGATGTAAATTCAATCTAGGAGCTAAATCTAGATAATATGGTGGGTGCTCGACCAAGAAAGCAACTTGGTGTTAAATTGATATGATTAACACCTATGAAGATAAATAATGATTTGACTTATAAATCAGTTAGTCTTCAAATTATTGGCAACTGGAACTTTAGAAGGATTCTTTACAGTTCTTTGGCATGGCGATCTGCAGATTCGTTTCCAGCGAGCCAAGTGTGCGATGGAATCCGGATAAAAGAGACTGTTATATCAAGAGCCATGATGATGATGATGAAACAATATTCATAAAGTGGAAATGGATGAATAAAAACACGATAAAATGAATATACAACAATTTAAAATGCCCATAAAGATTGATTGTACAAACAGGGTACTATCAAAATAGAATTGGAGCACAGTTGAGACGTAGAAAGATAGAAGATAGATGGATAAAATGATAATTGGAGGAGGTTAAAAGAAATTTGAGAACAGTGGGAATGAATGACTGATAAATGAAAAGAAGGGGTGAAATAGTTCGAGAAACTGATTCAAATTTGAATAAATGAGAAAAATAAATGAAAAAAAAATTCATGTTATGGTAGTACATTTCGAAACGATAATATAAATTTCACATAAGGTTTGCTAATTCATCGAAAGTTGCATTTATGGTTGAGGAAATCGCGAATTGTGTATTCCGCAGTTTGTTGTTGAAGCCAGAAATTATGTTATTTTGATATACCGCTTGGAATTGTGCCAAATGCAAATAATGTGATGACAGAATTTAATTAAGAATAGCTTCCAAGTATTTTAAAAGTGGTTTTGCCGTGTCACAGTATAAATGTGAGCCGAACAAACAGGGAGGATTCGGCCAAACCGTCTATTCGTTTATTTTCATTAACCGAAATTTGAATAACTGAAAAAATAAACTAAAAATTCTCCCCTATAATTGGAACATCTGTCATTAAAACGTCAAGATGTTTTCCCGGTTACTAATCCCGCTGCTTCAGATTTGTCTGTATGGAAATTTGCAAGGGGACTCAATAATAACATTAAGTCTATAGAACTTGTATGCAGAGTTCGTATTTCAATCGTAAAATTATTCTAAACTTGATTTAAAGCTCTACCAGTAGTCGGTGAAATATAGGGAAAGTCCTTTTGGTCTTCCCCCATTGATTCAATATTAATTCGCAGATTTCTTAAATGAAGCGTGAACAACATGAAGAGAATGCTTAGTCTGAAATTAAACGACAAGTACATTCATTCATTTGTCTAGTCGGAACACGATGAAAATAAATGGAAATCGTACCAGAAATCTATCGATTTTTTCCGATGTATGATGTCCTCCGTAAGCTGCCTCTGATGTCGTAATCACACTATACCAAAAGTTAACAGAATGGCTTGTGTTTGATGAATGTCGGCCCATGGCATGAAATCTCTCTCCTGCTTTTCTCCAACTCCTTTTATCCGCAACTCTTAGCTTCTTTAAGTCTTCCTCATATGCATCTAGCTACTTTGTAAGTAGTCTTTTCGCCCTTAGTATATATATATGATTTCAATCTCTGCAGTTATTCATCTTCTTTATTCATTTTATTTCAGTCGTATCCCTCCAAAATTTTTTCCTAACACTCCTTTCTTCATTTCTTAAAGATGAATTGAAATTTTTGTTATCCGATTTTAGTGTTCCGAGTATAAAGAAAGTAGAGTACCCCATTTTTCGTTTTTCTTTATCAATTTCATACGCGAAATTTGTTTTAAAGTTTATATTTTACTAACAATTTTTGTTTCACTATGGTAATTATCTTTCAGATGTAAACGCGGTTCCGATGTTTATTATTTATCATTTTAATTGCGTTAGGGTAACAAAGAGCTCCCTCACTTTGTATTAAAACATAATTTTCGTTACTTTCCAGTTGATATTCTAAACAACGGCTTCATTAAAAATTATTTATTCTTTGTTGACAAATATTTATCAACCGCACGAGTATTTCAATCGATTACAAGGGCCTTGTGATACGGCGATATTTACACGGTTGTCAGATCATAATTTCGGAGTTGTAGATACATTTGCGCACGAAAATTTATAGAAATCGTACAAATCTTTCACTCTGTAGAGTTTACGAATAATGATAAAAGAGAAAAATATTGATTTTCTGGTATATAAAAAGCGTATTTTCCGAAAAAAGTTGCTAGCAAAAATGGATAATAATTGAACGTATATACGCTGCCTTTGGGAATTTTAAATCATTTCGATTTGTAACTTGAAAGTGTCGTAATGGAAGTACAGACTTTGAGAGTTGTCATTGGTTAATGCAACTCTCTATATAAAGGTTGTATCGTTTGAGCGTTAACTCTTAAAACGGAATTTTAAATATTTTGAACGTCGTCCATTGTTGATAACCATTATATCTCTAAATTTTTTTCTATTATCTACACTTTTAATCGTTTTATTTGTGAAAAATAAATAATTCAACTCTGCTAGGGGAGTGGTATTCAAAGGGCTTTATAATATGTTGTATTGAGTAGTCTACATTAATTTCAACAGTCCTTCGATCACTTTTTGAATGTTCTAAGTAACATTTGATTGTATCTATATGAAAATAAAGTGAATCGATCAAGTTATTGAACCAATTGATGTTATAATTTATACCTAAAAGAACAAATTGACAATCTGTATAAAAATTAGTGGCTTTGGATTTTTTTACACGATTTTGAATAACGAAGAAACAATTAGAAAAATGTGAATAATTTTTTAAAATTTGCTATAAGAATAAAGGCTAGACAAACATAAATTCAACGCAAAAAGACAAATAAAAAGAATCCTTAATCGATTTTGAAAATTTTGTGGTTCCTGGTAAAATTCATAACATTATAATATATTTTTTAGTCAGTCACAAAATCTTCATTTCCAATTTTTCAATTTTTTTGCCAAAAAGTTTATGAGTGACTTTCAAGGAAGTTTGTCGATGAAAAACTGGGGAGTTTTAAACTGACGATCTTTTATAACTTGAGGAATCTGTGGGACAGCAAATATTTCTACTGGAAACTATTATTTTTTTTTCTACATCTGACTCTGTTGTCGTAAAAAAAGGAAATTAAATAATTTGATTAATCTCTTTTGTAAATCTAAAAACAAACCGATAACTTTTAGGTCGCAATTCACTTAAGGATATAGACGATTTCTTAAGGTATGTGTCCACTTAGAACTAAGTCTCGAAACTAGCCTCCATCTGCGATTATTTTCGGTCTCGAGATCGCTTCCGGAGACTCAACATTCGTTGCAGTCACGAAATCTCGATTATTTCATGTCCACCTCTCGAGAGAAAATGCGAGACTCCACTCAAATAATAAATAGATTCACGACAGGCGTTTGATCTTATTGTGGCACACAAAATTATCCAAAAAAGGAGAGTGAAAAAAATTAGTTCGTCAAACTTTATCGCGATTTTTATACATTCCATAAAAATTCTTGCTCCTCATAAAGATGAATCAAATTCATGACTTCATCGACGGTGCACTCTCTTTTATGACTCATTTTTAAAAACAAATATATTTTAATTTTAAAATCACAACACTCAAGTCTCCGAGACTTGAGGATATGCGTGACTTGTCTCCGACACTGTTCTCAGCTCCCGATTCGAGACTGTTTTGTCTCAGATGGACACATACCTGTTTTGAGTCTTTATTTCAAAGAAACAATTTTTGGAAAATTCTTTTTTGACGAGGTAAATTTCGTATCTGTTGTTAACAGATTTCACTGTTGTAAAATCTAAAATTCCGCTTTAGATCTTGATAATTTTGACAGGAATCATCCTAGATAATTTGAATAAAGATATTTTTTATGAAAAATTGGTTATTTTTTATTATTTATCTTATATCTTATTTAGAATTGATTGTTTTTATCGTAGGACCTCGAGTTATTGTTCACTCGAATCAATTGCTATTTAGAGAAATTCAAAATATCGCGAAATTGATAAATCCTATTTCTAATTAAAAAATAACAAAGACCTTTTGAAGTGAATATGGCACGTATTAGATGAAATCGGGGGTTTATAAAGTTTTTAATTATAAGTTGAAACCTCTAATACTCCAACTTTATTATTTTGTTGTATGTTTTCGAGTACGGAAGTTCAATATTAACGCTTAGAGTGATTTATAAAAGATCGTGACAGAAAAGGAGCCAGCAATAGAATGATAAGAGGAAGCTCTCGATGTCGAGTGCAGTTGGCATCTTTCGGGAAAGGAAGGGTATAGATTAGTTTTCTATTAAAGTTCCCTGCCAAATATGGCGCGAAGAGGATCCTTTTTGAAAAAAACGCCATAACTTCAACGTTCATGAATTCCTTTTTAGTTTTTGGGTCAAGTGTTTTGAAGCGAAAAAATTGATTAAAATTAGAAATTGTATTCGATTAAAAGAGACAAAAAAAAGATCTTCGGCATACTAAATATTCTTTCCATTATTAATCATAGAAGCCATGTTCTTATCGCTGCTAGAATGTAGTGTTCTAAATCCAGGAAATTTGTACTTAACATGTTTAAAGCATTAATTGACTTATTCCAACACGAAGTGAAAAAATTATAGATTACTCAATATTTTTCGAAAAAAACTATATACCACTATACATCAATTCATAAGTCGCGTGACTGACATAAAGATGGCGCTGCTATTGTCAAATCCATTTGACGTTTACGAAGTGTCAAATTTGACATGTCGATTAGTTAGAAAAAAGTGACATCAAGTTTTTGGTTATGTTTATATGTAATAAATCAGATTTTTGACGTCGATGGATCCCTGACTTCACTCCGGAATCGAAACGATCATCATCTGAGTGGACTGCAGCCGGTGAACCTCGTCCGAAGCGCCCAAAGACAAAATAATCAGTCGGGAAGGTTATGGCTTCAGTATTTTAAGATGCGCACGCTCGACTATCTTCCAAAGGGAAAGACAATAAATAGTGAATAAATACTACAAATCAAGAACAAACGAAGAAAAAACCGCTGCATCAGTTAAAATGAAGAAGAAATTGCTTAAATTGAAGACAAAAAAATGTGTTTTTCCTAGTTAGTCTCACGACTTATTGAATGATTTGTTATAATCTTGGTGCTCGATCAATAGTAATAGTCTTCACCCTTTTGGTTTATAATATACTATTGCGACGCGCTGGGTTAATTTGAATTTTGAAATTGTCTCTGAAATAATAGAATGGAATTTATTACTCCTCGAACTACTTAGAAGGTGAATGTTTTTGACGTAAATTTATATATATGATGCTCGAAAACGAAATAAGACTATTCGTTTTACCAAATAGAAAAATTACTCACAGACACGACGTCGTATTTTTATCTACAAGTTGAATATTTCTCGAACAACGAAGAGGAAATTAGAGACTGTTTTTCCATTATTCATAAAAATTGCGAAGAAAAAATAGTCGTAAATATCTTTTCTTTTATTTATAATAATACGCGATTTTTTGACAATGTATATTTGTAATAAAAAACTTTATTTTTCATATATATTTGTATGGAACCGCATATATTAACGTAGAATATCGCGATGAAAAAAGCATTAATACTATTTTTGACAGCCGGTAAATACGAAAAATTTCATAATAAAAAGAAAAATTCTCTCTAGTGTAATATTATTTACGAGAGACGTTATCTGAGAGACACAATTCCGAATTCGCAAAAAACAAACCTTAATAAAATGTTAGCCCGAATAAAATGCCAGACGAACGAAAGATAAAATATAGAGGATAGAAAAAAAAAGGGAATTTAATTGTTTGCGCTCGAAACTTGCTACCATTGCTTCTATGTGATAAGACGGGAAAACAGAAAAAAATTAGCTCAACAGGATTTTATGTTGTAAATAAAAATAGACGCTGTCAACTTTTGTGAAGTAATTCGAAGCAGTAGTCGTTGGAAATATCCTTTTCGTAGGATAATTTTGTCTAACATCCAATATTCAAACGATGATTTCATTCTTTTTGAAAAAATGATAAATTTTGTTAAAAAATTATGAAATTTGTGAGAGTATCTGAGAGATTTCGAAAATATTTTTCAGCATATTCATAGTAGATTTGAAATACAGATTATTGTTTGATTTTGCAATTTTTAATTTATTTTTCTGAATCTACTATTTATTTAAATTAAATATTGAATGACAAGATCTAATGATATTTTCTGACACTTTTTTACAAATATAATCTTATAAATTCGAAAATATTTCGCTTATAAATTATCGATGTTAATTAAAGAGTCAACGTCAAGTTTTGTGCCCAACTGTATTTGACATTTATTTGTTTCAGTTTGGGACAAATTTCCCGTAAATTTTTCCTTGCATGCCCATGTAAATATTCAACACGATTCCCTTGAAAATCCCATGGATATCACTTGGTAAAAGGTTAAATTTACTCAAAAACTGAAACCTACTGACCTAATTTAAGCATTTTCATAATGCCCAATGGTTTATTGAAAAAACAGCAGATCATAACTTTATTAAGAGATTAAGCAAATTTTCATTCAAGCGAAATTACCGCATTTAGGCAAATGAAATTCGACGAATTATTGCTGTAAAATGTAACTACTATAAGGTGTGGTTTATGAGTTGGTTTCTTTTTTGAAAATGGAATTAACCAAGCAGTTATCGAGAATGGTTATTGCGAAATGATAACGGATTTTTTGTGGCTACAATTAATTGATATGGAGTTGAACGATATGTGGTTTTAGGTACTTGCCATAAAACAAACGAAACGAGAAATTCAACGACAGAGGTGATGTCATCCGCTTGTGATTTGACACAGACGGATTTCTTTTTTTGAGAATATTTTGAAAAAAAAGCTTACGTCCATGCAAAAGTTGAGTGATTAGAGATTTGGGCACATCAGAGGTTTCAAACTTCAATTATTTCTAAACGAAAATAAGGAATATCAAATATAAATAATAATATAATGAAAAAATAAATGTTTATCGGCTCAATTTGATACAAGGTTGATTCTAGAAGTACCTGGCCTGACTTAGAGAAGTTACATGACGATTCGAAATAAATTGAGTGTGAGTTTTGAAAGTCCATCTTTTCATAGCTCATGAAGAAAGCTAACAACAATTTTCCAAAGAAAACTAGAAAAAAAGTTTGTTCCATGAAAAATGATTAATGTCCATGAAAGAAAAAGAGATTGGAATTCACTTGGCGCCTATTTTGACTTTCAAAAATTTTAAAATTCAACTTTTTCCAAAATGTTTTCCCTGTTTTTCCGAGTATTATCAATTTGGTTTTGTTATTTTGATTAAATGAAAAATAAATAAAAATTCGTGAAATTAACGTTTGGATTTTTTAAATTTGTAAGAAAACAATATTTCCCTCAATTTTGATGATCAACCCCAAATAAATTTATCAAAGAATTTAGGAAAATGATTGATACGTTTTTGGGAAAAAGTGTATAATGAGCATGTCATAGAATACGTTTGTCACGTTGTTATAATGAAGGACCACGTTTCAAAACAGTTTTATCATCTTTCTCTGTGTCTCTATAATTTTCGTATCACCCTCATTAAAATGTATACATTACGTAATTAATATAAACATCAACACAATGGGGAATATTTGGAGTGTCTCGCTTGAGTTCTCGATATGGTAATGTCGGGTTGTTGGCTGTTAGAAGCAAAACAAGGAGCGATAGGGTTGATTACTTTACCTTTACTATATGGTAACTTGCAAATTTTGGTTTGTATCGTTCCAGATAACGCTTTATCTATAACACGATTTAATCTATTTGAAATGACGACTATTATTTGATTATTGACATTCCAATATAGTTTATAACAACAAAATTTACGACTCCTTCGGCACCGGAATTGTCTTACAACGATCGTGAAATCTACACTATTTCTAATCCTCGAGGGGTTACATTATTTATGACACTGTTCGGAAAAAAGAAGAAAAGAAATTAGATAAAGCGCTTTCGTTGGAAAATATAGAACAACGAAAAATCTACAGCTTCGAAATCTTTGATTTAAAACCGTTAATATTAAAAATCGAGATTTTCGATCTTCTCTATTATAGATATAACATAATTCATATTTGTTTTCGTTCAAGTTCAAGTGTGTTTATTATAAACAATCACAAATTTAGTTTGAACACAATCTAGTTAAGTATCAATAAAAGTGAAGCTAGAAAACACAGAAACGACATTTATTTTACACCCAAATAAAACCTTCCGTTGGGATTATTAAGCTATAAAATCTGTATATATATTCACGATTCGTCCGAGAAAACGGCGGTCAATTAACCAGCTGCCTTTGTTTGTTCCAATGTTGCTAATAAAAACAGTTCAGGCATCGTTTAAATTATAGGGACGCCCAAGCGGTGCCAGAGAGGCAAAAAATTCGATTTCGGAAAACGGTGATTTCGATTATCTACTTTGTGATTCTCAAATTGATTAATCATAGAAGGGAAAGTAGAAGACAAACGCCCAAGAGGTAGATCTCCAACTACTAGGTGGGTAGACCCAACAAAAACCCTTGATAAATATGAGACTGCATCATGCACAGTATAGGCCGGCATGGAAACGACTGCTGAATCAAATATGATGTCACTTCATTCTTTAAAGCGGGGGTGCTCAAACTTGAACTGCTGGCGATCTACCTCAATATTTTTAGACTACTTACGATCGACTCTGAGAGGCTGCAAGTATGTGTGATGCAGGGTTGTCGTACATACACGATACGCCCTACCTACCTAGGTAGGGTGTACCCTTGCATGTATAGATATTAGCTTTCTGCACAACATAGGTACATTATTTTAGTCAAGGTTAGGGTTAGGTTTAGTTAGGTTCTTCTCTACAATATCAATGAAAAAACTCATAGTTATTCAAAATTGCGAGTTTATTGGTTGTTACAAAACAAAAGAGTTACATATGGTGTTAAACCTAACTAAAGAGTGGCTTTGGATGTTGAAGCGTGGCACTGCATGTCCTCAACATACTTTTCATAAGATGGTACGTAACCACTGAGTGCTAATCGCAAGCATGATGACATATGATCGTCAGTTAGTCGATTGCGATATTTTGACTTAATTATCTTCATTTCAGAAAATGCAGACTCGCACAAGTAAGTTGACCCAAACAATGCCGTCAGTTGAAGGGCGATTTGCCTTAGATTCGGATATTTATCTTCAGATATAAAACACCAGAAATTTGTATCAGATGCTTTGAGATGTATATCTGATATAATCTGCACCAACTCATTTTCAACAGAACATGAGTTCATATTAAACTGACTTGCTATTTCAGTAGCTAATTCCTCAATGTTTTTACATGAAAAAGGATAACTCATAAATGATGCTATATTTTCCAATTTACTGCAATCATAAAAACGCATTTCGAATTGTCCCAAAATATTTGATAATTCAGCCTCATACGTATCATAATTAAACTGAGGAATCCTTGCTTTCAAAGACGGAAAATGTTTCATATCCTTTCTTTTCAGTTGATCTATCATAATTTGCAATTTACTTTTGAATGCGTTTACTGCGCTAATCATCTCAATAATAGTTTTTCCTTTACCTTGAAGCTCCAAGTTAACGATGTTTAAGTGCATTGTGATATCAGTCAAAAATGCCAAATCAGTCAGCCATTTTTCGTTTTTCAAAATCTGAGTGTCATCACCTTTTTCGTCTAGAAAAGCTGTTATTTCGGGCAATAATTCTTGAAACCTTTGTAGGAACTTTCCGCGACTCAACCACCTGACGTCTGTGTGAAGAACTAAATCAGTGTGTTCAGCTGACTCCCTATCTTCCAACTGCAACTGAAAGAGCCGCCGCGCCGTTGCAAGCTACGTGAACGGATGGAATTCACAATTTTTGTTGCAATGCCCATAATTTCCTCCGTGTTTAAAACTTTGGAACACAAAACTTGTTGATGTATAATGCAATGGAATGAAAAAAAAATTAAGGGAATTCTTCATTAGCTCGACACAATGCCACAAAACCGTTTTTGTTTCCAGTCATTGCTGGTGCTCCATCGGTTGTAATGCACACTAATTTATATATTGGTAGCTCGTAGTTTTTTGCAAAATTAAAGAAAACTTCATATATATCTTCGCCACGGGTCTTCCCCTTCAGAGGAATGATTGTCAAAAATTCTTCCTTAGCCGACATGTCATTGAATACCATCCGAATAAAAATACCCAGCTGGGCAGTGTCTGTCATATCGGTGGATTCGTCGAACTGTAAAGAAAAGTATGTACATTCCATGATATCATGTTTTAGTTTATCTGCGATGTCCTGACTCATGACTTCAATACGCCTTGTGACAGTCTGACGAGATAACTGAAGTTCTCTAATAGCAGACATGATTTCTGTTTTATTTTTAAAATTTCCAAATAAAGTCTCACCCGCTTCAATAAATGCTTCCTTCACCACCGATCCATCTTCGAATGGTTTCTTGTGTTTCGCCAATATATGAGATATTTTAAATGACGCGATCGTAGCAGCTTTTGATTGTTTGGCTGGTCTTGTGAACATGGTTTGTTATTTTTTCAAACAAGATATAAAATCACTTACTTTTCGTTTTCTTAATTCACTCTGTGGCGGAAAATCCTTTTGATAGTTTTTATGATGCCTCTCTAAGTTACCACGCTTATGTATTGCAACTGACGCACGACAAATAACACAAATGCACTTATTCTTCACCATACAAAAGAAAAATTCTTCCTCCCAATCCTTATTAAAATGATACGTTTTAGATTTCTTCACTGCACTCATTTTCCACTATTTAATAATAAACTTTGTATCGACGTAGTATCGCTATCAAGTTACAATTCAGAATGACTCCAATTCATGCAGGCGCAACATTTATATCGGCGTGAAAGAAAGTCTCGAATGTTCCCGTCAAACGCGCCGCCCGAAATTAGACAGTACAGTCTAGTCTAGAAACAACGTGGCTTTTCTTTGACAAGTGCCGCGCGTTCCTTTGATAAAGCCGCCTTTTGCCGCAAGCAGTGTTATTTTATTACGTAATACATTTTTGTAGTTTAGTTACCTACCTACTTATTAAAAATTTTTTTTCTTGTCGAGATCTACTCAAAAAGCACTCGCGATCGACTGGTCGATCGCGATCGACCGTTTGAGCACCCCTGCTTTAGAGAATAATGGAAATAGGAGGAGGTGCTCAAGCTAAGGATAACAAGACTTTCAGGATCAGAAACTCGCCGAAAAGGTCTCGTATATAAGATATGGAACAAAGTAAAAGCACCTGGAAATCAGGAACTATTAATCTAATTTTCTTGAATAGATCGTTGTAATTCACGTGTTTTTTTAGAATCTCAATTTGCTAAATCGAATTTATACAACGTCACGTGATATTGTATTAGAAATTCCTGATGTAATCAACTTTTTGTATCCCCTGGGTTAGAGTTTGTTATTGATTCGATATCCGGTTTTCTTCTCTATTAATTAAGTGTCGCTGTGCGGTTTGTGAACATGAAATCTTACGATTTGATTTCAAATACTTAGTTTAATTAACGATATACACATAACTGATATTTGATGGGGCTTCAAACTCCATTATCAAGTTTACTATTGCGATGGATCATAATTCCACAGGGTTGTTTTATTTATGAAACACTTTCAGTTGATATAATCTTCATTCTAGTCTAATCTGGTATCAATTTGTTTTATTTCCAATCTTGTAGTGCAAATTGAGAAATGCCATAATTTATGGAAATTCGAAAATAAGCATTTTCGAACTAACTTTGTGTTTTTTCTGTAACCAATAGATCTGAATCTGATCTCCAGCTCCTAGACTTATTTTTCGGATTATTTATTAATCCTGGCGAATCTAATCAGGATAATCCGATATTAATATAAATATGTCGTTGAAGATCTGTTTCCCGCATTGAAATTTTCTTTTTTATTTTGGCAACTGGGAAATTTTTTAGCTTCACCGCTTCTTTCACTTAAAGAATTTCGCACAATTGTGAAAATTAGAGATTCCGCAAAGTATATGATTATTTCAGACAAATTTGAAATATTCGAAGTTTCTATGTCACTGACATTACCAGGTACTTTTAAACATGAAAATTTGAAAAAAAGGAAGTCGCATTTAACATATAGTTAACTTTTCATATAACTAAAGTTTTCACACTCGGAAAAATTTTTTTTAAAGATCATTTATTATTAAAAAGGTTAGAAATACAATAGTAAGAAAGTTATTTCAGAAATTACAGTTTTTTTGAAACATTGAACATATTTGGGATGAGATTGGGAGACACATCCAGGATCTCAGGTACAGGAACGAGACGGTTTTCAGCAAAATGTAATACAAAGTATGCCCCGTAGTTTGCAAGGTGTTATCACTACCAGAAAATATTCGTTGATGAAAATGATGAAAATTTCTTTTGTTCCCACGAGAACCATAGAAAAATAAAATGACATTTAATAACAACCAACTAATATGTCGATCTATCCTCTACATCTACGTCAATCGATACCTTAGACAAAGAGTCTGTCGGGTCAACTTGATCCCAGTAACTTTAAAATTAAAATTTGATTGCATTGTAGATGAAATGAATTCATTCATGATTTAATAAAGGAATATGCGGAACGTGAACTGGACACTATCGTCGTAAATAGTAGTAATCTAAAAATTCTGCAGTAATAAGATTCGGCCACCAAAGAAAAATAGGGAACAAGTGAAATATCTTCTGCAATTTTGCCGGTAGAGTTTATTCAAAACGGGATTTAAAACTAGCAATTTTAGGCAATTTTCCCGGAATAAATCAGAGGACCGGCTGGTGGGTAGTGTCGCGTTGAATACGTAATCAGAGGACCTGGCATTAAAGTTGATTTCAACTTGACCGGTCGGTTTCTATATAAATTTCGTTAATTAATTTTGGTCCGAGGATGGGACAAAATGTCAAGTCGAATCATTAATATTATCTATCATTTAAGCTACTTACGGTGTGGGTAGTTCTCGATCTCTGCATACCAATAAGGTCAACATATTTTGTGGTACTGAAATTTTTATAAATCTGGATATTCAAAAACCTTGTTTTCAATAATAATTTTTGTAAAAAGACGGTAGATAATTCGAACTAATCTCAAGGAATATGAAGAGAAAAAGTTTGTACAAAAAATACAATACTGGAGATACTTAATACTCTGTTTATTCCTATTCTTTTCTTCATCATTTGGATTTCTATATGCCATATCCTTTAGCTATTTTCTTTAGCACTACACACTTCTTGAATTAAACAGTTATAGTTCTGTTGAAAAAAATCCAATTTTCGTCGCAAAAGAAGTTTGTAGTTTTGAGGCTAGGACAAAATGAATAACTGCTCCCAGTGCAAGAAAACTTATGGACAGGATGAAATTTTTAAGTGCGATGGTTGCGCCACAAAGTTTTGTGGCCCCTGCTCGAAATTATCTACTACTGAGACTCGCTGCATGGCCCTAAAAGGAACCAGGCATCTAACGTTCTACTGTCCAGCTTGTAAAGCAAATATCGGCCAGATCCCGGATCTTAAACAATTGATTGTTGTGTTGCAAGACGAGATGAAAAGCCTCAGGCAAATGCTTCAAACATCTCAAAGCCAACATGTGCAACCAGCATCAAACTTTGATCGAGAAGAGCTCATCAATGAAATGATGGAGCGCGAAGAGCGTGCCAAAAACATTGTTATATTTAACTTACCAGAATCAAAAGCTAGAGATGTTAAAGCTAAGCAAGAGGAAGACATTAATAGTGTCAAGGAAATATTGCAAGAGACCGTTGGAGGTAACATCACAATAAACACAAAGTGCTTCCGATTGGGGAAGACTTCTGAAGCCAATAAGGTAAGGCCTCTAAAAGTTGTGCTGGAAACAAAAGAACAAGCGATTTCAATTCTTAAGAATAAGAACAAGGTCAAAAACAATAGACTACGTATATACTCCGACCAGACCCCAGCCCAAAGGCAGTATCTTAGGGACTTGCGTGAAAGTCTGAACAAGAGAATCCAGGAGGGTGAAACGAACCTTACTATTAAATATGTGAGAGGCATGCCCAAAATAGTCCCAAAAAACTTGTAGAAAACACAAACAAACTTATGGATATATCAATATTATACACCAATACTAATGTACTTATGACTAAATTTGATCAGTTAGTAGTAGAAATAGAGAAAAAAAAAACCAGCAGTAGTTGGCTAAATCAATCAATACCAGGCACGTTAGTAAATGTTGATAACTACTCTTTGTTCAGAAAGGATCGCTTTGATGGTTATGGAGGGGTCGCCATATATGTTTCGAAATGCTACCAAGGACTACAAGTTATTTCGAGTGATGACAACACTGAAAATTTAAGCCCATACGAAGCACTGTGGATTAAAATTCAAATAGCTGAGGTAAGGCTTATAATGGTAGGAGTTTATAGACCACCAAACTCTTTGCTAGAAAATGATAGGCAATTTTATGAAAGTATTAAGGCAGCATCATTTACTGAGAACATCCTTGTCATGGGGAATTTCAATTTACCAAACCTAAACTGGCCAATACTAGGTGAGCCCAAAAATGAAACGTACAGACTCTTTACTTCTATGTATACTGAAAGTAATTTGTTCCAGCATGTTGACAGGCCCACTAGATACAGAGGAATGCAAGAACCCTCTTTACTGGATTTAGTTCTCAGTAACGACGAAAATTTAGTAACCAAAATTGAATATTGTCCACCAATAGGTAAAAGTGATCATTTGGTGTTACTCGTCAACCTACAAGTGCAGTGTCAAAAAGGAATTTTGCCTCAACAGCGACAAAGAAATTTCTGGAAAGCAGACTTTAACTCTATCAATCAATTTATTAGCAATTACAATCCTGAAAATATTCTAGTAGCAGAATCGGTCGAAGATAAGTGGAATCAATTGAAAACAATAATTGACATGGCAGTAAATAAGCATATACCCTTTAGGGCACTAAGAAGTAAAAAGTCACTTAACAAACCCTGGATAACTAGAGAGATAATTAAAGTCATAGAAGAAAAGCGTAGGTTATGGGACGAACATGCCAGAATCAGATCAGAAGAAAGTTTTGCTAGCTACAGACTTAATAATAACCAACTAACAGCCAAAATAAGACAATCTCGACGACAGTATGAAATAAACATTGCTACTGGAAGCCCAAAGACATTCTACAGTCACATCAGGAAAAAATCTGTTCAAAATCATCTGTTCCTTGTGTTATCAACTCTGATGAGAATCATACAGTACAAGACGCAACAGCTGTGGCAAATGTATTCAGACACCAGTTTTGTAAGCAGTATGTTACTGAAGCGCTAGATGAACTTCCAACCTTTGATGAACTGCCAAGAGTAGAGAGGTCCTTTGACAGTATCGAGTTTGTAGTTGAAAAATTGGAAAAAACGTTGAAGAATTTAAGAAGCGACTCAGCATCAGGTCCAGACTGCATCAGTCCAAAAATTGTTGGCAGAGCCTGTCCCACCCTTTATGTTTATTAATGCAGACTTCGCTTGAGTCTGGACAACTACCAAGAGATTGGAAAATGGCCTCAGTAACCCCCATATACAAGAAAGGTGATAAAAGATAGCCTCCAACTACAGAGCCATTAGCCTTACATCAGTCCCATGTAAGATTATGGAAAGAATAATAGTGGATGAGTTACTGAAGTTCATAGATGAAGAAAATATTCTGCCTGCCGAACAACATGGCTTTACCCCTGGAAGGTCAGTCACCACTAATCTGCTTATTAATTTAGACGTTTGGACTAAGGAATGGGACAAAGGAAATCCAATTCATGCTGTATATCTCGATTTTGAGAAAGCCTTTGACAAGGTCCCAATTAAACGACTCCTGATAAAACTGGAGCATCTTGGAATTAGAGGAAAACTGTTATCCTGGATTGAGTCATTTTTGACTGACAGAAAATTCTACGTTAGAGTTGGGCAAAAAGTATCAGAATTTGGAAATGTTGTTAGCGGAGTACCACAGGGTACAGTGCTCGGCCCAGTACTTTTTATCTTGTAAACCACAGACCTGCTGTCATTAATTCAGTCAACAAAAAGCTCATATGCCGATGATACCAAGATATCTAACAATCCTCTTACAAGTGGTGAAACCATACAGAATGATTTAACGAACATTTTCAACTGGACCAAAAAGTGGCTATTAAACCTAAATATACAAAAATGTACTGTGCTTCACATTGGAAGAACCAATCCAAATATGGAATATCTAATAAATGGTAGCCCACTGAAGGTGGTGTCTGTTCAAGAAGATTTAGGTGTCACTATTACCGACAACTTAAAGTGGGAGTCACAAATCATCAAAATTGTCAAAAGGGCCAATTCATTAATTTATCTAATAAAAATAGCATTTGCACAAATCACAACAGAGCTCTTCGTCAAAATGTACAAATCTTACATACGCCCTATTTTAGAGTTTGGATTCCAGATCTGGTCACCTTACTTCCAAAAAGATATTGATCTTTTAGAGAAGACGCAAAGAAGGGCCACAAAAATCCTACCCACTGGTTTTTATGGATTGTCCTATGAGGAAAGGTTGATCAGACTGAATCTACCTAGACTAGAAGACAGACGTTTAAGAGGAGATCTTATAGAAATTTTTAAAATTGTGAAACAAATATACAAGTGTAGTGCCTTAAAAGATATTTATGCCTTTAATCAAAACACCAACCTGCGTGGCCATAGCTCAAAGTTATCAAAAGACAGATGTCATTCCAATCCTAGAAAACATTTCATCAGCAACCGAATAGTGGAACAGTGGAATATGCTACCTGAAGAAGTCATCAACGCAGAAACAATAAATCAATTCAAAAATAAACATATTTGCGCACTCGTTTGTGATATAAACTACTGGCTATAATAACAATACGTATAATATGTAAAACTTTAACAATAATAAACTAATTGTACTCATTAATCTTAAGGGGGCGCTAAGAGCCTTAGACTGCCTGCCCTGTATTAGATAATAATAATAATAATAATAATAATAATAATAAAATACTGAAATAATAGAGAACTTAAAAAATAAATATTTTTGTGGTATAAGTTTGGATAATTCGAAAATGACATAATTATTCACATCTAATTAATTCGTAGCCCAAAGAAATGAATTCTAATGCCAAAATTATGCCATACTGATAAGGATAACCGGTTTATCTCCATAATTGGAATGTATAATGAATGTCAAGGATGAGCAGGGTTTAACTACCTTTCCCTCTAATTAACATAAAAGCTAATTCATATTTTACATAACAAAGTATGCTAGTTAGTCAAATATTATGTCGATAAAGGGTTGTAGGTTTTCAATGCTACTAATGTTGTATTCAAATTATTCTTAAGAAGGATCATTTTTACACTTGATGATAATTATCTTTACCATTATGACAAAAGTCTCGTTTTTTTGTTAATAGTAAATAAACTTTTACTTGGTGTTCATAATATATTTTCTCTTGAAATATAGGCGATGAGTTTCTCATAGAATAGACGAGTTTCTTTCTGTTATATTTGGGTCTGATATCCATAAATAATTACTTGTAAAACTGTTAGTTTGATTTAGTTCACCAAGACTTCAGAGAGCTCTCTTCAACACAATGCATTCGAATAGTGCTGAAAAATCCACTGAATTTCGTTTTAAAAGTGTTCGTACTCGTACGAACGTCGAAGGTGGAATTCAATGTCTTTCAGAGTATATTATGGTTTGAAAAAGTGGTACCCAGAACTGACCATCAAAGTTCTTAAAGACCTTTGATAGAGTGCTTATTTTAAAAATTAAATACTTGCATGTGTTAACAAATCATGATATCATTTTAAAATTAGCTGTTTTAAAGTCGAAAGTTATGAGTTACTCGGTATTATAGTATTCAAATGGTCCATGTGCACCTCCAGGGGTCAACGAGAAGCTCTACTACAAAAGTGTATTTCAATTCCCATAGTTAGATCTGATTTTTTGACGAGTCGATTTACGAAGAAAAAAAGTTTGAGAATTTCTGTTTTAGTTTATAGTATTTCGAAATACATAAGAAAAATAAACAATTTTTAGTCGAATTTTTCAAGGAAAAATTAGACTATTATTTAGAGACCTCCTGAACACGATTATGATGGTTTTTCGAATGTCTGTAGTTTATATATATATCTATATATCTGTTCTTCAGTTCTTCTAGCACAAAACGCCCGAAATCATTTTGATCGTTGTAATTGTTGAACTGGACCGCCTCTTATTAAATGAATAATACGAGTATAATCGTTGCTAGGGTGATTTTTTTTACCCATTTTCTAAATTTCTTGTCATTATGACAATTTTTTCTTTGTTGTCAATTGGAATTGAACAAGAGGGTTCGAGACCACCGGCTCTATTGAAATTATGAATTTTCATTCGAGGGAGAGAGTTAACTTGTAAAATGAAAAGTTATTGAGGAATAGCAAATTTTCCACATAAAGAAACAAGATTGAGAATTGATATCATTTCCAAGAAATTCATTTTATGGAAGGATTTGTTTGTGTATTAGTTAAATTCTTCATTCGACGAAAAATTCGACTTTCGTGATGGAGCTCTGCTGCTCACGGCTTTTTTTGTTTACAAAATATCAAAAAGAAAAAATATTTTATAAAATTAATTAGAATGAAAGCAAAAAATAACCGGTTGAAGACTGAAATAACTAAATACGAGGGGTATTTCACAAGTAAATTTATATTTTTGTTTGACGTGTCTGTTTTATTTATTATTTAAAAATTTTTGCAGTTACTAAGTATATATTCATATACCGTGGAAGTATTTTTTCAATTGCCATTCATATCTTTTCTATTTTTATTGAATGAAAGGAACAATATTCTCTCGAGGTTCATTAAGCGCTTCAACCGGTCGGAAACTTGGTATAACTTCTGATTATTCGGCGTTATTTATGAGAAAGCAAAACGTTCAGAATGTCGAAAACAGAATTCTCGTTATTCTTCTCACTTCATATTTTTTATACTGTTTTTTTTGGATTAAGTTTTTGTCGTAAATCGCATCAGTAACTTAATTTTTTACAAGTTGATTTTATAATGGGACCTTTTCACTGCTTTCAAATCTTTTGAATTCTATTAAAACAAAAGATTCCAATTATTTTCTGGAAAATCCATACGAAATTATTGTGCATTCGCTCCAATATTAAGTTTTATGATATACACAGTATTATTTTTCTATTTATTGAGCATGAAGTCGAGAATAACTTTCCGGCATTTCATGTTGTTCTTCTTTTATATTATTTTACATTTTTATGTTTCCAACGATCTGAAACTCGCCTTTATTTTAGCCAATATCGACTTTAGATATTGCGAGAAACGTGAAATTTGTTAACCAAATAACCAGGATACTTAAAGAAACTTTCAATTCCATGTGTTGGTTGTGTGTCTTTTAAAATCGATATATACCAGTCAGGTTTGGTGTTTTAATGACTTTTTATTTCGTTACATTAAATCCAGCGACTTTAAAATTATCCAAAACATTTGCAAAATCACCTTTTCACCATAATCTATCCATTTATATGGTAAGTCATTATGTCATCTCCATCATAATCCACACTGATTTTTATAATATAAAGGCTCAAATCTGACACAGATACATTTATGTAATACAAATGTAAAAGTCGTGAGATACGATAAGGAAGAATCCTTTTTCTTAAATGTGAAGACGCAAATAATATCTCAATAGCTCAATAATATTTTGTTTTTTAGTAGTCTTACATCAAACGGAGATTAATTTAAGTTTAAACACAATTTTTTTAAAGAATTTTCGTATAAACTTTTTTGGATTTGATATTTCAATTTATTGGCCCTAAGTCCTAACTCAGCAAGTAAAATTATACACCAACAGTAGTACCGTATCATTCAAAAACAATTTTTTTAAGTTGTTCGTAGATTTTACAAAAAGTTTTGTAGAAAATTAAATATTTACTTATTTGTTTGGAACTAAATGACGAATAAAAAAATGTGGTCAAATTATTCAAAATTAGATCGATGAAGTATTTAATGAGGCATACATATTGAAAAACAATCAAAATTCAAGGTATTCAAATTCAATTTCTTTCTCTGTGTTATTGATAAATGTTTATCATCACTAAGTGTTGATTTAAAGTTAGTATTTCACCCTGGTTGAATTGCTTAACAAATGGACTATAAAATCGAACTATTGAGAAGTATTTTTAGTATGTTTATAGAAAAAAAACATTTTTTTCAATTTTTTCAATGTAATATATTAGGTTGAGGTTTTATGAAAATTGTATCAGTGCAAAAATCGAATATCTACTATTTATTACTTTGATTTGGAAAGAGAATGTGTCGTATTGACACCGATATCCTTCTACAGACATTTTTATGAATTTCCAATCGGGTAAAAGCAATATGAGAAATAATATTTCATCAAAATACGATGCATATAGAGAGAACGTCGTCTAATAATATCAAAAGTCTAAAAATTCTTTCAGACTGTAAGTTACCAAAGAGATTTTATTAAAAGACAAAAAGGCTTATTTCTATACGTAAAATGCAGAGTTGATTGAAGGAGAAATTTCCAAACAAAGAATTGTACAATAAGTTTAACAAATAATAAGAAAATCTGATATTTAGAAAAGTATGTGCGCAACAAACTAAAAACATGTCCTAAAGCAAAATTTACATTCTCAAATAACTCACCGCGTTTTAGTGATAAATAATCTATGATAATTATGTCGATAAAAGTTTATTTATATAAATTTTAGGCAAGTTTATTTTCTTTAAAAATATAGCAGGATTTTTTTGTACTAATCTACTAAAGACGTAGTTTTTCGGCGTTAACAACAGCGACATTCCTAACAAATGATAGTCTAGTTTAGAAATCAAACTCACTTTGTGTTATCTGAATTGCCTCTTCATGAAGATTGATGTTCCGTATAAACCCAAAATCTCGTAACCCAGGCACGCACTCTATGCCGAAGCTTGACAAAAAGTTCCTTCGCTCAGACATAAGATGTTTATCCCCGCATTCCTTGATTTAGAAATCGACCTGCTTATCCAGGATCAAGGCCATCATATATTCTAAACCGTACGGTTTCGGGGGGCGATAAAATGAGAACTCATCAATTTCGAAACGCTTTTTTTTATATGATAATCCCATATAATACGAACGGTTAAATTTTGACATTTTATTATAGAATTCGTCCATCTTTAGAAAAATGCTCGCTCATCTGAAGAACAGCTCTACAACATACTCAATACAGAAAATTGTAATTCAACTTATAGGGTTGACCAGAAAATTGGAAACATTAGAGCTAAACAGATTTTATTACATTGATTCTAGATAGTCGATAAGTAGCTCATAAACGTCAATTTTGAGGGATTGTTTTTTTTTGTAAAAGTACCATCAGCTACCAAAGAACGTCTTTACCTTGTACTACAATCTATAGAAGTTTGAGATCATAGAGATCTATTATTTTTCATTCTACGAAGGTCTCCAAATCATCTAATATGTCGTTGTTTTAACCACAGGTTTCGTTTCGTTTCATAATCGATCTTCAGAGCCTTTCATCAATACTTAAAAAAATTTTTATATAACCGCCAAAATATGATTATTTCTTCTAATTTACGTTTTTCGTTTGAAGAGTTTTCGCATTTTCGAAACAATCACAAGCGAAACATTTAAGGGATATTTAACATTTCCTTGTTAATTACCGAGAATATGTTATAGCATTTAATACGATTCATGGAATGCCGCTACAACCAACGGTTTGAAACTTATCTACGGAAAATCTTGAATATAAATTCTGACAATAAGTTGAATCCGAGATATTTCGTGTAATCTCTTTCGCCGGTAACAAAGCTTTCCACTTTCTATTGTACTGATAGTTGTAAGCAATAACAATAAAATATAAGGGACTTTGTTTCGGCGAACGCAAATAAAATTTCACCCCGTCAAGCGACTTTATCGGAGTGTCTAGACCGGTAAACATGAAACAAACAACAGTGGAGTGGATCGAGTATTGTTCGGAAATAAGTGTTGGAACAATCAATCAATATACATTAAGAGTACTACTTTATTTATAGAGAAATTCTTTTAACACGCTAAGAAGTTACGAGCGATACAAAAAAAAAAAACAAAGTGAAAAAGTGTTTGCGCTCCAAAAACCGAAAATTGGAGGAATTTGGGGACAAGTTAGAATTAGATAGTAAACATCTTCTATGGAGTATTGAAAGGTGGTCTTAGAGGCGACGAAAAAGTAGAAAATATTTCAATTAAGAACCAGGCAGGGATAGTATTAGTAAATTATATAGATGTAATGGGAAGAAGAAGAAGAAGAAGAAGAAGCGAAACATCAAAGAGAGGAAGAAGATGAAAAATTCAAGAAGAAGAAAAAAGTGAAGAGCTTATAACTAAAGAGAAATTGGTTGCAGCAATAAAACGTCTAAAGAATGAAAAAGCTCTGTGAGAAGACAGATGATGAAGAAAATGGTTTTGCTAAAAATTTTCAATAAAATATGGATAAAAGAAAAGATTGGAAAACAGGGAGACAGCAAGGATTCTAATGATTATAAAGGAATAATCCTGTAAATGTAAACCGCTAAAGTTTTTAGAACAAATAATCGAAAAGAGATTGCGAGTTGTGTACACAAGATCATATGTAGAAAAATGGCAAGATTCAAACTAGTATAAATTGTAGAAAAGTTAGCAGCAGTCGCCAAATGCTTCTACAAAAAAAAAACGAGAAATAAGGCAATAAAAGAAACAGGGAGGCTATAACATTACTATTTATAGCTTACATGGATTAATTAATTAAGAGCGCAGAAAAGAAAATTACACTACTGGAAATTAGGGAATGTGTTCAAAGCAATTTATTGGACATTCGGCTGTGAATTTTCGGTATTGACAAAGGAAGAAAATTGTGAAATTGGAGAATGCCCTATAGGGTGATAAGGGAATAGATAATATATCTTGTACGTTCATTTACATAGTTTGAAATTCAGGAACCTGCGATGATATTTATTAGATCAACACTCACAATAACACTATCTGGTTTTTGTAATAGGTAGCCAAAAAAAACCATATTTAAGAAGTAGAAAAAAATATTTCATATCTTTAGACTTTGTATATTGATCGATGTTTGTCAACAATGGGAAAAATTAAATTTTTACGTGAAAATATTTAATTATACATAAGAGGTAATAAAGACATTTCACCCGCCACTGTATAGATTCATCATTGAAAGAAGAACTGCTACTAATTTGAAGTCGGGGGTATACTTCGTCGGAGATGTAGAATAACTTGTCGTTTATTATACTGATAACCGTTGATAAACATCCCCCGTTTAAAAGAAAAAGGATATGACTACAGGGAAACTATGAGAATTTGAATAGGGTAATTTATCAGAAAAGAATAGAAAACTTAACAAGTAGAAGATATACCGCTCGAGAATAAAGTAAATAGCATGGAAATTATGTTGATATTTTTTAGAACGAAATGGAGTACAAAGGCAATTTGGTATTTCGAAATCATACCCCTCCTAACAATCATTATCCCTTACTGTTTCCTGTTCTGCATCATCATCGTTTTCTTGTTAGGATTTTGGTCGCTTTGAACATTATATATCATTTTCTTCCATATCAGAAACAAATAACTGTTTGATTTAATTCCGAGAAACATATTTTTCCATTAGCTAATGGTCGGGTCCTAAGTTGTTTATAATGTATTATTTTTCAACATAAAAATGTCTTGTTAGTACATTAGGAGCGAATAAAAAAAAACATAAATGCGAGTATACATATTGTAAGGGTTGGAAGGGTGGGTTCGTTAAGTATGTGCTAAGGGGTGGAAATTGTTATTTCATATTTTCAAAACCGCGTGTTGGGTAGAAAAATTTATATGTTCATGCCTCTACATGTTCTTTAATTTAGATCTCTCAAATTTATAATTTTTTTGAATAAAGGAAATTCAAAAGTATAAACATATCAAAAGGTCTAAGAAATAAAAAATTAAAGAAAATTATATATTTCTTTAATTTCTTATTTCTTAGACCTTTTGATTTATTATTGCTTCTAAATCTTCTTGATTAAGTCTCTTCTGTTTTAAAATTAGTTTTTTTAATAATAATTATTGAAAAAAAGATAAAATTTGACGTTTCAACTTTTCTTCAAGTCTTTATTCAACTTTTCTTCAAGTCTTTATCAAAATAAATTTGACTTTTCGACTTTTCTTTAAGTCTTTATCAAAATAAATTTGACTTTTCGACTTTTCTTCAAGTCTTTATCAGAATAAATTTGACGTTTTGACTTTTCTTTGAGACTTAATCAAAATAAATTTGACTTTTCGACTTTTCTTCAAGTTTTTATCAAAATAAATTTGACTTTTCGACTTTCCTTCAAGTCTTTATCAGAATAAATTTGACGTTTTGACTTTTCTTTGAGACTTAATCAAAATAAATTTGACTTTTCGACTTTTCTTCAAGTCTTTATCAAAATAAATTTGACTTTTCAACTTTTTTTCAAGTCTTTATCAAAATAAATTTGACGTTTTGACTTTTCTTCAAGTCTTTATCAGAATAAATTTGACGTTTTGACTTTTCTTTGAGACTTAATCAAAATAAATTTGTTTTTTCGACTTTTCTTCAAGTTTTTATCAAAATAAATTTGACTTTTCTACTTTTTTTCAAGTCTTTATCAAAATAAATTTAACTTTTCGACTTTTCTTTTAGTTTTTATCAAAAATATTTTGATAGAGACTCAAAGAAAAGTCGAAACGTCAAATTTTATCTTTCTTCCAAAAATTATTAAAAAAAAAAACTAATTTTAAAACAGAAGAGACCTAGAATCGAGAACATTTAGAAGCATTAAAATTAATTAACATAAATTAAAATTAATTAACATATTAGCTGAAAATTTGAACACGAGAGAACTGTAAACAAGATGGGAGCCGCGTTTGGTCACAACAATGTCCTGAAGATGTTTTCATCGAGTGTTTCACAGAAATAAATCCGAATTTTTACGCTGTTTTATAACCATAGCTGAAACGTGGGTCACTTCACGCCCCAAGCAAAAGAGCAATAAATACGATGGACTGAAAACGAATTGCAAAGACCGTTCCATCTGCAGACAATGTTTTTGGGGATGCGCGTGGGACAATTTTCATTGATTTGAAAAAATGGCTCGGTAGTCGAAGATTTTCCAATCATAGAAAGATCTTTTAAAGCATGATTTCCTCACGAAGAAAATGTAGGATTCTCTATAAATATTAACCCTATTCTCACACTGAATGAAAAACAAATAAAAATATAAGTATCTTGGTTGAATTGTATCCAGACGAAGAAATCAAAATCAGAATTAGAATTGATACAGCTCGAAAGACATTTGTCAAGTACTCCTCAACGTTTGTAAACAAAAATCTAAACCTCCACGTCAAAATAGGATTCATGGAATGTTATGTGCTGTACGGAGTGGAAACCTGGAGCTTGAAAGCTCAAATGATTAAAAAACTTCAGGTATTTGAGTTATGGCTCTATAAACGAAACCATAAGACAAAATCACGAAGTACTTGGACGCATCGGTCGCAAAAGAAAGCTGTTGACAATTATTAAGATAAAAAAAACATCTTACGCAACGACAAAGTTGGTGCCAAAAAGTCCTGTTGAAAAGCTCTTGCGTCAACGGATCTGCTCAGATTTCCTGAAAGGTTAGGAAAAGGGACTCGATTTGAGTCGATGGTAAAGCAAAAAACGGCTGAATTTCTAAAGACCCTCACCAAAGAAGACTTCCAGTATTGCTTCGATCAATGGAAAAAACGTGTGGAAAGGTGTATGGCGAGGAGTGGGGAGCATTCTAATGTAGAATAATTTTTATAATAAAACCCTTTTTCGTAACTCGTTATTTAATAGCCAAGCCTCGTAAAATAATACAAATCAATTGTATGTACATTAAACTACGAACTACTAGAATAAATTAAAGTTAAAAATAAATGTTTTTATAAGAATATTCTAAAAAACTTTTCCACGTAAGAGAATTGTTAATGCCGTATTACGATAAGAAGAAAACTTTAAGCTGCATAAAGATAAAGTAACATTGCATAGCGATACGTTTGTTGATGTTTATTTATGACGAAACTCATAAAGTGCCGTTATTGTGAAACATAAAATGTTTTTTTTTTGGGTCACATATAAAATTTTACGGTGCCGCAGTCCGTATGTCCATATTGTAACGTTCGAATGGGGGGTTTATCCCTTCGATAAATGCCATTTAAGACGAGGATTTTTCACGAAATTCCGGTTATTTCTTCGTCCATTTCAATGCTCATTAAATCGATCATAATTTAGTATTTTAATTTCATATAAAGTGATAATTTAATCAAATTTAATTTAGAGTTTGTAATGTCGTATTCATATATATGTAAATAACGTATTTTCCGTATGTTTTGTGTCTGAAATTAATCACTTCTATTTTAATTAGTAGAAGCATTAGGCATTGTACACAACCACGGCGTAACTATCGCCTCTACCGACTTGATGGTAATTTATTTGGCAATTGTAAGCGAGGAAAGTTGAAACGAACCGCGCGCGATATTTTACGGTTTTCCTTCTCGAAGGGTCTTCCTTCCAAGGATAGGATATATATATATATATATATGCGACCTAAATCTTGATACCGAGATTTATTTCGTACTTTTGTCTTAATCTGTCAACGTTCCAATTTTATTAATTATTAGTTAAGTAGTTTCTGTTATAAAATTGTTTCACCTTGTTTTATTAACGTAAAAAAATGATGCATTACAAAATGTGAATGTTCAAAACGCATTAAAATCAATTACTTTGTCATCAATGTGTAATATCGAGTTGGTAATGTGAAGTTTTTTCGTTAAATATTTACTAGATCGTTCGTGTATGGTGTATACACGAATGGGATATAAATTGAATTATGAATTTACTTTAGGAGCAGATAATATTTACAAGATGGCAGAGAGGCAAAAAAAATCGATGAATCCACTTCGAGAACCGCATATTAGAGGTAAAAAAAGGAAATTGTTTTATTTCATAATCACCAAAAATTTTGCACAAATACACAACTTTCTTTAAAGATTATCGAAAAAGGGAATTATTTTATTTTTTTTTCGTGGAAATTTCAATTCGTGTTGCGAGAAATATTTTTTATTTGAAGTAGGTTGTAGTCAAATTATCCATGGTAATTCATTAACAAGTTAAGCTGAAAAATGCTCATTTTTATGTAAATGAATTTGGGAAAGAAAATTTTTGACCAAACAAAAAATTTGTGAATAAAACAAACTCAGAAAAGATTTAATTTCCAAAATCGAATATTCAAAGACGTTAAAATCGGAAAAAACCAATATTCTGATCCAAATTAAGCTTTCAAAAGTGAATTTTCCACCCAAAAATAAAATTTTTGGAAAAAGGCCTCTTTTATAATTTTCTTTACATTGTTAGCTCGATCATTTTTACTAATTTTGTCTGCATTTGACCCTGTTTTCTACGTCCTCTTTTTATATTGAACTGTTTCATGATTTACTAATTTATTTATTCATTCTTCATCTTTCCCTCTTCTATTTCTCTAAATTTTTTCTAAATTTATTGTCGCATCAACCTCAAAGGTCAGTTGTTTACAATTTATGACACAATTGAGTGTCTTTTAGATATTTTAAGTTTGTTGTACTACAATTATTGTATGTAAAGTTTGATATGTCAATTATTTACACAAAAAAAGTAAAAAAGCGAATTAGATATAAATTTTAGACTAATTTAACGAAAAAATTAATTTTTGACTTAATTCCATTAAAATAAAATCAGAATAAACATTACGAAGCGAATTTTTGGCGAGACATAACTTGGAATTGCAGTTGATTCGAAATAAAACTGAATTAAAGTCAATTTTCGAAAATATTGTATAAGGAAAAACGTATGAAATTAAAATAATTTAAAAAGCAATTTTTCGATGAACTAAACTAACTTTTACTTTTCCGAATGCATATTTTCTACAATTTTAACGAAATTGAACATGAGAAACTAAATTAAAAAATGCAAATTTCTTACCAATCAAATTGGAGGAAACGACTTTCTGATTAAATCTAATCCGAACTAATTTTTGACCATATTAAATGTAAAAAAACGATTTCCTCATAAAATAAAGTTAGAAGAAGCTTTTTGTCAAAATTAAACCTAAAAGACTCAATTTTTAATGAAGATCACCAAAAAATTTCAGTTTAAAAACTCAAGACGTGAATTTTTGTTTGAAAATATCGAGCATTAAATTTAAAAAAAAAAACGAAATATGCGAGGTGTGTGTTTAAAAACAACAAATTAAATCTTAATTTGAACTATAAAAAAAAATGATATTTCAAAAGAGTTTTTTTGGATGGAGCTTATTCTGGATGACACTTTTGAAACCAATGCACAGTATTTTTTTTTTCAAAAATTGACATTTAAAGTAGCTTCACTTAAATAACTGTCATTTATTTCTGACTAATCGGAATGTTATGACATTTGACACATAGTCTTTTGACAGTTGATACTTCATATACGTCATATGGATTCGACAATTGTAGCGACATCTGTGTATCAGTTACACGACTAATTAAGTGATATTTATTTGCAGCAAATCCGTTGGTTTTTTTATGGAGATTTACACATTTTAATTTAAACAAATACTTCAGGTTAATGTTTAAAATATATTCACTCGTAGTTTTCTTTATAGAAGAATTTACTATAATAATTTGTTTTTATTCCGACACGAAGAAATATTTACAATACGTATCTGTACTTTTATTGAAACAACCGGTGAGTAAACTGTGCAAACTTATTCGGTTTTTTGCTGAAAATGAAAATATAAATATTCATTTATTTCAGGATTGTATAGGATTGATCGGAATGAATTTCCAATGGAAAGATTTACAAAATTTAGTAAAAACAATGTTAGAATGGGAACCGTACGATGAAGATAATATACAATTACAGAAACTCATAAAAAGAGATAAGAAGATCGTAATGTTTTTATACAGTATTATGGGCATTTTTCTGATAACAAGTCATTTATTTTGGGCACCTATAATCGGTGACGAAAAAGAATTGTCTTACACATATATAGTCATTCATCAAATCATCGGCAATTCTATAATTGAATTTATATACGCCTGTTCCGTTCTGTATATATTAGCGTTGAGTTTGTGGATACCTCTAACTGAACTATTGTTCGTTTGTTACAATTTCAAATTTCAATTTTTTCTGTTGAATCAATTTTTCGCCGACCATCTATTGGAATTTGTACCTCGTAATGAGAAAGACAATCGAGATATTTACGAAAATATGAAGATTTGTTTAATACGATACAGAAAAATTAAAAGGTATTTGATAGGAAATTAATACGAATCAAATTCGATACCCTTATTTCGAAAACATTAAACATAATCATTTATCAATATTGCTTCGAAAATTACTCCCAAACTAACAATATCGAAACACGAGTTTCATATTCAATTTTGTCACGAAAATGATCCGGAAAGGATTTAATTAAATCCGCAAACAAAAAAGTGATTTGGATTCATTTGAAACGTTGTAAAATTGCTTTCGAATTGGAAAACCAAATAAATAAATCCATTTTCAACAACTATACATTTCGTGGTTCGTGTTTCGGTATAAGTTTAACATAAACGATAATTCCGAATAAATAAATTTTATAGTGGAAATGAATTACTTTCAGCTCGTATCGGAAAATATTATCAACGGCTAGGACTTATTTGGCATGGTTATTTTTTACGGGAAATCCGGCTTTGACTGCAGCGTTGTTTTTGATGGTAGCTGTAAGTAGAAACCTTTCGATGCAAACATTTTGACTCTTTTCATACATCCCGAAATAAATCTTTTATATACGTGACATTCTATGTTCCTAAAACCTAAAAGTTTTAGCAAATATACTTTTAAAATTTTTTTTCCTCAACCAAATCATTTTTCATTCTACATTTTTAATGATTTAACCGTTAGCGATTTCATGAAATCATAAAGGAAATAATAAAACCATGGTTCCCAGGCTGTATGGTAAGTGACGCCATCTTGTTAAAACCGAGACCATGGACTTGAATTTCGGGTATCGAAAAGTCCTACAATCACCGACCGGGCTCTATTTTGAAGCAAATTTGGATCATACCAAACAGTTTTTTGTCTGGATTTAACTGAAACTCTTAGAGTTGTTGATCACACCAGATACAGGCAACTCATATAACTAACTATAACGATTTGGAAGGTCGGTGAGCTTCAGATTTAACATTAATTAAATTTTGTATGGTTTTAGAGAAAGACAACAGGCTCAGCTGTTGGGGATGGTGACGAATCGATACTTTACTTCACTACGTGCTGGATGTTGTCTATTTGGTTTAGAGTATAGAATTTTTTGTTCTAAACTTACTAGTAGACGTTATGTCGGGCTATATTTTTCTTGCCGATGAACTTGAATATGTTTTGTAGAAATCCGCCGGTGTTTTAAGGATCAGGTTGTTATCCTGCAGTATTCGACTTACTGCTCGCAACTCACGGAGCTATTGTTGACACATCACGACTTCTAGATGTTCCAGGTCGATTATGAAAGGATCCAGTCTCCTTATAACTTTGGCACACTCTGCACGGGTCATATCTAATTGTCTACCAACAGTTCTGATTAAATCCATAACTTTTCCAAACAGCATACTTCTTTTTTTGATCTGATGAATATCTAGAGTCAAAAGTTTACAGTGGACAATGGACACTAGGCCAAGGGATATCACGTCTTTTGGAAATTAGTCTTGCAGCATCTGTCTCAGGTCGCTCTATCTTGTCGGAACCAAGTTCTGGAGTCGAATATCCCTCTAACATCGCGACAAGCGGTGGGTGTTAACGGTGATGTTTCGTCTTCGTGAATCTTCAAAAAAGAAAGGGCCAATAATTACTTTGCTTTAATTTTTGATGGTTAATTTTTGGATTTTTTCGGTGTGATGATTCGACTGAGCTTTTCTTGCTCCAAAATCGGTATCTTTCAATTCATGTGTTAACTGGAGTTTATAAGAATGCAGTTGAAGATCCTGCTTCAAAATTCGTTGTAAACTTCTTCGCTTCTGAGTAGGATTTTCTCCTTCAGTCTATCAATATTGTCTATGGTCATAGACGTTCTTGGACGGACGATCTTTTGCTGGTGGTGGTCTCTTCAAAACTCTTAACCCATATTTTGATTAAATTTGCACTGGGAACTTCGTTAATGTGTCTAAATCCATATTCTGAATGATCTGGTGTTAAGATATTTAATTAACTTAACGTTTTTAATTATAAAAATGATTTTTTTCTTGTAAAATGTTTAATAATTATTTTTATCCTACGATGTTTTCTGCTGTTTGGAAATTGAAGTCTAATCTAAATTTACACACGTCTATCAAATTTCAGGATATAACGCCTTCAAGTAGATTTAGGATATACCCAAGCATTGTAGCCGCTGCATTATGCACTATAATAATTTGTAGTTCTCTACAATTATTGACTGACGAGGTATGATTGTTTTATTAGAAAAACTCTATCTATAATAAGATTTTTCAGTCGATGGTTTTCTACAATAATTTATATAATTGCCCTTGGTATTATTGGGATTTGAGATGTCAAAAATTGCTGTTAAGTGCGATGTCTATGACGTCCGAACCCATTATATTAACATTCTATAACATATTTTCAATTGATTTGAAATTGTTGTTGCTGGTGAGTAAGTATTTAATCTTCATACATTTTACGCATCGTCGTCTCAAACTCCAAAGCCCCAAAGGATTGAAATATCAAATTTTGAAAATTACAGTTTGTTTTAAACAAAATTTCTGTCTGGAGTTTCTAAATTTGCTTCTTCTGTTAGATGTAAAACGGAGTTGGTGGTTTACGAATTAAGAAATGGTTATAACAACAATCAAATTCTTTTCAACCTATATTTATAATTGAAAATTTGTTATCTGGAATATTCAGAAAGATTAAAAAATGTTGGATAACAGACAGTGGAACGAGACTGCTCAATAATGAGAGATATGGCAAAACGACTTCCTTAATCTCAAATTCGTCGGTGGTGGACTTTACCTCGTGTAACGAAAATACTATAACAAGGTAAAGGGGACAGAAATTAATTATGGGACAAACGATTTATAATTCCCAAACAATTAGCATCGACAATAATTATGAAAATATAAAAAAAATTGGAACATAATCGAATGGAACGTGGATTTTTGAAAATGCTTCCAATAGATAATCGATTATTACTTAATTTTCGTAAATTGAAACTTTAATTAATTCCAACGATTATTAAATATTAAGTTTGTCTGATTGCATATACGAGGATGATCCAATAACACAAAAATTTTGTAAAAAAAATTCGGTTCTTCCTTTTCAATCCATTGTTTTGATTGTTCTTCTGTTTCGGATGTGGAGTGACGGACGTCTTATCTATGGTTATGAACACTTGATGGAAACATCTTCACAGCGCTATTTCTATTGCATTGTAAGTAAACGTGGCAAAGCACAGCTTCCTCATGTCCAAATTTTCACTTAATATACGATTTTCTTCAAAATTTTTCGACTCATAACATAACTCGGTCAATCTCCGTCAGATTAGAATCTAGTTCAGTTTTTATATTGGTTCGACTCAGCTTATTAACAAATACGAAACGTGGCGTCTTCAAACTTGAAACACCCAAACAACCACCACCATCTCTAGGTCGAAACAGGTACTTCCTGGACCATTCTCGTATTAGAGTTGTCAGGCGATGTTTTTAGACCGAAATTAGTTTTTCATAAACTAAAATACACCGAAAATTAAGTACATTTATTGAAGATAAAAAGATCGATTGGCATTGTCAACTAATAATTGATGTTTTGTATTAACTACGTAGTTTCATGGATTTAAAAATAATTTATTATATTTTTAGTCAGCAGAACGTTCCTACAAATTTTGTGCCATAGCTATGCAGCTCTACACCAGTGGAAAGATATGAATATGACTAAATTTATACTATAGTTTACAATATAATGAATAAATAAATTTAAACTGAATTAAATTTGTTTTGTTATTAGTTGGCTGAAGATTTGTATCGCATAATTACTTAAGTATTATAAGTGAGATTAATATACGATTTAAATATAAAATGACAGATATATAAAAAATGTCAAAGCATTATGAAGACCTTGTCTTTTCTTCTTCTCTCTCTTAGGACTTTTTCTTGGTTCTTTCCATTCTCAAATCCACCTCATCCTGAATTTGTCGTTCTTTTTCTCAAGTTTATTTCCTCCCTTATTCTTAACGGTTTCTTTTCAATCGTATTTATAATTCTTTTTGTTTAGTTTCCTTTTTTAAGTACTTTTTGTATATTTTCATCTGACTCTATGTACTCAATTAAGGTTTTTTTCATTGTTTACTCTAGATTCAGTGATGGTTCGGGAATGTTTTGGAAAAAAGGCAACTAGAAATCTGGTGAAACTCAAAGGGATTTTAAAAAAAGGAGGCTTTAAAAAAATATTTAAAGAAAATGTAGTACGTTCTGTCCAGCGCCTTATCGGCAGGAAATTTATCGTGAAAACGATCCGAAGAATTGGATTATCCTTAAAAACGAAAGAAGCCAAATAGACGAAGATTATTGCATTGTGTATCACGTAAATTAAAAAGAGAGCAAAAACTATTATTTTTTATCTAAAATTAAAATAAAATTAATAAGGAATCAAATATATAATTTTCCGAATTTAATTCGGCCAAATCACCAAAACTGAACTGAAACTTCCTATAAATTAACATGATCGTCTCTAAATAGAGGAAACTTGGCCAGAAATATCCCAAAACTTCATATATATTTTCCAAACTAGCAACTTTAGTAGTTTAGCAAATGTTCCTCAACCGCAAGAAATATTCATCAAATCGGGTTCTGTAGACCGTCACCTACTTTGAGTATAATTAGGCCTTTACGGGTGATGTTATATTAAAGAGCAGTTTAGTATTAAATCACTATTTTATTAGGGTTAATATACGACTCCTCAAGACCGCCGATTTCTTGCCGAGTAAACTTTGAGTTGGCTGCAAAATACGTTTATCCCAAATGGAAGACGCGAGACCCGAGTCGCAGATGTTTATATCCGGAATAAGAAAAAGGAACTAAAAAGGATTTTCAGACAAAAACGTTGTACCAATACAGATTGTTGTGAATAGATACATTCATATATAATAAAACTATGACGAGAATTCTAATAAGATACACAGGAACTAATCAAATAAAAATATTAGAAGAAAATTGCTACCAATAAGACAATAGAATAGATTAAAACTTGCTCATATTTTCGAATAATTAAAAAAAGTATCTTACATTTAGAAGGGTAGAAAATCATAGGATTTAGTGAAAAAGTGGAAAAATTCGAGCAAGACCCTCGAACCATAAGATTGAACATGAGTCCATTCATACTATGATCTGTTTGAGTCACAATTTTAGCTGCTCTAATCGGTTTTCAGAAACAATCTTTTTAATTCTAACTGGATTAAATTCGAATAGCCAAATGATTCTATAGAACCCAGCATTCAACAAGATTGTGGGTGGATGTGCTTTCTTCAATTCCACGGAAACAGCACGTTTTCCTTTTTTAATTTCAGGATGGGTCCATTCAGACTATGATCTGTTTGAACCACGATTTTAGCTGCTCTAATCGGTTTTTAGAAACAATCGCTGAAAATAGTAGTTCTTTCAGACTCACTGGATAGATTCGTTTATTTTCCTTAGGGGTCACTTACCCTTCATTCCAATGCGCATTTGGTCCAAAGTTAGTATAAGGGTAGATATCTTTCGTATACATAATTGTTCAGCTAGTATAAGGTGAATTAGTTCTTTTTATCTCTCTAATTTCACTTCGATGAACATCCAGTTTCATTAAGTGAACTTTCTCGATGAATTGTTGAGTTGATAAGATAAAATTTTCAAATCTTATGGTCATTTCGAATATTAGTTTGAATTGAAATTAATTCCTTTGTATATATTTGTGAATATGTTGTAAGACACACTGTCATTTTCCCAAGGATATTCTTCCTATTTCCGAAAAAGGAACATCCTTTTCTCGTACTTATAAATTTCCAACATATTTACTTCTTGATCAAGATAAAGTATTCAATGGTGATGAATCTAAGAAAATAACGACTAATTTTATATTGATTACACGAATCGTTAAAATACTGACACAAAAAAGAAAGGAAAACATGATACATGAGTGACTTTTTTCAACAGCTGTTTTTGGAAAAATACATGGTAAAAAAATATTAATACGATTTTTACTTGGAGCAAAAATTAGATTCGACATTGAGAAAAATAAATAAATAAACTGATAAAAAAATTTCTTGTGATTCTTATTTTTGGTGATAATTGTTCGATGAGCCAAAACGCTTCCTTCGAAAAATGAATTTAATAATGAGATTTTCACTTAGAAGCAATTTCAATTTTTCCTTTGACATATAAAATCGCGTTTTATCTCGATATCTTAAGACTAGCTGTCGAAATAACATACAAATTTGATTAATGAATACTTAAGAATCATTAGAAATGGTATAATCAATTCAATTTTCATAAAGGAATGGATGTGGAGTGGTGTAAAATGATAATGGAAACTGAGAAAGTATATGTTTAAAAGAAAAAGTTTCTATGTAAATGTAAATTTATTGTTCAACTAAAATCGAAAATCTGCAATTACGCAATAATCCGAAGAAACGAATCAACAAAGTTACAGCACGAGTACACCGATTTGTCAACAAATGATTGTGCGGTTTTTGTAATATGATTAAAACTTTATTTCCTGCTACGTCGGCAATTATGCTGATTTCCTGATTAAAACTCCGGTAACGTTTTAGTACGGGGCTAGGTCACTGTTTTGGTTATACGTACGTTGAGAATACCAATGACTTTTGGTAATAAAAACTTTGAGATTGAGTTACTTGGAAATAGTTATCGAATGAAAACCGTAATTTAGTTACATTTAAAAAAACTATTATACCAATGAAAAGAACATGGATGTTTCAAATAAAAGGATCCATCGAGGATTCAGATGTCATTGAGCTAATCTTAGATAAGGCATCCATCAAATATTGATAGGAAATATAAAAGAATAAAACCTGGATTTGTCTTTATTCTTGCCTTGTGTCCTAATAACAACTTCCTCGATAAAACAATAATCTCCGGGAGTACCAAGTCGTCTTCTTTTGGGAATACCGAGTCCCTCTTCTTTTATAACTTCCTTAATGTCCCAATTAATTATTTCCCATATATCTGGAACACGAACCCAAGCGAGACGTTTTGATTCGAAGAAAATTTCATTTTTTTCCGGTGAAGCTACGCTGTTTCTAGATATTCGGTACGCACGGCGTAGTTTAATTTATGTATATAATTTTGTAAAATATCATCGAATTTTTAATATTGTGCTACTTTTTCGGAACCTCAGAACTAAAGCCTCTATATATTTATTAATTTTTTTATTTTTTTCATTATTATCTAGTGTTTCGATTAGTTGAAGATTTAACATTTTTTAGTTTCCTTGCACCCAAATTTATTGCCGAACTTTCGTTTACCATATTTTTACTTTTTACTGTTATTCATATTTTCCTAGTTCTGTTTGACAGGATCGAATACAAATTTTTTGCAATAATTGTTATTTATATAGTTATGCTGCACATAATTTTGTCGTTGTGGTTGTTTCATAAATCAATGGAACGAGCATCTACTAAAATATAGAACATCCAATTGACACCATTATTAATTACAAACTAGTCTTCCATTATTACCGAGACCTTGTCAATGGACGATACATTATAAATCTACGCGTACATTACACAGCACGACATACACGTCGCTCGGAATTTAGGACATCTCAAATTAATAATTTTCCAAATATAATTAATTACCTGCTACGGAACATGCAACTTTTGATCATGACTCGTAGTTATAAAGTAGAAATAAAACGTCAACAAAAAATAATAATTTAGAAATAATACAATAAAAATGAAAATAGCTGTATAAAATATTAGTGTCTTGATGTATCGGTTAGACGTTCTTAAGTTCTTAAAATAAACTGTTGTGGAAATTGTTGTCATACATGTCACTAAAAAAACCGGACATAGAAAACGGAGAAAACAGAGGAAAGATATATAGATCTTCTGTAATGAGGATTCTGGTCGCTCGAAATCATCCTCGAATATTTCTTCTTATAGCAGTTCAGCTCAACTAAAGCTGGAGTTGCTGTTTCCATATTTTCGTTAGTTGTTACGGTGCGTCGGCAACAGAGTCCGGTTTTAAAAAGTACTGGTACCTCTTTTACATTGTTGAAGACAACTGTTTAAAGTACGAATATGCTTCGTTTTAATGTTATCACATCCGAAGATAATACCGAGATTGTTTAATAAACTTCCAACTTCAATAATTTTTGAAAAAACCTCCGTATTCAACCATATAAATCAATAATTCGTTTTTATTGTGAATTGGAGCGTACACGTACTTGATTAAAATTGATTTTAATGAATACAACGCGCAATTTTGTTATTAAATTATTCATATGTTTTACTAACATTTCAAAATGCCTCAAAGCGCGAAATTTGAACGTCCGATGTTATTATTTATTCCAGCGAATATTGGAATTGTTAATTTGTTTCAAATTTGAAAATTATAGAAGTATAAGCCAAGTCCAGCAACAGCCAGATGTGTGGAAGTTATGATTTCGAAAAACAAAAATTTTTTTTATTAAATTAGGAATCAATAGCCTACCAGCGTTTTCAAAAAAGGAGATGATTTGAAAACAAAACAAAAAATGAGTGACATAAATACTCATACTTTGCTTTTTTACAGTTTTAATGCAAGAACTAACTTACTAATTAAACTTTTGTTTCAAGTTTCGTTTTTAATTACTTCCCATTTCTGTAGATACACCTCTTTTTTTCCTTTCCAGTACCTTCTACTTCTTAAATACCAATAACGAATTTTCTTAAAGTTCACTTAAAGTCTATCTTATGAGCTTTTTTATTTTTTTATGTAGTCTTCCTCTTTTTCTTTTCCGGTACTACGTCTCGAGCTTCAGCTACAGTTTTTTTCAAAGCCCATTCTCTTTTTCCAGAGGCTTCTCTCGAAAGCTTTGATGTTACAATTTTTGACAAATCTGAACGGTAAATGTATTCACAAATTGAAGATTTAGCCCGCTCAGACTTGTAGTAACTCTCGAAACTGCCACGTAAGATTGACCGGATGCGAATACTGCAGAACCGATATCCATCAGCGCATTAATAATTTCAAAATTAGACCAAGCTCGTAAATACGTTTTTCATTAAATAAAATGTAAATTTTCCTATTTTTTTTTTATTTTCATTGAACTTTTTAAAAGACTACTGAGTAAATGTTGGTGGTAAGCCTCAGATGTGGGTGGTAGTCGAATTTTTGTAAAGGGATTATGTTGTTGTAGCCAGGTTGTGAATCATAGATATTACGCTTTTTCTAGATAGTCGTAAATCTATTTGTTGGTCATTATTTTGATTATATTTTTCAAAAAAGTTACAAAAGTTTTTAAGGAAGTTATTATGTAAGCTATAGGGAGATTTTTGGGGACCTAATTTGTCCCGAATTGAGTATTTTTGGTTTTTATTGACTGGGCTATAATAAAGAGAAGATTCCATACCATGTTATCATTTGAACTATATTTTATGTAAATAAAGAAACTGTGCAGAAAAATGTGCATCGACCCCAAAGTCATTCGTATGTTATTGAGATTAGAAAATCGTTTTACTTGTTTCCTTCGATCGTGAGATACAGCAGCGCGGTCCTGCGTATAATGAAGATTTTATCTGTAATGATATATGAACTAGAAGTTGTCTCATTGCGGTATTTCGAGGATTTTCATTCTTTATCAATTTTTAACGTGACAACAATGAAATATCGATTAGTATCAGATAGATCGAGAAAATGGAACAGGCACGAATTTTATTCTTTGTACGTATCATTCGATTTTTTAACCGCAGAATGAATTTGAAGTTTCAAACAAGCTTGTTGTTTTAAATATACATTCACTCAAACTTTCTTTTGGTAATTTAATTAAAACAAACTCTCTGGATATAACATAAACATATACATCATTACTTGACTCTATCTATATATATATATATAATATTGAAACTTTATAGAAAATTATCTGGAATTTCTCAATTCAAATTAGTTTATGTTTCAATTTCTCGAGAAAATATTGATTTATATGAAAGTGCGCTGCAGGAGCCAAGCTCGTTCTTTTAATCTCCTTGAAACGGTGCAGATCGAAAACATCGTATGACTTACCAAAGTTTCCATCTTCCTTGTTTTCTTCTATATATTTATTTATTAGTCATCATAAAATATCAGAAAGACCCAAGTTCAAAACTCCTTGATTTAAATTTGAGTAAAATGTCACACAAAATGTTTGTTCTGGATGTTTCTTTACATTTCCTTCAACATGCGACTGTAAAATTTGGAGGACCTCAAGGTATATGAACTATTTGACAAATTGACTTGAGTTCTTGCTCAAAAAGTTTTTAATACACCTTAAAAGGTCCTTCTCAAATACGAAGGTCTCAGAAATAGATAGTGACTGTGTTATCTAAAAATAAACGAGACCAAATACATCCGGTCATCTCATCAGCAAGGATTCTAAACCAAAATAAATAGGATGTTCATAATTTAGAATATTTCTAGTATCGATCGATGTTTTGAGACTCATATAGATTTAAATCAATTAACTAATGAAAAAATCGTTTTAATTTTCAAGTTTTATTAAATATTTTTGTTTTATTTTCAGGTTATGTCTATCCACAAACTCACACTCGACATCCTCACACTTCGAGTGCTCACAGACGATCTATTCGAGCTGACATTCGAACGAATCTAAGCCATGACATCGAGGAAACGGAATATAAGCAAATCTATTCGAAACAAGGTGATCAACTCGTGTTAAATTGTGCGGTAAATATAAATTTCAGCACGAGTATTTGGTTGAAAGATGGACAAATAGTACAAACGATACTTAAAGATAATACTAACAACAAAAGGGTGATAGGTCATAGGTTTTTGGTGGACGTTAACGGGAATTTGTTAATAGATAATGTGAGGTTGGAAGATGACGGTAGATGGCAGTGTGAAGCGGAAGACGCGTTCGGTTTCGTCGTACAAGGGAGACCTATACAATTAACTATCTTAGGTAAATACGTAGCTAATTAATATTAAAATATTTTTCTAATCTAAATTCAGTTCTTTATTTAGAATGATTTTAATTATAGTAATCCGCTTTGTTAGATAAATTAATTATCTGTCAAAAACAAGATGGAATCGTAATAATCACGAACGCATACATAATGGACGAGACGCTTCCCCATAAAATCCACCTCACCATAACGTTCATTCTACCGGAACGCATTCATATGCACAAATACATATTTTAATTATAATCTACTGAGTCGTTGATAATCCCGTTTCCCTGTGTGCCGTTTCTATATTGTTGTCCTGTTCCTTTATTTCATTACTGTCCTGTCGTAAAGCTCTGCCTTGTTCGCCATCTTATCCGGAAACGTGCTAATGAAGATAAGCTTCAAAATAACGATGATGGTCTTTTGTTTTTATTTCTAAAATATAATGAGGGACCTTTTCGGGTTATTGAAAATGAATTTTATATAATTGAAAATTAAAAAATTTTTATAGTCCTGATAAAATTCTAATGGAAAACGGACTAACTCAACGCCTCTACAATTGTGGTGTTATATATCATAATGAAAATCGAGTGTTTTCTTCATTTTCTTGAATATAACCGTTAAACGATGCGTGAAGTTTCCAAATTTATAGGTGAGCTCTTTTTGATAATCAACAATACAGAATAAGAAAACATACAGAGGAAAAAAGGTAACACCTATTTCATGTTATATTAATAATACGTATTTTGAGAATGCAGTGATTTTCGTGCACACCCTCCAAATTAAAAAAAAAATTATGAATCTTACAACAATTTTGCAAATAAAAACGGATGAATCAGACAATTACCACGTTCCTCTATTATTTGGGAACACATACGAGTGATTATTGTATGGAAACATTTTTCTAAATCAGTTTAAACGATCCCAAAATACAAGAAAGAGTTTTGCTGGTGCTCCCACCAAATTTTTTAAAAAAATTATGAATCTTACAATAATTTTAAAATAAAAACGGATGAAGCAGACTTTAACCACGTTCCTCTTTGATTTGGAAACACATCCGAGTATTATTGTATGAAAACATTTTTCTAAATCAGTTTAAACGATCCCAAAATACAAGAAAGAGTTTTGCTGGTGCTCCCACCAAATTTTTTAAAAAAATTATGAATCTTACAACAATTTTGCAAATAAAAACGGATGAAACAGACATTAACCACGTTCCTCTTTGATTTGGAAACACATCCGAGTATTATTGTACGAAAACATTTTTCTAAATCAGTTTAAACGATCCCAAAATACAAGAAAGAGATTTGCTAGCTCCCACCAAATTTTTTAAAAAATTTATGAATTTTACAACAATTTTGCAAATAAAAACGGATGAAACAGACATTAACCACGTTCCTCTTTGATTTGGAAACACATCCGAGTGATTATTGTACGAAAACATTTTTCTAAATCAGTTTAAACGATCCCAAAATACAAGAAAGTGTTTTGCTGGCGCTCCCACCAAATTTTCAAAAAATGTATGAATCTTACAACCATTTTGCAAATAAAACGGATGAAGCAAACATTTACTACGTTCCTCTTTGATTTAGAAACACATTAAAAGATAATTACCTCAGTTTATTTCTGAAATGTCCAAATAAACTGTCTCAAAATGTGAAAATCAGGCTCTCGCCATTTTTTTAAATCTACAAATACTTCATACCTCACATACCTTCTTCTAAATTTTTGATAAATATTGAATATACAAGTGCTATACAGAATAAAAGTGATCGCTAGTCTTGAAGTGCGTCTCCGTAATACGATAAAAACAAAATTTCTATGAAAATTTATCCACAAGAATACAGAAAAACCTCTACTCGAGACTGGTAACTGACAAATGATTTCCGTTACCTCCTATTAAAGTAAGGAAACCCCAAGGGTGTATAGAAGACTCGAAAGGGATGTAGGCAAATTTTCTCCATCGTTAGATCCAATCCTCAAATTTTTGAGTTTAAAGAAAATAATAAAATCCAACAGTTCACCGAGTAGTTTGAAAAATGTTTAATTAATTCTGAGCTAGTCGATTCCTGAATATCCAAATTTCATAATAACGGAGCTTTCCCTTAGTTTTTCATATTTTCACGGATTTGATGTTTAAAATTATCAAACAAGAGCAAGACGTGCATCATAATTATTCAAGCAGATTTTGAATTTAGAAACTCTTACAACAAACAGATGAAAAGTTGTTAGTTCTAGCCTTAAACTAAAATTTCGAATATATCCATCCATTTCTTGTAATTTATAGGAAATTATAGTAGATAAAAAATATAATTGTGAAAATCATTAGAGAGTAAAATCACGTACAAACGCCGTTTTGTAAAAACATAATAAATCGTTCTACAAAACTGACTTTGCATTGCGCTATTAATCATCACAGTCACACTATCTGAATAGTAAATTTGAAATCACATTGCAACAAATTTAACATATCTACTAAAGAACTTGGAAGTCATCCTCGAGGCGGCGTATTAATCTGTCATTGAAGGTACGTGTAGCGCTTCAAGAAACCGGTATGTTAACGAGATGCAAAACGTTCATAATTCAATTGACGAATAATTATGAAAATTCTTTAGTTTAAAGGAAACTAAGAGAAAAAAAATGATTCCATACAAATTTTTTTTAAATAAAAGAATATAATCAACGATTAGTCGCCACTAATCTGAAATAATTTGATTGTGAGATAGAGATTGATGGAAAACTTTTCATTCCATTTCATTTTAAAGCTCTGCCCTACTTTAAACGTTGTATACTATACACTTCAATTTATTTTACGTGATTTGCGATTTTTCAAACAATGTTAAAATCCGATATTTTCGAAGTCATAATTTAATTTATATATCTAATTTTTCCTCCACGGTTGCCCGGAATCTATTTGCGAAATGCCTCCGCTTGGTGGCACAATTTTACGTTTTTTTAAAATGGTTAACACTAGGAGAAAATTGTTATTAAAATTAAGAAATATTACATTTTGAGAACGCTGAAATTGGTGTCATTTTACCGATGTTTAAAAAAAGAAAAGAAAACTCAAGATACTTCATTGTCTGTAATATATTTGGGATCAAACTATTGTATTAAGTGAAAATCTAGTGAAATCTTTGAAATTTGAAGAGCTACTACTCATCATCATACTGCCTGAAATTGATTGCAAATTTTGACGAACAAACAAAAAATTTTCAAATAAGCCAGTCCCCTACTGTCTCCTTCAGTTGGCCGTTTCATATAGAAGTCACAGGACGACATATCTAAGTTACTGTCACTTTTATTCAACCAGTAATCCTGAAGACTTGTAAAGGACAATCATTTCCTCAGTGAATAGCCCGAAACATTCGCTCTTGATGAATCTACAAAGATTCCCACAGTACACGTCAGTGTCTAAGGATAATGAGCGTTCTTGTTTGCGAAAAATTTGTATCTAACTCGAAATTCTCGATACTACTGCTTCAGAAAATCTTGAGCTTATAACCAACTGCATACTACACCTCTTCCAATTACTGTTATCTTGGCATCACTCTCTCATACGTCGATGAATATTAATCGATTTAAAACTTCCGCAAACAAATATCTGATAATCAACAAATTTAGTGATTCAAGTTTAATTTTCCATAGTTTCCATTGTTTTGTTTTCGTTTTCTTTGTGTGTAGCGTGTTGTAATGGGAGAAAACAAGAATTTGTAATCTGATATTGAACACGCATTAATTTTTAACAAATAGCTTTACACCTATTTCCTTAACACCAGGTGTGCGTGACTCCTGGTGACTTGCCTTACAAATACACCCTTCTTGGTATCGAATATTGTTTATGTTGTTATAATTTTCTTAATCTTATTTGTTTGAATTAAACGACGACAATCCTAATAAAAATAATCGGTAGTTTCTTTTGTGTCGTTTATCCTTTCGAAGAATAATACTTGGACGAATTTACTTTCAAATTCCAACAATGAATGAATGAACGAGAGATATTCTGATAAATCCAATAAACGTATTTTATATGGAAGTAACTGTTACTTTTTCAAAGTAAATGTGACACTTGGAACATTCGAGGTTATATGGATGGACGGGACTGCAAATGGTAATACCTCTACTTTATTGAAACGAATGACCATAACGTCACGCAAACTTCATAAATCACTTTTATGAGGATAAAGTAGGACATTTGTTTTGAACAATGCAGTACTTGGTCTATAGTTCGCGTTTAAAAATATTTCGTTATAAATTAAGATAAATAACAAACATCGAAGATTATTTGAGCTTTTCACCTATACCTGCTTCTACTTCAGAGGTAATAGCACCACTCCCCCAGGTACCTAAGTCTATTTGACCTATCAGAAGGCCTTGAGTATTCCTTCAATAAGACTCCGTCTGATTTATTTATCTCTTTTTTTGGAGAGGCTGTTTGCTTAGTCATCGTCTGGTATACTGTGGCGGCCTGGTAGCCACTTCCAATGTACCTAGGAGTATAATTTTGAGAAATGCGAGTTATCATAAAAAAATAAGAAATTGCACGAACGTTTTTTGAGAAAAAAACGTATTTATGTGCCCTAAGAACGAGGGGCGAATAAAAACCGTAAACCCCACAAATACAATTGGAGTTCAAGAATTAAAGATGGCAAATGGTAGCTAGAGTAAATATGAAATTATAAAAGTTTGAGAATGTTTTTACTCCAAGACAAACAAAATCAGCGGAACAAATATTATGAAATTTCGTTGAAAATTCGAAAATAACAAGAAACACGACGTGAATAACAAGGAAGAGAAAGATTATTTTCGGTTGATATAATTTTTAATCAAATACCAAACTTGATTTTATCTTAATAACATCATTTCACCATAGATATAAGGAAACAAACATAGATATTCATCTGACTCTGGAGATTAGTTTCTTGTCTCGAAACAAACAAAAAATCATCTATATTAAATATCTTGAGCTAGTTTATTTTTTGGGAAAAAGTATATACAATTATTTGTAGGTTTTTTCTCGTTTTTATCATTATTATAATTGGAAAATGGAAAGAAATACAAAATGATGAATCAAGTGCAACGGTGAAACCACGCGATTGGGGAAAGCGCTTCACGTTTTCTTTTAGATTTTGCTTCAGACATGGGCCCCATGCAACAAAAACTTGAGCAGACTTATAGAAAGTGAAACTTAATGTTCTGGTCTTAAAAATTTTCTTTGAAAGTAAGAAACAAAAACGGAAAAGTCAGAATTCAAGAATTTGTCTGATTAGATCACTCAGAACATCGACCTAAGCTACATAAAAACTTTCATAGGATTGCAAGTTTTAATGCGATTCCTAAAAAGTTCTGGTTATAAAAAAGTGAGAAAATTATAAATAAGAAATAGGATCCTAGTCTGAAATAATCCTTCTGATTATTTCAACCACTTCGAAAATACTCTTTTATTAAATAGAGATGTTAGTAGCACGAAATTTCAGTAAAAGAAAAAAGTACGAAAATAACACTGATACAACAGAAATTACCGAATCTAAAAAATGTTTAAACTATAACAAATTAAAAAAAGACAAGTTTTTCCTTCTATCTATCAAAAAATAATTCACGAGAAATAATTTTTCCAGTTGATCCAAATATAAGCAGCCAATTGAAACTCCCGGCGACAAAGTCAAAAACAAAAAGTTTTCAACGCGAACCTTCGAGCGCGTCAGTGCGAGCGCGAACGTGAAACCACCTTAAGATAAACAGCCCAACGTCTACTTTGTGAATGACAGGCTGTCAAACAATCTTTACATGACCACCAAAAAGTGAATTGGTGAACGGTTTCCACCTATGAATTAACTATGTGATTGGTCCTGATTTTTCTTTGATTGGAAATAATTTCGTAATATTAGAAAACATTAATCTCATCGTATAACAAAATATTTACGAAAAACAATTTCCGAAAAAAATAAAAAAATGAATTCGGTTCTCAATATTTGTATTTGAAGAGGTAAAACTTTTTGTTGATTCTAATTTATTTTTATTTAAGACAATTTCGATGTCTATCTCGAATATCTTAGTTCGGTAATATTGGAAAAACTTTCCTCAGAGTCCGATTCAATCGGAATCAATTCCAGGGATTTCTTTTACAAGGGAAATATTTTATGGTGTCGGAGCAGATCACAATTCCGTTGAAACTTTCGGTTAGACCAAACTTTTATCTGTCGTGAAAAAAGTCAAAGGAATATAATCAACTAACCGGCAGCCCTCTTTTTTCGAGTCTCCTTTGAAATTACCGGTTTGTTGTAGAAAAAGTTTTAATAAATTTACGTCGGAAATATGCCGGTCATCTACAGCTTTATTCGCATTGCGCTAACAACGGCATTTGAAATTTGTAATTTGACGTAATGTCGAAACTTTAATCGGATTTACTACCCACGGATATCCCGGATTATGCCCAAAGGATTGATTGCCAAAACTTTTTCGAGTGTGATAATGAGATAAAAGAGGTACCTGATTAGTTTTGAGATTAAGGGAAAGGAGAAAAACGATTAATACATATCAAAAAAGACACTGTTAACCGTATGTCAAAGCTATCGTTCATAGGTACTACAATAGGCCTTTCCAAAATCAATTGAATCCATCATTAATTATCACGAATAAGTTCCATATTTTTTTCGAACCTCCCATATTGATATTTCCTTGAATTATTCAATCAGTTGACTAAATACAGTGTGAAATAAGATTGTTGAATGTTTTTATTTTAAGATATTTGAAAACAAAATTGAATATACAGGATGATTGATAAATTCTATTAAGTGGAAGAAAATGAATACTTAATATACAGTGCTTTTCAGATAAAAGTATCCACCTTTAATAACTTTTGTAATACTGGTATTTAGAAAAAATCCAAAAACACGTCAATTTATGTTGGAAGGGACAATCATTATGGCTTATTTAAACTTACTGGAAAAGCCACCCCTTAACCCTTACAGGATCCCCTTTATTTTTTTTATTACTTTTCATATTTTTTATGTAAAATTTGGATACTCCTCTTTGAGCTGATTTCAAAAATGTATAATACTTGTAGGTTAAAGTGGTTAGTTTGTGAGATAAACAATTTTTCTTTTAAGAGCACAAATTTTACTTATTATTTACTTTCACCTTATTTGCCTGTACTAAAATGGGTTGTACAACAGTTCAAACTCTTTAATCTTTTTAACTGTGCTATTTATTATGAAGTTACAATAAGTGTTCAAAATGAGTACCATTCACTTCCATACAATGGTATAATCTATATTGAAATGCCTCTCTGACATTGCTAAATACGGCTGAATTTAATTGTCGACATTCATTTTCTATCCTCTCTCATAAATAATCCAGAGATTCTGGTTGGGTAGCATAAACTTTTGTTTTTAAATACCCCCATAAAAAGAATTCTAGGGGTGTTAAATCCGGTGACCTAGTTGGCCACTCCATCATCTGCCCCCTTCTACCTATCCAACGAGCGGGGAATGTTTCGTTTAAAAATTGTCGGACAGGCATAGCATAGTGTGGGGGAGCTCCGTCTTGTTGAAATACCAGTAAATCTTCGGAAAGGTTATCATCATTTTCTATTATTGTTGTAATACGTGGGTCAACCCCTTCCCTGAGTAACTCAAGATATGATTCACCATTTAAATTTCCGTTGATGAAGAAAGGTCCGACAATGTGGTCACCTAGGATACCACAACGTTTAACTTTTGGGGATGTTGTGTATGGAATTCACGCATAATATGTGGATCACTTTCGGCCCAATATCTACAATTATGCCTACTTACTAAGCCATTTAATGACCATGAGCATTCATCAGAAAAGCAAATATTGTTTAACAATTGTGGATTGTTATTGATAATTTGCGTCATTGATTCGCAAAACTCTAGACGACGATCAAAATCATCTTCATTCAACTCGTGCACCAACTTAACTTTGTATGGGTGGTACTTGAATTTATTTAGAACTCGGTAAACTGTAGAAGATGAAACACCGATCGCTCTACTTATTGTTGACAACTATTGGGGTTGTTGAGCCTCTAAGCTGACTTGCCCTAAAATTGCCACTTGGATTGCTTCGTTATTTACGAGTCCCTCTCGCTTATGCACTTTATTGCAAACAGACCCTGTTGTGGTAAATTTCTCCATCAGTTGAATTACATACTTATGAGTTGCATGTCTTCCGTCATGTAATTCGTTAAATATTCTAGCAGCAGCTCTTGCACAATTATTATTTTGGTAGTATAAACCTACAATTTCAATTCTTTCTTGCAAAGAGTAAACCATTTCAGAGAAACAAAATAAATAATGTATCAAATTACACTATCAATAGTGACTACAAATTCTAGTTGACAATGTCAAACTTTAATAAAAAGTAGAGTTTTTTGTTGTTTGGATTTTTTAAGTAGAATAAACAGTTAAAAAGATTAAAGAGTTTGAACTGTTGTACAACCCATTTTAGTACAGGCAAATAAGGTGAAAGTAAATAATAAGTAAAATTTGTGCTCTTAAAAGAAAAATTGTTTATCTCATAAACTAACCACTTTAACCTACAAGTATTATACATTTTTGAAATCAGCTCAAAGAGGAGTATCCAAATTTTACATAAAAAATATGAAAAGTAATTTAAAAAAATAAAGGGGATGCTGCTAGGGGTGAGGGGGTGGCTTTTCCAGTAAGTTTAAATAAGCCATAATGCTTGCCCCTTCCAACATAAATTGACGTGTTTTTGGATTTTTTCTAAATACCAGTATTACAAAAGTTATTAAAGGTGGATACTTTTATCTGAAAAGCACTGTATAATTGATGTTAATTCCTCCGACATGCATTGAAATAAATATCCGATATATTGTTAATCTTATGATATATAGTGTATGTCATAAATAATGTCGATTTCTATTGTTCCCTTTGTATATTAAATAATGATACGAAATGATATTCAATCGTACTCTATAATATTAATAAATCCATTCTCAGAACTTGGATACAAAAAATTATATCGCACTGCATTTTCAATATCTCTTTTAGATTCAAATTTTTTCCACGTAATTTCGCCATAGATCTGAATAAATAATAATCCGACGGTGCAAGGTCCGGACTAGATATTATCTATTATCTACCTAGTCATTGATAACTTAATTATGTGGAGTTATTGAGACACTAGACTTAAACAATTCGAACAGACAGTGTTCACAACTCTCAAAAATTCATCTCCATAAAGCCCTAATCAGAAACCCCTAACATCCTAATTCCATTTTTTTTTTAATTTGATGTTTCGCTCGAATCTAGGTCCAAGGAAGTTTGGTGATCGCAATTGGACGATCCGAGCCTCAATTTTTCATTAATAAATGTTTAAATCAACGCTCATTAGCTGTATCTTAATCTTCAATTTAACATATTTTCTTTGAAGCCACGGTTGCTTTTCTTTTCTGTGGTTATCTCTTCATTGACGTCTACAATACCATTTAGCTATGTTGTACACACTTGTGAGATGACTATAGAAAAAAATCCAACGACGTGATTTCTGGTAATTTAGCTGGACCTTTTCCTTATTCTGCTGGAACCAGATATATTTTCAATATCCTCTTCAAAAAAAATTGCCGCCAATGTAGCCTAACCAGTCATTAACAAAACAAAGTAAAAAACAGACCTTGAAACTTTCCGTCATTCTGTCCACTCGTTGAACCAGGCCATCTTTAAACTTTCGATACCATTCATGCACAACACCATCAAAAGTTTTCCCCATACACACGACTCATTCTTCGATGGATTTCTGAAGTACTTCAGCCTGTAGAAAACGAATCACACTTGGCGGGAGCATCAATAATGGCGGACATATTTACGTGGCTGTAGCACAACGCCGACTGACGCCTGATTATCAACAATAGCGATGCACGGAGCGATCGGAGGTTGAACAAACGGCCCTCGTATTTTAGAAATTGACGAAATAGAATAAATTCATATGGACACTGTTAATTTTTTTGTTAACAAAAACAAGAGGAAACGTGTTTTATAAAATGAAACAATTCTTATAGAGCGAGTTAGAATAAAAGAATAACATCTTATTGCAATTGTACACCTGCATCTGAAATTTCCTCTACGATCATTTTTATCGGAATTCAACTTGGAAATTACCTCCGAGGCATAACATCGGCCGTTATAGTTGTATCGAGAAGTAAGATCCGTTTCAACGGCTTAACTTCGACGAATAAACGTCTAATGGAATCTAGACCAAAGTTTATACGGGGTAATTTAAAAGTTATCCAAACATTATATTAACCAAGGAATTATTCAATTTATATCTAGTATATTATCACGTTTGTGACTAGATAAAACGAAACTATATAGAAAAATCATTAGAAGTACAAAATTTGTCTGGAAAATACGTTACACAAGTTTCGTTGCTGCTGTAGCCAATCCCATCAACGCTCAATTACCCTTTTTCATCTGCCATCGACACATGGAGCTCTCTCTGATTGAGCAACGGCTTATCAACATAGTTTAGTTAGTTAGTTTCTTGATAAGCTGTTTGGAACAAGTTTACGGATACAATTTTATGAAGGAACCAAACGTGAACGAATGGTTAGAGAAGTTTCGGGAAGGGCGAAAAAAAGTGATTCTCTCTTTGTCAAGCGAGTCATCACTGGAGTCGAGTCTGGTTTTTACGAATTTAACGTGGAGCTCAAATTTCAAAGCAAGAAATGGAAGTTGGCACGAGAAACGAGAACAAAAAAGTCTTTGATTCTAGGGGTATTATTCACAAATATTTCGCCCCTTATTTCTACGTTTTGAGACGTTTCAGAACTCGTGTGGTACGAGTTCAACCGGATTCAGTAAAAGGGGTAGGTAGATCATTAATCAATGCGCCCTCTTAAACGTCGCTTGTTGCTCTATCAACGTGACATTCCACCATATTTAGCCCTTTATGACTTCTTCTTCTTCTTCCCGAAATTGGAAATGATTCTACGGGGCGGCATTTAAGAGATGTGGTAGCCATGATACTGCAACTAAACAGTATAACAACTAAAGACTTTCATCAATGACATATGGCAGATGTTTCAGCAAAGCAATTTCCAATTACAGTTACATATTTTTATTATTATCCATTAAAATAATTATTTAATCGTTTTCAGATCCTCCTAAGAAAGCTTACTTGATGATAGACAACCGTATCCTCGATCCGGGAAACCTCTTCATCTTAGTCAAAGAAAATTCGGATCTAACCGTATCGTGCGTTGTAGACGAAGGTAACCCAAAACCGCAACTTTCTTGGGAACTCACTTTGGGATCTTCCGCTTTACTCGAAATACCCGAAGTACCGCTCGAAGTTCTGAATTTGACTGAAACCGTACGCGATCAAAAATTCGGTGCCAGAACTGATGCTAGACTTGGGAGAGTGTTAAGAGGTCATCATAACGCCACGTTGACGTGTTACGTTCGACATATCGCCTTGGATAAACCCCTAAATGCGTCGGTGCTTCTTGATGTTGAATGTGAGTATTTTTATAAGTAAAATAAAATTTAAACAGTTAATTCAAGCTATGAAATATTCGTATTTATTAACTTAGTAAAGGATCATGTTTGAAATTAACCCAAATACATTCTACTTTATGCCCTTACCCCATAATTCAGATTATTATTTGGTCGATTATTGAGTTTGCTTATTATATCTGTAGGTACTTATGGTCAGTGTGCTTTATATACCCATCGACCCTAACGGATTTAGTTGTCCCTAATTTCCTATTAAATCAATAGATTTCACGTAATTATATACTCTGCTAAGTAGAGTATATGTGGATTTTAATTTGAAAAATGAGGGCCTTATCGCCAATTTTAATTTGAAAATAAAATTACTTTTTCACAATATACATTTCTCGTGGTAATATTTGAAATATGAAATGTCATTTAAATTAGTTTTATTATAGGAGAAAGCTAAAATGATGAATGATAAATTGTAAACAAAAGGTTCAAAATAAAAATGAAATGAAAGACAAAGATACGAGTTATTGGAAAGACTAATTTTGTTTAAATATTAGAAATTATTTTGACGATGGAAATAAAAATAACCAATAGGGAATAATTATTAACGTAACTAGTTATTGAAAAATCGATTTGTCCGACAAGCTTAATATTTGTCAAAAAAATATTCATCCAAAGAAAAAATGTTTATAAATCTTAGAATACAATTGAATTAAAATGATGAGTTGATTATCAGTTTTATTATCGGTTTAATTAATAAATTATTTGTTGAAACTTAAACAAATACGAAAAGTTTCTTTTACATAATTACTTTTCGTAACTAATGTATGAGGTTACGAAAAATGTTAAGGAGAGTTTTAAAGTGTCACGTTTGATAGAGCAATTAGATAAAATAATTGGATGGTAGAAATATTCACAAGCAAGTTGAAATTGGGCATACAGGAAGAACGATGAAGTCACCACGAATTTAGGGAATTAAAAAAATCGCAAAGAAATAAATGGGATAAATGTAAAAATGAAAATGTAAAAAGACGATTAACAACAATTCGTATGGACATATGGACAAAATGAAGTGATTACAAGAAGTACAGTGGATATCAAATAAGGGAGATGGAAAAACCACGATTGAAATGGAAAGAGTGAAAGGAAAAATGAAATATAAAGTACAAGGAGAAAATAAGACGTTTTTCCAAGAATGTATATATTTTCCACATTAAATTTCTTCAATTTTTTATTTCTAAGAGCTTTTGATACATTAGTGCATTTTAATGTTCTTGATTTTAGATAAAATTTAACATTTCGACTTTTATTTAAGTCCTTATCAATATAAATTTGACGTTTCGACTTTTAGTTGCGTCGTTATCAAAATAAAATTTACTTTTCGACTTTTTCTCAAGTTCTTATCAAAATAAATTTGACGTTTCGACTTTTAGTTGAGTCGTTATCAAAATAAAATTTACTTTTCGACTTTTCTTCAAGTTCTTATCAAAATAAATTTGAGATTCGACTTTTAGTTGAGTCGTTATCAAAATAAAATTTACTTTTCGACTTTTCTTCAAGTTCTTATCAAAATAAATTTGACTTTTATTTAAGTCCTTATCAATATAAATTTGACGTATCAACCTTTCTTTGAGTTCTTTTCAAAATAAATTTGACTTTTCGACTTTTTTTAAGTTCTTATCAAAATAAATTTGATTTTTCGACTTTTAGTTAAGTCGTTATCAAAATAAAATTGACTTTTCGACTTTTATTTAAATCCTTATCAATATAAATTTGACGTTTCAACCTTTCTTTAAGTTCTTATCAAAATAAATTTGATTTTTCGACTTTTAGTTAAGTCGTTATCAAAATAAATTTGACTTTTCGACTTTTTTTCAAGTTCTTATCAAAATAAATTTGACGTTTCGACTTTTAGTTAAGTCGTTATCAAAATAAAATTTACTTTTCGACTTTTTTTCAAGTTCTTATCAAAATAAATTTGACGTTTCGAGTTTTAGTTAAGTCGTTATCAAAATAAAATTTACTTTTCGACTTTTTTTCAAGTTCTTATCAAAATAAATTTGACGTTTCGACTTTTAGTTGAGTCGTTATCAAAATAAAATTTACTTTTCGACTTTTCTTCAAGTTCTTATCAAAATAAATTTGACTTTTATTTAAGTCCTTATCAATATAAATTTGACGTATCAACCTTTCTTTGAGTTCTTTTCAAAATAAATTTGACTTTTCGACTTTTATTCAACTCCTTATCAATATAAATTTGACGTTTCAACCGTTCTTTAAGTTCTTTTCAAAAGAAATTTGACTTTTCGACTTTTTTTCAAGTCCATATCAAAATAAATTTGACTTTTCGACTTTGCTTGAAGTCCTTATCAAAATATTGTATATTTGAAATTTTGTGTTCCAAAAATTATTAAAAAAAAAAACTAATTTTAAAACAGAAGAGACCTAAAATCAAAAATATTTAGATGCATTTTTCCGCATTATCTTCTCCTTGTTTTATGCTCTAATCCTCTCTAATTCTTCCACGAATTTCTATTATTGAAAATTACTTTCATTTCCACCAAAGTTTTTACTTTACTATGTCTATTTTAATTATGTGATTAATCCATTGTCTTTTTGTTTTCCGCTTTGGTTTTTACTTTGAGCGTTTCCATTGTGAAAAATTATATTTTCATTTATACGAGGATTATCTAAGTGTTTTGGATTTAACAAAGAAACAAGGCCTTTTTTATCATAATTATTTTTCAATTTAGTCTCCTTTTAAATCTATACACTCTTTCCAACGATAGCAAAATATACAGTTTGATTTAAAAAAAAAAACTTACGTACCCTCGACGAGGTATGAAGAAAAATTTATTTTTTTCCTAACATATTTTTCCAAAATCTTTAGTGACAAACATATGGTAAATGAACGTCATAATCAAAGTATTAATCTCGTTATCTTGATGTGACAGATATTTTTTGAGGTTTTAAAATTTGACATCGTCAAAAATCAAAACGTTATAACGATAAACATTTTTTGGATTTTGTTAGGGGGGGAAATATTTTTGTATATATCAAAATTTTCTTTTCTTAAACGAAATGGTGATGCGAGATTCGAAATCCTTAGAAACTAATTATTCGAAAAATAACGCGGAAGATAATGTGGATTGCGAGAAATTCAGAGCAACTTTGGAGGGTTCAAAAACCGAAAATTTTTGCATTCCAACGTACAAAATGTTGATGAAACCTCATTCCTTGGAAGATATACAAGAACAACCGGAAATTCCAAGTAAAGATTTAGAAACAAAAGTAAATAATATTTCTTCAATTAGAAACAGTCGTTTACAGCTGGAAGAAAAACCAGCGTTTAACGATATATCCAAATGTAACCAACAAGAGTTAGATCTGAATGAAATAAAAAAGAAATTTCTTTTTGACAGAGAATCGAGCAGTAGATTCAGAACGCCCACTAATTCTGGGAGACAATCGAGAAAAAATAGTAGCGAGAAATTTCGATATACTCAATCGTTTTTCGAAGATCCGTACGTACAAGAAGAAATGTTTCGAGAAAATTTACGAGCACAACTTTTGATGAAAAAATATTTTAGAGAAAACGATACGTTCGATAAACCGGTTTTAAATAACGAAATCGAATCTAAAGCTTTAATGCTCATCAGACACGTATCGAGTATCTTGAAAAAATACAACAGCGGCGATAAACTTCATTTATGCAATCAGAATGCCGTGAATTATTTCCAGGGTAGTTATAAAAATTTAAGGAAAAACGTGGAAAATAATTGGGACAATATTAAAAGTAGGATAACTACCGATCTCAGTTTACACAGTTCTTCGGATAGTTACCAATTTCTCGATACCAAATTCGCTCATAGCGGTAACAAAATTTTATATAAAAACGATAGTAAAAATTTGGAAAAAGATATTTCCACGGAAGAATTATCGACAGTTGTACCAGAAAGATACATAAGCTTAAAAAATTGTTTGAGGAATAATTCCGGAAACGGTATTCATTCCCGATCGAGCGTTTTAAATTCCGATATTGAAGTAGACGACGACGATTACAAGATTTGGTTAAAACGTAATAAATGGATAAAATACTCCGATATGACAATAACCGATTCGGCTTGTTCCGAAGATATAATCAATACTTCTTTCTCACGGCGTATGTTGGATATTTCCGATTACGCCGTGTCTAAATTGACAGAAAAAAAACAGTCCAAAGATGAAGATGACGGTCATTACTACGAATTGATTATTTACGAACATATCGTCATTACTAATTTCATACATTTTTTCGATTATTTACTGTTGGTGAGAAGATTGAAAAAACTCACTTGGACTCAGAGATTTCTTCAATTATTTTTTTTGGTTTTTTGTTTTTATGTGTACGTAGTTATAGAAAGTTCTGGTATCACGAATATTGTTACCAGTGTAAAATTTACTAATAAATTCAAATAACTTGTTGAATTGAATTTATGGTCGAGATTAAGGTCCTGAAAGTTCAGATTTTGTTCATACGACATTCATTTGGGTTAAGGGACTTGGTAATGAAAAAACTAATCGATTGATGGAGTTTTTTGTAACGTTTATACAGGAAGAAATGCGATTAATTTAGTAAAAAAAACTAACAACAAATAACACCAAGTATACTTGTAATAACGACTGATCATACCAACTGGGTAACTTACAATCATCAACCTGTACCGATTCTTGTGCTGATCTCAATCACATTCATAAAAACAAATCAATTGTTGCAGTTACTTGTTAAACCAAATAATCCCTACCTCTAAACCTCTCATACCTTTTAAGTATAAATAATCGAAATTCTTTAGATCTATTAGTGAATTTTTTCAAGGATATTAAAATTATTATCATCGAAAATTTCTGTGGTCGATGGACATTTTCTTTCAAGCGCAGATTTTGTTCGTGGTAGATTTGATTACAATCTTTCCGGACACTCTGCAATTACGTGTTTTATCATTTGCAATTGCAATTGTCATATTCAAAATCAAATAAATAGCAATTGGTCAGTCGCGTATGGCCTAAACGGAGACGCGTTTGAAGAACTTCATCTCTACGATTTTTCGGTAGCACTGGCTAAGTCTTTCTTCTATCACTATCTAGAGCTTACTTAGCGACCAGATCTGCCTCTTCGTTTCCTTTTATTCCAAAATGTGAGGGGATCCAACAACATGCATTCATTTTGTATTGCAGTTGCTGTTCGATTCAAAATGTTTTGCTCGCCCTATAATCCTTTCATCAAATTTCAAAATAATACACGAAAATCGAAACGATTTTTTCCAAATTGAAAATAATATTTTCCGTTATTTGTTTACCTACTTTATACGAGTGCAAGAAACGATTATTTTATTATGATTGTAGTTTAGTTCCAATTAAACATATCAGAGGGAAGAACGTGCTGTAATTTATTATTTTTGGACTAAAATATTGTTTTCGAGGCATCTCGCTGCTGAAGTCATTGCAAATACACCGGAAGCATTCTTCGAAATAGCTCTGGAAGATAACCAGTGCGGATTCAGAAGAGGGAGATCAACAACTGATCGAATCGAGTCTTTTTGACACGAAATTTAGTCGGCTTGTGCGGATGGCCAAAGACCTTCACGAGAATTCCAAATAGGACAAAGTCTCAGGCAAGGAGACTACTGAAAACCTGGTAAAAATTGGAGGAATTTTGAAAAAATTTTGGGAAGAATGTACATGTTTGGATTTTCATGAAAAACGTATGGAACCAAATATTGGACAAAACTTTTGACTTGTAGTGTATATTTTTATAATGGAATATTCGTACGAATTTGTACGATTATCCTCACGAGGTAAAAACTAGACGATCTTCAACTACAACTGGTCCAGGTTTTTCCGAACTAGTTTCGATCTTATGATATATTTGTCAATTGCATAAATTTTAGCTTGAAAAATGCTTGGTGTGTTTCTAGGCTTCCGGGGTGTTTAGTTTGGGACTCTAACGCCCTCTAATCTGTTTGCTGTTTGATCTTTGAAGAAAGAGCTGGGTTTCTAACACCAGAAAATTAGCGATTTATATATCGAAATTTTGTATTTAGAAGTCGTTTACAAGAAAAAAAATTTATTAGAAAAATATGAAATATACGAGTATGATTAGATACAAAATATGAAAAAACACAACTATAAAATATAGAAAAGCGTTGTAAGATATTTTCAACCTACCCTTGTTAACTAGATATTTATTTTGATTGACGTTTACACGATATATATGTTGAATTCGTAATCTTTTCGGTATACCTCGGTATCCTCTATCGAAACGAACGTAATAATTTTTATAATTGAAATCTGATTTCACTCCATCGTTTGATTTGTTTAAACAATTCGAAATTATTCTTATATAAAGATAATAAGAACAGCAGTCTGTATGAAACAAAGTATGGTTGAAAATTTTGAAAAACATATTAGTTGGAATTATCGGAGATATTAACCAATCACCGATACGATCGTAATAAAAAATTGGTTTTTGTTCGATTTCTAGCTTCAATCGGTTAATCCTGAAAAGAAAAAACAAATTTCAGATAATGGAAACTAGATTCACGTGTAATATCGACACAATTCCTGCTAATTTCAAAATATTCCTGGGCTAAGTTGTACTTATATAATGTTGTTTACAAAATGGCTTCGATTTTAATTTTAATTGGCTAATAATTTTTGCCCTGTAAAATATTCAGCCTTTAACTAAATCTGAACATGGAGTAGATTCCTAAGTGAAGCAACCCTAGGTTGGAAAACAGCTAAATTATAGTTTTGGCTTGAACTTTCCAACGGATTTAATTGAAATGTTGAAAACAATCAGCTTATTAAAATACCAGTAAGCTCATCAAGTTAAATGGAGATAAAACATTAGTTGGACAAGTCCTTTTTATCTTCTCAATTAAAAATTTTTTGAAAATTAGGAAAAATTTCGGCATAGAAACATACAAGAAATAGATGTTCAAGTCATCCGATACCTAACGAGAAATGAACACAGGAAATTACGCCCAGATGAGGAGCACGCGCCCCTCCAATTAATTTAAGAGGATAGAGCCTAGAATTCCTCACAAGAACAACAACAACAGATCAACGAACTCGACAAACTTAGCAACGATTACTATCGAATATGAATAGAAGCAAAACGAAGGTCATGTACCACAAAATGGTAGATTTGAGTCAAACCTCACTTGAAATAAAGGACCGATACCATACCTGGGACCAAAACATTCAGGGTGTTCTCAAAAACCAACAACCATTGAAGATAAATGTTTTGTATAGATCAGTAAAGCTAATCGACGACTTCCACGTCCATAGATAGCAGATAAGATTAATTAATCCAGGGATCTGCCAGGCACCTCTTTTAGGACGCCAAAATAAAATTAATCGATTGCAGTGGGTTAAAGGACACAAATATCGGACGGATGAAGAGTTGGAGGCTATTTAATGGTGTGATTGAGGTAAATGTTTCAGATTATTGGGTCTATATTTGGAGAAAAGGTCACTTAAGACCTAGTGATCAGTGCCGGATCCGAAGAAAATTTGTCTCCCATGACAACGATCTCGAACGATCCTAGAAGCTGCGCAAAGAATATTTGAAATAATTCAAAAGGAAGAATAATGGACAGGGAAGTCAGCAAACTATAGGGTGAGCAAATACTTTTGATCGGTAATATAAGTTTTAAGTGTAAAAAACACAATTCAACATCACGTTAATTTAATTAAAATGTTTTTGTTTTTCTACAATTACAAACGTATTTTTACAACGAATTACCTCGAATCGCTACTTTTTCTAGAACGTTTCGACAACTGAATAATGTTTTCTTCAGTATTTTCATGCCTCGGAGAAGACTCGGTTATAATAGGGTTTGATAAGCGACGTCTGTTTACGAAACGAGAATCGACGTGTTTGATTTGCAGTTTATCTTGCTTGTTATCATTTTCTGATATCGATCGAGGTTGTTCGGATCCTTTCGATATTCGTATTACTGATATTTTCCGATTAGTTTCCGAAGGAAAAACTTGTACTGTGATTTTTTCTTGTTGGGTATTGTTGATTTTCGCATTAGGATCGTCCATTCGATTTTTCTTATAATTTTGAGAATTATTCTGATCCTGCGAAGCTCTTTTTGGATAATTATCGATATCAGTAATTTGGCGACGCATAAGGGCGTCTTTTATTTTAAAAACCGATATGTCATCTTCGTTTTCGGAACATTTTCGTTCGGTATACGTCATCGGTTTTTCACCGATTATATTTTCAAGTTCGTTGTCTTTTAACGGTTTCGATGTGTGTACGAAAATGTTTTTATCTGTTGTATTGGCGCCGTTTTCTTTTTCTTTTTTACAGAAATTGAAAATTTTTAAAAATTTGAATTTTTCTTTTTTCTGTGGTTGTAAATCTATTATTGTGATAGGTTCAGACGCGACGCACATGCATTTTCTTTTTTTAATCGATTTAATATTACACTCTGGCGACTGTTCGATTTTCTCATCTCTTTTTTTCTTACATTCACATTTTGGATTCTTTTTTTGTTGTTTTTTCTTTTTCTTCTTAAGTTTCACTTCGATATTTATATTTATATCTTTACAAGTTCTTTTTATTTCGTCCGGTATTAGTGCCACTTTATTTTCAACTGAACATTCTCGTGATAAATTCGTAGGTTCGCGGTCTGAAATTTGAAAATTAGGGCACGTCGGATCGCAGTTTGTATACGGTCTATCGGAACATATATTTTCAAAATCGGTTGTTTTCATATTTTTATTTGATTCAGAAATAAAAGAAAATTTCTCTTCTTCTTTCGTCATCAAGTTTGGAGTAGATAAACATGCGTCAACTAAAGTTATAAATCTCGCAGTTTCATGCTTACATTTTCGATAACAGCAACTATTGTAACAACGTTTACCAGTTTCAATTTCTTCAGAACGTGATAATTTTTCGATTATTCTTTCATAAGATTGCAGTACCCGTATTATACTAGGAGAAATATAACGACCTCCACACCAAGTTCTTTTGGTATTCGAAAAATTATCGGCGTCATTTTCCATTTTTATTAAAAGATATGTATGGGTTCACCGAAAGGAGGACAACTCACAAACTCGTTGGTCAAATAATATAAAATTGCGATGATGCTAGTGACGATTAGTAAAAATTTAAGGCAACAAGTCTTCGGTAAAAATTTCGAAATCAGACTCGGATTATTACAGCGGCAACATTGACAATTCAAACGTACTCTACCATTATATTTCATTTTTTTTTAAATTAATTATACATTTTGAATAATTTTCAACTAAAATTTTGAAATGTTACTATACTGAGTTGACGTTTCTGTTGACAGTTTCGAATCAATTAGTTTGACATTTACATTTTATTTTGGTTCGAAAATCAAACTGAAAATCGAGCAATAAATAAAATTTGTGGTTATGTTCCTTTTTCCACCCGTTTTCAACGTCTACTTAGTGAAAATTCCAACCAAACCTCTCGAAAATTATGCCGTAGGAATAAGAGTTAACTGCGCTTTACTGCAGAATTTGCGCAATGCAAAATATACACTGAAAACATGCAAAATCATATATATGATGTTATCAAAATTGAAGAAACCCCTGGACAAATTATATGACTGCTGAAAGACTGAAAAACCTAGGACTCGAATGGATAAAGCCTTGGAGCTAAGAACACGAATACTGTAGAGCTTTGTATTCCAAGTCCTCTTGTATGGTGTAGAATCTTGGACCTCCAACGCATATTACGAGCAAAAGGTAAGAAACTTTCGAAAATGTGCCCAATATCTCGGCCACAAAGATCTATTGGAAGGAGGTGAATATCTTGGTTGAGGAACCTGCGAAAATGATCATATACTATTTGGAGCCGCATGGAGATGGTACATTAAAATTTTCCAAAAAGTCAGAAGATATCTTAAAATCGCTTCGGAATAGCTCCATGTTTAGAAGTAAGCGAAGCAATTGGATTTTCAAAGCTTGGTAAGTACGCTGAAAACACAGAAATGTATTTGGAAGTAATTTTCTGCATTCTGCGAATAGCTAACCTTAAATGATCGTAACGAATAATCCAAAATAATTATCATTTCCCATAATCGGTTATTTTCAAAGCTTATCTATTCTTAACACTCCGAAAATATTAGTTTTGAGAGAAATGATATCATTTCAATGATTTGAAGGCTTTAAAATTATCCCTGAAAGCCGTTTGGTTCTTTAAGTTACATTTGGATACAATAATTTTATTTGAAAGGTCTTAGTCCAACCAATGTGAAAGCTAAATTAGATTCTAGTCTGGCCCCTTCGCTATTATCAGTAAAATATTGAGAAGAGTTTAAACGAGTCCGTGCGATCTACGAAGATGAGCATCGCAATGGTCGACCAAATGAGGTGAAAATTCCAGAAATATTAAAGAAAATCCTCAAAGCAGTACTCGATGATCGTCGACTATTGACTAGTTAACATCGTAGGCATTTCAAAAAGTAAATAGAAACGGCTCCACTGAAGGCAAAGACCGAAATATCAAGCAAAATAGGCCGCATTTGGTCAAAAAGAAAGTGTTGTTTCATCAAGAGAAAGCAGCAGCTCACATATCCGTTATTGCAATTGCCAAAATCAACTGAATAAAGTTTGAATTGCTACATCAAGCACCATATTCACCAGATTTAGTCCCCTTGGATTATGGTCAAAGATTTTCCAGCAATAAAGAGCTGATGTCGGCAATTAATAACTATTTTGAGGAGCTAGACGACTCTTATTATAAAAAGGGTATCGAAAACTAAAAGTTGGAAAGTAAATAAATTTTTTTCAAAATTTGTGTTTTTTTTGTTGTGCCAGATACTTCCAGGATCATCCTCGTAACCAGCAACGTCTTGTACATCTAACGACTTTTTTGGGTCTAAAAAAAACGTGTATTCAACTTTTAAAAATCATGGTCAAAATTCTGATTTTCTTCGATATCAATATAGACACAAAACAAATTTTCTATATTGTAGAATGAGGAAAATGCGACGTTTCTTTTTATGTCTCTCAAAAAGACTTGTTACTAGAACCAAGACTATTGCTTTGAAAAACTCAAATCATTCAACTCTGCTAGAACAATCAAAAGCTAGAAGTGGAGCGGAAATGTGGAGTCGGTGCTTTGTAAAAAATTTCTATTATCTCTATCAATTCCCAAAACAATGAATTACTTATTCCTTTGGTGATGGTCTGCATTGTAAATTGGGGGGGGACAGTTATTTAGACTCAGGATAGAGGGAGTTTTTCCATGCTGATCGCCAAAGTCAATGGTTACAAAAAACTTTGATTCTTCTCTTTTATTCACCGAATCATTCTACCACTTAAGAATAAACTAAACCTGAAAAACTTTTTGTAAGAGTTAATAACTTTTGAAGTTTTGAAATTCGAAAGCTAAACACTATTCATGATGCCGCTTTGCAATTTTCTTGGTAATAAACGTCGCATCAAGTTTATGATTTATTCTTTCAAAGAATTTCAATACCACCCCAAGATGTTTTCGTAAAGGCAGGTCAAACTATCTTATTTTAAAAGTACTGAAATTGATTTTAATTATTCCATCATCGTAATCATTTTCGCAACGATAAACTCTTGTGAATGTAACGAATCTTCAAAAGGGAATTTTGTTAAACGGAATACAAAAAGATCTTGAGTATCGTAAGGTATTAAGGAAAGTGAAAGCTGTATCATTTGCATATTTTAAGTCTGTGAAAAGGAAAATAAACGAGAAGAACCTTAAATAACGAATGGTTTAATTAATGAAAGTTACTTCTGGATATAAAACGGCGTTCAAGGTAGCTAAAGACAATATTAGAGGTCCTGAAACGAACAAATAAGTATTTAGTAATTCTTTTAATATTTAATTGTCAAATAGTAATTATTCCAATTATATTAAGTCCCCTAAAGGTAGCAATTTATTCTTAAAAATCTAAATTGAAATTAGAATAAATGTAATAAAACATAAGCAATTTCGAAATCATACCTATTCAGAAAATTGCGTCAAACAGGGTCAATGGATTTTCAAAAATATCTATTAATCGACGTCAATCAAACGACAAGACTATTCGTACAATTAAAAGAAAAAAAAATCCTGTAAGGATGTAGAATCGATAGTGGAAAGTTGTTTCCGAAACCGATGAATCATTTTTATAGACGAGATAAAAAGTTTCAAATCGAAAATATTTTTGGTTGATTTCCATAATTTTATTTTGAAAAATATTTTTTATAAAATATAAAATAGTTTGTTACTATTTTTTTTTTGAGAAATTATTCCTCCCAAAGAACCTAACGCTTCTTATTTAGTAAATTTACAGTCGTTTCTCAACAGTCCAAAATTTATTGTGAACCGCGCATAGACAAACACCTACTGCCATAGACAAACAATCAACGTTACAAATTCCATTGTTCTATATACGAGGATGGTTCCAGAAGTATCTGGTCTAACTAAAAAACACAAAAATTTATTTACTGTTGATAGATAAGGGGTATATAGGTTGGACTAAAGCCTTTCACCATTGATAGCTACCCCAAGCAAATACTAAATAAGGTGGTGGGGTATTTTTCAAGCAACTACCGTTATCTCCAGGTCAGGACAGGTCCTTCTGGGATCATCCACGTAGACCGTAAGGGATTGGACCGAAAGGCATTGTTTTTCTGTAAATAAAATGATCTTTTATGGGATAAATATGATGAAAAGTTGTTTGGAATCAACCTCTATATCTATATAATAAATTTCGAGATCGGTTGTGAAATATAATTGAATATACGTTAAAAACTTGCTGCGAATGATTCAATAAGTTTTCGAAATTTTACAAAAATATTTGTATTTGTTCCCTGGGGATGTAATAGACTTTCATTTATGTTATTTTTCCTAGAGGATCTTTCACCAAACCAATTTGCAGCAGTTTTTTGCAAACATTTCTGAAAATGACTGATTGTTTAGTGGGTTTTTTTCATTTTCAAAACATGTAGTTTCACTCTGAAATGTCACAATTATATTAAGTCCCCTAAAGGTGTTAAGTAATTATTCTTAAAAATCTAAATTGAAATTAGAATAAATGTAATAAAACATAAGCAATTTCGAAATCATACCTATCTAGAAAATTGCGTCAAACAGGGTCAATGGATTTTCAAAAATATCTATTAATCATAATTTGTAAAGTTTTTGTCAATAGTGTTTTGGAATTTCAAATGAAAATTCAAATATCAAGAGGAAATAACCTGCAAAATTCGAAAATTAGAATGATGAACGAAAAAACAAGAAAATAAATTAAGAAACAAAAATTAATCAATCGTGAAATTTTGAAAAAAAACAGCGAAGAAGATTTAGAAAAATTCATAAAAGCACATTTTCTCAAAACATAAAGAAAATTAATAATATGGAAATCAGTTGTATAGAAAACTAAGGAAAAATATAAACCGGAATTTTGGCTATAAATAAGTAATCGAGCTGAAATTTTTCACAGTTTCTCTAGATAATCTCCATCACACTCTACATAGTTTTTTTCAACGTCTTTCAATGGGCCAAATAAATAATAGTTGCATGGTGACAAATCGGGACTATAAGGAGGGTGTTCTAATGTTTCTGAATCCAATTCCTTCAATGTTTTCATTGTAATCTAAACGGACTGTCGGTTTTCTTGCAGTTTTGATCTGTAGACAGGTTTGATCGTGTTATTTAGGAGGTTATTATACTATACCGCATGTTTAGTGAGAAAATCAAATGTAATTACCCCTCGGTACACAACACCTTCACAGCTCACAAAGTACTTCCCCCACTCCATAGACGCGCTTTTACTCTCCGGAGATTCAGTTTCATCTATGATGAATAATCGGTGCAATAAATTTTCTCCTTCCTATACAAACCATTGCGTGCAATTTCTGCTCAAAATTCAAGAGTCTCGGCATCCGTCTGGTTGAAGTTTTGCGGTTACTGAGCCCGCTGATGCCCAGTTTTCAGCCATATCGCGTACTGCCTTTTCGGGAAGCTCGAGTCTTAAAGATGCACCCATCCTCGAACTACAGGGTCCTGGGTGTTTTTACGCTTCGTAACATCCATATTAAAACATTTGGGTCTATATTCAACCACCCTCATAAATTTCATTTAAAAAAATATTTGGTACAGGGAAAGGAATAGCTAGGACGCAGATAGACTAAAGCGAAATTTTTAATTACAAAATAAATATTGATGTTATCGTTTCAATCAATATTTTTTTTCCTTTTACATAGAATATTTTACTAAACACACACCACATCCTCTAAAATCACACACTCAACGTCCCTCAAGTTTTCCTGATTCAATGCACTTAGATTTCTATTTATGGGTTTATTCAAAGATAAAAAATGCATAAGACAAAAACAGATTCGATAAAAAAACATGATTTCTAATAACAAATATAGAATTTGAAAAATTTATGGAGAAAAATTCGGTGAAACTTGGAAATCACCCTATTGGGAAGTTCATCATCATTCCATACAAATCCAGATACGCCTATATTAGTTCCTCTCAATATTCTCGAATTCCCTCTAATATAAACGACGACGTTCAAACGAGAAACGTTCCTTGTTCGATTCCCAGTTATCCTTATGTATCATTAGGCAATCAAACAGAAGGATGATCAATAATTTTCGTTTTTGTGAACCGCCGACAAACGTTCAATCCTCTTTATCGTACCAAGTCTTGTGGCCATTTGGAATACACACTACAAGTATAATTTTTATTTTACATTTGGATAAGGCGACAACATTATTAGCAAACATAAAACAAGAAAAAGCCTTCGACATATATAAGGGTATAAGGCGGTCATTCTATACGTAAAGATTAACTTCAAATCCAACGTGTCCTAAAGCAAAAAATCGGTTTCAAAATCACTCCCTATCTTGTGCGATGATCTCCTGGATGTAAAAAATTTTGTCAATGCTTTAAGATGAAGTTTTTGGTCTTCAGCCGCCAGCCATATCTCAACGCATTACTACTGATGGAAGGAACGTTGAAGAGGTCTCCAATGTCAAATAAATGGAAAGCTACCTCACCAAGCAATTGGACTTTTGAAGATGTGAGACTGAATCGGCGCGTGCAATTTTTCAAATCTAAACTTAAATCCAAGACAAAGAATGATAAAATTTTATACTTGGTATGTTGTACGAAGCTGAGGACCGCTACAATCAGACATATAGAAGCGTTTGATATAGACAAATACTAATAATACCAAGGCTGTGGGAAAAAATGGAGTAGTCTTATACAGAGGTGACAAGATGCATTCCTGGGGAATGCCAGCGTCGACCTCAAACCAATCTGAGCTATCAAACATATGATAAGTAATGAAGAGAAATCGTATGATTTCAATTTATTTAGTAAGTTGTCATGCCAAACCCTGTCAAAAGCCTTCGATTGCTCTATAGCTTATACGTTAATGATATAGACCAGAAGGTCCTCTACGTTTACATAAGCAGAATTGATGATCGCTGATGATGTTAGCAGATTGGATGACAAATATTATGAACCGTCTTTTTCCCATTTTTTTGTTTAGTGTTGAATTTGTATATTATCCAATTCCTTATAGTTTTTGTTGAATTTTTCAGATACACCATCGTTCGCAATATCCCGAGAACCTGGGTTCGGTTTTCCCATAAGAGAAGGTATGCCGGTATCGTTGAAATGCGACGTCGACGCCAATCCCAAAGCTCAACCGATATGGCAAAAAGACGATATTTTACCACCGGTACAACAGACTCCGGACGGCATGCTCAATTTTTCGGAAATTCGGAGAGAACACAGCGGATGGTACAAGTGCATAGCCAAACACCGGTTGGGAAGATTTTCCAGTATCGGGTACTTTTTGAATGTTCGATGTAAGTATTCAAAAACTCATGTATATCATCGATGTTTAGTTTTTTTGGCCTAGAATCAGGAAAATCCTGATCACGAATCAGCTCATTAAAATTTACAGAATCCACCTAAAGGTCTAGATGACCTGTCATTTAGACTAATCGATAATGAGATATAAAATATTTTTTACAAAGAATAAAATTTTTTCCTCGACGACCAAAATAAATAGTTGTAGAGGGTGTATTTAGTGGATAAATCGGGGAAGTTTCCTTAAAATGAGTTTAAGCGTCTGTGCCAGACATCGGTTAATTACGTGAAAAAGAAAATTATATTATTTCTCTCCGAAATCCGCTATTAAGGTACTTTTCACAGTCGCCCGGAATTTCATCAGACTAATGATCAGAAAAAAAACTTAATTTTTTCGGTTAAAGAAAGCGACAAAGCGAAGAAATTAAGAAATCCAATTAATATACAGTGTAAGTCATTATTTAATATCGTTTAACAAAAACAGATTCGTTACGTTACTCCTACCTAATAGTTTTTGTTTTGTATTTTCAGACGACACCGATGTTACCCAAGAGCCGGACTTTGACATCGGTGAACTGAGTTCCACCGGGAAGCAATTAGAAGTTTCTTTAGGAGGGGCGGTCCAGCTAGCGTGTCCTCCAGGTATCAGTACAAGTTTACTTTGTTTGTAGGGGAGTTTGACCAGTTCGCGTCTCCTCTTCAAACCCCGAATCTCAATTATAAAGTTTCTGCAGTTGATTGATCTGCTTTCATCGTAAATAGTTTGATAAGAAGGGATGATATCCTTTATATAATATTATACGTGTTCTTTACTACAACTTAACGTAGATATCTACTCAATTAAATAGTTTCCGGGTACTCTCTCTCCGGTGATAATCAACCCCAATGGATTGATTGATTAAATATTGATACCTACCACAATAGCTCATCCTGAAGTAAAGTACGTTAATATTGTTAACTCGGAAGTGATAGGGATCAGTTCGGAAGGCAAATTTCCAAATTGAAATTCAGATATCGCTAATTGCGTTTGACGAAGGCACGGAAATTACTTTAACCCCATCATCCACGGCGTTATGACCGTATACAATGCTATTAATAAAATAAAAAACTGCTATCGACTATTTCCTTATAGTTTCCTCTACGAAAACTCGAGTTTCGATTGTTATTGTCACCCTGGGAAATGCGGAATGATACTTGCAGTCTCCCCGGCAGGTTTTGCATACTGATTAAAGGTCGATGGGGGAGGAATCAGTGTACGGATGAAAGAAATGAGTTGGGGTTGATTACAAGTCAGAGGGAGTTCCGCCGAGAAAGGTTGATTTCTCTACTCAAATTGTTCGTATTATCACCGGGGGTTTTCCAATTAGTTTCGAGAATGTATAGCGTAATTTTGTGGCGAAATAATGGAGTTATAATCACATAATCGTTTGTTGTGGAGTTTCCAATAAGACTAACGCCGTAGTCGTACTTTTCGGTGGTTTTTTTTTTAAATCAAATCAATCGCAATCGTTCAAAAATCTACGAGGTGAAAAATGTTGAAAGAGTTTAATTTTTAGTAAACTAAACAGCTTTTGGGGTGTAATGTGTATAGAGGTTTCCCCAGGTCTCCAGACCTGGTTCAGAGGGCGATGAAGGTCTTTTTGATGGTACGAATCACGCATCTCTTTGTAGGGATTTGGATTATGTCAATATACATATGAAAAGTGTTACTTGGGGCTTTACCTTTACCTCGCAAGTCAAGAAGAAGTTAAAAATAGGTAAGCATATCATTGGGAGTGAATTTTTTCGTTTCAACTACACATTTAAACGAATTTTGCAACCACGTTTAGCGGTGACTGGGAGAAGTGCTAAAAAAAGTATATATTCCAAATTATCGATGTTTCACACTGTATTGAGAGAAAAGTTTAGCGATTTTAGCATAATAAATTTCTTCTTGGAGGATATCTTTTTCTCGTTCTGCACACAAACCGGCGTAACTTTAAAAGGTTCCGGTTCCAATCGGACCGGAAAATCGTAAATCAGTCGATGTCAGATTCAGATCGTCTTTTTATCGAACGGAATATAATAAAATATTTTTATTTTTCTGTGCAGAAAGTTACCGAACGATGCAGCGGAATTTACTTGAAATATCACCATGAAGAAAAATTTATTTTGAATAAAGTTGATATAAGAAAACGACAGCATCTTACAAATTCTTCAGAACAATCTTATAAAAAATAGTTTTTGCGAAAATTTATGTGATAAATTCGAATATCACCATCACCGAACACCATAAACAAACATTATTGGTTATCGTCTAAAGTTTAGAAACACAGTTCTTTTTTAATTTTTGTTGGAAATTTCCTGCCTTTTTCTATCCATTTCTGAATTTTTTCGAAGCCTCGACCGTGTTAATTCGATGAGGAATGTACAGGTCGTGAAGCAAGATCCAAGCATATCTTGAGAGATTTCGACCGCTCCGAGAAACGAACTTACATCGAAAAAAACATTTTGTTGGAAATTTCCTGCCCGTATCTATCTATTCGAAGCCTTGATGCGTGATACGATAAGATAATATACGCGATATTTATTTATTTTTCTTATGGTATAGGAACCACGGGTTGTTGGACGAGAGTTGAACCAGCAACTGGTATGCTAGAACCATTGGGGGCGTCGCAAGAATTAAGACTCGATAATGTGATTTATCAAGAAGGTGGCGAGTACCGATGTGTCGGACCTACCAAAGAAGCTACTAAACGATTAGATTCATTGAGAAATTCGATGTCGATTCAAGTAGTTGTTTCCGGTAAGTCTTATCGTATTTTTAAAAACAGAAAAACGTTTTTTTTTTGAGTGTAATTTTCGTTGAAAAGAAAAGAGGAAAGTATCTTGTTTTTTACGAGTACATTTATCAGACTAAAAGAGATTGACCTACTCCTAATTCTTCCAGTTTCTCTCCTTCCTTTTGAAACGAACACAATGAAAATCCACTGTCGTTCTTTGTAAAAATAAATTTCTTAACTATTTATTTGGCGAGCTAAATCTAGTTAACTGACATTGTAAATCTACTTTTTCCTATTAGGGAATGTCATTAAATCGTTATCCTTACATCGAAATATTTTTATTAGTATTTCGAGTAACGAGCTGTGAAATGATACTAATTAAATGACGGATTCATCATTATTTCGTCCCCATGAAATTTCGCTAAGTAAAATAATAATTAAAAAAAAAAACCCGCCTGCATGGATAACTACAATTATAAATCAACTGAAAAGACTGAAACAAGATGAAAATTCAATGATAAGGTATTTTAAAAAAATAATGATTAGGTACTTAAAACCAGAAACATAAATTGAAACAATACCAAACCAATGTACCTGCATATTGTACACTTAAAAATATCAGCACGGTAGTTTTTTCACTTTTTTGCAACATTATAAACAGAATTACATTCGGAGGCATGCACAAAGAGATAATAATTTATCATAACATTCAATTTCGTGCCTCCGACTGCAATTCTGTTTATAATGTTGCAAAAAAGTGAACAAACTACCGTGCTGAAATTTCTAAGTGTACAATATGCAGGTATATTGGTTTGGTACTGTTTCAATTTATGTTTCTGGTTTTAAGTACCTAATCATTATTTTTTTAAAATATCTTATCATTGAATTTTCATCCTGTTTTAGTCTTTTCAGTTGATATTTAATCGTAGTTATCCATGCAGGCGGGTTTTTTGTTTTTTTTTTTATTTAATTATTATTTTATTTATGTCTTTTTAGTTAAGATTACGTAACCGGATTAATTCCTTGAATGAGTTTATGTCATGTGGTTGATTAAGCAATTTGTTAGATTCAAGAGAACTAATAGCAAGTCCGGAGAGAGTCCTCACTCTGCTCAAAGCAACGTAAGTTTGACCTTTTGCAAATAAGTTTCTACTTAAATCTACAGCTGCTTGTGTGCCCTGTAATTTATGCACCGTCACTGCCCAGCATAAAATTAAGTGAAGCATTCGTCGCTCGATCTTGTCTTTACCACGTAAAGCATCAAATTCTGTAGCACAAGGCTCTATCCGGACTCCAATACCAGGTCGGTTCCCTGTTATATTTGGGTCATCGAACTCCACAAATACTGCTTGTGGCAGTTCTCCCGGCTCCAACTGCTTTCATAGCACTCATAGCACCGTTAACCAGCCCATGGTTAACATTGATGTTCCGTCTTAGCATGGCTCGAGAGCCTACACCTAATTTGAGTTGGTTTGGTATACCACCTGTTTTATTGGGATCTTCAGGTAAGTATTCCTCTCGTGGTGTTTGACCATATGTTTTAGGATCCAATGAGATGTCTACAGCACTAACGGTGTATACTTTTGTGAGCTTTTCTAACTTTTCCGTCATAGTCGCGTTATATGCATCAACCAGTCTAGTTGTTGGGAAAATTCTGACAGCTTCTCAATCGTCAAACGGCCCTATCAACTCTGCGGTTTTCTATGATAGATAGCTGCTGCATTGTAAGTTCACCAACGCTAAGACTGTTTAATATATCCACAAAAGTTGTATCTCCAGCTTGCCTCATATTTTGGGGCAACTCACAAAAACTGAATAAATTCCAACGATTAATTTCAGCAGATAACCTTTCTGGCTGACGAAAGCAATAAGATCCCCCAGAAACCTTAGACACTAGAGGCAACTGCATAAGATCTCCAAAAAGTAAAACATTAACTCCGCCGATTATAGCTTCATTTTCTTTATATTGTTGAAGCCGCAAATATACATTTCGGAGACTTAAATATGGCACCATAGATATTTCGTCTATTATTTATCGTTCCATTTAATATTAAAACTGCAAGATATATACATATTTACAATCAGTGTTTGAAATCCTTCATTTTGATACCCAACTCGATATGCTTGGTGGTAAAAAAAATATTTTTACCTCACAACATGGCGTCCAAAATCCGCCATTGTGGTTTTTTTAAATGTCTCCTATCTATGAACACTTGGGCTAATGAAACGAATCTAACGATACCTCTAATACATACATACATACAAGATACGCGTTAAAAACATAACCCTTCCTGGCAGTCGGGTAAAAATTAATTTGCTGGTCCCAATTTCACGAAATTTGACTTCTTAAGTTACTTCAATCGAATCTCATAGACGGGGAATTGATAATATTGAATTTCTAATGTCAGTTTAATGTGTTTAGTAATGATGGAGTTCCAAAACCAAAGCAGTTAATTGTTTCGTTCAAGTTCTTGGTTAATTATTGGCTAAAAACGTTAAGCAAATAGGCAAACTGTTAGACTAGTGCCAGTGCACTTTTAGAAGATGTGATCTGAAGTTTCTTCCTCCTCCATCCATCAGCATAAATCTGGATTATCCATGATGTTTGTAAACCTGCTTTACAATCAAATCATTGAGGGATGTAATAACAACACTTCTGGCTACACGAAGAATGGATTCTGGGCGAGAAATTCCGGTTCGTCGTCTTTACCACTGGCCAGTACCATCACATCGTTTTAGTTGTTATATGGAAGCTCTGCTGTCTAACCAGATTGGAATTACAGTCGATGGAGTATCGAGTATTCAAGTTCGACTTGAAAGACAGTAAATCTGTTTCCCGTGCCACCCAAGTCAGATGTATACCAAGTGACTCAATGTTTTTTATCAGTGATGAATGCATAATCGACCGTGGGTGGAATTTGTTCAGTGCCCATGAAAATTCACATTCACCATCAGGCTGCATCAAAATTTTTTGCCCGGCCAGTTACTTTGTAATTTATTTTCCTCATGATTTGGAATTTTTTCGTTCCAAAAGTAGGACCTCAAGAGCTCTTGTGATACTAAGACACACGAAGTGCTGAATTATGTCAAATCACACTCTTATTTTTATTTTTTTCGTACTTTTTTCATCAGATGCTGGGTTTGTTTTGGATAAATCTTTAGTCCTTCGAACATGAGGTCTCGTTTGGCAACGTCGTCCTTTCCCAGGAAAAAAATAACCAAGTAATCAACATAAGCCACAATAATAAATTCTAAATTAGTGTATGAGAGAAATTTTTGATTTTTCCTTCTATATAATTTGAAAAAAACGTTTAATTAATGTTTACCTAGAGGATTTTTACGAAATTGGGTCATTTTGTACGAAAACAAAGTGTATTTTTGTAATTATTGGCTTTCGATTCATAGAAATAAAAAAAAAAGTTTAAAGTTGTATTACAACAACAGTTTTTCAGTTTTTATATTTAAATTGTAGAACTTGTAGTGGAATTACGTTAATTATATCAAAACATTTCGAAAACGCATTTATGCTTAAATATTCATTCCACGAATAGTCCAACGACTAATTACGAATAGAAATTGAATTAAGCTGTAATTCAACTTGTGCATATCATATATGTTTTTTTTTCAAAATTGATACACTATAATTCAATTTTCTGAAAATTTAATTATCTTATTGTTTAATACGAACAATATATGAGGTAGGTAAATTTTAACGTTTTCATAGAGGTAAATTAACCATCTATATTAATGTTTTAATTACCAAGTTCATTAATTAATTAGTATTTATTAGTATTATTCAAACTATTGCTTAGTGTTTGACGAATTTTAAAGAGAAACTTGCAAGTTTTCCTAATTTATTTTCAAATATCTGCAGCGTATGACGCAATCATGACTTTTCAATCTTCATTTAACAAAACTGTTTCCCACAAAGTTTGAAAACAGAAAATAATCAAAGAGAGTCAAATCTATCGAATGTACCAATAAATACTAATACAGTTTAATGAACGAATGAATAGTTACGAAGATTGTTATTTAAGTTTTAAAATATGGCAACACTGATGTGAATCATCATCATTAAGTTTGACATTTTTAATATTCGAGTTGTTAACAACTACCCATCTTGGTCAAAAAATGGCATTAAACACGTGCGATGATTTTCTATGACTTTCGACGTGGATTGAACTAATTCGCTTCAGTTTTTGGTGATGAACTACCATCTTGACTTACGGGGGGAATTGGTTAGAAGGAATATTGAAAAAAGTTAATCGCGATCTGCTCGATGGACAAACTTTTGCCAGGAGATAAATCAATTGAATGGTGCAAATTCCTGGTGTTTCGGTGATGATCAGGAGCAGAAATTGCAGATCACGTAACCGATGAGTGTCTAGCACCAAAGGTACGAGATTCAAATAATTTTTTGTCTATTGACGTTAAAAAGTTTGAGACCATGTAACCTGGTCAGCTTTTCCGAGAGCATCGGTTTATTGTAGTTTTCAGCGAGACTCGATGGGTCTATTTATATATCCTACCTATAAATTATGAAACCAAAGCTACCAAATAGTAATTTTTCAAAAAAAAAAATACGCTCCCCATCAAAATTAAAGCACACTTTGTTGGCCGTTTCATAAAAATGACTTTTCGTTTGCTATTACAAAATTAGAGTAATAAAAAAAATCCAAACACATCCGTTTGCTTTTGTCACGTGATTTTCCCTAATGCTCCCAATAAAAAGTCTTTGTTTTACAAATAAAAAACACAGAAACATCACGAAAACAAAAAGCGGTACACACGCCAAAAAAATAATAAATTTTTCAGGTTAACGGCGACAACGTCAAATTTATGAATCGTCGAATGTCAATCGTCAAACTTCAAACGTCACCGGCAAACGAAAAAGTCAAATCAAGGCTAGTAGGTCTGAGACTGAAACTCTAGATGTATAGTTCGATCTTTTTAAACATATATTCTAAAAGAGTTGTGAAAGTTTTGGGAGATTTTGGGATATTTTGACCTTTGCTGTCGCCCAGAAGCCTGCTTGTTTTCTAGGCTAATATAGGTCAAGGTTGTTAGTCATTATATAACAAAAATTGAAGTATTTATAAATTGAAATAATTTCGAATTGAGTAGATGGAATTTATAAAGTATGACCTTTAAACTTTGTCGAAATACTTGGAATTGAGTGATTTTCAATTTATTAAATTCCGTCTATTTAGGAACAAATCAAACAGTAGAAACAGTCGACAATGGAAGTTCGAGAAATAAATTTCTCACATATTTAATCGAATTAATTTAATTGCGAAAGTTCAACACAGCAATTCCAAGAGATTTTCAATTCGCATTAAACTGTGAGAAGCTATACGATTCATGTTAATCGAAATTTGCCACTACAATTTTAATTGATTTTGTTGTTTCACTCACTAATTTAGATTAACGTCATTATAATGTAAAAACCAAAATACGAGGGTTGTCCATAAAATAGGGTTCCCATGCAGTTATGCAGACTGTTGAGCGGGATTTGACGTGCAGCTTGGCACACCAGGTGCAAATTACGCTTTGAGATTCGAGTTAAAAATACGAGGTCTATGGGGAAGCCGCTTCTCGAATTTGTTCATGTCTATGAAACCGTTCTCGAGTAATTTTTGTAGACGAGACAACCAGAAAAAATACAATCTAGGCAGTGCAAAAATCCAAGCTGAAAAAGTTGAGTTTGAACAAATTCCTAAGTTTCCTCCAGGACAACGCGCGTCCGCATATCACCCGTGTCACGACTGATTTCATAACAGATTTGGATGAAAAATTCCCTTACAGCCCAGAACTATCTCTTGGTAATTATCATCTCTTGCGTTAAATGCATTTAATTAGACGACGATTAAGTAAAAAAATCGTTTTCCCCCAAACATGTATAATTCAATACAAATAAACATGTTTTCCAGTGTGAAAATTCGTTGGGTGCATTATTTTATGAACACCCCTCGTAATCGAATACATTACAATAAATAATTGGGTTGACAACATCGTCAATTATAATGTATCAAAGAAAACTAAATTGTTCTTATGATTTATGGGAGAAAATGGAAAAATCCATTCTTAAAGTTTACTTTGCTCGAATGGAAAAGAAAGGTGGAATTTAGAATAACTGTACTTAATTATGAATTTCGAAGAGTTTCTATTTGAACATTTCGCAATTATTCATTCAACTTCTTGGGAGTTGTTGAATTGAGTTTTTATATTTTCGAGACCTTTGTAATTTATCTCTCTTTGTATATTAATTTAAAAAGTTGCGAATCTCTAAGGGATTTACCACAGGACCGAACTAGTTGAATAATTTACTCAATATATTTATTACCCATATACCGGGGGACGACAAAATATATTGCCTCGAAAAAATAGCTGAAATGGAAAAATATCGAACAATTTTCGGTAAAAAACGCTTAAACTATGAACATTAAAATGATTTTTAACTAAGTTTCCAAATCATCTACTTTCATTTTAAACCATGACTAATATAAATCCGGGTTTTTCCATAACCTAAGCTACATTTTATAGATGAAATTTTATCAACAAAATTTTCAAAAATATATAGGAGTTTGTCATCAACTTGTGTTGTGCCATTTTAGAGTGAAACTACATGTTTTGAAAATTAATAAAACCCACTAAACAATCAATCATTTTCTGGAATGTTTGCAAAAAACTGCTTCAAATATCAATTCCTTCGACTTAGCTATAAAATCAGTTTGGTGAAAGATCCTGTAGGAAAAATAATATAAAATGAAAGTCTATTACATCCCCAGGGAACAAGTAGAAATATTTTTGTAAAATTTCGAAAACTTATTGAATCATTCACAGCAAGTTTTTAACTTACGTCTATTCAATTATATTTAACAACCGTTCTCGAAATTTATTATATAGATGTAGAGGTTGATTCTAAACAACTTTTCATCATATTTGTCCCATAAGAGATAATTTTATTTACAGAAAAATAATGCCTTTCAGTACAATCCCTTCCGGTCTAAGTGGATGATCCCAGAAGGACCTGTCCTGACCTGGAGATAGCGGTAGTTGCTTGAAAAATACCCCACCACCTTATTTAGTATTTGCTTGGGGTAGCTATCAATGGTGAAAGGCTTTAGTTCAACCTATATACCCCTTCTTTATCAACAGTAAATAAATTTTTGTGTTTTTTTAGTTAGACCAGAGACTTCTGGAACCATCCTCGTATATAGAGCAATGGAATTTGTAACGTTGATTGTTTGTCTATGGCAGTAGATGTTTGTCTATGCGCGGTCCACAATAAATTTTGGACTGTTGAGAAACGACTGTAAATTTACTAAATAAGAAGCGTTAGGTTCTTTGGGAGGAATAATTTCTCAAAAAAAAAAAATAGTAACAAACTATTTTATATTTTATAAACAATATTTTTAAAAATAAAATTATGGAAATCAACCAAAAATATTTTCGATTTTCGAACTTTTTATCTCGTCTATAAAAATGATTTCTCGGTTTCGGTAACAACTTTCCACTATCGATTCTACATCCTTACAGGATTTTTTTCTTTTAATTGTACGAATAGTCTTGTCGTTTCTCTCCTAATAATATCTTTTCAGATCGGTAAAATGGCGGAAGATTTACACACGTTGAGATATAAAACGTTCGCCTTGTTTCCCGCGGTGTCGCCTCAAATTTTCGAATGAATTCGTTCTCTCTTATCTCTTCCTCTTCCGCACTAACGCGTCTTACGAAAATGGGGAGGAGGATTAACGATAAAAGGGGATTTCGGGAAACGGGACTTGTTAAAAACGAATGAGATTCGCGGTAATAACGTTCATATTAATTAATAATGCGAAAAGAACGTCAAAATTTTATATTACAGCTTCTATATCCACGGCGATTTTTACGTTCAAATAACATGTTGCTGTACTGTAGCTCGAAATCAACACAGATGTAGTACCATTGACATTTGACATTTTGCAGGTATTTAAAAGATGTTTTCCCTGGTCTTATTCTGGTTTAGTTTCCTACCCTACCATGAGTAAAGCTTCTGTCGTTACTTTTACTCTGGTGACCACAACTGCGTGATCATCGGCATAAGCAATAAAAAAAACAAAATTTCACTGGACTATTTTTATATTTTATCGTTGAACTTATTCAAAATGCAGCCGAAGAAGATGAAAAAGATCTTTTGATATGTAAATGATTTCTAATTGTAAATTGGTTGATAATATGGCAAACTAAGCAAAAAAGCGCTACTAGAAATTCTTCTTTTATAAGTCTTGAACGAAAATTGAATTTCTGATACATGCATGCTGGTCTTTCATCTTGTCTGTCAGTGGATATTATCTCGAAATACAATATAGGAAAGTTTGGCTTGTGAAATATTGAATTACAGCAAACATGTTGACGTTTTTCGAAATAACGAAAAAATATAAGAAAGTATTCGATAATATAATAAAAAATGAAGTGTTTCGAAAAGAAGATAATAATTTAATAGTGGTTTTTACAATAACATTTGTAAAGTGGGTTGCAGTTGTTGGATTATATCCAAATGACGATATTGGGGGCGGTTTATTTGAAAATCCGTAAAAGGGTGCAATATTTTGGCGTCCTACCGTCGCTAGATTTTTAAATAATTTCTAGTAGACTAAAATTTGACATTAGATAATTCAATTAACCAATCAAGTAATTAATTTAAAATTTAGGTAATAATTTTATTTTTTATTTTTGGAAAACTGTGAAAATGTATTTATTCTAGTCGTGTTTGGATTCTCTCTTTCGAAGTTTCTCTTTACGTTCGTTTCTTGAAAACAAAACCTTCCGAATATTCTGAGAGCGTCTCATAAACATTCCAAGTTAATTAACATTCGTTGAATAATTACCAAAATGCGCACACTAATGAATTTTAAGGTAGAACAAATCTCGAGGTACATTCGAAATTAGAACAAATATTAGTTTTATACTCGAATCAAAATTGAAATAAAAAATTGACAATAGAAACAAGACAAGTATCGTTTTAAAAAACAATGTTACCAAAAGGAGATAATCAGAATTTGAGGAAACAGAAGAAAAAAGAACGAACCTTGTAAGACTCTGAACTATCTTGATCTATGTTTATTTTAGATTTGGTGGCAATTTTTTCAAATTATACATATATCCTTAATAAAATATATTCTTACCAATGATGATTTAGCAATTACCTGAAACAAGAAAAAATATTAATAACAGTAGAAGTAGAAATAAATAATTTTATTGTATCTAAATCTAAATAAATTTATTCTTATTTTGATATTCATGATACAGGGTGATCTATTGATTAATATAATTAAGCAAATTGTCAGTGTCAATATCATATTTTGATAAAATATTAAATAAAAGGCGATAAGTCAAATTTATTTTGATAAAAACTTGAAGAAAAGTCGAAAAGTCAAATTTATTTTGATAATGACTCGAAGAAAAGTCGAAAAGTCAAATTTATTTTGATAAAACTTGAGAAAAGTCGAAAAGTCAAATTTATTTTGATAAAATCTTACAGAAAAGTCGAAAAGTCAAATTTATTTTGATAAAATATTAAATAAAAGTCGATAAGTCAAATTTATTTTTATAAAAACTTGAAGAAAAATCGAAAAGTCACATTTTTCTTGATAAAATCTTAAAGAAAAGTCGAAAAGTCAAATTTATCTTGATAATGACTCAAAGAAAAGTACAATTTATTTTGATAAAATATTAAATAAAAGACAAAAAGTCAAATTTATTTTGATAAAATATTAAATAAAAGTCGAAAAGTCAAATTTATTTTGATAAAATCTTAAAGAAAAGTCAAAAAGTCAAATTTATTTTGATAAAATCTTAAAGAAAAGTCGAAAAGTCAAATTTATTTTGATAAAATATTAAATAAAAGACGATAAGTCAAATTTATTTTGATAAAAACTTGAAGAAAAGTCGAAAAGTCAAATTTATTTTGATAATGACTCGAAGAAAAGTCGAAAAGTCAAATTTATTTTGATAAAACTTGAGAAAAGTCGAAAAGTCAAATTTATTTTGATAAAATCTTACAGAAAAGTCGAAAAGTCAAATTTATTTTGATAAAATATTAAATAAAAGTCGATAAGTCAAATTTATTTTTATAAAAACTTGAAGAAAAATCGAAAAGTCACATTTTTCTTGATAAAATCTTAAAGAAAAGTCGAAAAGTCAAATTTATCTTGATAATGACTCAAAGAAAAGTACAATTTATTTTGATAAAATATTAAATAAAAGACAAAAAGTCAAATTTATTTTGATAAAATATTAAATAAAAGTCGAAAAGTCAAATTTATTTTGATAAAATCTTAAAGAAAAGTCAAAAAGTCAAATTTATTTTGATAAAATCTTAAAGAAAAGTCGAAAAGTCAAATTTATTTTGATAAAATATTAAATAAAAGACGATAAGTCAAATTTATTTTTATAAAAACTTGAATAAAAGTCGAAAAGTCAATTTTATTTTGATAAAATATGAAATAAAAGTCGATAAGTCAAATTTATTTTGATAAAATCTTAAAGAAAAGACAAAAAGTCAAATTTATTTTAATAAAATATCAAATAAAAGTCGATAAGTCAAATTTATTTTGATAAAATCTTAAAGAAAAGACAAAAAGTTGAATTTATTTTGATAAAACCTTGAAGAAAAGTCGAAAAGTCAAATTTATCTTGATAATGACTCAAAGAAAAGTCGAAACGTCAAATTTATTTTGATAAAGACTGTGTGGTTTCATTTATGGTACGGAGATCTGGGAAAAAACCCTGAGTGTAAAGAAATAATGCAAAACGATGACGATGATACAGAAACAAGATGCAATGAAGATTTCCAGATAGCTCAGATATAGGACGTGACAATAACGGTGGACAGAAAAAAAATCAAGTAAATAGACGCGATAACCAATAAAAGACATTAAAGACTAATTATTTGAGGTATTCAGAAATCACAAGTATTTAAATCTGGATATTGAGAAGGCCAATGTTGGGGAGGAATCCATTTAAATGTTGCATACAAGTCCGACTGAAATGCAAAAAGCATGTATGGTATTGAAAGCGATGTTTTCGAGAAAACTGGTATAAAAAATTTCATTTATCGTCTGGGGAAGGCTCAATTTTAGTCACCACTTTTTAAGGGGTAGGTTGAGGACATTTTGTTATAGGAAATACCATACGAGCAATCACCTCCCGGATTTTGTCGTACGAATTTAGAAACACCCTGTCTAGTCCTAATCTAAATGAGTCAAACGACAAAATGGAAAATTCTTCCTAATTTTTATTTTCTCTTTTTCCGGTTGTTAGGGTGCCTTAGTATACGTAAATATCTTGATTTATACCTTCATTACTCACCGAAATGAAAATTGTAAAATATAATTGGTATTCCACTTTTTTCTTTTTCTAAAATTACTTTTTCAAGATAAAAGCACTTTGCAAAACGTCAAAGCAACTTTGGATTATGTTACGAATTTAACGGGGTTTTATCGGAAAAAGCTTTTCTTTTATTTCCAACAGATGTAGATTAAAGTTAAATTAGGAAAAGCCTTGATAAATGGCGTCAAAGATCAAAGAAACGTGATAATCAGTTACGTTGATTGAACAATCCAAAGGGAATTCAAAGCGATCTTAACGTGATTTGTTACCTGTAAATGAATTATGATAAATGGAAAGTAAAAGTGAAAATAAAATTTGAATACGTAATTATATTTTGAATCAAAAAGCAGTACCGGATTTTTTTTTACTATCACTCAAACAGTTGTTATCATCGACCGAAGATTAATGAGTGGTATGGGTATAAAACCGCCCAGAAAGCTCCTTTTCCAACATCGTACATCGTTTTTATTGACATTCCACTTTTAGATTCCTTCCATTCCACCGACGTAAAATGTTATGGTGATGAGAAGTTGCGATCGTATTTTTTTTATATTCGCGTTGATGAGTTTGAACCTACTCCATAACCTCATTTATAGCTAACGGTTTACGTATGTAGAATTTGTACGTGAATAGAATTCTTAAGGTCGAAACGTCGAGTTTTCCACCTACTTTGAAATCTAGAAAATTCGACTGGGAAAGTATTTTTAAATTTTTTTAATTTCTTATTTTCTTTTGATATGTTTTAGATCTCTTCTGATTTAAAACTAGTTTTTTTTTATAATTTTTCAAAGATAGATGAAAATTTGACGTTTCGATTTTATATTTATCATTTTTTGAAATATTCATCGTCTTTAAAAAACTATAAAAGAAACTAATTTTAAATCAGAAAAGACCTAGAATCAACAACTTTTAGAAGCATAAGTATTTTTGGAAATATATTTTTTTGAAAATACGTTTGATTTAGAATTTCCGATTCTGAATCTTGTCGTTAATCCAAATACAATATTTTAATATGAAAACGAATTCGCGAAACGTGACGCATGTAACCTGCATACAAACCACAAGAACTGCAAGGGGATTATATAAATATTAAGCCCTAAGGGATGAGGTCCCCGAGGGGCGGTTATGTCGTTAGGAGAATGGAGGCAAAGCTTGGTAATCACTTTTTGTTGCTTAAATTTTTTAAACTTTTGGTTTCGAGTTAGTATCTTCTATTTCTGAATCGTTGACGAGTTTTTTCAACCGTAGGAATGGAAAACAAAAATGTCTTAACAATTGGAAACGAGAGGAAGCTTATAAAAATAATAAAAACTTATAATAATGCTTATCTTGGATATGAATTATAAATGTTTTTATTGCAGTCGATTAAGAGAGAAGGTACAGAAACAGGAGTGTCACTACAAATTTTTGTATAGACTGAAGCAAGACTTTTACTTGATTTTTTAATTTTTCCTTAGATTTCAAGGTATATGACTTCTGTTCTCATGGTCTTCAACTGTTTTTGCAATTCTTCCTCTTCTACTTGTACCTTTATTACCTTCTCCGATAACCCTTTTTACATATCTATGCCCAAATCATCTCATTTTGATCTTTTACGATGACTGATGGATATTTATACAGATCCTTCAGTTTCAGGTTGATTTCTTCTTCTGGAAAATTCTTGATTTGTATTTATTTCTCCAAATGTTTTCCTCAAAACTCCCATTTTCTATATTATTATCGATCGTATTTTTATTTAGGCTGTTTTAGAAATATTTCTGGCATCTTATTAGTTTACTTAATGACCCCATGGCTTCACTTATTTTTACTGTTATTTCATTTATTTTCCTTCTATTCTTTGCTTTGCTGCGCATTTTTAGTTTATATTTCAAACAAATTCCTTCAGTTGGAAAAAGATAATGTATAGATTTAATTAAAAATCGGGACGAAAATGCATTTTTGTAACAAAATTATCTATATTCAGATGTAAGAAATGCTTAGCATCGTCGGTGCAAATCAATCTTGGTACTTATCATTTCCAGGTTAATATTTATTGAGCTTTCCTTCAGTTTCTTTAATTGTTCGTCTATTTAAAAATTTTGTTTCATTAAAATTTTTTTTATCAAGAAAATATTTGATACTCCCAACAAGAAACCATGTTGGTTTTTAACAATTTTGAATATTATGCTTAAGGATCTGGTCGAGGATAATTTTGTTGCTCCACAAGAAATTTTTCAATTAGGACTCACTAAATTTAGCGAAATTCGTGAATTCAATCGCGCAATTTTCATCAGTTGGTGAAATTGTCAAACACGTTTACTGCCGAATATATTTTCTTTTCGAAGTCGATGGAAAGTTTTTTGAAAAAACCTGCATTCTTCATTTGAAATTAAATTTTCGTATGTCTGAAAATGATACTGAAACAGGATGTTTATTTGCATTGTTGGAATCACGATGTTGAATAAGATAATTACCTAGGGGTTGAGGGATGATTACAATACGATATGAAATTAATTGATAAATTAAAATTTATAAAGCAACTATAAATTTATTCGCTATTTATAAATTACCAATTGATATGATGGAATTCATGTTATAATCGTGTGTTTATTGTGATTTTGGCAGTTATCGCAGCGTATTTTCGATTAATTAAACCGAAATAAATAAAAGCATTATCAAAATATGTAATTTTTTAAATTTATTGAATACGAACCAAAAGTACTGACTACGAAATATATAGAGTGGCTATAAAAAATTTTAATAATAAATTTTCACGAATGAAATTTACGATTTTGGACTCCTGTGGAATCTCCCGTGGAGGTCACGGGACTCTATGAGGGATGTAGAACTATATATAAAGAAATAACAATTTAGAAATCTGGTGATTTTAAATGCTACTCACATGATTCTATTGGAAATACACTCAATTTGATAGAAATATTCATAAAAAATTACTTATTGTGTTTAATTAATTTTGTTTCTAGAATTTCGAAAAAATATATCGTCTACTTTTCGGATTATTTTGTGTTTATTCCCCCACGTCTATAAATAATCCTTAATAAATATCCCAGTTAGGGGGATAGCGATTCCAATCTCAGTTTTCGTCGTTTGGACTCTTCTCTCTTTCTTTTTGGGAAATCGAAAGAATTATCACCACATGACATTTCGTAATGACTATCAATAAAGGCGGTGAATAATAGTAGCCTTATTTGTTAGTGCTTTGAGGTTATTCTATGTATAAAACGCATTTTGTGTTGTGTGTGTGCGAAAAAATGGGACAAATTTTTTTATTGCACGAAAATTTAACATTTTTTTCCGCATATTTCTTTTTTCGTTAATCCCCAATCTGTATCCCGTTTTTAATTAATAAACCTGTCGATGTTTCGTCGAAACTCGAATGTTTTAAGCTTTAATCAAGTTTTCCGACACAGCTTCCATTAATAATGATTACAACTACTATACGACCGACTCGACTATTCAAATTACGAGCTTGTTCGAAAATAAAAATATCGGAGTAATTTTTCTTTCAATATCCTCGTTAATATTCATACCCCTTGTGCGCTTCTACTATCGACCTTTTCATCTGGTTTCGATGCCGTTAATCAACCCCTTTGTCGGAGTGACTGATGCAAATGTATATCTATCGGCAGGACAATGAATTGGTCGATGTGCTCCTTTATACACTTCCGAAATTCACACTTGATTGTTAATTTGCATTTTTATAGTTTCAAATATCACCTCTCATTAACTTATAAATTAGATATTATCGGTCATAAGACGAGGGTTGGTAAATAAGTTTATTGTTCTATTGATTCCTCCATTACGATCAATATACTTTGAAACCAAATTTCGATTGAGGTATCTCGAAAATATGTTATTTGGTGGTATTAAGGTGTAGAAGAAATCATTGGGTACCAAACACTCATCAATTCGATTTTTTGATTGTTTAAAAACGTTTTTCTTTGAACTGATTGTCATGGTGGATTTGACAGAATTGACAGTTCTACGTTGGTAGAAATGAAAACCAAACAATTTTTTTTTAATAATTATTAAAGTACGAGTACGTCTCTGTTAACGATATTGATCGGTCTCCAACCAATTATAATCTTTGTAGAACATGTTTATCGTTTTTGTTATTCCATTACAGTTTAATCACTGCTCGCTCATTATTTCATGATGCTCGTTAAACTGAAGGGCGTATATTTTCTCGAGAATAAAATTAAAATGGAAACAATACCACCACCATAACGTTTTAATTGGTATTATAGCCATACGAGTGCTTTTAATTGTTATCTTGTTTAGACACTTATGGTTCCTATTTGGTTTTTCTTTTCACCTTTCTTTTGTGAGTAATTTTATTATCTTTTAGCGGTCCCCTCGTATTTCGGTTCAAGATAAACGAAAAATCATCCGACTTCGATTAATTTTTTTTTATAAGTCATGGGAATAAAAACAAATGGAAACTTATATTGATTTCAGGGCTTTAAATGTTCATCAAATTACACTCATTCATATATAACTTTTTTCCAAATAATCAATTATTGAAGTTGTTATTTTTATTCATACTCCCTAATCCTCTCGTCCACTAAATTGTTTATGGGTAAAGTCCCCGCGATTTTCTGCAGTGCTATTGCCGATACAGTTCGCTATGCGCTGCAGAAACCTAATCTAACCTAACCATTTTTTTAATGGTGAAAATTTTCAATTTTCCAAAAATTAACTTTTAATATTGTACAATTGGTCAATTTTAAAATTTTAAAAGAAAATTTCATTATTTTTAATTGGAAAAACACGATAAATCAACATTTTCGTATTTTTTATGCAGATTATGAAAAAAAAATATAACAACTTCATTTGATTATTTAAAAAAAAGTTATACGTGAATGAGTGAATTTTCACGAACATTTAAAGCCCTAAAACCAATATAAGTTTACATTTTTTACATTTTACAAAAAAAATTCATCGAAATCGGATGATTTTTCGTTTTTCTAGAGCCAAAATACGAATAATTGTGTTTTCTTTATTTTTATTTTATTTCCTCGTTTTCATTTTCTTAATTAGTCCACAGTTCTTATGAATTCCAATAGATTCTGCTATGAATTTTGTATTTATAATCATTAATTGAAAATTTTGGCAGAATTGAAATTTCGTAAGTGCTCTATAAATAGAGTTTGAATGTCGCCCGTCCACTTTTAGTGGTCGTCGCTCCGGTCAAAAAGACTTTCGAAATTCCAAACGGAATAATGGGAAGCGGTTTTCGGTAAAGGCACTTCGTAACTTCATATACGCCGCCGTTTATTCGGAGAAACTTGTGCGGAAAAACAATTTTAGTTGACGGTTTTACCAAATTACTGAAATTGAAGATTTTCTCTCGCCCATTTCGAATTTACTAAATGTTACGACTTTTTGTGGACAAAATTACGTAGCACAATTATAAAAGTTTTTGAGAAGTCGAAAATAGTTTATATAATTTGTCCCCTAATACGAGGTCTGGCTATTAAATAACGAGACTTACACATCTATTGGGCTCCTAAGACGGGTGAGGAAAAGCGGTTTTATTCTCGTGGAGGAACGTATCAACTCAATTTTTTTTAAGTTAAAAATTAAATTTTCACGAGACTTTTTTCATTCTTACTGTCACAAAGCTGTTATTACTTTATAAACGCATTGTATAATGTGTGATTTTAATATAATTCGGCCAGATACCTCAGGAAGAACAGATTCCAGTAAAATCCACAGATGGATCATTAAATTTTTCATCTGTTTCTTTTTTTAATTGGTGTCTTGGCGCTTCCATATTTTCGCACCGACAATGATTAATGACGCTCACATTTAGCGGGTCATTAATTCAATTTATCCTGTAATCAAAATATGTTTAGTTTTCAAAATACGATATGAATTAAGAAAATTGCGCTTGAAATGAAGCATTAGGCGAATTTAATTTCATACGAGGATTGATACTTAAGTTTGGAGATAGACAAATAAAAACAAATATTCATAATTGTTTTTCAAAAGTGATTCCATTCCATTTTTGGGCCAAGATTAATGTCACGTCGCGCACGCGCAGCGATTCGTTGTGGAAGCCATTTTGTACTGTCGCGTAAAACACGAATATGAAATGACGCAGTTAAAGTCAAAATCGTTATGTAATAATAAGGGACCAAAAAAAAGCAGAAAATTTGGTGATCGTAATTTAAAAAAAAAACAGGAAGAGGATAAAATGACAAAAAAGTGATGAAAGTGACCCCGAATACAAGTTTACAATGTCTCTGGATGAAGATTTAAAATCAGTTTATCTAGACTACAAAATGGATGCCTAAATGTAGACCATGAAACAGCTATGCTCCAAACAATCCAAGATTCTTCACCAAGTGTTTATGACGAGAATAGTGACGCTAAAAATACAATTTATAATGTTTTTTTTTCTGAATATTGATGTCCTAAATCCTGGTACTCACCACGTTTCATCCATTTTGTTTAAGATTGGATTGAGCGCTGCTAACCGCGTCCACCATATAAGAGATTTTTCAACAAATTACGAACGTTGTGGTAGAAAAATGTTTGTTTCCTGATGCATCTAGGTTTATATAATGAGAACCTCGCAATTTCAGATATTCTTCGAAGATATCAAAAAACCAGACACGCTTGATACAAAATGTAAAAGAGTAAAAATATTTGACGGCATCCATCATATTCGGTCGAAAATCCAAGTAACCTACGGCTAAGCCGTTCGGTGGTTTGTTTGCGTTTACTTTGAAAGACAAACATATTGACCGTCTCCCGTATTGACATTGGCGTGAAGGATAAACATAGACATGTATCAAAGCTGTTCTGTTTATTCGGATATTGATGATTTATAACTAACTTCAACAAATCCGTCTTTATTTATTTATTTATTCAAATAAGTTTATTCGAACGAACTATCAAATAAAGAAGGATCTAAATGGAATACGCGGTTTGTATAATTTCGGTGGAATATGCACCGTTAAAAGGCTTTCGACACAAAAAAGTAGTACGATTTGTCATAAAATTTTGAATTGAGTTCCTAGATGGAATCTCCTATTAATTATAGCGAAAATATTTTATATAAGTAGTAATAAAACTTTCCGAAAATTTTATAAGTTTTCATTATAGCGGTAACTAATCCAATTTACAGGTGAAGGAGTCTTCAGAAAATCGATTTTGGCGTGCGAAAGATTTGCTTTTAAAGTAGTTAATTACTTTGAATTAAAAGAAGTAGTCTGCGGTAAAATTAAATTGATTCAACCGGCTGCCGAAGTGAATATTCTAATGTTAAAATGGACGTAGCATCAACACAAAAAAAACATTTCGTGGAGTTGATTAAAAATTTGAAATTCGCCTTATCACGATAAAAATAACATTTTGCATCTTAACGAATGTAACGAAAGTTATTCAAAAAAAATTTGTAGTTTGAAACAACGGAATAATATTAACAATTCATTTATTCAGAAGCTATTTACTTGCTGGACGGTGTAATTGTCAATTTCGAGGATTTTTTGAATATTCTACGTCCGTTCTCGGTTTCCCAATCCTTTTCTACTCAATATGGCCCTAAACTCTTAAACAGGACGAGCCTGGGGAACGTCTAGCTTAATGATGAGAAGTTAGATCCGGTCATCATTGAAATTATGTGTATTATCACGAACAAGTTCGCGAAATGGGTCCTTAAGCCGGTTCTGTCTTCCTATCATGGAATTATAAAATTCGACGCGAAGACGACAAATTTTGATGTACGATTGAAATACCGGGAATTCTAGAATTCGCGGACGCCTTTTGAAAAACTAATTTAGGCAGCTTGTGAGTAGAGAAAAAAATCAAAAGATTGATTTTTGACCACATCAAATCATATAATGAACATTTTAAATGAAATTTCATTTTATTTCGTGATTATCGTTAATAAATTTAACACTATAGAAGAAAGAAATTGAAAACTGCATTTATGTTTCCTGTCGGCAATTTATCAAAAATTTTTTTAATAAAACGGGCTCGTACTAAAATCAATTTCCCTGAAATAATTTATCGTTACAGTCCGTCGAGTCGATCAAAACTACGGAATCGAAAAAAATAGAAACGCTGATAAAAATTTTTATAACCCGTTACTCGTCATTTTCAAATTTGACGAGTGTCAAATTTCACACTAAATTATTAAACGCGCCGAATTTTATTTTCCATAAAACAATGATGCGTAACGGCAACCCATAAATCGTTAATTTAATTTAGTTTAACGCGTGTTCACCATTATCTAATTTGTGGGATTATTATTACGAGAGAATAAACTTTCTAACCTATAAAAATTCATAACCTTAAATTGTGCGTATTTCAACTAAACAAATTATTCGTGTACACTCTGTATATGAAAGAAATATGTATTAAACTGCGACCAATCGTTAAAAGTTATAAAATCCTTCTTTTGATGTGCGATAAAATCTGTAAATATAACAAGCAATCTACTGGTCAATGAAATGTTTGCTTCCTAAGATAATGTACTGTTTTTAATCCCTCGACCTATTCCCGAGGACATTCCCTTGGGATAGTGACTTTCCCCTGAAGACTTAGTAGGACGAAGGGATCGTAAAATTAGAAAGGGCGATGTAGCTAAACACGAAGGAGCAAACTCTTGGGAGGAAAATGATTCGTGTCTTGTGTTATGCAAATCTGAAAGAAAACTCATTTCTTAAACGAAGACAATTTGGCCGGATCTATCCAAACAAAAAAAATACAGGTTTATAAGAAGCACAACTCATAATTTTAAAAATGATGAAAGAGATAACTACAAAATAAATTGAGATAAGAAGACGTAAGATACAAAACATAGTGGGGAATGGAAAAGATGAAAAATATAGCAGGAAAATATACGAAAAACATAATAAAAAATGAGCAAATTTCAACTGAAATTAATTATTATATTATTAAAAGAGGATAGAATATTTGAATATATAGAAATAGAAAGAAAAAGAAAAACCAAAATCAAATGAAAACTCAAATTAGTACTGGCAGATTGTAAATTCAAAAAGTAAATAGTGAAGTAAAAAAATGTAGTGAAATAACTGACTATAAAACGGTCCAGATGAACCTTCTTAGGTTCCATTTCCATTAGATCACTAGTTCATGCTCCTGTATATAAACTAGAGACTCCACGACGATTTAAGCGAATTTCTATTTCCAGCAGAGGTCTATGAAAGTCCACCCAATAGAGAAAAAAATTGAGAAACTGCTATAAACGGAAGAAAAAAAAGTATGTTGAATATTCGAAATTAGAGAACCGAGAGTGTAGAAAAGAGAATTTATAATAAGAAAAAAACATATTGAAGCAAAGAACAAAAAGATAATAGACAGATATAAAGTGAAAAGAACGAAATAAAGTAAAGAAAATGAAACTCGTTACCGGAAACAGCAAGTAATAAAACAGATTGATGAAAGAATGAAGTACGACAACTGATAAAGAAATATGGACAGCAAAGGAAAAGAAATGAATGGAAATTAGGAGTTTAAAGAGCAAGATCATAAAGGATTTTAATAAGAAATGGATGCATAAAATAGACTATAGAAATGAATGCATTACGACAAGATGAATATAGAATTAACAACAATTCAAAATAAACCCAAAATAAAAAAGAGAAGACGTATATTGAAAACAAAGCAAAGAACAAAAAGATAATAGACAGATATAAAGTGAAAAGAACGAAATAAAGTAAAGAAAATGAAATTCGTTACCGGAAACAGCAAGTAATAAAACAGATTGATGAAAGAATGAAGTACGACAACTGATAAAGAAATATGGACAGCAAAGGAAAAGAAATGAATGGAAATTAGGAGTTTAATGAGCAAGATCATAAAGGATTTTAATAAGAAATGGATGCATAAAATAGACTATAGAAATGAATGCATTACGACAAGATGAATATAGAATTAACAACAATTCAAAATAAACCCAAAATAAAAAAGAGAAGACGTATATTGAAAACAAAGCAAAGAACAAAAAGAAAATAGACAGATATAGAGTGAAAGGGACAAAATAAAGTAAAGAAAATGAAATTCGTTACCGGAAACAGCAAGAAATAAAACAAATTAATGAAAGAATGAAGTACGACAACTGATAAAGAAATATGGACAGCAAAGGAAAAGAAATGAATGGAAATTAGGAGTTTAATGAGCAAGATCATAAAGGATTTTAATAAGAAATGGATGCATAAAATAGACTATAGAAATGAATGCATTACGACAAGATGAATATAGAATTAACAACAATTCAAAATAAACCCAAAATAAAAAAGAGAAGACGTATATTGAAAACAAAGCAAAGAACAAAAAGAAAATAGACAGATATAAAGTGAAAAGGACAAAATAAAGTAAAGAAAATGAAAATTTTTACCCGAAACAGTAAGAAATAAAACAAATTAATGAAAGAATGAAGTACGACAACTGATAAAGAAATATGGACAGCAAAGGAAAAGAAATGAATGGAAATTAGGAGTTGAAAGAGTCAGATCACAAAGAATAGAAAGAGAAGACGTAAGTAAACTGAAAACAAAACAAACAACAAAAAGAAAATGGACAGACATAAAGTCAAAAGAACAGTTTTCACAGGAAACAGGAAAATTGATGGAAAAAAACATCAAGAGATTGGAAATTATTGCATACTATTTAAGATGAAGAAAACTATTTTGTTATTTTATTTATGGCAATTTTCCTCTTCGCAATTTGTCAGTTCCATTGAAAATAAAACGAGTAGCAACAGCATAGAAAATATTTAATGATATCCGCATATTAAAATTTCGTCTTTTGATTCATTATACGAATTTAATCACCTCGAGAACGTTCTAAAAATGCGAACAACAAAAATTTCAATATTTTCCCATTCGGTGCAATAACGCGAAACCCATTTGCTTTAGAAATTGAACGTTATATTAATCCTTTAGAGCCTGCAATCGCATGCCCCTTACAAGTGACGTTATTAAATAGTTAAAACCATAATTCACGTTTATCTCTCTATTTAATACCTTCCACTAATACTGCAGAGAACAACGGTCAATGGAGAAAATCCTATTGTCCACGCTTTAACATGTGGATATTATAAAGTGCGCTAAAATTTATTTGAAAAAATAAAGGATCAAAGCCGTATTGAATACCGAACGGGATAGGCTTGTTTTATTACAATGACGAATGTAGATTTTGCAAATGTTCCAAAGTCCTTATTATTATAACAGGATTCACTAATGAAACTGAATTCATGAACAACCAAAATAACACTCGTATAACGACACGTTCACTTTAAAAAATGTCAAACTTTATGACATCAATGTCAGATTTGATATATTCACATCAGTGTTGCCACTTGTCTAAACAAGCTTCGTTCCCATGATGTAGTTTCCTGTTATCACAGACACAAATTGAAGTTTGACGTTTGACATTTTCATAGAAAAGAGACGTAAAATCAAGAAAATTTCTCAATTTTTTGAAACTTCGTTGATATTTTGTACTTTGATTGATGATTCTTAATATAAAATCAGTAATTAAGAATATTATTGACTAAAAAATTGATTTATGATAAACAGATTTTACCAAAACAAAAAAAAGAAGTTTTATTATGAATCGACGATATTTTCTGAAAAATTTAGCTCCTGGTTTGCCCCGATAGCGCTTTCCATCTGTAAAATTACCTAATGGAACACCTCTCCATGCTCGCGACTCACAGCTCTCAAATTCTAAGTGAAAAAATCCAAATGTTAGTCTAAGGAATAAATCTGCTGCAACCTAATGCTTCATAACCCAACAGCAAACAAATAACGAAAAGTTTGGTTGTTAAAGAGGTTTCAATTGCAAATTTCTGTCCAAGGTTTATATTTTTAAATTTCTAAACGGCAGACGTGGTCAAATGAATTTAAAATTTGCTAATAATCACTACCTGTCTTACCTGAGTGCCCGCCGCGTCCACCACTCTGGGCTTAGTGAGTCCCCATCTCATGTATGGTAAGTATAGGGGTCTCAATGTACAAAAGCCCAGGTCTCGTCAAATACATACAGGTAGCATTTCACTGGCGCTTAGACTATTATTATAATCTTCTGGTTTCATAATAACAGTTTTATTAAATTTATTTGCTTCAAAAAATTGGATAATTCTGCTTTGTTTGATAAATTTTTTGGTTTTAGTTATATTTTGAAGTTCGATATTGATTTGTTTGAATCAACTTCGATAAATCAATCGGTAGCATAAAAAAAATCGATAATGTTGTGAAAATTTGTAATCCTGAAAGTTTTAAGTAATACGACCGCGTTGAAAATTTAAAGTTCAGTCAACTAATCATATACCATTTAGTTGAAGTTTTGGGAACTTCTTTTCAACTCGCTTTAATCAAAAAGTTGTAAAAAAAAAATGTAAATGCCCCTTCCCATATATTTATAATTCAGCGTGATGCAAGGTTGAAAGTTCGACCGTCCTAACGACGGAAAGAAAGAGTTCCAAGTTCGGAAGTTGGGAAGTTGTAATTCTACCGGCGCGTCTTATGCCAAAACTTCCAGAGATCTCGCACTTTTGCCGTAACCTCCGCAAAAGTTGTCCCGAGGGAATTGTCTCGGTTTACGTGTTTAGATGTTTATTATCAGAAAGTAAAGAAGAATATTGCGGATTTAAGGTGGGACGGAACTACTTTTACACGTGTTCGGGGAGTTGCCGTGTTATTAGAGGAGTTTTAAAACATATAATGGAACGGGAAATGGTCGAATTAAACAAAAACGCGGATTCCTTAAACACTTTTAACGAATTTTAGCGTCAACTACGTAACGTAGATCGATAAATCACCACGAAATCACATTATTATGTAAAGGGGATACGAGGAAAGTCATCGCAGTGACCTGGTGAGATTCGGATTCATGACGAACTCGCAGGTTTCTTAATTTGAGAGAAATACATCACTTGGAATTTGTAACTGCAATTCGTGGAAATCTCTATAGATAATTCATAATAGAATAGTGATTCCAATCGACACAAAACCAGCTGAAGAATCGTTCCTCCGATTTCTCATATCCACCTCTACTAGGAGTACAATTTTACATCTTTTGCAGTGAATTCGTTGTTAAATGAGTGTAAACCAAGAAGATTTTTATATGTAAAAAGCAAGCACAAGAGCTGGTAGCTGATTCCATAGACTTGCACTTCTCCAAAGAAAGGAATCCCTATAAATTGAAGTCCTGGACTTGTACCTGTCGAGTAGGTCTAACAAAAGCTGCTCTAGGTTGAATATAGTTGGAAAAGCAACTGCTCCAAGCTGGTCAGCCTCTGGACCCCCTATAAATCTACGGGATTCTTGTCCTCTTAACGTTCTTTACCTGAACCTCCGTGCTGGTTAACCCTCTGGAGGAGATAATCTTAGGATTCGTGGCCCTGAACCAACTCTAAAACTTTACCTTTATAAGAAGCACTGGTCAGAGCTTAAACATCCGTAGAAATCGTTGCCTTGGAAGTAATGATTTCAATGGTTCCTGATTACTAAAATACCTCAGGAGAAAGAAGGATTTGTCATAATCCCCGATCTGGTCATACCCTTAGAATTTTGTTAAGTTTCCCATGTAGAATTCATCATTTGAGAAGATTGTTTCCACCTTGAATTCAGTTCATAAAAATCGTACTTAGTATTGGCCCTCCTCTTCATGCCATGGGGGCGCCTTCAAGGATGTCCAACAGCTCCTTAAGAGCTTAATTTCTCAAAACATCACCTAGGAAATTTCCTAACGTGACTGCAGAATATTCTAAGCATCTCGAAGCAAAAAATTTTCATATTTTATAACCCCAAAGTTCAATTATTCACGATATTATATACAAAAATGTTATGTGATAAACAACTGTCAATAATCGCACGTCAAAAATTACGTGGTGGTGAATGGAGGCATGGATGCAATCGTATCCCGATAGAAATCTGCTGTCTTCGTGAAATATGTGATGGCGTTTCACTATAGAGATAGCGGATTGGAAATACTTGAGGGAATATATATTTCCCCAACTGATATTCTTTGACATGACGTCGATACAAGTGGAAGAGAACTTGTTTTATATTGGATTTCAGTTGGGATGATGCTGAATTCGATTCGATGTTCATATCCGAAGTAATTTATTATATAATTGCAAAAGTTGTTATAATCTCCTGGTAAAATTGATAACAAATATATCAGTTTCACAATCTATACCTCCGTTAACTGGTTTCCTTTGTTCTCGTTTTATTTTCTAACAAATTGTTCGAATGACCTGACGGCACATTTTAGATTAATGGAGTAACAAAATTTCTTTTTATCGATCAATTACGGAATAGGAAACGGGTCAGTTGAAACGGGCCCCTTTTCGAAAAATGTCGACTCCCAAGAGAAAACTCTAGGAACTAAAAGTGAGATCTGTAAGTGAATAATCAAGTTGAAGTATCAGAATTCAGTTAGAAGAAAGTAATTAAACGATATAAAACAAGTACTACGTCTAGTGGGAGTTATATCCATTGAAATTGGATACACAAAGACATTAGTAATTGTTCGAAAAGCAGATTTCGAAAGCTTGGAAACAGACCTACGCCTGTAGACTGATCAAGATGTATTTATAAATGAAAAATAATGTTTACTCTCCGTATAAAATTTGGTAAACGTCAGTCCACGTGGACACACCATCTCCACTGTTTACCAATGAAAATATCGTAACGTAAACGTAAACGGATTTATATTGGCCGAAACTGTCGGAAGGCGTATGTACACAATTTCTTCTTAATATTCCCGCCAGACAGTTTACGATAAGCAGTGGCGTGGCTAGGTAAGATAAATTTAATTTATAAATCACTTTAAATAAATAGAAAGACAGTGTAATTGCTCAGAGTAGTAAGAAGGTATGAATTTAATAATAAATATTTAGATACGCAATCACAGCAAGTTATTTTAAATATATTCGAATGTTTAAAAAAGGAAAATATTCAGTCTGTAGTAGACAAGGGTTTTTATATAAGTTTTTATAATCTGCAATTGATATTGGAAGAACTATAATAAATTGATGTTCTTCGTCAATATTCAAAAAAAGTTTTATTAAGTTGGAATTGTTGTGACCCAAAGTTCATTTTTTTTCCTTGGTATTCAAACCAATCGCTTCGTCAGACGATTTTCACCAATTTTGAATTTCCAGTGACGATTTATTCTCAGGAACAATCTGTCAATATTAAAATATCTGGGCCTCTTTCTAACATCCATTTTTCAAATAATCTGACAGGACAAACGTTGTTTTCTTTGAATTGAGTACATCTTGGCAAGTCTTGCTGAATCTAGGGTGCAACTCTATTTGTTTCTATGGAACTTAATGCCGTAGAGCTTTGTTTCCTTTTACAGGGATCTGATTGCAGTTTTTGTGGTATAGAATCGCGAGCTCTTGGTGCTTGTTGAAATAAAACATTTCTTGTAACAGCTTACTTGCTAGGATTTCCATGGTTTTGATCGTAGTTTCTTTAAACTTTGCACGAAGTATTTTATAACCAAATCGTTACATTTTGAAATATTAAATATTTGAAATGTCAAAATCGATATTAATAAAAAACTGTGAAAATACTCCATGGGATCTGTTTTCATTATAAAGTTGTCTTTAATAAGATGACTCCAAATTAATTGATTTCCTTGGATCTTTACTGGAACAAAAAATGTCTTGTTTTTCATCAAAAGGTTTAGGGATCTCGAAATGGAACATACAAACCCTATGAAAAGCCGAAACTATTTTCCAAACAACGTACAATCTTTTTATAATTTCAGGCGATTACAAGACCAAATTCCCTATAAAAATCTGCTATCCGAATATCTAGAATCCAATTAAATACGAAATTTAATTTTAGCTTCTATTCATTATATGAAGGTAGCGAAAAATTAGTTTGTTCTAAAGTCCACAGGTCAGAATTGTGAATAATTGTTGCGAATTTTCTATTCATACTTAGGAAAATCGAACAATACAAAATCCTCGGAAATCCTTCGTCCATTGTATTTGGTGTATGTTGTGGACACGCGTGTCTAAATGGACGAAACTAATCAAAAAATAAGGAGAGGAAAAAATCTTTCTCTTTCTTCTTCTTTTTCTCTAGAACCCTTTATGCCCTTTAGAGCGTCAATATTTTGAGAATTTAGTTTTTATTTTTTTTATCCTTTTCCACACCTGTGTTAATTGTTCTAGCAAATTTCTCCATATCTTTTCGCTTCTGTCATTCGTCTTTGGTGGTTATTAACCTCGAAGGTCATAAAAAGTCAAAATGAACCAAATTTAGTCACCAAATTAACGACACGTTAATAGAAATCATAATTTTGTTAAACATCTAAAAGGTATTTGATGTACAGATAGGAATTTAAGTGAACATAAATATGAAATCAACGAGCTGCATATATTTGTTTAAATCTTGATATTGAAAATGAGACCTGAGTATCTCAGTACAACCCCAAAACGTCTAACGGAAACAAAGATATCCAAAACTGGAAGCAAAAATCGTTTATCCTGAAATATGTTTCTGTTTTGCAAAACTACGTTAACGTCCTGAAGAGCCGATGGAACCTATTTCACGTTTTCAACCCAAAGGCAGCTGGAAATATGATCCACCCATTCCACATTAATTGTTTTGACAAAATCCGGGTATTTCAATTATGTCCAATGTTGGCACCACATTTTCTAAATCAATTTTTTCTTTTGAGTTGATTTGACAAATTTTCAATAGGATTTTGTTGGATTGCGGGGCGGTGAAGCACTTTGACCTTCTGATAGGCTCTTTAGACGTCACTAAAAAGCCGTAAGACTTATCCAATTGTTCTGGGCACTCACCAATGACGTGGTTTGTATTCTCTTCCTCTTCCATGCATCAGCGATTATTATCTGCGATGCCCATAGCGTCTGGAAGACTCTATATGTTCTAACAATTAAAAATTATTTCATAGGGGATAATTGGCAACGTGGCTTTTAATTTTCTGACTTGCGACCTTTAGATTTAACCGAAATACACCGGCTTTAGTATTCTTGGACTGTGATTGGTTGAATTAAATTTGATTTGGTCGCCTGACTAGATATGTGATCGGAATATAAATCGCAAAATCGACACGGCGACGCTACGAGTTTGCATTTTAGTTTGATCATATTTTCATTTCCAATTATTTATTCATATTCAATATTTGCAAAAAATCTTTTATATTAGAATATCACGATGAAATTTACTCGAACCAAAGTTAACAGAAAAATATTTTTTGTCATTCACGTCTAAAATCGTTTTTTTTTACCAAATTCTCACTTTTGAAGTTAAGTTTCTGGTCAACTATGAATCCCCAACTGCTCTCTTTTGTATTGAGTCGAGCATCTTGGGAATCGAGACCCAAATAAACGAATTTGGGACTTATAGAGAAGTAAAAGCTGTTGCGGGGTATACAGCTTTTTGGTCTTGAAGAGGACTCCAAGTTTTTGTGAAACTGCCTGCCTGCCTGCGTGAAACTGCTAAATCGGCCACGTCACTATGCCAAGAAGAATTGCTTCCAAAAAAGCAAATTTGCGGTGATGGTGATATTCTAAATCCAGGAACGACCAAATCCTGAGCTGCAACCTGAATATTTGCTGCATTAAACTCAATCAGATTGCTTCTATTCCAATCCAGAATGTTTTCAAGATCAATATTGATTGTAGTGATCTGTTGCTGTCTACGTTTTTGGGTAGCAGTCGACTTTACTGGTGTGGTGGATTTGAACGACGACACAGCTATGTGGAGTAGATCGTTGATATACAGGAGAAGGTATAGAATAAGTCACAAGATGACCACCTTTCTGAGGTGTGTCAATCGATAGTGACCTGGATAGATAAAAGTTACTAAACCAGCCGATAAAAGTTGAGAAAATTGCAAGTTGTTGCTTTGATTTAAGACCTACAAACAAGCCGATGAAATTAACGCATTTCCAAACTTTTGTAGCGTGAATTTTTTTATGCCCTTTTTCTCAAATTATACCCAAAATAACGAAAAAAAAATTGTACCAATATGAATAAATTGAATAATTTTTACGCCTCGATTGTCTCGTAATTAACACAAATCAATGCCTGAAACAGAAGACATCTTTTTCGGTTTCAGCATTTTACCGTTCTGAAAACCGAGAGAATATGCGACGTCTGTAGATTTTGGGGTCTCTATGAAAGTAGCAGAACTACAATGGATCCGCAGTAACAATAACGAATAATAAATCCTTACCGAGACAGTTCCGTAACTCACCTATTTGTCATTTATTATCTGCTAATGACAGATTAATCTTGATGAAACAATTGGTGTCACTGTCGAGACTGTCTAAATACTCTGGATATATACGGAAAAGACAACTGATTACAGTCGAAAATCCCCGAGGAAAATCTATTTAAAATAAGATCAAGATGTTTCGGATGATATACGAGGACGGCTCCAGAAGTACCTCGACAAAGACAACACAAAAATTTTGGGAAAAAACATATTTATCTCCTTTTAGCCCCACACACTTCTATCATTTTTTCAAATTTGGAAACAGGGAATAATCAGAATTGGGTGCGTGAGGTATCAATTCAAACTTTTGGTGAGCTGGTGCATTGAATTGACGAAACAACTCTTACTTTTTATCCAAATGCGGTCGTTTTTGGTTGTTTCCATCCCCCATAACATTCGCATGCAGATAGAACGGTCTTTGTCTTCTTTGGATCCGGTTCTACCTTTCCAGTCCATTATTTTGATCGTTTATTTGTTTCGATAGATCCATGATTTTATTTCTGTGAAACAATCGATGGAAACATCTTCACGATGCTGTTTTGTTTTTCATTTTCATCATCCAGTACCTCTTTGTGGATTTTCTTCAACATTTCTTGACTTTTAACCTCATGTGGTCGACCACTGCGATGCTGGTCTTCCGGTCAGTCTCCCTCAGAGTAAAATCTAGTTCAGCTTCCATATTGTATGGGCTAATGCCTTTCAAATAAAAATATTTCATCACATTCACGTTCACTATTGATGGTTGTCAAACAAAATACTAAACAACGTGGCGTCCAGTATTGCCCTTCAAAATATCAAATAAATAACATTAAAAAAAATAAAATACCATTAAACAAAAAATAAAATTCGAACCATCAATAAATAATCTCATCTTCACGATGCTGTTTTGTTTTTCATTTTCATCATCCAGTACCTCTTTGTGGATTTTCTTCAACATTTCTTGACTTTTAACCTCATGTGGTCGACCACTGCGATGCTGGTCTTCCGGTCAGTCTCCCTCAGAGTAAAATCTAGTTCAGCTTTCATATTGTATGGGCTAATGCCTTTCAAATAAAAATATTTCATCACATTCACGTTCACTATTGATGGTTGTCAAACAAAATACTAAACAACGTGGCGTCCAGTATTGCCCTTCAAAATATCAAATAAATAACATTAAAAAAAATAAAATACCATTAAACAAAAAATAAAATTCGAACCATCAATAAATAATCTCATCCGGCGACATATTCAAAAATTACGAAAACTTTGATTTACAAATCATTTTAAAAACATGACAAATTTTTCCCCTAAATTTGGGGGAAACCGTAAGTTGAAAGTCCTGGTGACGTCTTAAAACTTGAAACATCCTAATACTCAAGCAACTACCGCCATCTCTAGGTCAAGCTAGGTATTTCTCGGACCATCCTCGTAATTGAAGTATTATTAGAAATAATGTTTCATTCGTGATTACATCGATTTTTTTTTAATAAAAAATAACACGAAAATGAAACCTTATCGATGTTATATTCCGACGATTTTACGTGCTATTGTCCTTTCGGTCCCCTAGGGGTTTTGATTAGATGATTATACGCGCCCAAAACAATAACAATTGCGGTTATGCTTTATAACTGTACACACCCGAATTCGGTAATAGTCAATATACGCATTGTCATTCTAACAGGTCCATTATTAGGTTTACACCGAAATTTACAGGTTCGATATCAAAATTGCCATCGGTGTGTTAATTTCTAGCAGCGACAGGCGATTATGTGCATATGTATGAGCCGTATAACATCGGACAACTCAACACCACTAAGATTTATAGTCAACAATAATCATCCTCAAAAGTGGCTCAATTTCATAACAAAAATTGATGAAAAAGTTTATAACCTTTTACAGTTTTCCGAATATCTCCCGCACCACCATGAAGAGTTTTTTTCTGAGGTACGTTATATTGGGAACTAATGGAGTGAAATTCGGTTATAGATCCAGAGAATTTCGAGTTGCGAATGGGGAATGCGTAAATTCCCTTTCGATGACCACGTAATCGTCTTCAGATATTAAGAAAATAATAGATTGGATAATCTAGGACGTAATCTACTTTGACTATTTTATCTATTATGTATCTTTGACTGTTTATCAAAACTTTGTTATTTGGAGGCATACATCTTTTGGATTCAGAAGGTTTAATACCATAACCTTTTTCCAAGGACAGCATCGCAATTCAGATGATAAAATTGATAAAACAAGAAAGAAATATCTTCGGACGTTTGTTTCGCACTCATTCTTGAAATAGTCGGATCGTTTTTGAGACACCCTTTATAATAGATCGCACAATGGATGATTACATCGAGTTGCAACATTTTGAGTCTCAAATCTTGTGTTTCTCCGACCAATCTGAAGGTGCAAGATCCGGACTAAATGCTGGATAAAATACCATCAAGTTCTCCGGTCTGATTCCGCGTGATTTTTGCAGTATGTAGTTTAGCATAGCGATGAAAATTTGACATCAGCTGTTCACTATATATCACGAAATTGAAAGCTCAACATTCTGGAATAAATTTGGAAAAACACTAATCGGATTTTCTTTTCTTGTAAATTTCTATCGTAATTATTTTTTATAGTCTTCTTCACATATTTTTTGTAATTGTTCTTAATCTATTTTGTCTAAATTATTTCCATGTTTTTCCTGTCGTGATTACAATTTTCTTTCTCAATTTGAAATATGAAAAGTTTCGAAAAAGCTTTTTATTATGCGATAAAAGATAAACGACTACGAAATTAAATCCATTTCATTTGACATTTTTTGTGAAGATTTGATTTTAACTATGTCCCTAAATAAAACACCGCGTAATCCTCTTTTGTAACTTTTTCCTTTGGGAATAGTCTCCGAGCGATTTTTCCCTGTATTTTTATTCCCTAATTACTTTTACCAAATAACGAAACCCATTTGGAATCTGCAACGCATAAATCGAATTTGGAATTGTATTAGGGAGAAAAAAATTTATTCATATCTCGATTTTTTTTATTTATAGGTCAACCTACAATAGCTCCAACGAATAAAAGTATTACGGCCTTATACGGACAACCCTTAACCATGACGATGGAATTTTGTGCCAATCCCACATACACCAAAGCCTTTTGGATAGCCAAAGACGTTAAAATCTACAAACCGGGAGATGGTGATACTACCACCATGGCTTATGGAATAACGGTAAGTTTGTTAATTTAATTTTCTATACAAGAAAATTCCCCTGAAAACAACAAAATCTTCTTCAAGAAATGATCTTCGATTAAAGTACATTCTGATAATCAAATTGGGTGAATATCTTTAGTATTACTAAAGCCTTTTTCTAACTTCTGCTTAAATGCAGTACTGTCTCCCCTAGTCTTGGGGCTTCTCAATTAAACTACCCCCTTGGATCATCCGTTTCTTGTTAAACTGAGCTACCCCCAAACCGCCGAGTCTGTAGTTTAAACTGACGTTTGAAGTTTAAACTCCATTTTTTGTAAAATTCTACCCGGGTTCAGGTAGTTTCTTCCGGATCCTAAACCAGAACGAGATTTATATCACAATTTCCTAACGTCGCGTTCAATTTTCGGTGAATATTGACACCATCCAGAAGTTTACTCGTAAACCAATTTCAAAACTCGTCAAAAAATTAGTTCTTATTACGGGAATTAGAGTCCATTCCTGTCGTAGGGCTCCCCATGTACCCCTGGGCGTGCACCTGGACCAGTGTGAGAATCACTGCCATAGACAAATGAAACAACTCGTCAGATGATCTACCAGGGTAAAAAGGATCATATGACTACGACCCGTTTAACCTGATCCGGGTTAATTTCCGATCATGAATGGGTTAACCGAAATTTTCCAATTCCTTAATCTTCGAGTAAGAGATTCCCAATGTAGATTCGGACCTGAATCGTCTTAAATTCAATGGCGATGCTTTGCAATACCTTTAGCTTCGCTTGGTCATGGTTAGGTCCAGCTACTATAGAATTTTAAAAATTTGGCGTATTCGCGCGGCGTCTTTCACATTTTTTGATTTCGTTTGATTTTTATTTGTATATATATAAAAAACTGTTATAGTAGCAGACGGTTTATGTACAGTATTTCTTCTAAATCATTTCTAGGAAAGTTTATTTGTTTGTCTATTTTTTTCTTCTAGAATTTTGTAGAATTTTATTTAGGTATATAAATATGATTTGTGAAATAGGAAAATTTTTTGTTGAATTACATGATAGGTCGATTAGAGGAGATTGAAAAATGATTTTTGTTGATTATTATTTATGTTTAATTTCATTTTTATTTCAGAATTTATCACAACCCAACTGCCATCAAGCGGTACTTTTCCTAACGAAAGTAACAGCTCTAGATATTGGAGAATATAATTTCATAGTCAAATCACCGAATGGTATAGCCGATGGTAGTTTCCACGTGAATATGTCGTACGCCAGCGGTTACAAAATCGAATTAGAAGAAAATGTGAAAATCGAAAACAATTATACCAACAGAATTTTTACGTCGTTTTATATAAATGTGATTTGTTTATTAATACATATAATTGCTGTTAATGACTGAATTTAATGATAGGTTGATTGTAAAATGAGGTTACAAAGTGAAAAAAAAAATGTTCTTTCATAAAATTTCGCAATATAATAAAATTTATTACGAAAACTATTAAAAATCTAAACAGTATCATCAACATTCCAATTAACGATTCATAGTTTCGTTTTAACAATGATTAAATTGTTATGGAATCCGAAAATAAAATTACGAGGGGTGATCGAATAGAAAGGTTGAAAAAAATGTTTCACTACTTAAAAATCACATTGATGGAACCAAATCTCACCGGATGTCATTACTTAAAGAGAGATATGTCCTGTATAAGGGATGAAAGTGCGTTATTTTAGCATCCTTTAACACCTAATCGAAAAAATCATTTTTTTCTCAACATTCCTGATCGTTTGCGTACAAAATGATATGGCAACGTTCCAAGTTTCTTTATTATCAACTTTCCGTCGTATAAAATTAGCCCCTTACTCTATTAATTAAATTTTTTAGGGGGTGGGAGTGGATGAACAAAATTTAGTATGACTGAAATTATAATCTAATCAAATCAAACGAGATAAAATTACCTAGAGGGTTCAAATATAAACGAGACAAACGTACAGACACATTTACAATTTTCTAGACCAGTATCGAAGATTTCCTTGGCATATGCCGCACAAACTCCTTTGAATTTTTGACCACCAAGTGATTTTATAAGTGGTCCAAATTTGTAGAAGTCGCTGGGTGATAAGTCCGAAATATAGAAGAGATTGTTTGTCTTTAAACGACATCTTGCTTTCTAGAGTATAATAATTTCCAACAGCGCAAAATTTTGCTCAAAGTTCAACAATTTCCAAAGGATTTTCTTGTTTTTAATGCCTTCCCACGCCAAAAAACAAATGATAATACGTTGTTAACAGCTAACACGATAACCGATCTTGTTCGAACCGCTCTCGTATATATTATTCCAATAATTGAAATTCATAATTTTTTTTATTTTGAATTGATAAGAATTGAAGAACATTTTTACTGTAACCTAACGACGTAATTTATTTTTTCTTATAACAAGTTTCCGTTGAAATTTTATAATCAAAATGGTTGTAGTCGAAGCGTCTCATCATTCTTATAGGAAATTAGAGGGCGAGTTGAGGAAAGACACAATTCACAAGAAAAAAAATTAATTTCAATTCTACACCCTTGTATACAACGAAACTATTCCAAAAAATTATTTTTTTTTTTTTTTGGTTTGTCTGAAATTTCTTTTACGTTATTTTTTTTAATTTCGGATCAAAAATCAATCGGAGAAAGCCAAATCAGGTTTTCCAATTATCGTGTTTTTTCTCTCAGTATTACTACGAGGGTTGTACCAAAAGTTACTATTATTACTAAATAACCTGCAGCTAATCCGTCGAGGAAGCTTGACGCGCGGAGATGATTAAAGCCGGAGGCAAAGTCCGGGGTATACGAGGGCCATAAGAGGACAAAACATCTTGTTAGTCGATATCTTTGTTTGAATTTCTTCATTTGAATTATGAAAAAATTTGTCTTTCGTTAAAACGCTCTCGTAAGTTTATACAGTGAGGTCCTTTATTAACTTTTCGAATTATTTTAGGACCTTGTGGTACGTGTACCGTCACCTGAATGATAAATATAAGCTGTGTTTCAATCAAAAAACCTGAAAACCATTTTAGACAAAGGCTAGTGACTAAACTCTTCTTCAGCATTATTGCAAACGAGTCTATTTGACATCTTTTGGATACCTTAACGTCTTCTAACTACTTTTCTACTTCGCGATTAATAATGGGAAACTTATAGGAAAAATAAATCTCGTCAAAAAAAACTTGATATAATTAACGTTCGTAACGTGTATCACATTGTATGAAAATCGTTATATTTTTAATACATTAGTCAAAACGGAATCGTCATCATTTTTATTTAATTTTGTAAATATAACTAACCGCCGGCACTGTTTCGGTTACTACTGTATATTTTATTGTCTAGTACCGAATAATCTTAATAAGAATTCACTTTTTTCTTTAAAAAATTCCAGTTCAAAAAATTAAATCCAGAAGAATCGAACGAGAATATCATAAACAGTCTTTTTGGGGTTGGGCAACCACTAAACACCTTTACATCCACTTTCCTTCATCTCAATACCTTTTTGTTTATTTATCTTTATAAAGTTTTATTCGTAGTTTAACGATTCTTATTCATAAATCCTTTTTTAGTTCTTCTAGTCGATCTAGATCTTGTTTTCCTCTGCCTTGTCTTTTATTTCTCTACCAAAGCCATTTCCTTCAATTTTTTTCTCTTATATTTATTGTAGCCACTCTAGATCTTGATATTCTTTGCGTTATACTAAGTTTTTCTCTTTGAGCCATTCTATTGAATGTCTTCTCTTTAGTGTTTCACTTTTAATCATTCTAGATCTTCATTTTCTTTGCTTTCCTCTGCCTTGTATTTTCTTTCCCTACTTAAGATATTTCAACCAATTTTTTTCTCTTATATTTATTGTAGTCACTCTAGATCTTGATATTCTTTGCTTCAATTCCTCGTGCTTTCTTTCATTTTCTCCATGAATCAATCAATTCAATCTCGTTTCTTTAATGTTTCATCTTATGTCATTCTAAATCTCCATATTCCTTGCTTTCCACTGCCCTGTATCTTCTTTTTATACCTAAGCCGTCCTGTCCAATCTCTTTTCTTTTCTTTAGTGTTTCACTTTTAATTTCCATGAATTAATTTATTAAATCTCTTTTCTTCTCTTTAATGTTTCATCTTCTGTCATTCTAATTCTCGATATACCTTGCTTTCCACAGCCCTGTCTTTTTTTTTCGTACCTAAGCCATTCTGTCCAAACCCTTTTCTTTTCTTTAGTGTTTCACTTTTAATCATTCTAGATCTTGATCTTGTAGTGTTTCATTCTAGTCCTTGCTTCCCCCTGAGCCAATTCATTCAATTTCTTCTCTTTTCTTTAGTGTTTCACTTATATATCTTGTTATCTCTAGCTTTCTCCTACCTTTTTCTCCTTTATTGCATCTCTATTCGTCTCTTTAGTATTTCATATTTACTACTTTCGCTATATTTATTTTCATTAGCACTAGATTTAGTTTTCATTATTTTTCGTGTTATTATTGTTAATCCTTTCTTGTTTTTTGATTTCAATAGTTTCTCATTGCCAAATTGCCCTATCTTTATCATTCTATTTTTATACTGTTCTTCGCATCTCATATTTTTGCTTTTTAGTGCATTATCAATCTACTATTTGAGTACGCTACTTATTAGAATCGATATTGGTTGGTATCAAAGAAAAAAGAGAAAACCTTTTGGAATATTTACTTTATCTTTTGAATATTTTTGTAGGTAATTCTTCAAGAAGAAAAAATTTTCGTGGAAAAGATTTCCCAAAGATGATACCAAAATAAACACCTGAACAATTCAAGCGAAATTTCCCAGAAAATTTTCCTGAAAAATCGAAATATTCCTCATTCACATTTTTATCACAATTAACGCGAGTTTCGTTATTTTTTGAAAAACACGTTTCACGATCAAGTGGCTTACAAAATCACCTGATTTATCATCAATTAATTTTTTCCTTTGGTGGTACAAATTCGAAACGAGACGGTTTCGAATGAAATAAACAGCAGTCCAATCATAATGCACGATGTTAATTATGAATTATTTGATGAAATTTCTTCTTCTTTTTAAAAAATAAAGTCGATCAAGCAATTATAATAAATGATACGATCTTTTCGTGTTTTTTTGTGAGAGAAATTTAATTTTTTTGGAAATAATAAACTAAGAACAATTAGAAAACTACAGGATTTCAACATTTCAAAAATAATCGAAAATATGGACCACAATTTGGAGTTTAATTGAATGAAAGGGAAAAACATAATCAAACTTGGATTTGGAAATTGTTTAAGTGGAAGAGATTCATTTTTTAGGCTTTTTTTTGAAAATAACTCTCGTTATTAAGGGAAAAACCAATTTTCTTAATTATGTGAAGTTACGAAAAAATAATATTTTTAATTCGAGAAATTTCGTTTGAAAATAAGTAGAATACTCAAAAATGTATGTAGTGGACATCGATTTTTATAAACCCAAAAACCTTAATATAAAAATATACTTTCGAATATTTTGAAAAACTTTTGATACTAGATAATGTAAAATATATATTTTTCTCAATACTTTTCGTAACATTTTTTGGCTACATAGGGAGTATAATTTTCATTTGTCTGTGGTCTAAATATAGAGTATGTATTGAACATCATATAACAGCTAAAATATTATTTTTTCATTCAGTATATACTATATCTTTCAAATGTATAGTTTTTCATAATTTTTTTGCAAAAAAAATGTATAAAATTTGTTGATAGACGGCGCTTAAATGTAAAAAAAAAAATAAAAGATAATGTAAGGAATTATGAAGACAAATATACGTCCAAATGTTTAGTTGTCATATTTTTTTCCGTCCTGGTCTCGTTGCTTGTTGCAAAATTACAATTTTCTATTCTACACCCCTTCGTTTTGAACCACAAATTGGTACGAATACTAAACAAATCAGTGTAGCCGTATCCTTTATGGAATTGATTTATCGCGCGGTTCAAGCGCATTTTCAAAATGGCAAAGAAGACGTTCCGGTTTATCTTTTTCATAAAAAATAAATGACCATTTAAAAAAAACTAATTACGAGATTTGTTGTGAAAAATGTTTGATTTTGCAATAAAACGTCAATTTAATTATTTAATAACCACACCTCGTATTTTATATCAATAATTATAAGAATTTGAAACAAAAATTGAGTCAAAAGCCCTGCTAAGATCATTAAAAACCACCAATTTACATAAGTTGTTTCGAATAGTTTATAAACTTACCCAAAGATTAATGCCAGCAAAATTTCGATCCGAATCGGTCCCATTTGGTATTTACCATTAATCACTTACGCGAACCGAAATATTCGAACCATTTCCATTTAACGACCGTGCGGTTGCTTACCACATTTATCACTTACATTGAGGCATACGTCACATAATCATCCCCATAGCACAGACTTGTTAGTCCACTACGTTAGAGCAACCTCAAACCTGTACTTGTCGTTTCTAGAGAACTAATTTTCCGAAAAAAATTAGCTTAACCCAACAGCCTCGTCCTCATAGTTAAAGAAAATCTCAACAGATTACTCAGAAAGTTATAAAAAAGTGAAAAATTGAATAAATTTGATGTTTCTATTAAAAATAATTTGTTTGGATTAAAAAACTTCAAGTGCTAAATCCCCGAATCAAAGTCTAATTGAGGTGTCAGAGCCTCAATCTGCCTACTCCCTGATCTCAAAAGAAATGACGGTTTGATGATACTTTAGAGCGCCTCTAACTCTATTGACATCAACAAAACTTTTTGAAAGAGAGAGCATCTAATTTTTAGTAAAACTTGTTAAACCGAGTACCCCAAATATGCGAGCTGTTCTGAATGATCTGCGATTTGGCGAAAAAATTTTTGAAATGAAGTTGAAGGAGATTTTCTAAAAACTACGAGTCCTTATTGTACCTAGGGATAACCACGTGATCTCACAAGATAATTGCACACACATATATACAATGAAAATATGAAAAAATTATTTAAAAAAAGTTGTCGCTGCCGCTCCTCCTCCTTCTGCTTTTTCTTCTTCTCCTCCTACATTTTATCCAATTTTTATTTAATCTAAATCAATTTTCAATAATAAGAATTGAAAAGTAACAAATTGACTTTGTTTAAATCCCGAATCAATTTTCATTAATCTCTCTAGAAAATGGAATAAATTTTGAAATTTGGGTAAAGTAAATATTTAGAAGTGGGGCTTCATCCCAAAATTACTTTAAAACATTTTTCGCCCGTATAGGGTGTTGATTTTTAGTGCTCCCTCATAACATTAATCACCTTATACATATTAATTATCTTCCTTTTCCCTCCACATCTACTATTGTGTCAAATTTTTAACTGATTTCTCTGCTGAGGATTTTTCGACTATTTGTCATCATCGACAGAGGGTGACGGTGGATTCTTGAGGGCCTAACCCCAGGAGGGGTCCGAGGGCACAGCCCCAAATGTAAATTATGTCGTGATACACGTGACATTATGTCAAAATATGGCATAATTTAATGTAATTGTTGATTTTTTCCCATCACTCCTTAAAAAAAATGTTTCCACCACGTCTAAACATTTAGCGAAATTTCTGATGAATGATTTTATTGGAATTTTAATTTTGTTTCTGAATACAATTATTTTGATAAAGTATTAAATTTCAACAAAAAATAATTTAGTGGTCCTATTTTTTTATTTAATTTTATCACATTGAATACTTTTCACTATAATTGGAGATCCCCTTCTTCACGACGATCCTAAATAATTGAGAAGTAAAAAAATTCCAAACACACAATAAATAACAAAATAACAGTTTTGTAAAAATTGTAAAATCTTCTAATTCAGGAAATAAACTCAAATGCTCAAAATGTGAATTTTAAACCTTATCAAGAATTAAATTATTATCCACGCATAATTACCAAAAAAGTATTTATTTTACGAAAATATTGAAAATAATACAAAAAAATGTCAAATTTATAAATACAAAGCAAGTTTTTTTTCGAAAATATATGACCTGCGTTATTTTATTAGAATTTTCTTGAAAACAAATGAAATTTCGAGGTTAGAAACTTTTGAAATATTGAATGTTTGTATAAATCCATATCGAGATGTTATTTTTACAAAACTTTGTATTTACCACAATAATCGCCTATCTTTTAAGCAACCGCAATTTACGAATTAAATCGAACACTAAAATGAAACGAACACTAAAATCTGTAAGAAAAATCAAGAAATTACCAACAAAAGCCTAAATACCACAAACGAACAATAGAAGATATTTTTAAACAATTTGATTCAATTTTTTTTATTGTGAAAATTATAAGAACAGCATTGGATACAAGAATTGTAGTGTTTACAATAATTTAAAAAAAAACTAATCAAAGAACTCTAATTTAAATACTCAAAACTATGGTTTATGAAAAAATTAAACTTGCATATAATTAAGTTGTTATCAAAAAAACTTGTGTAAAATAATTTGATATTTTTAATATATGATCAACACTGTATATAAAGACCATTCATAGATATTTAAAACAAATTAATTCAATCAATTTTTAGTTTACCTATAATAGTGAAGTAAGTAAAAAATATCTAATTCTCAAATTTATTTTCATATATCATACTTAATTGCCGAACATCCTGTATACACAAAATGATTTTCGTTATAAAGATGATAAAAACATCCATCTTGAGTGAAAATGATTCACCACAAACACAAAATTATATAAAACTTCCTTTTTAAAAAATTCGATTTTGTATAAAAATATCCCCTGTATAAAATAAAACCTAAAGATATTTTAATTATTTGAAACATTCATGTACTCGTTTCTTAGAAATAAAAAATCAAATCTACACGTAATGTATAAAAAAACTTGTTTACTACTTGATATAAAAAAGTATAGTTAAAGTATAAAAAAATGTTTGTCGGTTTGGTATAATTTAAGAATATCTTTTAATTTTAAATACGCAGATTTATAAATAAATAATTAATAAACAAAAATAAAAGTATTTAAAAATTAATAAAAATCATTTGTTAACACTTACCACTAGATTTAAATTCAAATGCCTTGACACTTTCACAACACGCACAATTTCACAAGATGTCTACCACATATAACCTCACATTTTACGTTTTATCTATAGAATTAAAAAGTCACAGCAACACTTCCATCAAGAGATCTAATAAGTAACTGACGATATAGTTGCCCTATACCAAAGCATTGGCACGGGAGACTAGATTTATAAACAACTGTCAAAAATCCATAGAACATTTATAAATATTTGAAAACACTTTCCGCTAAAATTTCGAAAATGTTGAAACCATTTAGGAATTTAGAAAGAATATTTTCTCCTGATTCCATATATGTATTTTTCTTGACGATTGATAAAGTTTTAAAAAAGTTATTAGTATTATAAAGTTTCGTATAAAAGGTGTGATGGATGTTCTATCTTTTATAATAATTTTCAAATGAATATTCTGGAAAGTTATTAATTAAATAAACGAAATTAACCGATAAAATAATGAAAAATTATATCAAAAATATCGATTTATTACATTAAACTTGATATTTTTTATAAAAATACACGAAAATATTTTTTTTTCAAGTTTTTCAATGTATAGTTAACGTTGTAATTAATCAAGTTGGAACTCGTCGTGTATTTGTAAACAGAATTAAAGAAGGATTTCAAATGTATAAAGGGACGTTTTGTTATATTACTGGGGATAAAAGAAATTATAGGAAATAAAAAAAATATATTTTATTCAAATATTTTTAATTTTTTAATGGGTAGAATCAAAAATATTCGAAATTTTGTATTTTTAACTAATTACGCCATATGCGATTTCATATCTAGACGTCTACATATTTTTAAATCACGTTCATCAAAAAAAACAGGGTGTTAGTATATTATATAAAACAAAACTATCTACATTTTTATAGTTATATATAAATGTTGTACATGATACAGGGTGTTCTTTGTGCAAAAAAACTATACTTTTGTTTAAAGTTTTATATACATGGGATGAACCATATATTCAAGTTGATTATAATGCCAAAAGAAGATAAATAGGGAAAGTATTTAAAGTGTTTTTGATAAAATTAGTAAAAAAAGAATAAATACAAGACACAAGTAAAACGAGGGTGATGAACAAATAGGATTGAACTAACTTAAAAGAATAATAGTGGTAGCAAGTGGTAAGATATCTGAAGAATTGAATAAAATAACATATACGGAGGACGAAGAAGATGTAAACTCATAGTTCTTGAAGTTAAATGACTGCAAAGTCATTAATCCATTGTTCGAAAAGGGGAATCTGTTGTGGGGGGTAATATTTATCGGTTAACGAAAAAAAGAAAACCTATGAAGAAATTATGCAAAAACAACTGCATTTGGGTAAGAACAAAGTATTTTTTTCATGAAAACAATGCATCAAACCACAAATGTTTTCGCCAAATGTTCGAAATCAATAAATTGCTACTACAACAAACGTAATCACCAGATTTAATTCATTCAGATTAATTTTTGTGACTAAAATTGAAAAAAAAATAAAAAGCAGTGAATGATTTACAAAATTTACAGCGACGAAGAAGTAATTTCGGCACTTAACAGGTATTTGGAATAACAGAAGAGTATTGAAAAGTATTTTTCCAAAATTTTTGTATTTTCTTGCAAGTACTTCTCGAACAACCCTCATATTAGGGAGAAGCTTTTGAAAAAAGAAATTTTGTTAAAAAAAATTGTTTACTAGATCGATGTGTTAGTTAGTTATCGGTAGTAATGTACGGGGACAACGTATTTAATAGGGTCCCCCTAAATACGTCGCTGGAACTAAAAGAACACGTGAAAAGTTGGAAAAAAAGAGAAAAAAATTATAAATGCGATTACAAAGTAAAAGAAAGAGAGAAAATTCTTTGCTTATAGATATTCAATTTTTTTTCGAGTAAATGGTTTTTTTATGTATAACCCAAATTACATTTTGAATATTACTAATTTTTTTTGGTTATCTGTTTTTGGAAAGCTTAAATACCTTTAACGTTTTAATTGTTTTATGTTGTTTATTTCAAATAAAAGTAGAAGTGTCGTTTTATCAAATTATAACCTAATTTTTTTCCAAAAAATATCAAATTCACTCAATAACCTGTGGGAATCCACTAACTACGCCACTGGACGAAAATCAGGACTCAAGAAAAATGGAAGAAAAGGGAAAATTAAGGGAAGAATAAATTTTTAGATATTTCATGGGAAAAATCGACGTTTTGTTTTATATCTAAAATGATAGACACTTTATCGAATTTTGACCAAAAAATTTCGCAGAACTGAAGAAATTAGTACAAAAAAACGACTCAGTAGCCCGTGGAAACTCGTCGACTCCGTCACTGGACTGGAAGAGGACTCAGGAAACATGTAAAAACGGCAGAAAACGTGGAAATAAGGGGAAAATATGTGGAAAATCGAAAATAAGATATTCTTTATGGAAATATAACCTAAATTTTGAATGATTGAAAAAACTAGAAGGAAAAATGTGAAAAGGGGGAAATTTTCAATTTATTTAAAAAAATCGAATTTACTCCCTACGCCACTGTACGAAAAGCAGGACTCAAGAAACATGGAAAAAAAGTAGAAGGGAAAATTAAAGGAAAAATAAATTTTTAGATATTTCAAGAAAAAAATCGACGTTTCGATTGTTTCATATCAAAATGAGAGACTTTTTATAGAAATATAATCTCAATTATGCAAAAATGAAGAAACTAGTCCAAAAAATTGTAAAAAAGGGAAATTTTCAGTATTTAAAGTTTTATGGGAATTTTTATTTGTTTTATATAAAAAATGAATTTCGTTTTATCGATTTTTTCACTCATTAACTTGTGCTACCACACTAACTACGCCCCTGGCTTGAAGAAGAAATAAAGGAATAAGTAGAAAACACAGACAAATGTAAAAAAAGGGGAAATTTTCGGTTTCATCAAGTATTTTATAACTACGCCCCTGGATTGAAAGCAGGACTCAAGACACATGTAAGAAAAATAAGAAACAGTGAAAAGAGAAAAAAAGACATTTTCAGTTATTTCAACAAACACTGAGATTTTAATTGTGTAAAAATAGAAAATAAGAAACTTTTTATAGAAAAATAACCTCAATTTTACAAGACTGAAGAAACCAGTTAAAAAAATAATAAAAAAAGGAAAAATTCTCGAATATTTGGAGTATTTTATTGATTTTATTTATTGTTTGTAAAAAATTGATGTTGTTTTATCCAATTATATCTATTTTTTTTTTTTCAAATATACCATTTTAATCAGTAACCTGCAACACTTCACTAACTAGGCCACTGGCTAAAGAGAAATAACAAAATGAGTAGAAAATACAGAAATAAATAGAAAAAAAAATCATTTTCAAATATTTCCAGAAACATGTACGTTGCAAGTATTTTATATAACAATTGAATAACATTTCAACAAATCATAACTTAAGTTTTATCGAAAAACGTGAATTTTATTACAAAAAAAAACACTATAGTAAACAACAAATGTTGTACACTACATTTTTTCAACGACTTAAATAATATATAAAAAAACTCGATAATTCACCTTAAAAACTGGTAATTTAACAGGGAAAAATCGATAATTGCATCCACAAATATTGAAATAACAACATTTTGACAAATTATAATCAAAAATTTTTCAAAAAACCTCAAATTGATCACAAAAAGAAACCACTATAGTGAAAAAACAAAAGTTGAAAATATTTAATTTAATACAAATACGACAAATTATATATGGAATTCGTATAAAAATATCTCGTTTTCCCTACATATTGTACACTACATTTTTTCAACGACATATAACTCTATAATTCACTTAAAAACTGATAAATTAACAGCGAAAAATCGATTATCATATTAAAATAAATCTTGTTCGACGACAACAGGTTCTCCAAATCTGGCGATTTTCGATTTTGTCGTTTCCAATTCGATTTGCACTTTTTTCCTTATATAAAAAATGGGACAATCCCTACTAGTGCACAATATCTCTTCGAACAATGAACCCTGACACCTCTGACATTCTGTAAACAAGGAAGCGTATCTATTTTCCAACATACGGTGATGGCTTAATTCCTGTTGGTAAATGTTGGATTCCTTCGGTTTGCAATAACCGCAAACGGCTTCTAGTTCGTAATCTTTCGTCAATACCGATTTGCAACCGACGCAAACTTCTTTTTTCTTGGTAAATGCCGCCAAAGCGCCCACTTTCGAAGTCACCATCGTTTTACTTCTCGTATGTTCACCTTTCAATAATATCGATTCGGCGTTATCGCCCAAAACCGGTTGAAAAATCCTTATCAAAGGTTTCGATAATTGATTTTCCAGATAATATTTCGAATCGATGGGGATGTTGTTTTCCAATACATATATGGGGTCTTCTGCTTTTTCGAACGCTTTCGCGTTTTTCGTACCGGCGACTATGACGTAAGGGATGCGATCGCCTAATTTGGGCGCGTTTCCAGGATCCCTTTTCGTTATTTTTTTGGCCAGTTCGACGTGCGCTTGTTTGGCGGCGTAATCGTTCTTCGTCAATTCCTTGGTGATGACCAATTGGGAGACATCGACGTTGTTTTGTAACAGATCGGATATCACTTGTTTGGCGTAATCGACGGCGCCCTCCGGATCTCTGTTTATGAGGAGTTTTTGTAAGCACGTGCCTATGATGTCGGCGACTAAAGTGCAATTGTCGCGACGCACCGTTTCGATACCCTTGCAATCCATTTTGTCGTATTTCTTCGTGTTCGTCCAATAAAGTCCGGCGTATCTGGAAATTTAATTTCATTAATAACTTTTCAAACGCACCTCGTATGTTTAAAAAATTCTTTTTCCTCGAATTATATTAAAAATGTCGGAAAAAATGGTAAAAACGAGTATTAAAATCGGTTTCCCAACAAACCAATAAACATTTTCAAAATTTGGCAATTGTTTTATATGTTCCGGGGTTGTTCTATTTGTTAAAAAAAATTATTTTTTTCATAAAACTTGCGAAAAATACTTAGAGCAACTCACTTTCAAACTATCGCGATTATAACCATAATTATGAGTTGTTTAAAATTTGTTCTTATTCTAGAATATTGGTTCCCGAAAAAAAATATATTTTTTCGAAATTTCAAAAAAAATTAATTATGTTAATCAACTAATATCAAACTACCATCTCAATTGCGAGAAATCGCTATTATATGGATTGTTATAAATTGTTCGACGATTTTCGTGTTTCTTCGAAGTTGTTCTTCGATTTTAGAGGTTGTTCTATGTTATTCTACTTCGTTCCTGAACGACGTAGGAGTGAGAACAAAACTTGTAGAGAAAATTGGAACAAAACTTATGACAATCTGCAAATTCGCGATATCTTGAACATGCAGTACTAAAACTGGGTTTTTTTCAATTTTCTTCGAAATTTTTGTTCTCAGTCCGTTTTAGAACAAAGATGAACAAACCCAGAACAACCACTAAAATTGAAGAAAAACACAACAATCGCGAAAATCGAAACTTTTAAAATGTTGCTTTAAAACTGGATTTTTTTTTCAATTTTTTTTAGAAGTTTTGTTCTCTATCCTATATTATTCTGAAAAAATGTTGAACAAACCGAAAACAACTTATAACAATTAATAAAATCGAGAAAAACAATACCAGAACAACTCAAAACAACCGCGAAAATAGCGATACCTTAAAAATGCTACTCTAAAACCGAATTTCTCTTTCAATTTGCTTTAAAAGTTTTGTTTTCAACCTAATGTTGTTCGGGAACAAAGTAGAGCAAACGTAAGACAACTTATAACAATCAATAAAATCGGAAAAACCAAAACAGCCCGGATAATGTTGATACTTTGAAAATGGTGCTCTTAAACTAGCTTTTTTTCAATTTGCTGCAAATGTTTCGTTCCCAGTCCGATTTGGTTTTGGAACAAAGTAGAAGAAACTAAAACACGCCACTAAAATTGAACCAGATTTTTTTTCTCAATTTGTTTCTAAAGTTTCGATCCCTGCCTTACGTCGTTTTGGAGCAAACTAGAAAAATTCATTGAAATCGAGGAAAAGCTAGAACAACTCAGAAAAACACAAAAAAAATCGCCACTGCTTGAGTGTAAGGTGCTAACCACGAAATTCTTTTTGTAAAATTTGTGACAAATTATTTATTTTCGACACTATATTTTGGAACAGTATAGAACCAACCTAGAACAATAGCGACACATTGAAAACGCGAATCTACATATAAAAAATCGTTAATTTTTCCGATTTGTCTTAAAGGTTTCAATCTCACCTTTATGTTAGGTTATAGAGCAAAAAGGAACAAACATAGAACAACTTAGAACAATAGTCAGATTGGCGATATCTTAAAAATTTCTTGCTGTAGATCAATAATCAATAATTTATTTTTAAATATTTTTACAAGTTTCATTCTCAGCCTTATACCGTTATGGAACAAAGTAGAACAATCTTATAAAAGCCACTAAAATCGAGGTAAAAACCAGAACAACTCATAGTAACAACTCAAAAATCATTTTTTTTTTTTTGAAATTTTCATTTTCAGTCCTATGAACAACTTACAAAATTCGATCGTTTCAACTATACAAGGTGTTAAACAGAATCTAAAGTTTGGTGGACGCGACAGTTACAAATTTCCTTTGTATTGTTTTTATAAGATATTTACATTATGTTGTGATTGTTTTTTAAAGAGACGATTCGAAGTGAAAAAAAAGTAGTGGAAAAGTAGAAATTCAGATTGAAATACGGGGCGTTTCAAATAGAACAATTCCAACAAGACTCACCTTTTTTTATTGATGAGTAAATACGGATAATAAACCTTTTCAAATTCCAATTTTATGGGCGATATGAATTTCTTGCTGACCAATTCGGCGGCTTCCTGTCCCAATTCCATGCTCCTCTCCAACGAAACCACCTTGAAATTAACCATAACCGAATCCGTATCGCCGTAAATAACTTTAGCATCGGCCTCGTAACCGTTTTCGATTCTATAATGTTGTTCGACTTCCTGTTTGGTTTGTTCAATCATAGTTCTACCGTAGGCAGTTACGCTACCGGATATTTCCAAACACGGTAATTTACCGACTTGAGCCCCCGTAAAACCGTACACGGAATTCGCCGAAATTTTATAAGCCAATTGTCTACCGTTCAAAACCGTCCTCACTACGGGATCTTCTTCGTTTTTCAACAGGGCTTTAGTTTTCTTTCTGGCCGCCAAAAGGTGTTGCAATATGTGCGGCAACAAACCGGCCCTAACCGACGATTTTACGAACATGCAATTCGCCGGCGTACAAGTTATTTGATCCTCGGTCAAATTCAATTTTTCCTTTTGGGGTTTTTTAATCAGAGTCGTATAACACAAATTATGAGCTATCATAATGCTCGGATATAAAGAACTGAAATCCAAAGTGGCTATCGGTTCAGTATAATAACCCCTAACGGGTTCTATAACAGTGGCCCCTTCGTATTGATCCGAACCAGGGGCGCCTTGATGCGTCGGCATGAAATAACCGGCTTGTCTGGCGTGTCTTAATAATTGAGCCACGACTTTCACTTGCTCTCCTTTGGTCAATAAACTAGTGATCGGTACTCCGGTAACTCTCGCCATTTCTATATCGTTCGTGAAACTTAATATCGTATTCAATAATCTCCAAGGTAATTCGGCGTCTTTTAAACAATAAACCGCCAATCGTCTTCGAGTTTGTTCATTGCCGTTTTGCAAATCCGTAATTATACTATAATGAACGTCCTCCTTTTGTTCCCCCATTATTTCCTGGCAAACGCTGTTCAACGTATACGATCTCAATTTAAAATCTCTTTTCACCACCAATAGCATATCGTAAGGCACCCTCCCTTCAAAATTTATATATTTGTAAGTCCTCCTGCCGATTTTCGTTTGCGTTACCGTTTCTTTTACCACAGAAGGTACCTCCAACAATCTACCCAAATAATTAAATTGCGTCAATTTCAAATGTTTCGCTCTATCGATGAGATAAGGGAAATCGAAATTATTTATGTTATATCCGGTGAATACGTCAGGATCTAAAGCTCTGACGAAATTCGCCCAAGCTTCCAACATTTCTTCTTCACTTTCGAAACTGTAAACTTCGGCGTGTCCAATCGGCGCGCACGATTTCAACGTGAAAATATTCCTGAAAATTACTTCTTTTTCGCCGTGATAACCAACAGCGTTTGCTATTTGTATTATGGGATCTACGTTGGGTTCCGGGAATATCCCCTTTCTACCCGCGCATTCAATATCTATACTGTGTACTCTGAATTTGGCGACCGAAGACCATTCGCCTTCTGGGGCGTGCACGATAAAATCCGTCCATGATACGTCAGTTTCTATCTGGCATCTGGAAGTTGTTTTGAAATCGGTTTGTTTCGATCTCCTGAACCATTTCCCTGAAGGCAATTCTATCCAACAGCATCCCAATATGTTTGTGTCCACCATGAATCTAGTTTCGAAATCTACGTTAGATTCGAAAGCGAAAAATACGTGAGAAGCTAGCGGTTGATAAACGATCGTCGTTGTTATTAATCTTTTAGCTATCGCTATCATCCTCGGTAGAGCGACTGTTATTTTTGCGAAAGTTTCGTCTTCGTATCCCGTAAATTCCACCAACGATTTGCCTTTAACCAATTCGATCATCAAAACAGCTTCGGGCGCCTGTCCTAAAATACATAAATAATAATACGAGGTGTCAAATCTCACAAAAGATAACAAGAAAGAAACATAAGAAGACCAAAAGGAGCATGGAACATGATAAAAAAGTTTGTACTTATTCCTTGTCTGATTTCTCCACTAATTACTACATAATTTGGCATTAAAATAAACAAAAAATAAGAAAGAGTAGTATTGCCAAATAACAAACTCTACATAATTCAATAATTGTTGAAATTTGCAAAAATCACGATTTCTTTAAGACTACATATAAAAATACGATAATTCAAAAAAACATCCATTCATTCCTATTTCTTGTGATTTAGAAGTCAAATTTATGCGAATACAAACAATTTTTCACGTATTATTGAATAAACTCGAACCCTTAAGTGTCCAATAACTCTAAGTAAAGTTTACCATACACTAACTCATCCAAAAATATCAAAAATACGAATTCAAATCCTGATTTCTCGAATACACATGTATAATATGAATCACTCAAAAAATTATGAACCTTCTGGATAATCTATATATTTACATTAACATAAATTCTTGATACCATCTCTCACGAACACAAACAACTTTATAAATTGGAAAAAAAAATATGCATACCTTTAGGATACATTGAATCGGACATGACAGCATCATTTAGTTTATTCTTGAAAGTAAATAATTCGTTCTGGGGAAAATTATTCGGCATATTAACGTAAAAATACGGAGAGAAGCCGTGGACATGACAGCAAACGCTATTACCCGTTTGGTTGACTCCGAATAAACGTACAATCGGTACTTTGCCTGTTTGAGGTCCTGGCATACCAGGATAAACGTTAGCGGTGTAGTGGTCCAGTTCTAATTCTTGAAATATTAGTGTATCCTTTTTGGGGTCTAAAGGGGGTACTGGTGGCCTCAAGAAATTATCGGATCTAAAAACCACTTACTTTATATTAATTCGTCGGAAATTTTATTGTAATGAATACATACTTTAGTTTTTTGAATGCAGTTTGCGGTGATGTATCCTTTCGTTTATTCATTATTATTCTATTTTCTTTACTACAATTTTTTTTATTTAAACAACTAAACAAATCGTATAGTTTGGCGGTAAATAAAATGTCAGTTGTCATCTATTATAAACCGAGTTAACCTAATATCATTTGGCCTCGTCGCTCGAGCTAAATAGGCACCCTTTTGTATTGTATATTTATCTATTACGATAGCTTAAACAACAAATATGAAGCTTATAGTAATAAACAATGTTGTTAAAAAATTAGAAATTTGTAGCTATTCTCAATATTTATCATTATTTCCCTTTTAATTTGTCTTTTCCGTGAGGGTAAATTATACAGCTATGTCTGGTTTCTTTAGCATAATATATTATAGAATTGTTGTAAAGTAACATACAGTGTGCTCAAAAGGTGACGTTTATTTAAAAATATTTGATTCATCTATTTAATTATATTTTAGTTACAATTTTGGGAAGACGTTCATAACCTAGTCTACCATAATCGTTTTGATAAGTGGTAATTGGCGTGTACATTCTTGAAGATGCCAAAAATCCCAATACTAAAATGAGTTTACGTGTGAAAAAATGTCATTTATCTCCTTAAAAGCGTTATCATTCAACTGGTTAAATATTATTCAGATTAGCGACTTACTTCTTTGACTTTCGATAGTCGGTAAAATTTTGCGAGATTTTTTTTCTCCGTACAATTGTTCAAAATTTTTTGCTAACTCATTTTCAACAATATCTTCTTTACTCTCTGAATCTATAACTAATGAAAAGTATTTATTATCTACAACGGGTAGAAAGTGCCCAAACTAATTCACTAAAAACAATCATCGACTTCAGAGTGATACATACAGGATGTCCAATAAATAAGTAACTCGTAATTTGACAAAACCACTGTTGATATATTTTGAAGAAAATTTATGCTTCTATCCTTTTAAACGATATATTTGTTGCATTTTCTTCGATACTTACCTTTTTTCCAATCTTTGCAATAATCTGTTCTATAAGTAGTCGAAGACATTCGTTTCGCTTGGAGTTCTTTGACTGCTTTTTCAATTTCTTCGAAATGTTCCTGTAACGGAAGATACGGTGTACATATTGGGAAAGGAAATATGATCGATTTCCATTTAAAATAAGATTTGAATTTATATTCTTACTGTTATTTTTCCTCCCAAATCTTTTTCTGTTAACCATTCAACATTTTTTCCGTAACATTCGTCGTAATACTTTTCTTGTTTTATACTAAAAAACAATTCTCTATATAGAAAGTTTTCTTCGTCGAAGTGACTAGAATTATATATAAATTTTCACTCACGGTTTTGTTTTTTCTTGTACATTCCATCTATAAGTATTTTTCGCTGTGGTAATGAACGCTTGAGCCATTTCCTACTTTAATTTTTTCACAAAATTCCTTAACGTCAATTTAACTTCTAATTGAGATTGTTGACATGGCATTTAGAGTATTTTACAACTTTCTAACCAATCGGAATTAGTGACAACACGAAAAAAATACTCAAAAACCGATAAAATATATATCACTATATTAAAATATGTCTTCGCCAACGAATTTTCACCAATAGACAAAGTGATTCATAAGGGAGGTTCAAGTATATATGATTCTTGAGCTCTACCTCACCGAGACGCCAGAGCGACGAGTAGGCAACGTCGCCAATTTGGAAGCGTAGCCACGACTCAACGGCTGTGAGCAACCTGGAGACATGATCAAGATGCGACTTACTAAGTGGTCAACCGGTCACCAAGCATAATGAATTTCGATACAGAAAGTATTAATCGTAGAAATTCAAATTCGATCATATTTATGGGATACCGCAATACAAGATGGGGACTAAAATTGAAATTATGTCTGTTATTGATGAAGGGAGACTACTGGTCGCAACAGCCAAATCCGCCAACCACGTGTATTCCAAGAAATTGTTATTTTGAGACAAAAGACAAATCCTTCTACAAACACGGCATCGAGAAGTTAAAGAAGCGTTGGTATTGCTGTTGTTGAGTTGATGAGTAAATATGATTTTGGAAACACGACTTATTCAATGGTTTGTAAAAAAAACTGTTGGTGAATAATATTTAGATAGAACATGATTCCAATCCCGTAAATACTTATTTTTATAAACGAATTGCTGATAAAAAATTTTTTGTCTACGAAATTGGTAAAAAACATCATATTTAACGTTGTACTGATTATATGGAAATTTTAAATCGATGTTTTTTCCTGTTTTTTCCTGCCTAAATAGATCTAATTAAATATTAACGTATAAAAGTGTTTTCAAAATAATTATTTTCTGAAAATAATGAGTTGGTTGATGCATTCATAACAAATATACATCTATTAAGTTGATAAATTTCCACTCCACTAATTGTTCATTATTTCAAAAAAAAAGATTCGTTTTTACATAAAATATTTACAGTTAGAATATTTATATAAAGTAATACGTGGTATAATAAACAGTTAATCCAAAATGTTAATAATATTTCTAAGTATTTTTATTTCAGTGGAATGTTCACTATTACAAAAAGTTGTCGAAAATAACGTTAAAACATCGGATGTTTGCGTTAAAAATCTTGTAGCTGATTATTCCAAACAACAAGAAGTTGTTGTTTCTATTAACAATGATAATATCAAAGAAATAATAGGACATCGCGTATATTACAACTATCAATTAAAAAATTATTCATTTTTTATAAATAAACAATACAAAACTACGAAACTGTTTTATTTGGTAAACATCGATGGAAACGCCGAAGATTTGTTCAAATTTTTATACATGTCCAACCAATTGGACGTAATATCTACTTTTATTTTGAAAATCTATAAACAGGATATAGAAATTTTGGAAATTTTGCATAGGTAATACCAATTCATTACAACTAAACATAATTTGTTTCCAAAGAAATTAGTTAAACTGTTAAGAATCATCATGACAAATCGACTTAAATTTACCTTAGTTTCACAATTAATTGGAATAGGTTGTGAGGAATAGGTTTTTTAGGTTTATTTAGACTATTTTTACCAATTTCAATAATTTCAAATCTATTTTCGCCACCAATAAAACGAGCTTTATTAAACAGAAATTTTTATGTAGTGCAATCTGATATGTATTTCAATTCTGGTTTATTAACAACTTTGCATAACCACAAAGAAAATGATTTTTCGGGACTAAATCACACGACCTTGTGACCAGTTTCTCATATGGTATGACCAACTCATTTAGTTTTATATACTGTTTAATTCAACCAAAGAAAACTGGTGATGCAGCTGAGGATTTGGTCTGAAGATGCTTGATCCAACCACGACAGATGCTTTCCGACCTATCCACCTACAGCAAAATTTGCAAGACATACTCGACAGGTAGACGTTGTTTATGAAAACCGAGTTAGCCTGAATGCGAAAATTCTAATTATTTATTCACTGATTTCATGAAAGAACAAAATTTTCAACTCTGTCGCTGAATTGGCAGCGGTTACGATGAACGTTTGGCTTTAATTCCTGCACAAATTGAATCTTGAAAGCTTTCAAATCAACATCTTTTCGTAAAATCTTCCTTAAAATGAAAAGACACAACACCTGTAATCTTCCTCATTGCTTTCCTGTACAGTTGTTAAAAAAATTCACATTCAATCTATCCATAATGAAATGTCAAATCAAATTAAACAATCTGTCAAATGGATAAATTTTAAAATGTTCAATAGACGTACAAAGAAGTATGTACAGTATCAAATCATTTATTTTCCAGGTACTATATCTACAACGTAATATTTATCAACGTGGATACCAAAAATTTTGATATTATGGAATATACTTACGATAAAGAAAATACCCCGAAATACGTATATTTGGGAAATTGCCACAAACTATTAGAAACTGATCAAATTATTAAACGAAAACGGTTCAAACGCAGAGTATTTGAAAAAATAAAAGTTTTCGCTCAACTTTATCCACCCTATTTATCTAATGACGAAAAGATTGGAATAAGCAACAAGGTAATTTTCCCAACGTCCATGTATTGTAGATTCTCTTCTATAAAAAAACTTGTTCAAAAAAGTTCCGATAGATGTCGCTAGGTACGCCATCCCTCTCTCTCTCTCTCTCTCTCTGAATATAAATGACGTTTTGTTTTTCCAAAAGATATTCTCTAAGCACAAATTACGATTTGTTTCTGTTAAGAAACAGTCTCTAACGACGATTGACGATTAGTTTTTATAAAAAACAGTCTTAAAAGACAATTGACTGTTTGTTTTTTGAAAAAACAGTCTCTAAAGACAATTCACTGTTTATTTTTGTGAAAAAAGTCTCTAAAGACAATTCACTGTTTATTTTTGTAAAAAAAGTCTCTAAAGACAATTCACTGTTTATTTTTGTGAAAAAAGTCTCTCAAGACAATTCACTGTTTATTTTTGGAAATGACAGTCTCTAAAGACAATTCACTGTTTATTTTTGTAAAAAAAGTCTCTAAAGACAATTCACTGTTTATTTTTGGAAATGACAGTCTCTATAGACAATTCACTGTTTATTTTTGTGAAAAAAGTCTCTCAAGACAATTCACTGTTTATTTTTGAGAAAAAAGTCACTCAAGACAATTCACTGTTTATTTTTGGAAAAGACAGTCTCTAAAGAAAATTCACTGTTTATTTTTGGAAAAGACAGTCTCTAAAGATAATTCACTGTTTATTTTTGTAAAAAAAGTCTCTAAAGACAATTCACTGTTTATTTTTGGAAATGACAGTCTCTATAGACAATTCACTGTTTATTTTTGTGAAAAAAGTCTCTCAAGACAATTCACTGTTTATTTTTGAGAAAAAAGTCACTCAAGACAATTCACTGTTTATTTTTGGAAAAGACAGTCTCTACAGAAAATTCACTGTTTATTTTTGGAAAAGACAGTCTCTAAAGATAATTCACTGTTTATTTTTGTGAAAAAAGTCTCTCAACACAATTCACTATTTATTTTTGGAAAAGACAGTCTCTCAAGACAATTCACTGTTTATTTTTGGAAATGACAGTCTCTATAGAGAATTTACTGTTTATTTTTGTGAAAAAGGTCTCTCAAGACAATTCACTGTTTATTTTTGGTAAAGACAGTCTCTAAAGACAATTCACTGTTAATTTTTGGAAAAGACAGTCTCTCAAGACAATTCACTGTTTATTTTTGGAAAAGACAGTCTCTAAAGACAATTCACTGTTTATTTTTGTGGAAAAAGTCTCTAAACTCAAATTATAATTTGTTTCTGAAAAGAAACAGTCTCTAACGACGATTGATAATAAAAAACAGTCTTTAAAGTCATATCACTGTTTATTTTTGGAAAAGACAGTCTCTGAGAACAATTATATATTCTAATAAAATACCTCGGTCCATTTGAACAGCTCCTGGCTTATTTTTAAATCAAAACAATAATATATTATAACCAAACATTCCTAGTTATATTTCAGTATCAAAATAAATCGTAACGAGCAATGCGTGATGATCAAATACTTGTCTAACTTTTATGTATGTTCAGAACTACTTTATTAATCCATTAGAGTAATCTACATTATCATAAAACCAAATGAAAAGATGGAAATACAATACGAATATTCAAAAAATAAAGTGGAAAAAGGGGCGAAGCAAACAGATAATATAAAGTTGATTCAAGTTGTAAAAAAAAATTTTTTTTTTAGATAATTAATATGATATACAAAAAACTACAGATAAACGTTATTTATACATACAAAACACAAATTGAAGGATCAATTATAAATGATAATTTCACGGGAAAGTGGAAAATATTATTAGAAGGACCTTACGATATGTTCGCTGGAGTAGTAGTACCAGAAGGTACGGAAATGGGTTATTTCGAACAAACTTTTTCACCTCTAGAAGATAGTTCGTATTTCGCTGTACCATATTTATTAGAAGACGTCGAGAGGTTGTCGATTTTTCGTATTTTCACCACTCATTTATGGATCGTTATATTTCTAATCCTGATTATTCTAGGATTGCAATTTCATTACATAATAAACACTTTGAAATTAGATCGGAAGTATACTAAACTAGAAATCGGTTTTATAATATTTCGTTCGTTATTAGAAGTCCCAACTTTTAAAAGACCCAATACCACATCGCTCAAAATTCTCTTCTCTGGAATTTTATTTTTCACTATGATAATAAGCAACTGTTATAAAAGTAAATTATTCAATTCCAGCGTTAACGAACATTCGAGACAAGTATACGGCACAATCGAAGATATAGTCAACAAAAAATTGAATGTCGGATTACACGCCGTAGCTAAAAGAACTATGATTAGATCCGTAAATTTCTTTGAAAAATATTTAGCAGAAAACAGTATTTTTTGTAGTGTTGATTCTACTTGTCTAAACAAAACTGCCTTCGAGAAAAATTTCGCTACAGTTAAATTAGAAAAGTATTTAAAATTTATAATACCTCGAACGTATATAAACGAACACGGTACGCCACTGATTTATATCATGAGAGATTTCAAAGTGAATACGGTTTTCTTGAATTATTTTTTCAAAATGGGACATCCTGTATACGATAAATTCAATGAATATTTAATGATAATCAAAGAAAACGGATTCGTTGATAAAATTTATAAAGATTTAGACAAAGTTAATTTGGCGATGATGAAACGATACGAAAAAATCATTCGGTTCGAACCTATGAGTTTATTTGATTTTGGTAAATTATTTTTTTTATATGGAATAGCTGTTGGGGTTTCAATTTTGATATTTTTTTCGGAACATTTATATCATTTCATAACCAGTCATAAGCTCCAATTGTTAAAAATTGATCGGTAAAACAATAATCTCAAAACAAAATAAATAAAATTTTAAAACTAGCTACGTCTTTTTATTGAAAATTCGATTCCATTGATTAGAATAACACTACAAATTGTTGGGGTTTGAAGTAATATAGTCACGTGGTCGTATTAGCTAAGGCAGATTCACAAAAACGTTAAGACAATCAAGCTCCATACCCCCCAACAGCTTCTGATCCTCTATAAGTTCTAAAATCGTTTATATTTAGAGTATTGATCGTACATTTGGAGCTCGGTTCCCAAAAATACCCTGAGGATGCTCAAATCAATGCAGAAGAGACTTATAGGCGATCCAGAGTTGATTATAAACTTCGAAATCTTAGATCATAGAAAAATATTGTTGAACTAACTTTGTTCAATCGATACTATCACGGTTAATGCTTTACGGGGCTGTCCAGCATAACCCCACCTAGAACAGTATCTACAAAACCTAACCAACAAACAGATGTGGCTCACAAACGCCTAGAACGTCAAATTTTTGTTTTTCCTGAACACTATTACCTACAGAGGTTTAAGATCAAATCTAATCACTCTAAGTATTCGAGTGGAAAATGATTTACCTTCTTGTGCGTGATTTTTACATTAAAAAATATAGTATTATCCAAAATAATAACTTTTTGAAATTTGTTTACTATTCATAGTTATTCAAATACATCATTTAGTTTGTCTATACAAAAAAGAACATTTTTATTGAATTAACCTTGTAGGCGTGACTAATTTTACGATAAAAAGAATCAGAAGTTGATTACGAACAATGAAAGTGTTTTTTGGGCGTTTCTCTTTTGAAATTCTTCAATAAATCCATTAGTTTAATAATTTTACCTTCAATTATTATTTAAAACTAATATTATTTCATTCAACAATGAAAAAGTAATTCATTGTATGATAAGCAGTTAATCCAAAATGTTGATAATATTTCTAAGTATTTTTATTTCAGTGGAATGTTCACTATTACAAAAAATTGTCGAAAATAACGTTAAAACATCGGATGTTTGCGTTAAAAATCTTGTAGCTGATTATTCCAAACAACAAGAAGTTGTTGTTTCTATTAACAATGATAATATCAAAGAAATAATAGGACATCGCGTATATTACAACTATCAATTAAAAAATTATTCATTTTTTATAAATAAAAAATACAAAACTGCGAAACTGTTTTATTTGGTAAACATCGATGGAAACGCCGAAGATTTGTTCAAATTTTTATACATGTCCAACCAATTGGACGTAAAATCTACTTTTATTTTGAAAATCTATAAACAGGATATAGAAATTTTGGAAACTTTGGAAATCTTCCTCAATTACTTTTTTTGACATTTTTCTTTCAGCTTCATAATACCGCGTTTATAAAATTACTGCTCCTTATCAGCAAAAAACTGAACCAGGTGCGATTGAAAGTCATCGTTGTTTGTGAAATTTTAACCATTCAAAGAATTGTCCAAACATCGAAATAAATGGTAATCTGATGGAGCCAAAACAACCAAGCTCCAATAGTTAGCTACGAGTCGCCAAAGATGTGTAAGACCTTGCAGTTTCATGATAGACCATTGATCGTTTCCGATTTGACATTTTTCTTTGATTTCTTCTATCCAATATTATTAGTTGTTGATAGTAAACATCAGAATTGATCATTTTGGTACTTTGAAACAGTTCAAAAAGCACAACTCTTTCCATAGGACCCTAACCTCCTATATATTTCTGGAAAAGCCGTCAATCATGGCGATAAAGAAGATTTCAAAAAGATTCCAGATCTATAACGATCGATTTCATTCTTATTTTATCAACTACAGTGGACTGTCAAATGAATTACCAGCATCAAGAAATTTATAATTTCTGCAAGGAACCAAAGAAAACAGCCAAACACCTCTTCTGTAAGTTTCATAAATCCAAAAAGAATAAATCGCATAGCTGTAGATAAATAGTTCTCGTTTGTAAGTTATTTTTTGACTTATTTGAAAGTTACTGGTGAGTTTTCTAGTCTAAACGATACCTAATAAGTTGTAGTCACTTAATTATTTGGATGTTTTGAGGTTAACGAAAGTTTTGTTCAAGGTATCGTATCATTGATTATTTTTCGTCGATATAATTTTGTCGTTAATTTCAATTACAGTCTTTTATTGAGGCAAAATGATTCTATAACAAACATTTCTTGTAGTTTTACAAAGTTCACATGATTTAACAGAAACAAAAAGTGTTTATAACCTTTTATTAATATTTATTTCAATTAGAAATATCGAATTTGCAAACATTTTTATGATGTTATTTTCAGATTTTATATACAAAATGTTATATTCATTCGATTGGATACAGATAATTTACAAATTATGCAATACACACAAACAAAAGAAAATAAATTACATTATACACATTTGGGAAATTGCGACAAGTTGTTAAAATCGAATGAAATCTTGAAACCAAAGTTCAGTAAAAGGAAATTTGAAAATGTTCGAGTTTTAGCTGGGATTTATCCGCCATACGTTTATAACGATAAATACACTGGAATAAGCAATAAGGTGAAAAGTTTTAATTAAAACACATTGTTAACATTTGGTTTGTTCCAACCTACTAGTCAGGACCGTACTTGGAACGGTTATCGGAAGCGTTTATATCAATCAATTTTTGTACGATGATTTTCTATGACTTACGACATATACCGATCAATTTCGCTGGTTTTCCAATCGGGGTGGAACTTTCTTACAAGATTGATTTCGTTCATAATCAGCGTACCATGAGATTGAGGCATACTTGGACATTAGTTCCACTCGCATACAATCAATATTGCATCAACATCAAATGGTTGGATATCGCAAAAAAAAATCGAACGTGGTGTTTCGAAAAACATCTACAAGATCGTGACAAGCGACGAATCATAGATCTATGCACATAAACTCGAATTTAAAAAACAATCGACTTCGAAGTTAATGATCGCCTGTTTTTTCTTTTGGAAAAACTGGATTTAATATCACCGTTCCATTAGAGCAAAGTAAAACGGTCGATTCTGAATGGTATTTAGTTGCTTCGAAAACATTAGGAAAATCATGACGAATGATTCTCCACCAACACAACTCTTACAGCTCTTATATATCAGTTCAAATAAAAACGTTTTTGAACAGTCAAAACATCGAATTGATGGGTCATCCCAATCGAAGTGCTTCGAAAGACATCTATGTGTTGTGACAGGCGACAAATCCATGAATATAAAACAGAAACAAACAACAACGACTGTATGGCTCTTTCAAGACGAGCCAAATCCAAAAAAAGTTGTTTCAGTTCAAATAAAAACGTTTTTGAACAGCCAAAACATCGAATCGATGGGTCATCCCAATCGAAGTGCTTCGAAAGACATCTATGTGTTGTGACAGGCGACAAATCCATGAATATAAAACAGAAACAAACAACAACGACTGTATGGCTCTTTCAAGACGAGCCAAATCCAAAAAAAGTTGTTTCAGTTCAAATAAAAACGTTTTTGAACAGTCAAAACATCGAAATGATGGGTCATCCAATGTAAAGCCCTTGTTTGGCACCCAATGATTTCTTCTTAATCCCGCAGATCAAAAATAAATTGAGAAATCGACGTTTTTCTACATCAGAAGAAGTTCAAATAACATGTTTTGGAAGTATCTCAATCGGAATTGAGAAAATACTTTTCTTTAATTATTTCTTCAAAATGGGACATCCTCTATACGATAAATTCAACGAATATTTAATGATAATCAAAGAAAACGGTTTCGTCGATGATATTTATAAAAATATTAACGCCGCTAATAATTTAATAATGATGCAGAGACACAAAAAAATCATTAACGTTCCACCTCTTAAACTATATGAAATTTTTAAGGTTTTTTTATTATACGCAATATGCGTTGGGGTTTCTTTTATCGTATTTTGCGCGGAACATTTCTATCATTACAGAAATAATTATTTAAACAATCGATTTTATGTCGTTTCCTAAACAAATTTTATAAAATATTCATATGAAAACAATGTATACGTATACGTTTAGACGCGGGTTTTTACAACCAAGTTATCCTCTTCAGACACTGAAGGTAAACTGACAGTTAACAGATAAACTGACAGATAATTTGGATGTAGAAACGCGCGTCAAACAGTGAAATCGTGAATATTGACGTAAACAGTGTGTTCAGAATGTTTATTCGAACAAATTAATCTCTACTTTAATCTCATTAACAATAAATATTAGTAAGTTCAAAATTTTTAAATATTTACTTCACAATCGAGTTTGATTCAATTTTTCATACGCTTTTAATGATTTCAATGGACTCATGATACATTTTCGGATTTTTTGAGTTTTTGAATTATGAAAATTCAATCAAAATGATATTAGAATATGATGACGAAAAGTCCATAAAGTTTTAAGATACGGCAATGTTGATATAAATATGTCACATCTGACATTGACATGATGAAGTTTGACATTTTTAAAGGTGGACGTTTTGTTCTACGAGTGCTATTTGAATTGTTTACAAATACTTGAAACATTCATCTTGGTCAAAACGCGAAATTAAACATATTCTTTGGTGGTCGCAATTCGCTACAGGATGAATTTCTGAAGGTCGTCCAATACCGGGTGTTGTACCAGAAAATATCGATGATGTACGTAAACTGGTGGATCTATGTAAATGAACTAGAGACTAAACCACAATTGACTGTGTCTTCCAAGACAAGCCGAATCCAACAAAAGTTGTTCGTGCTCAAAGCCCTTCGAACCAAATGATTGCACGTTTCCTCTGAGTAACTGGTTATCGAAAAAATCAAGGAAACCAAGACGAATCATTCTCCAACACGACAAAGCGAGCTCTCAAACATCAAATCATACTAAAAACGTTTTTGGACGGTCAAAAAAACGAATTGATGAGTGTTTGGCACCCAATGATTTCTTCTTAATCCCGCAGATCGAAAACAAATTGAGAAATCGACGTTTTTCTACATCAGAAGAAGTTCAATTAACATGTTTTGGAAGTACCTCAATCGGAATTGAAAAAATACTTCTACAATTGGTTCAAACTCATGGAAGAATGTATTGAAAAACAATTTTAAATATGTGTTTTTATTTATTTATTTCAAAACTTAAATAGCAACCCTCGTATAAAGATTTACAATTGAAATTGAAACAAAACGAGATTTTTATTTATTTATATTGTTGAATTGATGGTGATATACAATAAGTGTTAAGGTTAGTTGATTGTACAAAATTTTTAATAAAGAAAAGACAATTAATTTGTTTTTTTTTTTTTCAAAATAACATATCAACGAACCTACCGCTAATTACAACTAAATAATAATTTAAAATATTCTTTTCCTATTTTAATAACTGATAAACATTCATAGTAAAAATTCCGGTTTAACAAAAACCCGACGTTATCATTGCAAATTGTAACAAAATGAGACACGTTTGTTCGTATGTTGTAATTTTGTATGTTTTTTCTATAACTGAACCATACAAAATATTGGGAATGTTTCCAATATGTGGACAAAGTCATTTCACACTTGGATTCAGGTTAATGAAAGAATTAGCCGATCGAGGTCACCAAGTCAGCTTCATAAATTGTTTTCCTCAAGAAAAACCGATTAAAAACTTGAAAGATATTTCAGTGGAAAGCATAAAAACTAACCTGCTCAGTAAGTTATACAAATTTTTAATTAAACGTTTATATTAACTTCTACCATAACTAACTGTACCAAAATTTTCTGCTAGTTCTCGTTGTTGATTTCCTTTATCCACTTTCCAGCCTAGCACTTTTTTATCTTGGAATTATGTCATTTCAAGGTAGGATCTTCATCATCGGGGTCATTAAAACAACATGAGAATTTTTTCATATCACGTTTATTTTAATAATACCATTAATTATTTATCTACCAACTTATAATACTTCGAAATAGCTTCCAGAAAACAATATTTCCATTTTATAAAATAATGTAAGTACCATGAATTAATAGCGAAAATAATTATCGTATAAATTGACTGAATTATCATATTTGAAGGCTTATTATGAAATTTAAATTGATAAAGTTAAACTAACCCCCCCCCCCCCAACTACCTTATAAATTTCCTCTATCTATTCAGCTTCCTGAGATCAGTCTAAAGTAACCCCAAAGTCCTAAACTTGACAAATTTGGGATCCAAATAAGACAACAATCTTCTTCCCCAAAATCAAAAACGTCGTAACAGAAAATCATTTCTAGTAATTTGATTAGTTTGTAGTTTGAAATTAAATTATTTTTCGTTGTAGAATTCTATGATATGTCATCGATAACCCAACAACAAAAATTTTCATTCTACCGATGTTATAAAGGAGTGAGTTATTTTGAAAATCTGTTGGCAACGGGTTTATTAAAAAACGAGAATATTCACAAACTAGTCAAATCTAACGAGACTTTTGATCTGGTGATAAGTGAAAATTTCTACTTCGAATTCATGACGTTTTTCGCTTATAAATTCGGCGCTCCTTTGATAATGATTTCAGCGGGTCCGGTCTCGTTTCATTCTAATTACATATTTTCGAATCCAGCGCCGAGTTCTTACATCACCAATTTATTTCAATTCGATACAAATTCCAAAATGAGCCTATGGGAAAGAATGGAGAACCTGTATGCGGAAATTTTGGGAGAATTTTATATGAATTTTGTACAAATACCAGAACAAACCGGATACTTGAAACAACTGGTCCCCGATGCTCCGGATTTGAAAAAAATCTTATACAATACCAGTTTATTATTAGTAGCTTCTCATCTTGGTGTATTTGGACCGGTACCTTTACAACAAAATGTCAAAGAAATCGGTGGTTACACCATACCGCAACCACAACCGTTACCTAAGCCAATAAAAGACTTTTTGGATAACGCCACTGAAGGCGCCATAATATTTTCCATGGGATCAATGATAAAAAGTTCAAATTTCGCATTGGATAAAAAAAATATCGTATTGAACGCGTTTTCGAAAATACGACAAAAAGTTTTATGGAAATTCGAAGAGGATCTCCGAGATATACCAGATAATGTCCAAATATTCAAGTGGATTCCACAATCTGATGTTCTAAGTGAGTCGTATAAATATATATCTCACTCCATGGTATTATTTTTTCACATTTCAGATCATCCTAACGTTGTTGCGTTTATATCACACGGTGGATTATTGGGAATCACCGAAAGTCTTTATTACGGAGTTCCGATTTTGGGAATACCCGTGTTTTACGATCAAGGAAGAAATATTGAATTGGCTGCTGAAATAGGATACGCGTTAAAAATAAATTATAACGATTTAGAAGAAGAAGCTTTCGAATGGGCCTTGAATGAAATATTGAATAATCCAAAGTAATTCATCCATGTTATAACTGATTACTTACTTGATTTGATTTCATATTCTTCTTTTTTTTTTTCGTAAACAAAAATGGTTTAAAATCGAACAAAAAATATTAAAAAGTATAGAGATTTCTATTATTATGAAACATATTTTTAGATATAGAGACGTGGCTAAACAACGTTCAGCTATAATGCGAGACCAGCCTACGAAAGCATTGGATGAGGCAGTCTTTTGGTGCGAATACGTCGTTCGTCATAGAGGCGCTTTCCATTTAAGATCGCCCGCTATGGATCTCAAATGGTACCAATTGTATCAATTAGATGTATTTTTACTTATATTTATTATAATTTCAACGTTTATTCTATTAATAAATAATTTATTAAAATATTTTATCAAGAGAATGACTGTAACGAATAATAATGATAAAAAAGATAAATAAAATTCATATTTCGTTAATAAGATACGTTTTTTGGTGATATGGATTGAAAAAAAACATAATAAAATATTGAAATGAGTTGAATTATTATCTGAAATTAATTACGATGAAAACAACATAAATAAGGGTATAAATTAGGTTAAGAACGTTTTTTTTAATCTACATTTATATTTCGATCTATTTACAATGATATGAATATAAGAAAAAAAACATTTTTTCTCATACTATACGCGATGTATCAAATTTTAAACAAACTTTTCATTTCATAGTTACTTTGAGACGTGGCAACACTGATGTGAGTATTTTCGATATTAACAAAATGGCAAGTTTATAATATTTTCTAAAAATACTATTTTATAATATCTGTAGCGGTTTGTTTGGTAGAAGTAACTCCCGAATTAAAATATTCGAAAACACTCCCGAAAAAAGGAAAAGTTCGATCCAGTAATTTGTTTTTCCTTCAACACTTGTATAGCGATACCTGCACCAAAACGATTTCAATATCAACAACACAATCTAGTATATCAACACATTTCGAGAAACCTATATTACGAGATTTTTATAAAAAGTTTCAGAACCAATTTTTTTCAAAATAAAATTCTATACACTTAGTAACGCAACCTTTCGCTTCTCTTCCACTCAAAATAGACGTTCACGTAGAAGATAGCGACTTGCGAAAATATCTGTGAATCAAATCGCGCGAATACAGTGAATGCTCAATCAAACAATGACTATTCCAAAAATCAGTCGCCTCTTTTCCGGCCAATGGAAACGTTTTAGCCTTTTTCTGAGAAGGTTCAATCTTTGCAATCGTGTGTTTTGATTGTTTTTTCGTTTCAAAAGTATAGTGGTGGATCCATATTTCATATACAGTCTTGAATCGACGAAAAAATCTCAACTGATTGCTTGCGTAAACATAATTCTCCAGTATATATACCAATAGCCCTCTAAACTTAATACAACGATTATCCAGCACCATTTGGTGAACTTTTTCGATGGTATCGCTAATTTTTGATCATCTTGAATGCGCGTATACCGCCACGAATTTAGCTACCATCCATTCATCTCCAAGTAAAAGTCAGAAACTTTTCATACAACTCTCGTAATTAAAGAAGACTGGCTTCCATAAGGAGACAACAAATAATAAAAAATCGTCGTTGCCAATGCCGTAATTTCGAAATCATTTTATTGCGAGCAATACACCTCAGCATATGAATATCAAATAATATTTTGATAAACCCTGTATATGTAGGAAAATATATTTCAATGCCCTGGATTGGTACGTAAATGATACCTCAAATTCTTCTTCCAAGTATACTGTCTCAAACAAGTAAAACAAGAAAACGGTTTTTCACCTGTATGAGACCTTAGGTGATCTTCTAACTGCCCTTTTTGTTTGAATCGTTTTGTACAAGTACCGCACTCGAACGGTTTATTTTTATTGTGACATGACATATGATTTTGTAAATGTTTAATTTGCACAAATCGTTTTAAATTTAATTCGCACTTGTGCGGTTTATCTTGCGTATGCGAACGTATGTGACGATCTAAAGTCACTTTAGTCTTGAAATTTTCCAAACAGATTTCGCATTTGAACGGTCTTTCTCCGGTATGACCGCGAGCGTGATTATCTAAACTTCTTTTTGTAGCAAACCGTCTGGAACAAATAGTGCATAAAAATCGTTTTTCCCCGGTATGGGATAGTTTGTGGTGTTTCAAATTTACTCTTTGTGTGAATTTCGCAGGACAATCGTCACATTTATAGGGTTTTTCTCCTGTGTGGCACAACAAATGTCGTTGTAGATCTCTATTTAATGCAAATTTATTCAAGCAAACACTAAATTCGTAGGGTTTTTCGCCGGTATGAGTACGCATGTGACCTATTAATGTTTGTGCGAATTTGAATGATTTGAAGCAAATTTCACATTTATAGGGTGTTTCTCCAGTACGACATCTCGTGTGGCTATTTAAATGTGCTTTTTGTGCGAATTCTTTTGAACATATTAAGCATTTGTAAGGTTTCTCTCCTGTGTGGCAAAGCATTTGTCTCTTCAGAGTGGATTTAATGGAAAATTGCTTGAAACAAATTTCGCATTTGTGAGGTTTTTCACCCGTATGGGAAAGCATGTGACATTTCAGATGATGTTTGAAATGAATCCTCTCAAACAAATTTCACAAATGTACCGTTTCTCTCCTTTATGTACGACCGTATGTATTTCAAGCCGACCTTTAGTTGGAAAATCTTTAAAACATTTTGTACATTGATGTGGAAGTTCTAATTTATGTATAACTTCATGTCTACTCAGTGACTGTTTATGAACGTATTGTTTCAAACATATTCCACATTGAAATGGTTTTCTTATTAGAGTTTGCCGATTTTTAACTAGTATTATACTATTTTTTGTTTTATATTGGATCCAATGCAGTAAAAAATCCTCTTTGTTTGTGAAACATTCTCCACAAAATTGGCAAGCAACAACATTCTTGCCAAAATGTGAATTTACATGTTCATTGCTTTTGATCGCAGATGGGAAATCTGCAATCAAAATGGAAATGAATCAGTCAAATAGTAAACTAAATGAGGGGGTACAGTTTTCTATAACGTACTTAACTTGTTGAGATAAACCAAACATTGACGAAAACATAACCGGATTCAAACATTTTGGTTGAAAAATGAAAATATCAAATGACAATAGCTGGAGCCGAAAATAACAAACGACTTACCTTTATTACAAACAGGACAATCGAATTGTTTTCTAACTGTCCTCTTTTTAAATTTAGCATCATTACATTGTTTATTTAAAAATGTATAGTTATTCTTTTCTTTCTTGATACTAATAATTTCACTAATACCTACGGACAAGTCTAAGCAATGATATTCAACTTCTTCAAGTTTTGGTACAATTACGTCTAGATTTTCAATATCAGTAAAACTAGACTCAGCTTTCAGTTCATTATTTGCATCGCGTCCTGAGAATGTTGTTTGTTGAACTTTTAAATTACTGTTGTAGCCTTCACATTTGACTTCAGCAAAACTTAAACCGAATTCTACATTGTTTGGTAATTCAAAAACATCACATGGTTCGTGTTTAATAACTGTAGCGCTCATTTCGAGCACACAAAATATAATATTCGACTGAGACAATATAACCAAACAAAAAAAATCGGTTGTAATTTCTTCTTCTTTTATTCCGGCCTCGATTATTGGACCGACAATCTTATCTTCTTTTTTATTTTTTTAGTGGTTGCTTGTTAGCAAGAAAAAAGTCCAAAAAAATTGATTGACATTTCTTTTTTTTTACTTCCTGTTATTAGAAAGTCATTTCAAAATGGAATTTACTGACAAAAAGAATTATTTCGTATGAATGTTGATTTTTTAATTGGGTAAGACTTGGATTTAGAAATACAAGTATTTTTGGGGGTCGTCTATATATTTCCACATAGCGTCCCCTGGGGAATACATGTACGTAGGTGACATCATGCGGAAACGCCCCTATAAAAAGTTATAGGATATTAAACATATATGTTAAGCATATGCGGAAAGAACAAAATCGAACATTTTACTTGCCATGATAGTGCTGCCACCTTTCCTTGACCATTTATATCATACTAGGATAACCTAACCTTATTTTACGAATAAATAAATAACATAGGAATTAATTAAACATTTAATTATATTTATTATTCCATGAAAATTAACACGAACAAAAACAGAAAAAGTAATCAGCGCCAGCGGCGGAAATCAGTGTATTGGCGACGAATGGCTTGGAGTTGTACGTTGATTTGGCGGCAATGAGAAGTCCATGCACTCCAAGGTAACGCGGTCATATGTCTCATTGTGTGCAAATCCATAAAGAAGCCTACAAAATATGAGTGTTCAACAGAAACGAATTAAAACAATATAATTAGACTCACCTGATATTGTTTTCCAGAGAGAGGCGCGAATCATGGAACCCAGTATCTTTGGACACGCTAACAGTAGCAGGTCATCCAGCTGCTCTGCATTTGTTGCAATAAAAATGGCCGCAGCCATGTTGCGAAGAGTTAATCTATATTTCAACACGGTGGCTGCGGCATTTTTTGCTACTTGGAAGAAGCCCTTGAGCCTGTGCCCATGAAACGGCAGTGGATTTATCCACTGGAAAAGAGCGGGAATTCCAGAGAGGAACAAAATCCATGATCTGAATATAATAGATTAGAAAACAATAGAATAACATGGAAAACTTACCAAGAAAAGTATATGCGACTTTTCAGGTCGAAGGTAGAAGACACAATGGCGTCCAAAACAATCGAAAGCGTCTCTTCTCTAACTGCGCATGACAATATCATGAGAGTAACGCCATCTAGGAGCCAATAAAAAAATTACGCGGTAAATTCAAAAATGTACTAGTACATTTACATACATACATGAAATTTCGATACAGAAAGTATTAATCATAGAAATTCAAGTTGATGAGTAAATACGATGTTGGAAACATGATTTATTGAATGATTTGTAAAAAAGTAAAAAAAAAAAAAACTATTGGTAATTATAAATTTCGGGTTTCGAAATTTATTTTTAAAAAACTTTATTTTTGAATATTTATATGAATACAATTAATCTCAAGATCGAACTAATTATAAACATTAAATATCATACAAAAATAGAATAAATGCTGATACATGTTTGTGATATTTGATACAATGGTATTGTTTTAAAAATGTCCTTCAGGAATTCTTCGCATGTAACTCCTCGATCCCTAAGAATGAAAAATGACGGAAGTATTTTTCATCCTTTGTTGTCTTTCCTCTTCTAATTCGACGTCTTCTTTCTTCATTTCTTCTATTTTTTGTTTTCTTACAAACATATTTATATTTACGAATTATCCAAAATATTATTAAAATTATACAAATTATTATTATAGTCCTATCGATACATGACTTTGTGGATTATAAATTTCATGGATTGGTTTTATATTCTTAGCGATGTTATTAATTTAATACAATTTATTAAAATCTATATTAGTTAAATTAGGGGATTTATAAATTTGATTATTCAAAAATTTAAAGTTTAATTTCGGTAGTATTATTGATTTCCCTTTTTTAATTTGTACATTAGTTGAGAAAATTTCACTTCCTACTTGAATATTACAATTTTTTGGAATTTTTATAAGTGATGGATACATTAATTTAAAATAGCGGTCTGATACACATTTAGAAATTACATCAGTTTCAAAATTTGGAATCACTAAAAGTTCATCATTTGTTACTTGTTCCAATATTGTTTCTTGAAGATTAATTTCACTAATAACACAATTTTTACCGAAATGTCCATTTAAAAGTTCAACAGTACAGTTATCTTGTAATTTGAAAGTTTCTTTACAATAATATTTTCCTTCTAATTCGGGGCATTCTTCTTTGATGAAAGTAGAAAGAAGAAAATATTGTAAGGTTTTGAATTACGGGGTATAAATGAAAGAATTCATAGGTTTTAGGATAGGAACATGGGTAGCAAATATTATTTTGGATTTGGAAAAGGTTACTTGTGAACCAAGAAAGAGATAATATGTCAAAATATTACTAAATTTTGGTATTTGTTTTTCATTGTAAATGGTGCTTAAATATAATTGAACTGTGAATTGTATTTAATTTAGAAAACGTTATTGCATTTTCAATATTATCAATTAGTGTAATTAAACTCTGACAATCCAGATTAATTTGTGAAATTGTACTTTGAAATGTTATAAAATTATTTAAAGTTATTATTTTGTTTTCAATTGAAATGTGAAATTTCTCTATATTATCAAAAAGTTTCCGTTGATTATCCCATAGAGTCGTAATCGATTTGTTATAATGATCAATTAATTTTTTATGTAGTGATATTTGTAAATTAACTTCGTGAATTATTTGTTTCTGATTTTGTTGTAGGACATTTATAGCGTTATTATATCTTTCTTCATCGTCCTAATCTAAAGTTCCGAAAAGCCATTTATCTATTTTGCCTACAGCATTTATTAGTCCTCTTTTCAATCTTAAATGTGGGTAAATATTTTCCGATTTTTTATCTAAAGTGTTAATTAAAATTTCTGTTCTACTCAATGATTGTTCAGCTAAGTTATGGTACGAAATAGGATTTGTTGCGTTCGCTTGAGATAAATTATTTCTTAGGTTATAATAATATTGTTTTAAATTATTGATTTGTTTATGAATGAATTCTAAATCTATATGATATATGAAAGTATGTTTAGTATGTATAAGATTACTGGTTCCTAAATTGATAGGTAATAATAAGTTATTTACGTTCGTAACTGTTATGTCTTCTGTTTTGGTCGTCTTGTAAAGTAATAGTAACGTTAATACTATTGTCAGCTTCATTATCTGTAACAATTTTTTGTTTTAGTTTTTTGGTTTTCTAATTATATTTTTATGATATGTTCCTTTGTTTGTTTCTAATAATATACCAGAATCTTTTACAATTTCAGCTTTTTTGAATTTAGGTAGTTTCTTGTCTCTGAATTTTGTTCTGATATAGGCTATGTTTTGATTTTCATAACAGGGTGGATCATTTCTATTTTCATTTCTCTTATTAATTATTTTTTCTTTAATTTCAGCATTTCTATCTTTAACTTTTTCATATAATAATTTGGAGGTTTCTTTGTGATTTTGTATGTAATTAGATATTATTAAATGATCGTCTAAGTCGAATGGATTAGGATTATTTATATGGCCTTTAATAATTTCAAATGGCGTGAATTGCGTTACCGAATGAATTGAATTATTATATGCTAATATTGAGTGTTTTATCAATTGATCAGGAGTCAAATCATTATTATTTTCTTTTATGCACCTAAAATGTTCGATTAAACTGGAATGAAAACGTTCAACAGGTGAATTAGAATTGCTATTTTTAGACGTGGTATAATGTAACTCAATTTTGTGTAATTTGCAAAAATCTTGTAGGTCATTATTTTTAAATTCTGAACCACAATCAGCTGTTATTTTATAAGGTAACCCATGATGAGTAACGTAATTTAATATGTTACCAACAACTGAAGTTCCATTCACACTTGACATTGAATAAGCTTGACCGTATCTAGAAAAAGCATCTATTATGGTTAAATATGATTGGTTTGCTATTTTAAAGGTGTCAATGTGAATGTGTTCAAATGGTCTACTAGCTGTTGGGGTTAAATTGAATTTTATTATCGGTGGATTTCTATCATATTTATTCTTTTGACATGTTTCACAATTATTAACGAAATTTTCTATATCTTGTATCATTTTAGGCCAGTAATATTTTTCGGTTAATGATTTTTTTTAATTCATTGATCCCTCTATGTCCTTTCTTCATATATATGATAATATTCTAATTTTTCTTTTTGTTCTTCCTCAGTTAAAATATCTTTTACTACATTTATACAATGAATAAATTTGAATCGATGCGTTTTTGAAATATTTTTGTACAATGGCTATAAATTGTTCTGGTTTCAGGGGTTCTCTAAAATATAATGCATAGAGTAATTTTGGGTCGATATATTCTTTAACAAATTGAATTATGTTGCTTTCTAAATCTCTTTTAGATAAGATTACATATATACGAGTGTTGTCAAAACATTTTTCTCTTTTAATCCTTATATTATTTACTTCACCGCTTGTTATTAAAATTTGATGTTTATATGTATTCAATGATCTATTTGAAATTGGAATTTCTAATATTGGATTTTCTAAAGAAGAATGTATAGTTTCTAAATCTGAATCTCTATTTAACGGTGTTCGTATTTGAATATCTGATATAATGTTTATTTTGTTATTATTTATATTTTTATTTTGTATAATTTCTTCGACATCGTCTAAATATGATAAGTCAGGTAATAATTCATCGTTTATCGGCTCAAAATCATTTGGTAGGTTATCAATTTCTCTTTGAATTATTGAATCTAAGTCGTCAATATTAACATTAAGTGATTCTGTTTCTAAAGCATTTACGTCACAATCTGGTTTTATTCGTGATAATGGGTCTGCTACTAGATTGGATTTTTCTTTTAAATATTTAATTTCATAATCATATTCTTCTAGTTTCAATCTCCATCTTACTAATCTTGAGTTTGGTTCTTTGAGTGACATTGGCCATTGTAGAGGTTTATGATTTGTGTATATAATGAATTTTCTTCCAAATAAGTAGGGTCGATAATATTTACATGCCCATACTATTGCTAATAGTTCCTTTTCTATTGTTGAGTAATTCGTTTCTGCGTCGTTTAATGTTCTCGAAGCATAGGAAATTGGATGTCCTTCTTGAGATAATACTGCTCCTATTGCGTAGTTTGATGCATCAGTAGTCAAATCAAATTGTTTATTAAAAACTGGGTAGGCCAATATAGGTTCTGGTGTTAGAAATTGTTTACAAGTATTAAAACAATTAATAAATTCTTGTGTATGTTCTACTTTTCTATCTTTTTTTAAGCATGTCGTCATAGGTTTAGTAATTTTTGCCAAATTTTTAATAAATTTTCTGTAATATCCTAATAATCCTAGAAATGATTTAATTTGTTTTTGAGTATAAGGTATAGGAAAATTTTTTATGGCTTTAATTTTTTTTCGGGTTAGGTTTAATTCCTTCTGGTGTAACAACGTGTCCAAGAAATTCTACTTCTTTGCATAAAAATTCACATTTGTCCAATTGAATTTTTAACTGGGCTTCTCTTAGTTTATAAAATATTGCTTGTAGATTCTGCATGTGTTCTTGTAAACTTGTGCTAAATATTATGATGTCATCCATGTATACTAAACAAATTTTATTCTGTAGTTCTTGTAAAATTTCGTCCATTACTCTTTGAAATGTTGCGGGTGAATTCTTTAGTCCAAAAGGCATTCTAAGAAGCTCGTAATGTCCATTATCTACACTAAACGCTGTCTTTTCTATTGATTCTTCCGATATTTGGATTTGATGAAAACCGCTGGCCAAATCTAATGTTGTGAAGTATTGCGCTCTTCCTAATTTGTCTAATATATCGGTAATATTTGGAATCGGGTATCTATCAGAAATAGTTTTTTTGTTTAATTTCCTATAATCAATTACTAATCTCCATTTTTGTTTTCCGGATGCATCTAATTTCTTACTGACGATTCATATAGGTGAACTCCAAGGGGAATATGATGCTCTTATTATTCCTTTTTCTAACATTTCGTTGATCTGTTTTTGTACTTCTTTTTTGTGTATGTATGGGTATCTATAAGACTTTACATGTACAGGAATTTCATCTGTTGTCTTTGTCCTGGCTTTAGAAAAATATCAGAAAATTTCTTACATAGTTTCATTATATTGTTCCTTTCTTCCTCATTCATGTGACTAGTTCGAATTAGTTTACTTATATCTATTTTATTTTTTTTTGCCGATTATAAGTTTCGTGCCTATTATGATTTTCGTTAATTAGTTTTTTATCTACTTTTGAATAATTAAAATTGTGAATTTCGTATTGATTTATTTCAAATGGTTGAGCTTTAAGGGGTTCATTTAAAGTTATAGGTATTGTTTTAAATGATTCATTTATAATCTCAACTATAGCATAACCATTTCTAGCTATTGTTAGTGTTTCTGAAATATAGGCTTTTCCCAATTGTGTTTTGTTTATCAATATTTCTCCATTTAATACATTTACTGGTACAGACTTTAATAATTTTTCAGTCGGTCCAATGTCAAATGAGAATTTTATGTCAGTTGGTTTTCTAAATTTTATTGGAATTGAAACGTTTTTATTATTTAATTGTTTGTTAGTAAAATCAATATTTAATTTCATTCTCATCATGTCTTCTACACCTAATATTCCGTCAAAAAAGTCGTGAAAATCGTATAAAATAAAATCTATTGTATCATTATAATTGAATTCTTTAAATGCTGGGATTTTTGCCTGATGCCGAATTATTTTACTAGTTAATGATGTTCTAATTTCTACATTTGAATTATATATACATTGAGGATAATATTTCTCTACAATTGAAGGTTTTAGTATTGATTTGTTACTTCCTGTGTCTATTAATAACTTTAAATTTGGTTTTTTAATTTCAATATAAGGTAAAGGGTTGTTTGCGGCTATGTTTATTTCAATTACTTTTAATTTTTCTTCCGAGGCTCTTTCCGAAAATTTACGATTCGATCATTATCTTCGTCGCGTTCAAACAAATGGTGAAAATCAATTATTTCTTCTTCTTCTTCTTTATTTTTGTAATTATTATTATATAGTTCTTCAGAAGTAAAATTCGGTTCATTTCGTGATTTGAAATATTTGTTATTATTTGTATTATTATTATTATTATTATTTATACGTCTACTTGGTCTGTCAGAAAAATTTCTTGATGTCGTTGACATCGGTTCAGGTCTACGTAAACGATTTACAGGTATTTGGTTCGGGCGGAAAACATTTTTCCTAGGACCAAATACTTGCGCATTCGTTGGGTAATTTTGTCTTCTTGGCGGTATTGGATTTACGTTTATAGGTTGACTAGGGAAATTATTGTTATTATTATTATTGTATCTTTCATTATAATAGTTATTATTATTATATCTATCATAATTATTATATCTCTCATAATTGTTATCATTAGGTTGTCGGTAGAAAGAATTATAATTGTTATGTTGATTGTTTCTATTATTTCTTTACGGATTCATTTGAACATTAATATTATTATTATTATATTTAACTTTAGATTTGTAAAATTGACCATAAAGTTTTTCGAAATTTTCAAACTCGTCTACATAAGCCATAGCGTCTTCTAGAGAGTTAGGCTTTTTGAAGTACATATTGTTACGTATAACGCCTGAACATCCCGCAATAAAGGTGTTCAAAGCTGTTTTCTCACAGTGATTAATTTGACATCTTTTATCGATTTCTCCTAAGTTTAAATTATTACTGATAATTTGTATAGTCTGACTTTTTAATAATTAACTCGGCTTTATCTATTAATTTTTCTTGAATACATTCTAATACGTGATTATTAATATATTGATCATTATAAACTGAATACTTCTCTATAAGGTTCTCACATCGATTTATAAATTTATTTAATGTATTTTTATTTCCATCATAAGGTTTAATATTTTCTAACTTTAATTTAAATAAATCCCAATTTAGGATTTAATCGTTCATAAAATAATATATTTAAAATTATTAAATTATCTCTTCCCTATTCAAAGTTCTGATAAGGATGGATAATAAGGAATCAAAATAATAAGGAGACTTGGCACTTACAGCTATCTGAAGTCCTGTCCGTTGAATACGTAGATCTAGTGCTGAGGTACTGGAGTACTTAGCCGGAACTTTATCGCACTTTGCGTAAACTCGCGACCGCACTAATCCGAATGACTGCGCCAATTATAAATTTCGGGTTTCGAAATTTATTTTTAAAAAACTTTATTTTTGAATATTTGAATGAATACAATTAATCTCAAGATCGAACTAATTATAAACATTAAATATCATGGAGTTGTTTACAAACATCTTATTTATAGTAAAATAGTGCTGATACATGTTTACGTTATTTGATACAAAAATAGAATAAATGCTGATACATGTTTATGACATTTGATACAATGGTATTGTTTTAAAAATGTCCTTCAGGAATTCTTCGCATGTAACTTGGTGAATAATATATAGATAGAACTTGATTCCAATCACGTCAAAAAAATTTGACAACGAAATTGGTAAAAAACTTCATATTTAACGTTGTACTGATTATATGGAAATTTTTAATCGATGTTTTTTCCTGTTATTTCCTGCCTAAATAGATCTAATTAAATATTAACGTAAAAAAGTGTTTTCAAAATAATTATTTTCTGAAAATAATGAGTTGGTTGATGCATTCATAACAAATATACATCTATTAAGTTGATAAATTTCCACTCCACTAATTGTTCATTATTTCAAAAAAAAGATTCGTTTTTACATAAAATATTTACAGCTAGAATTTTTATATAAAGTAATACGTGGTATGATAAGCAGTTAATCCGAAATGTTGATATTTCTAAGTATTTTTACTTTAATGGAATGTTCACTATTACAAAAAATTGACCAACTCGTTTAGTTTTATATACTGTTCAATTCAATCAAAGACAACTAGTGATGCAGCTCAGGATTTGTTCTGAAGATGCTTGATCCAATCACGATAGATGCTTTCCGACTTATCCACCTAGATCAGGGGGGCTCAAACTTGAACTGCTGGCGATCTACCTCAATATTTTTAGACTACTTACGATCGACTCTGAGAGGCTGCAAGCATGTTTGATGCAGGATTGTCGTACATACACGATACGCCCTACCTACCTAGGTATGGTGTACCGTAGCATATATAGATATTAGCTTTCTGCACAATATAGGTACATTATTTTATTCAAAGTTTGCGTTAGGTTTAGTTAGGTTTTTCTCTACAATATCAATGAAAAAACTCATAGTTATTCAAAATTGCGAGTTTATTGGTTGTTACAAAACAAAAGAGTTACATATGGTATTAAACCTAACTAAAAAGTGGCTATGGATGTTGAAGCGTGGCACTGCATGTCCTCAGCATACTTTTCATAAGATGGTACGTAACCACTGAGTGCTAATCGCAAGCATGATGACATATTATCGTCAGTTAGTCGATTGCGATATTTTGACTTAATTATCTTCATTTCAGAAAATGCAGACTCGCACAAGTAAGTTGACCCAAACAATGCCGTCAGTTGAAGGGCGATTTGCCTTAGATTCGGATATTTATCTTCAAATATAAAACACCAGAAATTTGTATCAGATGCTTTGAGATGTATATCTGATATAATCTGCCCCAACTCATTTTCAACAGAACATGAGTTCATATTAAACTGACTTGCTATTTCAGTAGCTGATTCCTCAATGTTTTTACATGAAAAAGGATAACTCATAAATGATGCTATATTTTCCAATTTACTGCAATCATAAAAACGCATTTCGAATTGTCCCAAAATATTTGATAATTCAGCCTCATACGTATCATAATTAAACTGAGGAATCCTTGCTTTCAAAGACGGAAAATGTTTCATATCCTTTCTTTTCAGTTGATCTATCATAAGTTGCAATTTACTTTTGAATGCGTTTACTGCGCTAATCATCTCAATAATAGTTTTTCCTTTACCTTGAAGCTCCAAGTTAACGATGTTTAAGTGCATTGTGATATCAGTCAAAAATGCCAAATCAGTCAGCCATTTTTCGTTTTTCAAAATCTGAGTGTCATCACCTCTTTCGTCTAGAAAAGCTGTTAATTCTGGCAATATAATTCTTGAAACCTTTGTAGGAACTTTCCGCGACTCAACCACCTGACGTCTGTGTGAAGAACTAAATCAGTGTGTTCAGCTGACTCCCTATCTTCCAACTGCAACTGAAAGAGCCGCCGTGCCGTTGCAAGCTACGTGCACGGATGGAATTCACAATTTTTGTTGCAATGCCCATAATTTCCTCCGTGTTTAAAACTTTGGAACACAAAACTTGTTGATGTATAATGCAATGGAATGAAAAAAATGAAGGGAATTCTTCATTAGCTCGACACAATGCCACAAAACCGTTTTGTTTCCAGTCATTGCTGGTGCTCCATCGGTTGTAATGCACACTAATTTATATATTGGTAGCTCGTAAATTTTTACAAAATTAAAGAAAACTTCATATATATCTTCGCCACTGGTCTTCCCCTTCAGAGGAATGATTGTCAAAAATTCTTCCTTAGCCGACATGTCATTGAATACCAACCGAATAAAAATACACAGCTGGGCAGTGTCTGTCATATCGGTGGATTCGTCGAACTGTAAAGAAAAGTATGTACATTCCATGATATCATGTTTTAGTTTATCTGCGATGTCTGACGAGATAACTGAAGTTCTCTAATAGCAGACATGATTTCTATTTTATTTTTAAAATCTCCAAATAAAGTCTCACCCGCTTCAATAAATGCTTCCTTCACCACCGATCCATCTTCGAATGGTTTCTTGTGTTTCGCCAATATATGAGATATTTTAAATGACGCCATCGTAGCAGCTTTTGATTGTTTGGCTGGTCTTGTGAACATGGTTTGTTCTTTTTTCAAACAAGATATAAAATCACTCACTTTTCGTTTTCTTAATTCACTCTGTGGCGGAAAATCCTTTTGATAGTTTTTATGAACCGTTTTATGATGCCTCTCTAAGTTACCACGCTTAGGTATTGCAACTGACGCACGACAAATAACACAAATGCACTTATTCTTCACCATACAAAAGAAAAATTCTTCCTCCCAATCCTTATTAAAATGATACGTTTTAGATTTCTTCACTGCACTCATTTTCCACTATTTAATAATAAACTTTGTATCGACGTAGTACCGCTATCAAGTTACAATTCAGAATGACTCCAATTCATGCAGGCGCAACATTTATATCGGCGTGAAAGAAAGTCTCGAATGTTTCCGTCAAACGCGCCGCCCGAAACTAGACAGTACAGTCTAGTCTAGAAACAACGCGGCTTTTCTTTGACAAGTGCCGCGCGTTCCTTTGATAAAGCCGCCTTTTGCCCCAAGCAGTGTTATTTTATTACGTAATACATTTTTGTAGTTTAGTTACCTACCTACTTATTAAACATTTTTTTCTTCTCGATATCTACTCAAAAAGCACTCGCGATCGACTGGTCGATCGCGATCGACCGTTTGAGCACACCTGACCTAGAGCAAAATTTGCAAGACATACTCGACAGGTAGACACCTGTAATCTTCCTCATTGCTTTCCTATACAGTTGTTAAAAAAATTCACATTCAATCTATCCATAATGAAATGTCAAATCAAATTAAACAATCTGTCAAATGGATTGTCAAATAAAGCAGCATTGCTAGGCCAAAATTGCCTCGACATTTAATTTTAAAATGTTCAATAGACGTACAAAGAAGTATGTACAGTATCAAATCATTTATTTTCCAGGTACTATATCTACAACGTAATATTTATCAACGTGGGTACCAAAAATTTTGATATCATGGAATATACTTACGATAAAGAAAATACCCCGAAATACGTATATTTGGCAAATTGCAACAAACTATTAGAAACTGATCAAATTATTAAACGAAAACGATTCAAACGCAGAGTATTTGAAAAAATAAAAGTTTTCGCTCAACTTTATCCACCCTATTTATCTAATGACGAAAAGATTGGAATAAGCAACAAGGTAATTTTCCCTCGATTCTCTTCTATAAAAAAAACTTGTTCAAAAAAGTTCCGATAGATGTCGCTAGGTACGCCATCTCTCTCTCTGACTATAAATGACGTTTTGTTTTTCCAAAAGATATTCTCTAAGTATAAATTACGATTTGTTTCTGTTAAGAAACAGTCTCTAACGACGATTGACGATTAGTCTTCATAAAAATCAGTCTTTAAAGAAAATTGACTGTTTGTTTTTGGAAAAGATAGTCTCTGAAAACAATTATATATTCTAATAAAATACCTTGGTCCATTTGAACAGCTCCTGGCTTATTTTTAAATCAAAACAATGATTTATTATAACAAATTGCGAGTTATATTTCAGTATCAAAATAGATCGTAACGAGCAATGCGTGACGATCAAATACTTGTCTAACTTTAACGTATATTCAGAAAAACTTTATTAATACATTACAGTAACCTACATTATCATAGAACCAAATGAAAAGATGGAAATACAACACGATAATTCAAAAAATAAAGTAGAAAAAAGGGCGAAGCAAACAGATAATATAAAGTTGATTCAAGTTGTATAAAAAACTTCTTTTTTTTTAGATAATTAATATGATATACAAAAAACTACAGATAAACGTCATTTATACATACAAAACACAAATTGAAGGATCTATTATAAATGATAATTTCACGGGAATGTGGAAAATATTATTAGAAGGACCTTACGATATGTTCGCTGGATTAGTAGTACTAGAAGGTACGGAAATGGGTTATTTCGAACAAACTTTTTCACCTCTAGAAGATAGTTCGTATTTCGCTGTACCATATTTATTAGAAGACGTCGAGAGGTTGTCGATTTTTCGTATTTTCACCACTCATTTATGGATCGTTATATTTCTAATCCTGATTATTCTAGGATTGCAATTTTATTATATTATGAATATTTTGAAATTAGATCGGAAGTATACTAAACTAGAAATCGGTTTTATAATATTTCGTTCGTTATTAGAAGTCCCAACTTTTAAAAGACCCAATACCACATCGCTCAAAATTCTCTTCACTGGAATTTTATTTTTCACTATGATAATAAGCAACTGTTATAAAAGTAAATTATTCAATTCCAGCGTTAACGAACATTCGAGACAAGTATACGGCACAATCGAAGATATAGTCAACAAAAAATTGAATGTCGGATTACACGCCGTAGCTAAAAGAACTATGATTAGATCCGTAAATTTCTTTGAAAAATATTTAGCAGAAAACAGTATTTTTTGTAGTGTTGATTCTACTTGTCTAAACAAAACTGCCTTCGAGAAAAATTTCGCTACAGTTAAATTAGAAAAGTATTTAAAATTTATAATACCTCGAACGTATATAAACGAATACGGAACGCCACTGATTTATATCATAAGAGATTTCAAAGTGAATACGGTTTTCTTGAATTATTTTTTCAAAATGGGACATCCTGTATACGATAAATTCAATGAATATTTAATGATAATCAAAGAAAACGGATTCGTTGATAAAATTTATAAAGATTTAGACAAAGTTAATTTGGCGATGATGAAACGATACGAAAAAATCATTCGGTTCGAACCTATGAGTTTATTTGATTTTGGTAAATTATTTTTTTTATATGGAATAGCCGTTGGGGTTTCAATTTTGATATTTTTTTCGGAACATTTATATCATTTCATAACTAGCCATAAGCTCCAATTGTTGAAAATTGATCGGTAAAAAAAATAATCTCAAAACAAAATAAATAAAATTTGAAAACTAGATACGCCTTTTTTTGAAAATTTCGATTCCATTGATTAGAATAACACTACAAATTGTTGAGGTTTGAAGTAATTATTATTATTAGCTAAGGCAGATTCACAAAAACTTTAAGACAATCAAGCTCCATACCCCCCAACAGCTTCTGATCCTCTACAAGTTCTAAAATCGTTTATATTTAGAGTATTGATCGTACATTTGGAGCTCGGTTCCCAAAAATACCCCGAGGATGCTCAAATCAATACAGAAGAGACTTATAGGCGATCCAGAGTTGATTATAAACTTCGAAATCTTAGATCATAGGAAAAATATTGTTGAACTAACTTTGTTCAATCGATACTATCACGGTTGATGCTTTACGGGGCTGTCCAGCATAACTCCACCTAGAACAGTATCTACAAAACCTAACCAACAAACAGATGTGGCTCACAAACGCCTAGAACGTCAAATTTTTGTTTTTCCTGAACACTATTAGCTACAGAGGTTTAAGATCAAATCTAATAACTCTAAGTATTCGAGTGGAAAATGATTTACCTTTTTGTGTTTGATTTTTACATTAAAAAATATAGTATTATCCAAAATAATAGCTTTTTGAAATTTGTTTACTATTCATAGTTATTCAAATACATCGTTTATTTTGTCTATACAAAAAAGAACATTTTTATTGAATTAACCTTGAAGGCGTGACTAATTTTTCGATAAAAAGAATTAGAAGTTGATTACGAACAATGAAAGTGTTTGTTGGGCGTTTCTCTGTTGAAATTATTTAATGAATCCATTTGTTTAATAACTTTACCTTCAATTATTATTTAAAACTAATATTATTTCATTTGACGATTAAAAAGTAATTCATTGTATGATAAGCAGTTAATCCAAAATGTTGATAATATTTCTAAGTATTTTTACTTTAATGGAATGTTCACTATTACAAAAAATTGTCGAAAATAACGTTAAAACATCGGATGTTTGCGTTAAAAATCTTGTAGCTGATTATTCCAAACAACAAGAAGTTGTTGTTTCTATTAACAATGATAATATTAAAGGAATAATAGGACATCGCGTATATTACAACTATCAATTAAAAAATTATTCATTTTTTATAAACAAACAATACAAAACTACAAAACTGTTTTATTTGGTAAACATCGATGGAAACGCCGAAGATTTGTTCAAATTTTTATACATGTCCAACCAATTGGACGTAACATCTACTTTTATTTTGAAAATCTATAAACAGGATATAGAAATTTTGGAAATTTTGCATAGGTAATACCAATTCATTACAACTAAACATAATTTGTTTCCAAAGAAATCACTTAAACTGTTAAGAATCATCATGATAAATCGACTTAAACATACCTAGTTTCAAAATTAATTGAAATAGGTTGTAAGGAATAGGTTTTTCTACGTTTATTTAGACTATTTTTTACCAATTTCAATAGTTTCAGATCTATTTTTGCCGCCAATAAAACGAGTTTTATTAAACAGATATTTTTATTTGGTGCAATCTGATATATCAATTCTGGTTTATTAACAACTTTGCACAACCTCAAAGCAAATGATTTTTTGGGGCTAAATCACACGATCTTGGTGACCAGTTTCTTATGTGGTATGACCAACTCATTTAGTTTTATATACTGTTCAATTCAACTAAAAAAAACTGGTGATGCAGCTCAGGATTTTTCACAACTTCACTTAGTTGTACTGAAAATGGCCAAAGTTTGAATGTTTTCGAAGGAATTTCTGGAGCCTTTGAGGATTAGAACTGAAGCTCACTTCCATCTTCCTCAATTACTTTTTTGACATCTTTCTTTCAGCTTCATAATATCGCGTTTATAAAATTACTGCTCCTTATCAGCAAAAAACTGAACCAGGTGCGATTGAAAGTCATCGTTGTTTGTGAAATTTTAACCATTCAAAGAATTGTCCAAATATCGAAATAAATGGTAATCGGATGGAGCCAAAACAACCAAGCTCCAATAGTTAGCTACGAGTCTCCAAAGATGTGTAAGACCTTGCAGTTTCATGATAGACCATTGATCGTTTCCGATTTGACATTTTTCTTTGTTTTCTTCTATCCAATATTATTAGTTGTTGATAGTAAACATCAGAATTGATCATTTTGATGATTTTGAATTACCAACATTAAAGAAATTTATAATTTCTGTAAGAAACCAAAGAAAACAGCCAAACACCTCTTCTGTGAGTTTTATAAATCCAAAAAGAATAAATCGCATAGCTGTAGATAGATAGTTCTCGTTTGTAAGTTATTTTTTGACTTATTTGAAAGTTACTGGTGAGTTTTCTAGTCTAAACGATACCTAATAAGTTGTAGTCACTTATTTCGATGTTTTGAGGTTAACGAAAGTTTTGTTCAAGGTATCGTATCATTGATTATTTCTCGTCGATATAGTTTTGTCGTTAATTTCAATTACAGTCTTTTACTAAGACAAAATGATTCTACAACAAACATTTCTTGTAGTTTTACAAAGTTCACATGATTTAACAGAAACAAAAAGTGTTTATAACCTTTTATTAATATTTATTTCAATTAGAAATATCGAATTCGCAAACATTTTCATGATGTTATTTTCAGATTTTATATACAAAATGTTATATTCATTCGATTGGATACAGATAATTTACAAATTATGCAATACACACAAACAAAAGAAAATAAATTACATTATACACATTTGGGAAATTGCGACAAGTTGTTAAAATCGAATGAAATCTCGAAACCAAAGTTCAGTAAAAGGAAATTTGAAAATGTTCGAGTTTTAGCTGGGATTTATCCGCCATACGTTTATAACGATAAATACACTGGAATAAGCAATAAGGTGAAAAGATTTAATTAAAACACATTGTTAACATTTGGTTTGTTCCAACCTACTAGTCAGGACCGTACTTGGAACGGTTATCGGAAGCGTTTATATCAATCAATTTTTGTACGATGATTTTCTATGACTTACGACATATACCGATCAATTTCGCTGGTTTTCCAATCGGGGTGGAACTTTCTTACAAGATTGATTTCGTTCATAATCAGCGTACCATGAGATTGAGGCATACTTGGACATTAGTTCCACTCGCATACAATCAATATTGCATCAACATCAAATGGTTGGATATCGCAAAAAAAAATCGAACGTGGTGTTTCGAAAAACATCTACAAGATCGTGACAAGCGACGAATCATAGATCTATGCACATAAACTCGAATTTAAAAAACAATCGACTTCGAAGTTAAAGATCGCCTGTTTTTTCTTTTGGAAAAACTGGATTTAATATCACCGTTCCATTAGAGCAAAGTAAAACGGTCGATTCTGAATGGTATTTAGTTGCTTCGAAAACATTAGGAAAATCATGACGAATGATTCTCCACCAACACAACTCTTACAGCTCTAATATATCAGTTCAAATAAAAACGTTTTTGAACAGTCAAAACATCGAATTGATGGGTCATCCCAATCGAAGTGCTTCGAAAGACATCTATGTGTTGTGACAGGCGACAAATCCATGAATATAAAACAGAAACAAACAACAACGACTGTATGGCTCTTTCAAGACGAGCCAAATCCAAAAAAAGTTGTTTCAGTTCAAATAAAAACGTTTTTGAACAGTCAAAACATCGAAATGATGGGTCATCCAATGTAAAGCCCTTGTTTGGCACCCAATGATTTCTTCTTAATCCCGCAGATCAAAAATAAATTGAGAAATCGACGTTTTTCTACATCAGAAGAAGTTCAAATAACATGTTTTGGAAGTATCTCAATCGGAATTGAGAAAATACTTTTCTTTAATTATTTTTTCAAAATGGGACATCCTCTATACGATAAATTCAACGAATATTTAATGATAATCAAAGAAAACGGTTTCGTCGACGATATTTATAAAAATATTAACGCCGCTAATGATTTAATAATGATGCAGAGACACAAAAAAATCATTAACGTTCCACCTCTTAAACTATCTGAAATTTTTAAGGTTTTTTTTATTATACGCAATATGCGTTGGGGTTTCTTGTATCGCATTTTGCGCGGAACATTTCTATCATTACAGAAATAATTATTTAAACAATCGATTTTATGTCGTTTCCTAAACAAATTTTATAAAATATTCATATGAAAACAATGTATACTTAGTCGTTTAGACGCGGGGTTTTTACAACCAAGTTATCCTCTTCAGACACTGAAGGTAAACTGACAGTTAACAGATAAACTGACAGATAATTTGGATGTAGAAACGCGCGTCAAACAGTGAAATCGTGAATATTGACGTAAACAGTGTGTTCAGAATGTTTATTCGAACAAATTAATCTCTACTTTAATCTCATTAACAATAAATATTAGTAAGTTCAAAATTTTTAAATATTTACTTCACAATCGAGTTTGATTCAATTTTTCATACGCTTTTAATGATTTCAATGGACTCATGATACATTTTCAAAAGCGGATTTTTTGAGTTTTTGAATTATGAAAATTCAATCAAAATGATATTGGAATATGATGACGAAAAGTCCATAAAGTTTTAAGATACGGCAATGTTGATATAAATATGTCACATCTGACATTGACATGATGAAGTTTGACATTTTTAAAGGTGGACGTTTTGTTCTACGAGTGCTATTTGAATTGTTTACAAATACTTGAAACATTCATCTTGGTCAAAACGCGAAATTAAACATATTCTTTGGTGGTCGCAATTCGCTACAGGATGAATTTCTGAAGGTCGTCCAATACCGGGTGTTGTACCAGAAAATATCGATGATGTACGTAAACTGGTGGATCTATGTAAATGAACTAGAGACTAAACCACAATTGACTGTGTCTTCCAAGACAAGCCGAATCCAACAAAAGTTGTTCGTGCTCAAAGCCCTTCGAACCAAATGATTGCACGTTTCCTCTGAGTAACTGGTTATCGAAAAAATCAAGGAAACCAAGACGAATCATTCTCCAACACGACAAAGCGAGCTCTCAAACATCAAATCATACTAAAAACGTTTTTGGACGGTCAAAAAAACGAATTGATGAGTGTTTGGCACCCAATGATTTCTTCTTAATCCCCATCAGAAGAAGTTCAATTAACATGTTTTGGAAGTACCTCAATCGGAATTGAAAAAATACTTCTACAATTGGTTCAAACTCATGGAAGAATGTATTGAAAAACAATTTTAAATATGTGTTTTTATTTATTTATTTCAAAACTTAAATAGCAACCCTCGTATAAAGATTTACAATTGAAATTGAAACAAAACGAGATTTTTATTTATTTATATTGTTGAATTGATGGTGATATACAATAAGTGTTAAGGTTAGTTGATTGTACAAAATTTTTAATAAAGAAAAGACAATTAATTTGTTTTTTTTTTTTCAAAATAACATATCAACGAACCTACCGCTAATTACAACTAAATAATAATTTAAAATATTCTTTTCCTATTTTAATAACTGATAAACATTCATAGTAAAAATTCCGGTTTAACAAAAACCCGACGTTATCATTGCAAATTGTAACAAAATGAGACACGTTTGTTCGTATGTTGTAATTTTGTACGTTTTTTCTATAAGTGAAACCTACAAAATATTGGGAATGTTTCCAATATGTGGACAAAGTCATTTCACACTTGGATTCAGGTTAATGAAAGAATTAGCCGATCGAGGTCACCAAGTCAGCTTCATAAATTGTTTTCCTCAAGAAAAACCGATTAAAAACTTGAAAGATATTTCAGTGGAAAGCATAAAAACTAACCTGCTCAGTAAGTTATACAAATTTTTAATTAAACGTTTATATTAACTTCTACCATAACTAACTGTACCAAAATTTTCTGCTAGTTCTCGTTGTTGATTTCCTTTATCCACTTTCCAGCCTAGCACTTTTTTATCTTGGAATTATGTCATTTCAAGGTAGGATCTTCATCATCGGGGTCATTAAAACAACATGAGAATTTTTTCATATCACGTTTATTTTAATAATACCATTAATTATTTATCTACTAACTTATAATACTTCGAAATAGCTTCCAGAAAACAATATTTCCATTTTATAAAATAATGTAAGTACCATGAATTAATAGCGAAAATAATTATCGTATAAATTGACTGAATTATCATATTTGAAGGCTTATTATGAAATTTAAATTGATAAAGTTAAACTAACCCCCCCCCCCCAACTACCTTATAAATTTCCTCTATCTATTCAGCTTCCTGAGATCAGTCTAAAGTAACCCCAAAGTCCTAAACTTGACAAATTTGGGATCCAAATAAGACAACAATCTTCTTCCCCAAAATCAAAAACGTCGTAACAGAAAATCATTTCTAGTAATTTGATTAGTTTGTAGTTTGAAATTAAATTATTTTTCGTTGTAGAATTCTATGATATGTCATCGATAACCCAACAACAAAAATTTTCATTCTACCGATGTTATAAAGGAGTGAGTTATTTTGAAAATCTGTTGGCAACGGGTTTATTAAAAAACGAGAATATTCACAAACTAGTCAAATCTAACGAGACTTTTGATCTGGTGATAAGTGAAAATTTCTACTTCGAATTCATGACGTTTTTCGCTTATAAATTCGGCGCTCCTTTGATAATGATTTCAGCGGGTCCGGTCTCGTTTCTTTCTAATTACATATTCTCGAATCCAGCGCCGAGTTCTTACATCACCAATTTATTTCAATTCGATACAAATTCCAAAATGAGCCTATGGGAAAGAATGGAGAACCTGTATGCGGAAATTTTGGGAGAATTTTATATGAATTTTGTACAAATACCAGAACAAACCGGATACTTGAAACAACTGGTCCCCGATGCTCCGGATTTGAAAAAAATCTTATACAATACCAGTTTATTATTAGTAGCTTCTCATCTTGGTGTATTTGGACCGGTACCTTTACAACAAAATGTCAAAGAAATCGGTGGTTACACCATACCGCAACCACAACCGTTACCTAAGCCAATAAAAGACTTTTTGGATAACGCCACTGAAGGCGCCATAATATTTTCCATGGGATCAATGATAAAAAGTTCAAATTTCGCATTGGATAAAAAAAATATCGTATTGAACGCGTTTTCGAAAATACGACAAAAAGTTTTATGGAAATTCGAAGAGGATCTCCGAGATATACCAGATAATGTCCAAATATTCAAGTGGATTCCACAATCTGATGTTCTAAGTGAGTCGTATAAATATATATCTCACTCCATGGTATTATTTTTTCACATTTCAGATCATCCTAACGTTGTTGCGTTTATATCACACGGTGGATTATTGGGAATCACCGAAAGTCTTTATTACGGAGTTCCGATTTTGGGAATACCCGTGTTTTACGATCAAGGAAGAAATATTGAATTGGCTGCTGAAATAGGATACGCGTTAAAAATAAATTATAACGATTTAGAAGAAGAAGCTTTCGAATGGGCCTTGAATGAAATATTGAATAATCCAAAGTAATTCATCCATGTTATAACTGATTACTTACTTGATTTGATTTCATATTCTTCTTTTTTTTTTTCGTAAACAAAAATGGTTTAAAATCGAACAAAAAATATTAAAAAGTATAGAGATTTCTATTATTATGAAACATATTTTTAGATATAGAGACGTGGCTAAACAACGTTCAGCTATAATGCGAGACCAGCCTACGAAAGCATTGGATGAGGCAGTCTTTTGGTGCGAATACGTCGTTCGTCATAGAGGCGCTTTCCATTTAAGATCGCCCGCTATGGATCTCAAATGGTACCAATTGTATCAATTAGATGTATTTTTACTTATATTTATTATAATTTCAACGTTTATTCTATTAATAAATAATTTATTAAAATATTTTATCAAGAGAATGACTGTAACGAATAATAATGATAAAAAAGATAAATAAAATTCATATTTCGTTAATAAGATACGTTTTTTGGTGATATGGATTGAAAAAAAACATAATAAAATATTGAAATGAGTTGAATTATTATCTGAAATTAATTACGATGAAAACAACATAAATAAGGGTATAAATTAGGTTAAGAACGTTTTTTTTAATCTACATTTATATTTCGATCTATTTACAATGATATGAATATAAGAAAAAAAACATTTTTTCTCATACTATACGCGATGTATCAAATTTTAAACAAACTTTTCATTTCATAGTTACTTTGAGACGTGGCAACACTGATGTGAGTATTTTCGATATTAACAAAATGGCAAGTTTATAATATTTTCTAAAAATACTATTTTATAATATCTGTAGCGGTTTGTTTGGTAGAAGTAACTCCCGAATTAAAATATTCGAAAACACTCCCGAAAAAAGGAAAATTTCGATCCAGTAATTTGTTTTTCCTTCAACACTTGTATAGCGATACCTGCACCAAAACGATTTCAAAATCAACAACACAATCTAGTATATCAACACATTTCGAGAAACCTATATTACGAGATTTTTATAAAAAGTTTCAGAACCAATTTTTTTCAAAATAAAATTCTATACACTTAGTAACGCAACCTTTCGCTTCTCTTCCACTCAAAATAGACGTTCACGTAGAAGATAGCGACTTGCGAAAATATCTGTGAATCAAATCGCGCGAATACAGTGAATGCTCAATCAAACAATGACTATTCCAAAAATCAGTCGCCTCTTTTCCGGCCAATGGAAACGTTTTAGCCTTTTTCTGAGAAGGTTCAATCTTTGCAATCGTGTGTTTTGATTGTTTTTTCGTTTCAAAAGTATAGTGGTGGATCCATATTTCATATACAGTCTTGAATCGACGAAAAAATCTCAACTGATTGCTTGCGTAAACATAATTCTCCAGTATATATACCAATAGCCCTCTAAACTTAATACAACGATTATCCAGCACCATTTGGTGAACTTTTTCGATGGTATCGCTAATTTTTGATCATCTTGAATGCGCGTATACCGCCACGAATTTAGCTACCATCCATTCATCTCCAAGTAAAAGTCAGAAACTTTTCATACAACTCTCGTAATTAAAGAAGACTGGCTTCCATAAGGAGACAACAAATAATAAAAAATCGTCGTTGCCAATGCCGTAATTTCGAAATCATTTTATTGCGAGCAATACACCTCAGCATATGAATATCAAATAATATTTTGATAAACCCTGTATATGTAGGAAAATATATTTCAATGCCCTGGATTGGTACGTAAATGATACCTCAAATTCTTCTTCCAAGTATACTGTCTCAAGCAAGTAAAACAAGAAAACGGTTTTACACCTGTATGAGACCTTAGGTGATCTTCTAACTGCCCTTTTTGTTTGAATCGTTTTGTACAAGTACCGCACTCGAACGGTTTATTTTTATTGTGACATGACATATGATTTTGTAAATGTTTAATTTGCACAAATCGTTTTAAATTTAATTCGCACTTGTGCGGTTTATCTTGCGTATGCGAACGTATGTGACGATCTAAAGTCACTTTAGTCTTGAAATTTTCCAAACAGATTTCGCATTTGAACGGTCTTTCTCCGGTATGACCGCGAGCGTGATTATCTAAACTTCTTTTTGTAGCAAACCGTCTGGAACAAATAGTGCATACAAATCGTTTTTCCCCGGTATGGGATAGTTTGTGGTGTTTCAAATTGACTCTTTGTGCGAATTTCGCAGGACAATCGTCACATTTATAGGGTTTTTCTCCTGTGTGGCACAACAAATGTCGTTGTAGATCTCTATTTAATGCAAATTTATTCAAGCAAACACTAAATTCGTAGGGTTTTTCGCCGGTATGAGTACGCATGTGACCTATTAATGTTTGTGCGAATTTGAATGATTTGAAGCAAATTTCACATTTATAGGGTGTTTCTCCAGTACGACATCTCGTGTGGCTATTTAAATGTGCTTTTTGTGCGAATTCTTTTGAACATATTAAGCATTTGTAAGGTTTCTCTCCTGTGTGGCAAAGCATTTGTCTCTTCAGAGTGGATTTAATGGAAAATTGCTTGAAACAAATTTCGCATTTGTGAGGTTTTTCACCCGTATGGGAAAGCATGTGACATTTCAGATGATGTTTGAAATGAATCCTCTCAAACAAATTTCACAAATGTACCGTTTCTCTCCTTTATGTACGACCGTATGTATTTCAAGCCGACCTTTAGTTGGAAAATCTTTAAAACATTTTGTACATTGATGTGGAAGTTCTAATTTATGTATAACTTCATGTCTACTCAGTGACTGTTTATGAACGTATAGTTTCAAACATATTCCACATTGAAATGGTTTTCTTATTAGAGTTTGCCGATTTTTAACTAGTATTATACTATTTTTTGTTTTATATTGGATCCAATGCAGTAAAAAATCCTCTTTGTTTGTGAAACATTCTCCACAAAATTGGCAAGCAACAACATTCTTGACAAAATGTGAATTTACATGTTCATTCCTTTTGATCGCAGATGGAAAATCTACAATCAAAATGGAAATGAATCAGTCAAATAGTAAACTAAATGAGGGGGTACAGTTTTCTATAACGTACTTAACTTGTTGAGATAAACCAAACATTGACGAAAACATAACCGGATTCAAACATTTTGGTTGAAAAATGAAAATATCAAATGACAATAGCTGGAGCCGAAAATAACAAACGACTTACCTTTATTACAAACAGGACAATCGAATTGTTTTCTAACTGTCCTCTTTTTAAATTTAGCATCATTACATTGTTTATTTAAAAATGTATAGGTATCCATTTCTTTCTTGATACTAATAATTTCACTAATACCTACGGACAAGTCTAAGCAATGATATTCAACTTCTTCAAGTTTTGGTACAATTACGTCTAGATTTTCAATATCAGTAAAACTAGACTCAGCTTTCAGTTCATTATTTGCATCGCGTCCTGAGAATGTTGTTTGTTGAACTTTTAAATTACTGTTGTAGCCTTCACATTTGACTTCAGCAAAACTTAAACCGAATTCTACATTGTTTGGTAATTCAAAAACATCACATGGTTCGTGTTTAATAACTGTAGCGCTCATTTCGAGCACACAAAATATAATATTCGACTGAGACAATATAACCAAACAAAAAAAATCGGTTGTAATTTCTTCTTCTTTTATTCTGGCCTCGATTATTGGACCGACAATCTTATCTTCTTTTTTATTTTTTTAGTGGTTGCTTGTTAGCAAGAAAAAAGTCCAAAAAAATTGATTGACATTTCTTTTTTTTTACTTCCTGTTATTAGAAAGTCATTTCAAAATGGAATTTACTGACAAAAAGAATTATTTCGTATGAATGTTGATTTTTTAATTGGGTAAGACTTGGATTTAGAAATACAAGTATTTTTGGGGGTCGTCTATATATTTCCACATAGCGTCCCCTGGGGAATACATGTACGTAGGTGACATCATGCGGAAACGCCCCTATAAAAAGTTATAGGATATTAAACATATATGTTAAGCATATGCGGAAAGAACAAAATCGAACATTTTACTTGCCATGATAGTGCTGCCACCTTTCCTTGACCATTTATATCATACTAGGATAACCTAACCTTATTTTACGAATAAATAAATAACATAGGAATTAATTAAACATTTAATTATATTTATTATTCCATGAAAATTAACACGAACAAAAACAGAAAAAGTAATCAGCGCCAGCGGCGGAAATCAGTGTATTGGCGACGAATGGCTTGGAGTTGTACGTTGATTTGGCGGCAATGAGAAGTCCATGCACTCCAAGGTAATGCGGTCATATGTCTCATTGTGTGCAAATCCATAAAGAAGCCTACAAAATATGAGTGTTCAACAGAAACGAATTAAAACAATATAATTAGACTCACCTGATATTGTTTTCCAGAGAGAGGCGCGAATCATGGAACCCAGTATCTTTGGACACGCTAACAGTAGCAGGTCATCCAGCTGCTCTGCATTTGTTGCAATAAAAATGGCCGCAGCCATGTTGCGAAGAGTTAATCTATATTTCAACACGGTGGCTGCGGCATTTTTTGCTACTTGGAAGAAGCCCTTGAGCCTGTGCCCATGAAACGGCAGTGGATTTATCCACTGGAAAAGAGCGGGAATTCCAGAGAGGAACAAAATCCATGATCTGAATATAATAGATTAGAAAACAATAGAATAACATGGAAAACTTACCAAGAAAAGTATATGCGACTTTTCAGGTCGAAGGTAGAAGACACAATGGCGTCCAAAACAATCGAAAGCGTCTCTTCTCTAACTGCGCATGACAATATCATGAGAGTAACGCCATCTAGGAGCCAATAAAAAAATTACGCGGTAAATTCAAAAATGTACTAGTACATTTACATACATACATGAAATTTCGATACAGAAAGTATTAATCATAGAAATTCAAGTTGATGAGTAAATACGATGTTGGAAACATGATTTATTGAATGATTTGTAAAAAAGTAAAAAAAAAAAAAACTATTGGTAATTATAAATTTCGGGTTTCGAAATTTATTTTTAAAAAACTTTATTTTTGAATATTTATATGAATACAATTAATCTCAAGATCGAACTAATTATAAACATTAAATATCATACAAAAATAGAATAAATGCTGATACATGTTTGTGATATTTGATACAATGGTATTGTTTTAAAAATGTCCTTCAGGAATTCTTCGCATGTAACTCCTCGATCCCTAAGAATGAAAAATGACGGAAGTATTTTTCATCCTTTGTTGTCTTTCCTCTTCTAATTCGACGTCTTCTTTCTTCATTTCTTCTATTTTTTGTTTTCTTACAAACATATTTATATTTACGAATTATCCAAAATATTATTAAAATTATACAAATTATTATTATAGTCCTATCGATACATGACTTTGTGGATTATAAATTTCATGGATTGGTTTTATATTCTTAGCGATGTTATTAATTTAATACAATTTATTAAAATCTATATTAGTTAAATTAGGGGATTTATAAATTTGATTATTCAAAAATTTAAAGTTTAATTTCGGTAGTATTATTGATTTCCCTTTTTTAATTTGTACATTAGTTGAGAAAATTTCACTTCCTACTTGAATATTACAATTTTTTGGAATTTTTATAAGTGATGGATACATTAATTTAAAATAGCGGTCTGATACACATTTAGAAATTACATCAGTTTCAAAATTTGGAATCACTAAAAGTTCATCATTTGTTACTTGTTCCAATATTGTTTCTTGAAGATTAATTTCACTAATAACACAATTTTTACCGAAATGTCCATTTAAAAGTTCAACAGTACAGTTATCTTGTAATTTGAAAGTTTCTTTACAATAATATTTTCCTTCTAATTCGGGGCATTCTTCTTTGATGAAAGTAGAAAGAAGAAAATATTGTAAGGTTTTGAATTACGGGGTATAAATGAAAGAATTCATAGGTTTTAGGATAGGAACATGGGTAGCAAATATTATTTTGGATTTGGAAAAGGTTACTTGTGAACCAAGAAAGAGATAATATGTCAAAATATTACTAAATTTTGGTATTTGTTTTTCATTGTAAATGGTGCTTAAATATAATTGAACTGTGAATTGTATTTAATTTAGAAAACGTTATTGCATTTTCAATATTATCAATTAGTGTAATTAAACTCTGACAATCCAGATTAATTTGTGAAATTGTACTTTGAAATGTTATAAAATTATTTAAAGTTATTATTTTGTTTTCAATTGAAATGTGAAATTTCTCTATATTATCAAAAAGTTTCCGTTGATTATCCCATAGAGTCGTAATCGATTTGTTATAATGATCAATTAATTTTTTATGTAGTGATATTTGTAAATTAACTTCGTGAATTATTTGTTTCTGATTTTGTTGTAGGACATTTATGGCGTTATTATATCTTTCTTCATCGTCCTAATCTAAAGTTCCGAAAAGCCATTTATCTATTTTGCCTACAGCATTTATTAGTCCTCTTTTCAATCTTAAATGTGGATAAATATTTTCCGATTTTTTATCTAAAGTGTTAATTAAAATTTCTGTTCTACTCAATGATTGTTCAGCTAAGTTATGGTACGAAATAGGATTTGTTGCGTTCGCTTGAGATAAATTATTTCTTAGGTTATAATAATATTGTTTTAAATTATTGATTTGTTTATGAATGAATTCTAAATCTATATGATATATGAAAGTATGTTTAGTATGTATAAGATTACTGGTTCCTAAATTGATAGGTAATAATAAGTTATTTACGTTCGTAACTGTTATGTCTTCTGTTTTGGTCGTCTTGTAAAGTAATAGTAACGTTAATACTATTGTCAGCTTCATTATCTGTAACAATTTTTTTTGTTTTAGTTTTTTGGTTTTCTAATTATATTTTTATGATATGTTCCTTTGTTTGTTTCTAATAATATACCAGAATCTTTTACAATTTCAGCTTTTTTGAATTTAGGTAGTTTCTTGTCTCTGAATTTTGTTCTGATATAGGCTATGTTTTGATTTTCATAACAGGGTGGATCATTTCTATTTTCATTTCTCTTATTAATTATTTTTTCTTTAATGTTAGCATTTCTATCTTTAACTTTTTCATATAATAATTTGGAGGTTTCTTTGTGATTTTGTATGTAATTAGATATTATTAAATGATCGTCTAAGTCGAATGGATTAGGATTATTTATATGGCCTTTAATAATTTCAAATGGCGTGAATTGCGTTACCGAATGAATTGAATTATTATATGCTAATATTGAGTGTTTTATCAATTGATCAGGAGTCAAATCATTATTATTTTCTTTTATGCACCTAAAATGTTCGATTAAACTGGAATGAAAACGTTCAACAGGTGAATTAGAATTGCTATTTTTAGACGTGGTATAATGTAACTCAATTTTGTGTAATTTGCAAAAATCTTGTAGGTCATTATTTTTAAATTCTGAACCACAATCAGCTGTTATTTTATAAGGTAACCCATGATGAGTAACGTAATTTAATATGTTATCAACAACTGAAGTTCCATTCACACTTTGACATTGAATAAGCTTGACGGTATCTAGAAAAAGCATCTATTATGGTTAAATATGATTGGTTTGCTATTTTAAAGGTGTCAATGTGAATGTGTTCAAATGGTCTACTAGCTGTTGGAGTTAAATTGAATTTTATTATCGGTGGATTTCTATCATATTTATTCTTTTGACATGTTTCACAATTATTAACGAAATTTTCTATATCTTGTATCATTTTAGGCCAGTAATATTTTTCGGTTAACGATTTTTTTAATTCATTGATCCCTCTATGTCCTTTCTTCATATATATGATAATATTCTAATTTTTCTTTTTGTTCTTCCTCAGTTAAAATATCTTTTACTACATTTATACAATGAATAAATTTGAATCGATGCGTTTTTGAAATATTTTTGTACAGTGGCTATAAATTGTTCTGGTTTCAGGGGTTCTCTAAAATATAATGCATAGAGTAATTTTGGGTCGATATATTCTTTAACAAATTGAATTATGTTGCTTTCTAAATCTCTTTTAGATAAGATTACATATATACGAGTGTTGTCAAAACATTTTTCTCTTTTAATCCTTATATTATTTACTTCACCGCTTGTTATTAAAATTTGATGTTTATATGTATTCAATGATCTATTTGAAATTGGAATTTCTAATATTGGATTTTCTAAAGAAGAATGTATAGTTTCTAAATCTGAATCTCTATTTAACGGTGTTCGTATTTGAATATCTGATATAATGTTTATTTTGTTATTATTTATATTTTTATTTTGTATAATTTCTTCGACATCGTCTAAATATGATAAGGCAGGTAATAATTCATCGTTTATCGGCTCAAAATCATTTGGTAAGTTATCAATTTCTCTTTGAATTATTGAATCTAAGTCGTCAATATTAACATTAAGTGATTCTGTTTCTAAAGCATTTACGTCACAATCTGGTTTTATTCGTGATAATGGGTCTGCTACTAGATTGGATTTTCCTTTTAAATATTTAATTTCATAATCATATTCTTCTAGTTTCAATCTCCATCTTACTAATCTTGAGTTTGGTTCTTTGAGTGACATTGGCCATTGTAGAGGTTTATGATTTGTGTATATAATGAATTTTCTTCCAAATAAGTAGGGTCGATAATATTTACATGCCCATACTATTGCTAATAGTTCCTTTTCTATTGTTGAGTAATTCGTTTCTGCGTCGTTTAATGTTCTCGAAGCATAGGAAATTGGATGTCCTTCTTGAGATAATACTGCTCCTATTGCGTAGTTTGATGCATCAGTAGTCAAATCAAATTGTTTATTAAAAACTGGGTAGGCCAATATAGGTTCTGGTGTTAGAAATTGTTTACAAGTATTAAAACAATTAATAAATTCTTGTGTATGTTCTACTTTTCTATCTTTTTTTAAGCATGTCATAGGTTTAGTAATTTTTGCGAAATTTTTAATAAATTTTCTGTAATATCCTAATAATCCTAGAAATGATTTAATTTGTTTTTGAGTATAAGGTATAGGAAAATTTTTTATGGCTTTAATTTTTTTTCGGGTTAGGTTTAATTCCTTCTGGTGTAACAACGTGTCCAAGAAATTCTACTTCTTTGCATAAAAATTCACATTTGTCCAATTGAATTTTTAACTGGGCTTCTCTTAGTTTATAAAATATTGCTTGTAGATTCTGCATGTGTTCTTGTAAACTTGTGCTAAATATTATGATGTCATCCATGTATACTAAACAAATTTTATTCTGTAGTTCTTGTAAAATTTCGTCCATTACTCTTTGAAATGTTGCGGGTGAATTCTTTAGTCCAAAAGGCATTCTAAGAAGCTCGTAATGTCCATTATCTACACTAAACGCTGTCTTTTCTATTGATTCTTCCGATATTTGGATTTGATGAAAACCGCTGGCCAAATCTAATGTTGTGAAGTATTGCGCTCTTCCTAATTTGTCTAATATATCGGTAATATTTGGAATCGGGTATCTATCAGAAATAGTTTTTTTGGTTTAATTTCCTATAATCAATTACTAATCTCCATTTTTGTTTTCCGGATGCATCTAATTTCTTACTGACGATTCATATAGGTGAACTCCAAGGGGAATATGATGCTCTTATTATTCCTTTTTCTAACATTTCGTTGATCTGTTTTTGTACTTCTTTTTTGTGTATGTATGGGTATCTATAAGACTTTACATGTACAGGAATTTCATCTGTTGTCTTTGTCCTGGCTTTAGAAAAATATCAGAAAATTTCTTACATAGTTTCATTATATTGTTCCTTTCTTCCTCATTCATGTGACTAGTTCGAATTAGTTTACTTATATCTATTTTATTTTTTTTTGCCGATTATAAGTTTCGTGCCTATTATGATTTTCGTTAATTAGTTTTTTATCTACTTTTGAATAATTAAAATTGTGAATTTCGTATTGATTTATTTCAAATGGTTGAGCTTTAAGGGGTTCATTTAAAGTTATAGGTATTGTTTTAAATGATTCATTTATAATCTCAACTATAGCATAACCATTTCTAGCTATTGTTAGTGTTTCTGAAATATAGGCTTTTCCCAATTGTGTTTTGTTTATCAATATTTCTCCATTTAATACATTTACTGGTACAGACTTTAATAATTTTTCAGTCGGTCCAATGTCAAATGAGAATTTTATGTCAGTTGGTTTTCTAAATTTTATTGGAATTGAAACGTTTTTGTTATTTAATTGTTTGTTAGTAAAATCAATATTTAATTTCATTCTCATCATGTCTTCTACACCTAATATTCCGTCAAAAAAGTCGTGAAAATCGTATAAAATAAAATCTATTGTATCATTATAATTGAATTCTTTAAATGCTGGGATTTTTGCCTGATACCGAATTATTTTAGTAGTTAATGATGTTCTAATTTCTACATTTGAATTATATATACATTGAGGATAATATTTCTCTACAATTGAAGGTTTTAGTATTGATTTGTTACTTCCTGTGTCTATTAATAACTTTAAATTTGGTTTTTTAATTTCAATATAAGGTAAAGGGTTGTTTGCGGCTATGTTTATTTCAATTACTTTTAATTTTTCTTCCGAGGCTCTTTCCGAAAATTTACGATTCGATCATTATCTTCGTCGCGTTCAAACAAATGGTGAAAATCAATTATTTCTTCTTCTTCTTCTTTATTTTTGTAATTATTATTATATAGTTCTTCAGAAGTAAAATTCGGTTCATTTCGTGATTTGAAATATTTGTTATTATTTGTATTATTATTATTATTATTATTATTATTTATACGTCTACTTGGTCTGTCAGAAAAATTTCTTGATGTCGTTGACATCGGTTCAGGTCTACGTAAACGATTTACAGGTATTTGGTTCGGGCGGAAAACATTTTTCCTAGGACCAAATACTTGCGCATTCGTTGGGTAATTTTGTCTTCTTGGCGGTATTGGATTTACGTTTATAGGTTGACTAGGGAAATTATTGTTATTATTATTATTGTATCTTTCATTATAATAGTTATTATTATTATATCTATCATAATTATTATATCTCTCATAATTGTTATCATTAGGTTGTCGGTAGAAAGAATTATAATTGTTATGTTGATTGTTTCTATTATTTCTTTACGGATTCATTTGAACATTAGTATTATTATTATTATATTTAACTTTAGATTCGTAAAATTGACCATAAAGTTTTTCGAAATTTTCAAACTCGTCTACATAAGCCATAGCGTCTTCTAGAGAGTTAGGCTTTTTGAAGTACATATTGTTACGTATAACGCCTGAACATCCCGCAATAAAGGTGTTCAAAGCTGTTTTCTCACAGTGATTAATTTGACATCTTTTATCGATTTCTCCTAAGTTTAAATTATTACTGATAATTTGTATAGTCTGACTTTTTAATAATTAACTCGGCTTTATCTATTAATTTTTCTTGAATACATTCTAATACGTGATTATTAATATATTGATCATTATAAACTGAATACTTCTCTATAAGGTTCTCACATCGATTTATAAATTTATTTAATGTATTTTTATTTCCATCATAAGGTTTAATATTTTCTAACTTTAATTTAAATAAATCCCAATTTAGGATTTAATCGTTCATAAAATAATATATTTAAAATTATTAAATTACCTCTTCCCTATTCAAAGTTCTGATAAGGATGGATAATAAGGAATCAAAATAATAAGGAGACTTGGCACTTACAGCTATCTGAAGTCCTGTCCGTTGAATACGTAGATCTAGTGCTGAGGTACTGGAGTACTTAGCCGGAACTTTATCGCACTTTGCGTAAACTCGCGATCGCACTAATCCGAATGACTGCGCCAATTATAAATTTCGGGTTTCGAAATTTATTTTTAAAAAACTTTATTTTTGAATATTTATATGAATACAATTAATCTCAAGATCGAACTAATTATAAACATTAAATATCATGGAATTGTTTACAAACATCTTATTTATAGTAAAATAGTGCTGATACATGTTTACGTTATTTGATACAAAAATAGAATAAATGCTGATACATGTTTATGACATTTGATACAATGGTATTGTTTTAAAAATGTCCTTCAGGAATTCTTCGCATGTAACTTGGTGAATAATATATAGATAGAACTTGATTCCAATCACGTCAAAAAAATTTGATAACGAAATTGGTAAAAAACTTCATATTTAACGTTGTACTGATTATATGGAAATTTTTAATCGATGTTTTTTCCTGTTATTTCCTGCCTAAATAGATCTAATTAAATATTAACGTAAAAAAGTGTTTTCAAAATAATTATTTTCTGAAAATAATGAGTTGGTTGATGCATTCATAACAAATATACATCTATTAAGTTGATAAATTTCCACTCCACTAATTGTTCATTATTTCAAAAAAAAGATTCGTTTTTACATAAAATATTTACAGCTAGAATTTTTATATAAAGTAATACGTGGTATGATAAGCAGTTAATCCGAAATGTTGATATTTCTAAGTATTTTTACTTTAATGGAATGTTCACTATTACAAAAAATTGACCAACTCGTTTAGTTTTATATACTGTTCAATTCAATCAAAGAAAACTAGTGATGCAGCTCAGGATTTGTTCTGAAGATGCTTGATCCAATCACGATAGATGCTTTCCGACTTATCCACCTAGATCAGGGGGGCTCAAACTTGAACTGCTGGCGATCTACCTCAATATTTTTAGACTACTTACGATCGACTCTGAGAGGCTGCAAGCATGTTTGATGCAGGATTGTCGTACATACACGATACGCCCTACCTACCTAGGTATGGTGTACCGTAGCATATATAGATATTAGCTTTCTGCACAATATAGGTACATTATTTTATTCAAAGTTTGCGTTAGGTTTAGTTAGGTTTTTCTCTACAATATCAATGAAAAAACTCATAGTTATTCAAAATTGCGAGTTTATTGGTTGTTACAAAACAAAAGAGTTACATATGGTATTAAACCTAACTAAAGAGTGGCTTTGGATGTTGAAGCGTGGCACCGCATGTCCTCAACATACTTTTCATAAGATGGTACGTAACCACTGAGTGCTAATCGCAAGCATGATGACATATGATCGTCAGTTAGTCGATTGCGATATTTTGACTTAATTATCTTCATTTCAGAAAATGCAGACTCGCACAAGTAAGTTGACCCAAACAATGCCGTCAGTTGAAGGGCGATTTGCCTTAGATTCGGATATTTATCTTCAGATATAAAACACCAGAAATTTGTATCAGATGCTGTAGCTTTGAGATGTATATCTGATATAATCTGCCCCAACTCATTTTCAACAGAACATGAGTTCATATTAAACTGACTTGCTATTTCAGTAGCTAATTCCTCAATGTTTTTACATGAAAAAGGATAACTCATAAATGATTCTATATTTTCCAATTTACTGCAATCATAAAAACGCATTTCGAATTGTCCCAAAATATTTGATAATTCAGCCTCATACGTATCATAATTAAACTGAGGAATCCTTGCTTTCAAAGACGGAAAATGTTTCATATCCTTTCTTTTCAGTTGATCTATCATAAGTTGCAATTTACTTTTGAATGCGTTTACTGCGCTAATCATCTCAATAATAGTTTTTCCTTTACCTTGAAGCTCCAAGTTAACGATGTTTAAGTGCATTGTGATGTCAGTCAAAAATGCCAAATCAGTCAGCCATTTTTCGTTTTTCAAAATCTGAGTGTCATCACCTCTTTCGTCTAGAAAAGCTGTTATTTCGGGCAATAATTCTTGAAACCTTTGTAGGAACTTTCCGCGACTCAACCACCTGACGTCTGTGTGAAGAACTAAATCAGTGTGTTCAGCTGACTCCCTATCTTCCAACTGCAACTGAAAGAGCCGCCGTGCCGTTGCAAGCTACGTGCACGGATGGAATTCACAATTTTTGTTGCAATGCCCATAATTTCCTCCGTGTTTAAAACTTTGGAACACAAAACTTGTTGATGTATAATGCAATGGAATGAAAAAAATGAAGGGAATTCTTCATTAGCTCGACACAATGCCACAAAACCGTTTTGTTTCCAGTCATTGCTGGTGCTCCATCGGTTGTAATGCACACTAATTTATATATTGGTAGCTCGTAAATTTTTACAAAATTAAAGAAAACTTCATATATATCTTCGCCACTGGTCTTCCCCTTCAGAGGAATGATTGTGAAAAATTCTTCCTTAGCCGACATGTCATTGAATACCAACCGAATAAAAATACACAGCTGGGCAGTGTCTGTCATATCGGTGGATTCGTCGAACTGTAAAGAAAAGTATGTACATTCCATGATATCATGTTTTAGTTTATCTGCGATGTCTGACGAGATAACTGAAGTTCTCTAATAGCAGACATGATTTCTATTTTATTTTTAAAATCTCCAAATAAAGTCTCACCCGCTTCAATAAATGCTTCCTTCACCACCGATCCATCTTCGAATGGTTTCTTGTGTTTCGCCAATATATGAGATATTTTAAATGACGCCATCGTAGCAGCTTTTGATTGTTTGGCTGGTCTTGTGAACATGGTTTGTTATTTTTTCAAACAAGATATAAAATCACTTACTTTTCGTTTTCTTAATTCACTCTGTGGCGGAAAATCCTTTTGATAGTTTTTATGAACCGTTTTATGATGCCTCTCTAAGTTACCACGCTTAGGTATTGCAACTGACGCACGACAAATAACACAAATGCACTTATCCTTCATCATACAAAAGAAAAATTCTTCCTCCCAATCCTTATTGAAATGATACGTTTTAGATTTCTTCACTGCACTCATTTTCCACTATTTAATAATAAACTTTGTATCGACGTAGTACCGCTATCAAGTTACAATTCAGAATGACTCCAATTCATGCAGGCGCAACATTTATATCGGCGTGAAAGAAAGTCTCGAATGTTTCCGTCAAACGCGCCGCCCGAAACTAGACAGTACAGTCTAGTCTAGAAACAACGTGGCTTTTCTTTGACAAGTGCCGCGCGTTCCTTTGATAAAGCCGCCTTTTGCCGCAAGCAGTGTTATTTTATTACGTAATACATTTTTGTAGTTTAGTTACCTACCTACTTATTAAACATTTTTTTCTTCTCGATATCTACTCAAAGAGCACTCGCGATCGACTGGTCGATCGCGATCGACCGTTTGAGCACACCTGACCTAGAGCAAAATTTGCAAGACATACTCGACAGGTAGACACCTGTAATCTTCCTCATTGCTTTCCTATACAGTTGTTAAAAAAATTCACATTCAATCTATCCATAATGAAATGTCAAATCAAATTAAACAATCTGTCAAATGGATTGTCAAATAAAGCAGCATTGCTAGGCCAAAATTGCCTCGACATTTAATTTTAAAATGTTCAATAGACGTACAAAGAAGTATGTACAGTATCAAATCATTTATTTTCCAGGTACTATATCTACAACGTAATATTTATCAACGTGGGTACCAAAAATTTTGATATCATGGAATATACTTACGATAAAGAAAATACCCCGAAATACGTATATTTGGCAAATTGCAACAAACTATTAGAAACTGATCAAATTATTAAACGAAAACGATTCAAACGCAGAGTATTTGAAAAAATAAAAGTTTTCGCTCAACTTTATCCACCCTATTTATCTAATGACGAAAAGATTGGAATAAGCAACAAGGTAATTTTCCCTTGATTCTCTTCTATAAAAAAAACTTGTTCAAAAAAGTTCCGATAGATGTCGCTAGGTACGCCATCTCTCTCTCTCTGACTATAAATGACGTTTTGTTTTTCCAAAAGATATTCTCTAAGTATAAATTACGATTTGTTTCTGTTAAGAAACAGTCTCTAACGACGATTGACGATTAGTCTTCATAAAAATCAGTCTTTAAAGAAAATTGACTGTTTGTTTTTGGAAAAGATAGTCTCTGAAAACAATTATATATTCTAATAAAATACCTTGGTCCATTTGAACAGCTCCTGGCTTATTTTTAAATCAAAACAATGATTTATTATAACAAAAAATTGCGAGTTATATTTCAGTATCAAAATAGATCGTAACGAGCAATGCGTGACGATCAAATACTTGTCTAACTTTAACGTATATTCAGAAAAACTTTATTAATACATTACAGTAACCTACATTATCATAGAACCAAATGAAAAGATGGAAATACAACACGATAATTCAAAAAATAAAGTAGAAAAAAGGGCGAAGCAAACAGATAATATAAAGTTGATTCAAGTTGTATAAAAAACTTCTTTTTTTTAGATAATTAATATGATATACAAAAAACTACAGATAAACGTTATTTATACATACAAAACACAAATTGAAGGATCAATTATAAATGATAATTTCACGGGAAAGTGGAAAATATTATTAGAAGGACCTTACGATATGTTCGCTGGAGTAGTAGTACCAGAAGGTACGGAAATGGGTTATTTCGAACAAACTTTTTCACCTCTAGAAGATAGTTCGTATTTCGCTGTACCATATTTATTAGAAGACGTCGAGAGGTTGTCGATTTTTCGTATTTTCACCACTCATTTATGGATCGTTATATTTCTAATCCTGATTATTCTAGGATTGCAATTTCATTACATAATAAACACTTTGAAATTAGATCGGAAGTATACTAAACTAGAAATCGGTTTTATAATATTTCGTTCGTTATTAGAAGTCCCAACTTTTAAAAGACTCAATACCACATCGCTCAAAATTCTCTTCACTGGAATTTTATTTTTCAATATGATAATAAGCAACTGTTATAAAAGTAAATTATTCAATTCCAGCGTTAACGAACATTCGAGACAAGTATACGGCACAATCGAAGATATAGTCAACAAAAAATTAAATGTCGGATTACACGCCGTAGCTAAAAGAACTATGATTAGATCCGTTAATTTCTACGAAAAATATTTAGCAGAAAACAGTATTTTTTGTAGTGTTGATTCTACTTGTCTAAACAAAACTGCCTTCGAGAAAAATTTCGCTACAGTTAAATTAGAAAAGTATTTAAAATTTATAATACCTCGAACGTATATAAACGAATACGGAACGCCACTGATTTATATCATGAGAGATTTCAAAGTGAATACGGTTTTCTTGAATTATTTTTTCAAAATGGGACATCCTGTATACGATAAATTCAATGAATATTTAATGATAATCAAAGAAAACGGATTCGTTGATAAAATTTATAAAGATTTAGACAAAGTTAATTTGGCGATGATGAAACGATACGAAAAAACCATTCGGTTCGAACCTATGAGTTTATTTGATTTTGGTAAATTATTTTTTTTATATGGAATAGCCGTTGGGGTTTCAATTTTGATATTTTTTTCGGAACATTTATATCATTTCATAACCAGTCATAAGCTCCAATTGTTAAAAATTGATCGGTAAAACAATAATCTCAAAACAAAATAAATAAAATTTTAAAACTAGCTACGTCTTTTTATTGAAAATTCGATTCCATTGATTAGAATAACACTACAAATTGTTGGGGTTTGAAGTAATATAGTCACGTGGTCGTATTAGCTAAGGCAGATTCACAAAAACGTTAAGACAATCAAGCTCCATACCCCCCAACAGCTTCTGATCCTCTACAAGTTCTAAAATCGTTTATATTTAGAGTATTGATCGTACATTTGGAGCTCGGTTCCCAAAAATACCCCGAGGATGCTCAAATCAATACAGAAGAGACTTATAGGCGATCCAGAGTTGATTATAAACTTCGAAATCTTAGATCATAGGAAAAATATTGTTGAACTAACTTTGTTCAATCGATACTATCACGGTTGATGCTTTACGGGGCTGTCCAGCATAACTCCACCTAGAACAGTATCTACAAAACCTAACCAACAAACAGATGTGGCTCACAAACGCCTAGAACGTCAAATTTTTGTTTTTCCTGAACACTATTAGCTACAGAGGTTTAAGATCAAATCTAATAACTCTAAGTATTCGAGTGGAAAATGATTTACCTTTTTGTGTTTGATTTTTACATTAAAAAATATAGTATTATCCAAAATAATAACTTTTTGAAATTTGTTTACTATTCATAGTTATTCAAATACATCGTTTATTTTGTCTATACAAAAAAGAACATTTTTATTGAATTAACCTTGAAGGCGTGACTAATTTTTCGATAAAAAGAATTAGAAGTTGATTACGAACAATGAAAGTGTTTGTTGGGCGTTTCTCTGTTGAAATTATTTAATGAATCCATTTGTTTAATAACTTTACCTTCAATTATTATTTAAAACTAATATTATTTCATTTGACGATTAAAAAGTAATTCATTGTATGATAAGCAGTTAATCCAAAATGTTGATAATATTTCTAAGTATTTTTATTTCAGTGGAATGTTCACTATTACAAAAAATTGTCGAAAATAACGTTAAAACATCGGATGTTTGCGTTAAAAATCTTGTAGCTGATTATTCCAAACAACAAGAAGTTGTTGTTTCTATTAACAATGATAATATTAAAGGAATAATAGGACATCGCGTATATTACAACTATCAATTAAAAAATTATTCATTTTTTATAAACAAACAATACAAAACTACGAAACTGTTTTATTTGGTAAACATCGATGGAAACGCCGAAGATTTGTTCAAATTTTTATACATGTCCAACCAATTGGACGTAAAATCTACTTTTATTTTGAAAATCTATAAACAGGATATAGAAATTTTGGAAATTTTGCATAGGTAATACCAATTCATTACAACTAAACATAATTTGTTTCCAAAGAAATCACTTAAACTGTTAAGAATCATCATGATAAATCGACTTAAACATACCTAGTTTCAAAATTAATTGAAATAGGTTGTAAGGAATAGGTTTTTCTACGTTTATTTAGACTATTTTTTACCAATTTCAATAGTTTCAGATCTATTTTTGCCGCCAATAAAACGAGTTTTATTAAACAGATATTTTTATTTGGTGCAATCTGATATATCAATTCTGGTTTATTAACAACTTTGCATAACCTCAAAGAAAATCATTTTTTGGGGCTAAATCACACAATCTTGGTGACCAGTTTCTTATATGGTATGACCAACTCGTTTAATTTTATATACTGTTCAATTCAACTAAAAAAAACTGGTGATGCAGCTCAGGATTTTTCACAACTTCACTTAGTTGTACTGAAAATGGCCAAAGTTTGAATGTTTTCGAAGGAATTTCTGGAGCCTTTGAGGATTAGAACTGAAGCTCACTTCCATCTTCCTCAATTACTTTTTTGACATCTTTCTTTCAGCTTCATAATATCGCGTTTATAAAATTACTGCTCCTTATCAGCAAAAAACTGAACCAGGTGCGATTGAAAGTCATCGTTGTTTGTGAAATTTTAACCATTCAAAGAATTGTCCAAATATCGAAATAAATGGTAATCGGATGGAGCCAAAACAACCAAGCTCCAATAGTTAGCTACGAGTCTCCAAAGATGTGTAAGATCTTTCAGTTTCATGATAGACCATTGATCGTTTCCGATTTGACATTTTTCTTTGATTTCTTCTATCCAATGTCATTAGTTGTTGATAGTAAACATCAGAATTGATCATTTTGATGATTTTGAATTACCAACATTAAAGAAATTTATAATTTCTGTAAGAAACCAAAGAAAACAGCCAAACACCTCTTCTGTGAGTTTTATAAATCCAAAAAGAATAAATCGCATAGCTGTAGATAGATAGTTCTCGTTTGTAAGTTATTTTTTGACTTATTTGAAAGTTACTGGTGAGTTTTCTAGTCTAAACGATACCTAATAAGTTGTAGTCACTTATTTCGATGTTTTGAGGTTAACGAAAGTTTTGTTCAAGGTATCGTATCATTGATTATTTCTCGTCGATATAGTTTTGTCGTTAATTTCAATTACAGTCTTTTACCAAGACAAAATGATTCTACAACAAACATTTCTTGTAGTTTTACAAAGTTCACATGATTTAACAGAAACAAAAAGTGTTTATAACCTTTTATTAATATTTATTTCAATTAGAAATATCGAATTTGCAAACATTTTCATGATGTTATTTTCAGATTTTATATACAAAATGTTATATTCATTCGATTGGATACAGATAATTTACAAATTATGCAATACACACAAACAAAAGAAAATAAATTACATTATACACATTTGGGAAATTGCGACAAGTTGTTAAAATCGAATGAAATCTTGAAACCAAAGTTCAGTAAAAGGAAATTTGAAAATGTTCGAGTTTTAGCTGGGATTTATCCGCCATACGTTTATAACGATAAATACACTGGAATAAGCAATAAGGTGAAAAGTTTTAATTAAAACACATTGTTAACATTTGGTTTGTTCCAACCTACTAGTCAGGACCGTACTTGGAACGGTTATCGGAAGCGTTTATATCAATCAATTTTTGTACGATGATTTTCTATGACTTACGAAATATGCCGATCAATTTCGCTGGTTTTCCAATCGGGGTGGAACTTTCTTACAAGATTGATTTCGTTCATAATCAGCGTACCATGAGATTGAGGCATACTTGGACATTAGTTCCACTCGCATACAATCAATATTGCATCAACATCAAATGGTTGGATATCGCAAAAAAAACTCGAACGTGGTGTTTCGAAAAACGTCTACAAGATCGTGACAAGCGACGAATTATAGATCTATGCACATAAACCCGAATTTAAAAAACAATCGACTTCGAAGTTAATGATCGCCTGTTTTTTTTTTTGGAAAAACTGGATCTAATATCACCGTTCCATTAGAGAAAAGTAAAACGGTCGATTCTGAATGGTATTTAGTTGCTTCGAAAACATTAGGAAAACCATGACGAATCTTTCTCCGCCAAGACAACTCTTACAGTTCAAATAAAAACGTTTTTGAACAGCCAAAACATCGAATCGATGGGTCATCCCAATCGAGGTGCCTCAAAAGACATTTATCTGTTGTGACAGGCGACAAATCCATGAATATAAAACAGAAACAAACAACAACGACTGTATGGCTCTTTCAAGACGAGCCAAATCCAAAAAAAGTTGTTTCAGTTCAAATAAAAACGTTTTTGAACAGCCAAAACATCGAATCGATGGGTCATCCCAATCGAGGTGCCTCAAAAGACATTTATCTGTTGTGACAGGCGACAAATCCATGAATATAGAGAACAGAAACAAACAACAACGACTGTATGGCTCTTTCAAGACGAGCCAAATCCAAAAAAAGTTGTTTCAGTTCAAATAAAAACGTTTTTGAACAGTCAAAACATCGAAATGATGGGTCATCCAATGTAAAGCCCTTGTTTGGCACCCAATGATTTCTTCTTAATCCCGTAGATCAAAAATAAATTGCAAGATCAACGTTTTTCTACGCCAGAAGGTTGACCACATGTTCTGGAAGTAACTCAATCGGAATTGAGAAAATACTTCGTCAATTGGTTCAAACTCATGCAAGAATGTATTGATCTTTTATTTGTCTATGGTACAGCATTTTCCACCACGACGTACACTCCTTATTCGGTACCCAATGATTTTTACTTATTTCCGAGGATCAAAAACGAATTGCGTAATGGAAAAAAATCAAAACTTAAGTATCAACCCTCGTATTATCGATTCTGAATGTTGTAAATGATAAAACGGTTTTAAAAAAATTAATCTTGTTCAGTCCAATATTTTTTCTTTCTTATGACACTTCTATTTATTTTTAGGTAGTAAATTTAGCATTGGAAAAATTAGGTTTGAATGTAACTTATACGTTCCAAGAAATCAAAATTGATTCATACATTTTTAAAGATAATTTCACAGGAATATGGAAAATGTTATTAGAAGGACCTTACGATATGTTCGCTGGATTAGTAGTACCAGAAGGTACGGAAATGGGTTATTTCGAACAAACTTTTTCACCTCTAGAAGATAGTTCGTATTTCGCTGTACCATATTTATTAGAAGACGTCGAGAGGTTGTCGATTTTTCGTATTTTCACCACTCATTTATGGATCGTTATATTTCTAATCCTGATTATTCTAGGATTGCAATTTTATTATATTATGAATATTTTGAAATTAGATCGGAAGTATACTAAACTAGAAATCGGTTTTATAATATTTCGTTCGTTATTAGAAGTCCCAAATTTTAAAAGACCCAATACCACATCGCTCAAAATTCTCTTCACTGTCCTCTTATATTTCATCACTATAATGAGCAACTGTTATAAAAGTAAATTATTCAATTCCAGCGTTAACGAAAATCCTCGACAAGTATACGGCACAATCGAAGATATAGTAAACAAAAAATTAAATGTGGGACTTCATTATGTTGCTTCGAGAACTATGATTAAATCTAACAACTTCTACGAGAAATATTTAGCCGAACATAGTAATATTTGTAGAGTAGATTCGGCTTGTCTAAACAAAACTGCATTCGAGAAAAATTTCGCTACTGCGAAATTAGAAAAGTCGATTAATTATCTACTACCGCGATATTATATAGGAGAAGACGGTACTCCACTCATATATATTTTGAAAAATTACAAATTGAATACGGTTTTCTTTAATTATTTTTTCAAAATGGGACATCCTCTATACGATAAATTCAACGAATATTTAATGATAATCAAAGAAAACGGTTTCGTCGATGATATTTATAAAAATATTAACGCCGCTAATAATTTAATAATGATGCAGAGACACAAAAAAATCATTAACGTTCCGCCTCTTAAACTATCTGAAATTTTTAAGGTTTTTTTATTATACGCAATATGCGTTGGGGTTTCTTTTATCGTATTTTGCACAGAACATTTCTATCATTACAGAAATAATTATTTAAACAATTGAATTTATGTCGTTTCCTAAACAAATTTTAGAAAATATTCATATGAAAACAATATATAGTCGTTTAGACACGCGTTTTTACAACCCAGTTATCGTCTTCACTGAAGGTAAACTGACAGTTGACAGATAAACTAACAGATAATTTGGTTGTAGAAACGCGCGTCAAACAGTGTAATCGTGAGGATTGACGTAAAATTCAGAATGTATATTCGAACAAATTAATCTCTACTTTAATATCATTAACAATAAATATTTACTACACAATCGAGTTTGATTCAATTTTTTATACACTTTTAATGGTTTCAATGGACTCATGATACATTTTCAAAAGCGGATTTTTTGAGTTTTTGAAATAAGAAAAATGAATCAAAATAATATTGGAATATGACGACGAAAAGTCCATAAAGTTTTAAGATACGGCAACGCTGATATAAAAATGTCAAATCTGACATTGACATAATGAAGTTTGAGATTTTTAACGGTGGACGTTTTGTTCTACGAGTGCTATTTGAATTGTTTACAAATACTTGAAACATTCATCTTGGTCAAAACGCGAAATTAAACATTTTCTTTGGTGGTCGCAATTTGCTACAGGTGAATTTCGTGAAGGTCGTCCAATACCGGGTGTTGTACCAGAAAATATCGATGATGTACGTAAACTTCGATGATGCACTTCGAACCAAATGATCGCACGATTCCTCCGAGTCACTGGATATCGAAAAAATCAAGGAAACCAAGACAAATAATTCTCCAACACGACAAAGCGAGCTCTCAAACATCAAATCATACTAAAAACGTTTTTGGACGGTCAAAAAAACGAATTGATGAGTGTTTGGCATCCAATGATTTCTTCTTAATCCCGCAGATCAAAAATAAATTGAGAAATCGACGTTTTTCTACATCAGAAGAAGTTCAAATAACATGTTTTGGAAGTACCTCAATCGGAATTGAAAAAATACTTCTACAATTGGTTCAAACTCATGGAAGAATGTATTGAAAAACAATTTTAAATATGTGTTTTTATTTATTTATTTCAAAACTTAAATAGCAACCCTCGTATAAAGATTTACAATTGAAATTGAAACAAAACGAGATTTTTATTTATTTATATTGTTGAATTGATGGTGATATACAATAAGTTTTAAGGTTATTTAATTGTACTGAATTTTTAATAAAGAAAAGACAATTAATTTGTTTTTTTTTTCAAAATAACATATCAACGCTGATTTAAAATATTCTTTTCCTGTTTTAATAACTGATAAATATTCATAGTAAAAATTCGAGTTTAGCAAAAACAAGACGTTGTCATTGCAAATTGTAACAAAATGAGACACGTTTGTTCGTATGTTGTAATTTTGTACGTTTTTTCTATAACTGAAACATACAAAATATTGGGAATGTTTCCAATATGTGGACAAAGTCATTTCACACTTGGATTCAGGTTAATGAAAGAATTAGCCGATCGAGGTCACCAAGTCAGCTTCATAAATTGTTTTCCTCAAGAAAAACCGATTAAAAACTTGAAAGATATTTCAGTGGAAAGCATAAAAACTAACCTGCTCAGTAAGTTATACAAATTTTTAATTATTAAACGTTTATATTAACTTCTACCATAACTAACTGTACCAAAATTTTCTGCTAGTTCTCGTTGTTGATTTCCTTTATCCACTTTCCAGCCTAACACTTTTTTTTCTTGGAATTATGTCATTTTAAGGTAGGATCTTCATCATCGGGGTCATTAAAACAACATGAGAATTTTTTCATATCACGTTTATTTTAATAATACCATTAATTATTTATCTACTAACTTATAATACTTCGAAATAGCTTCCAGAAAACAATATTTCCATTTTATAAAATAATGTAAGTACCATGAATTAATAGCGAAAATAATTATCGTATAAATTGACTGAATTATCGTATTTGAAGGCTTATTATGAAATTTAAATTGATAAAAGTTAAACTGACCCCCCCCCTCCAACTACCTTATAAATTTCCTCTATCTATTCAGCTTCCTGAGATCAGTCTAAAGTAACCCCAAAGTCCTAAACTTGACAAATTTGGGATCCAAATAAGACAACAATCTTCTTCCCCAAAATCAAAAACGTCGTAACAGAAAATCATTTCTAGTAATTTGATTAGTTTGTAGTTTGAAATTAAATTATTTTTCGTTGTAGAATTCTATGATATGTCATCGATAACCCAACAACAAAAATTTTCATTCTACCGATGGTATAAAGAAGCGAGTTATTTTGAAAATCTGTTGGCAACGGGTTTATTAAAAAACGAGAATATTCACAAACTAGTCAAATCTAACGAGACTTTTGATCTGGTGATAAGTGAAAATTTCTACTTCGAATTCATGACGTTTTTCGCTTATAAATTCGGCGCTCCTTTGATAATGATTTCAGCGGGTCCGGTCTCGTTTCTTTCTAATTACATATTCTCGAATCCAGCGCCGAGTTCTTACATCACCAATTTATTTCAATTCGATACAAATTCCAAAATGAGCCTATGGGAAAGAATGGAGAACCTGTATGCGGAAATTTTGGGAGAATTTTATATGAATTTTGTACAAATACCAGAACAAACCGGATACTTGAAACAACTGGTCCCCGATGCTCCGGATTTGAAAAAAATCTTATACAATACCAGTTTATTATTAGTAGCTTCTCATCTTGGTGTATTTGGACCGGTACCTTTACAACAAAATGTCAAAGAAATCGGTGGTTACACCATACCGCAACCACAACCGTTACCTAAGCCAATAAAAGACTTTTTGGATAACGCCACTGAAGGCGCCATAATATTTTCCATGGGATCAATGATAAAAAGTTCAAATTTCGCATTGGATAAAAAAAATATCGTATTGAACGCGTTTTCGAAAATACGACAAAAAGTTTTATGGAAATTCGAAGAGGATCTCCGAGATATACCAGATAATGTCCAAATATTCAAGTGGATTCCACAATCTGATGTTCTAAGTGAGTCGTATAAATATATATCTCACTCCATGGTATTATTTTTTCACATTTCAGATCATCCTAACGTTGTTGCGTTTATATCACACGGTGGATTATTGGGAATCACCGAAAGTCTTTATTACGGAGTTCCGATTTTGGGAATACCCGTGTTTTACGATCAAGGAAGAAATATTGAATTGGCTGCTGAAATAGGATACGCGTTAAAAATAAATTATAACGATTTAGAAGAAGAAGCTTTCGAATGGGCCTTGAACGAAATATTGAATAATCCAAAGTAATTCATCCATGTTATAACTGATTACTTACTTGATTTGATTTCATATTCTTCTTTTTTTTTTCGTAAACAAAAATGGTTTAAAATCGAACAAAAAATATTAAAAAGTATAGAGATTTCTATTATTATGAAACATATTTTTAGATATAGAGACGTGGCTAAACAACGTTCAGCTATAATGCGAGACCAGCCTACGAAAGCATTGGATGAGGCAGTCTTTTGGTGCGAATACGTCGTTCGTCATAGAGGCGCTTTCCATTTAAGATCGCCCGCTATGGATCTCAAATGGTACCAATTGTATCAATTAGATGTATTTTTACTTATATTTATTATAATTTCAACGTTTATTCTATTAATAAATAATTTATTAAAATATTTTATCAAGAGAATGACTGTAACGAATAATAATGATAAAAAAGATAAATAAAATTCATATTTCGTTAATAAGATACGTTTTTTGGTGATATGGATTGAAAAAAAACATAATAAAATATTGAAATGAGTTGAATTATTATCTGAAATTAATTACGATGAAAACAACATAAATAAGGGTATAAATTAGGTTAAGAACGTTTTTTTTAATCTACATTTATATTTCGATCTATTTACAATGATATGAATATAAGAAAAAAAACATTTTTTCTCATACTATACGCGATGTATCAAATTTTAAACAAACTTTTCATTTCATAGTTACTTTGAGACGTGGCAACACTGATGTGAGTATTTTCGATATTAACAAAATGGCAAATTTATAATATTTTCTAAAAATACTATTTTATAATATCTGTAGCGGTTTGTTTGGTAGAAGTAACTCCCGAATTAAAATATTCGAAAACACCCCCCAAAAAAAGTAAAATTTCGATCCAGTAATTTGTTTTTCCTTCAGCACTTGTATAGCGATACCTGCACCAAAACGAATTCAATATCAACAACACAATCTAGTATATCAACACATTTCGAGAAACCTATATTACGAGATTTTTATAAAAAGTTTCAGAACCAATTTTTTTCAAAATAAAATTCTATACACTTAGTAACGCAACCTTTCACTTCTCTTCTATTCAAAATAGACGTTCACGTAGAAGATAGTGACTTCGTCTGTGAATCTCTGTGAATCAGATCTGTCGAATACAGTGAATGCTCAATCAAACAATGACTATTCCAAAAATCAGTCGCCTCTTTTCCGGCCAATGGAAACGTTTTAGCCTTTTTCTGAGAAGGTTCAATCTTTGCAATCGTGTGTTTTGATTGTTTTTTCGTTTCAAAAATATAGTGGTGGATCCATATTTCATATACAGTCTTAAATCGACGAAAAAAACTCGACTGATTGCTTGCGTAAACATAATTCTCCAGTATATATACCAATGGCCTCTTTTATCCCTCTAAACTTAATACAACGATTATCCAGCACCATTTGGTGAACTTTTTCGATGGTATCGCTAATTTTTGATCATCTTGAATGCGCGTATACTGCCACGAATTTAGCTACCATCCATTCATCTTCAAGTAAAAGTCGGAAACTTTTCATACAACTCTCGTAATTAAAGAAGACTGGCTTCCATAAGGAGACAACAAATAATAAAAAATCGTCGTTGCCATTGCGGTAATTTCGAAATCATTTTATTGCGAGCAATACACCTCAGCATATGAATATCAAATAATATTTTGATAAACCCTGTATATGTAGGAAATATATTTCAATGCCCTGGATTGGTACGTAAATGATACCTCAAATTCTTCTTCCAAGTATACTGTCTCAAACAAGTAAAACAAGAAAACGGTTTTTCACCTGTATGAGACCTTAGGTGATCTTCTAACTGCCCTTTTTGTTTGAATCGTTTTGTACAAGTACCGCACTCGAACGGTTTATTTTTATTGTGACACGACATGTGATTTTGTAAATGTTTAATTTGCACAAATCGTTTTAAACAAAATTCGCACTTGTGCGGTTTATCTTGCGTATGGGAGCGTATGTGACGATCTAAAGTCGCTTTAGTCTTGAAATTTTCCAAACAGATTTCACATTTGAATGGTCTTTCTCCAGTATGACTGCGAGCGTGATTATCTAAACTTCTTTTTGTAGCAAACCGTCTGGAACAAATAGTGCAGATGAATCGTTTTTCCCCGGTATGGGAGAGTTTGTGGTGTTTCAAATTTACTCTTTGTGTGAATTTCGCAGGACAATCGTCACATATATAGGGTTTTTCTCCTGTGTGGCACAACAAATGTCGTTGCAGATCTCTATTTAATGCAAATTTCTTCAAGCAATCGCTACATTCGTAGGGTTTCTCGCCGGTATGAGTACGCATGTGACCTTTTAATGTTTGTGCGAATCTGAATGATTTGAAACAAATTTCACATTCATAGGGTTTTTCTCCAGTATGACATCTCATGTGGCTATTTAAATGTGCTTTTTGTGCGAATTCATTTGAACATATTAAGCATTTGTAAGGTTTCTCTCCTGTGTGACAAAGCATGTGTCTCTTCAGAGTGGATTTAATGGAAAATTGCTTAAAACAAATTTCGCATTTGTGAGGTTTTTCACCTGTATGAGAAAGAATGTGACATTTCAGATGATGTTTGAAACTGAATCCTCTCAAACAAATTTCACAAATGTACCGTTTCTCTCCTTTATGTACGACCGTATGTATTTCAAGCTGACCTTTAGATGGAAAACCTTTAAAACATTCTGTACATTGATGTGGAAGTTCTAATTTATGTATAACTTCATGTCTACTCAGTGATTGTTTATGAACATATTGTTTCAAACATATTCCACATTGAAATGGTTTTCTTATTAGAGTTTGCCGATTTTTAACTAGTATTATATTATTTTTTGTTTTATATTGGATCCAATGCAGTAAAAAATGCTCTTTGTTTGCGAAACATTCTCCACAAAATTGGCAAGCAACAACATTCTTGCCAAAATGTGAATTTACATGTTCATTGCTTTTGATCGCAGATGGCAAATCTGCAATCAAAATGAAATTAATCAGTCAAATAGTAAACTAAATTAGGGGGTACAGTTTTCTATAACGTACTTAACTTGTTGAAAAAAACCAAACATTGAGGAAAACATAACCGGATTCAAACATTTTAGTTAAAAAATGAAAATATCCAAAGGACAATAGATGGAGCCGAAAATAACAAACGACTTACCTTTATTACAAACAGGACAATGGAATTGTTTTCTAACTTTCCTCTTTTTAAATTTAGGATCATTACATTGTTTATTTAAAAATGTATAGGTATCCCTTTCTTTCTTGATACTAATAATTTCACTAATACCTACAGACAAGTCTAAGCAGTGATCTTCAACTTCTTCAAGTTTTGGTACAATTACATCTAGATTTTCAATATCAGTATAACTAGACTCAGCTTTCAGTTCATTATTTGCATCGCGTCCTGAGAATGTTGTTTGTTGAACTTTTAAATTACTGTTGTAGCCTTCACATTTGACTTTGGTAAAACTTAAACCACATTCTACATTGTTTGGTAATTCCAAAACATCACATGGTTCGTGTTTAATAACTGTAGCGTTCATTTCGAGCGCACAAAATACAATATTTGACTGACAATATAACCGAACAAAAAAAATAGGTAGTAATTTCTTCTTCTTTTATTCCGGCCTCGATTATTGAACCGTCAATCTTTCTTTTTTTTATTTTTTTAGTGGTTGCTTGTCAACAAAAAAAAGTCCAAAAAAATTGATTGACATTTCTTCTTTTTTATTTCCTCTCATTCAAACGTCATGGCAAAAATATTTTTCAAATTGGAATTTATTGAGAAAAAGAATTATTTCGTATGAATGTTAATTTTTTAATCGTTCTAAAGGGCATTTTGTGATTTTGTTGTTACTGAAGTCATCATTTTTTGTTTTATCTACTTTATGAGTAAAAATTTTTCGTATAAAATTGTCAAAATACTATAGATAAGTCATCAAGATTAGTTTAAATTACTTTTTCGTAATATTCAAGCATATTTCACGGTTACTTACGCTTTAATACTCTCAAATTTGGTTAAAAATAAATGTTACTTGGCATTGATTGAAACTGCTATTCAGGTAAGCTCTGATTTTTGTGTATTTAAATAAGACGATAGTATTGAAATGATAAAGGATATAACAATCAAATGAATAAAATTTATTTGCAACTACAAACCCAAAACCCACTGTAATTGAAACAACAAATGAACTAATCAGATGCCATTATGTAAAATCATTGGTACTACTAAATAATATAGTTTCTCCAAAAGAAAGGTGTAGTTAGTTTTCCAAATTTTATATACAAACTTGCTGCATTCGAGCTTGAAAATTGTTGTACATATTTCTAGTATTCAAATTTTTTAATAAATCTGAGATAGAAATTCATAAATTATTATCAGGCACCTCAGCTTGAACATTTTACTGCCCCTAGACAATTTGTACCCAAATGGTTAAACCTTGGTTAAGTGTAGATGCGGTGCATGTGGTCTGCAATTTCTTCTTCCACCATGCACCTGCGGCATTCAGGACCTTTCCTAATGACTAAAGTATGAAGATGGTATCTTAGATGACTATTTTGGGTTTGATAACCAGTCACTTGTCGTATGTCGCCCCTGTTTAATTGAAGCAGTTGATTGATAAGAGAAATCGAAAACTAATGATATCTATGAATTATTTGAATCTTTAAACCCTGATGCACAATTCACATTTTCTACAAGGGAATGAGAGTGTGGACGGTCGCCTTCCCTGTTGATATTGCTCAGATCCTTGTCAGTTTGGGGATTTGCTTCATTTTACATAATCATACAGGGGTAACTCGTAATGTTCTACTTTGATAAATTTGTTAATAATAGATACAAATTTGTTCCTAAAAGATGTTAATGGATTAAGGAATTCGAATTATATGTAATTAAAGTTTTTACGAGGGGACTTCAAAAACATGAATGTTTTTGACAATAAAACATATTTTATATAAAAAACTAATTTATTCACAGACAACAAATGATAAATGCCATTTTTTTTAAACGAACCTGTACAAATTAGAACTTATTTTAATAAAATTTGCTTGGTAATATACAAAAAAAGTAATTTTATTTCACAAAATTATAGGACCCGATCTCTTCATTTGTCATAAACATTAGATTTACTATCAAATCTGATTGAAAATAAAGAATTATTTTACTCTGAGTAAAATATCGAGTCAAAGTTTATAAGAATTAATTAAAGGAAACTATGAAAATAGAAAGAAAAACGAAAAATTAAATGACAAGAACAGATTGACCAATAAAAGAGATGATAAAAACGCGATCAGCTTGAGAAGAAAGTAATTTGAATTGAATCAAATATGAAAAACTGAAAATAGGAAATAAACATTGAATTTTTTTTTATTTCTTAATCTGAATTCGTTATTGATTATTTACCCATAGTAACAGAATAATAAGAAAACACTTTTTAGGCACGTAAGTATTAATAACTTAATAAGTAAGTCTCATACATGGTAAACGTTATGTATCATTCACTTTTGGAGTGCTTCTACCCCACAACCAATTGAGGAGTACTTTGGAAGGACTTTGGATATCCCGTGCTAAAAAAAATTATATATTTAATAATAAACAATGGTAAATTTGCTATTTAATATTCACAAAAGTGAATAATCAACTAGTGAAACTGGAATCATACTCGCAAGATTCATTTAAAAATTGGAAAATTCCCAATTACTCATTATGTTTTAAATTAAAATTTCAGTTTTTTATAGAACGAAATACACGATTTTATAAAACATAGGTCGTTAGAAAATTACTGTATACAACACGTATAGACAATTGGATATATAATTAGTTTAAAGATGGGATACAAAGTCAGTAACTTAATTACTGTTTACTTCAAACAAAAAGTAACAAATTTTTATAATTATAAACGTGAAAACATTTATTATATGAAAAAAAAAACAACCTTATGAGTTAGTCAGTTTACTTATACAGGAGTCCTGTTGGGGAATTGTCAAGTCAATGGACACCAGAAGACGTTAGGTTTAGAACATGTAGTTTCAGTTACAGAGATATGGAATTCCAGAAAAAAAATGCGAAATGACAAAATGAAGATCTTCAGCAGCTAAAGCTAACCATATATTGAACTTTCTATCATCAGAGAAATTAATAGATCTGATTAATGCAAGAAAAATCTTTAAATAACCGAAAAGAAATTGATGAAAATGAATAAGAATGCTAGTGAATCAGGAACTTAAGGATAAGACACATAAATTAATATAAACAGATAATGAATTGATATGGATGCCTAGAGAGGTAGAAGACCAAGTGAAAGAAAATATAAAAAAAAATTAATATTCAAGTTGAGAAATAGAAGAGAATGGAACCGAATAATCAAAGAAACTAAAAGTTATAAAAATTTATTAAAAAATGAAGAAATAGAACCACAAGAAGCCATGCATGGAAATAAAAGAATATCCAAATTCTCGACTTTTATATATCATTTAATTAATGAAATTTTGGGGCCCACCTTTGGATTTGTGAAATATTTAAATTGTAATTTCATGCATCCAAACAAAAATGGAAAAATTATAAACAAGGACAAACAATTATTTCGTACTAATGAGAAATTAATTAATTTTTTAATGTTACCCAATAAATTTATTGATTTAATGTGATTTTTGCGAAAAATACTTACAAAGTGTATAACTAGCGTCCACTAATTTGGCAGCGGCTTCCGGTGGTAATTTGGCGACTTCTTTAATGTGTTGTTGCATTATCGACATTTGTTGTAGACTCCTAAGTTCTTGTTCGTCCACAAACGTCTTATCTTTTTTGTAACCGATTTGTTTCAATTCCGATAACCTATAATATAAATTATCTTCGCTTTTACTTATATTTTTACAATTTGCTGTGAGTCTTGGCCAATCTAATCATAAAAAAGAAGACGGCATTAAAGAACTAAAGACCAAATGAAGAGAAACCTCAAAAGAATTGGGAAAAATGGATAAGGCAATGAAACAAATGTAAAAAAGTAGAGAAATTGAAATAAAAATGGAAAAACCGAAAGGAAAACATCACGTAGTCTCTTAAAACCTTGCAATTATGACTAATTTCGATCAATATATTGAAAAGGATAGTTCTTCTTTCCTTTAATTTATATTTTAACAATTTGCTGAGTGTCTTGGTCATTCTAATCATAAAAAAGAAGACGACATAAAAGAACTAATGACCAAAAGAAGAGAAACCTCAAAAGAATTGGGAAAAATGAGTAAGGCAATAAAAGAAATGTAAAAAAGTAGAGAAATGGAAAAACCGAAAGGAAACCATCAACATATTGAAGAGGACAGTTCTTCTCTTTTATTTATATTCCTACAATTTGTTGAGTCTTATCATAAAAAAGAAGATGACACAAAAGAACTAGAGACCAAAAGATACTGTGCGTTGAAATTTTTCTTAGATATAAATAAGATATATAGATATAAATAAATAACTTACTTGCTAGCAAGATCTTGTTTAGTTATGTTTTCCTGTGGTTTACTAGCTATTTCGGTACCGGATGCTTCCAAAGATAGTTCGGTACTTTCAGGTACCAAGTTCGAAGAAATCGACTGTTGAATTGGACCTAAAATAAATTATTGATTAGATTATTTGGTGAATGTTTAAACAGATAAGTTTCTCACTAGTTCCGCTATATTTTCTTCGTATTTCTTCTTTTTCTCTAATGGCATTAGATAATCTCAATTGCAAGGTGTCTCTTTCTTCTAATAAATGGGTTAATTCGACGGTTAGTTCTTCGCAACGTACGTCTCTTTGATGTAACATGTACAAAGCTATATCTAATTCTGCTCGGTTTACGGTTGCGGATAGATCGTCATCGGAAGCTGGTTGTTTTTCGGATTGCGAACTGATCTAAATATACAAATATAAGTAATTGAGTTAATAAAATCAAATAAAAACTAAAAACTCACCCTTATTCCTGTAGATACGGGTTGTTGAGTTATAGCGTTCCTGCTGATGTCCATTTCGGCGATTAAACTGTCGTAATCTTTACTCTTTTCGAATAATTCTTTTTTCAATTGTTCAATTTTAACGACTTGCTCTTCGATTATACCCCTCATCTCGTCTAATTGTTTATTTTCTTCTTCGGCTAACGCCGATTGTTCTGCAAGTTTTTCTTCCAATTGTCGAATTCTAGTTTCTAATTCTTCTTTCAATCCGGCATGTTCTTGTTGTTGTTGTTTCATTAGTTGTTCTAATTCCGTTCTGACCCTGTATTGTTCGTTGGCGTTGTAAAGGGATTCGGCCACTTGGGTTTTTAGAGCTTCAACGTCTAAATCTTTGGCTGATATCAGTTCTTCGTAATGACTTTCCAATTCTTTGTAACGGGTTGTTTTCAAATTTTCCATCGATAAGGCGTATTCTTGTTCTTTGTTCATTAAAGTTTCGTTTATTTTGTTGATTTCAATTTGCAGCAATTCGGCGTTTTGTTGGGAATAGGAGAGTTGTTGATTGAGGGTTTCGCATTCGTGCGATTTTGTAGCTAAATCTTGAGTGATGTCGAAAAGTTGTTGTTGACATTCGGCGAGTGATTGTTGAAGAGTTAAATAATCTTGTTTATACTGCGATAATTCCGTTTCTAATTTATGTGTCTCTTTGTTGTCCATCGAAAGTTGTAATTGTTGGTTTAATAATGTAATCTGATGATTTTTTTCGTCCACCAAAGTCTGAAGATTCATATTACTTTGGTGGTACTCTTCGAGTTTAAGTTTTAATTCTTCTGCAGTGTATTGTGCTTCGTTATACTGTTTTTGTATGTTCAATAATTCTTGTTGATTCGTTTCTTGTCGATGCTAAAAAAAAATAAAAACATGTTAGTGAACAATTTTGAATAATACAAATATCAAATTGGATGCTTTTCCGAAACATAAATCGACATTAAAAAACCATGGAATTGTTGCTGTAGCTCTAAAATTATTTTAAAAATAATAAATAAAACAAGAAATTAATAGACTATTCATTCATTCTAAAAATAAGCATTTCTTGAAGAGTCGTAAATTTATCACAAAACAAATTAAGAACTTGGTATACAGAATGTTATTAAATAGAAATAAATTTACTAATAAGGGGTTGGAAACGAACGAGAGATACTAAAAAGTGGGCGTGATATGAAAAAATAATGGTAATAGAAGAAACAGTAAAGAAAATTAGTGAAAATCAAGACTGGAGTTTGAAATTAACTAACAGAAAAAGATGAAATAAAGTTAAAGATAAACAGAAAAAATTGATAGGTTTAGTACATGTAAAAAGGATCAAAAAAAGGAAGCAAAATAGAGCTAAAATATGAAATTATAGTGAAACAGGTTCAAATAACTGAAATGACAACGAACTTTAATCAAACTGGACTTGAGTATATGCATAAGGAGGAAAGAAAATTTTGAAATGATCAATACAGGACAAAATGAGGCTTGAATGAATAGAAATGAATCAAAAAGCTCTGAATAGATGGTTAAATAAGATAATAAACAAAACATGAGGCTGAAATATGAGAAAAATGGAAATGAAGCTTGAGAAGTAGAAAAATATGAAATACAAGCTTAGAATAAATGACAAAGAGCAAAATGAACTTAATGGATAATAGAGGAACTTCAAAATTTGGGAAATGGAATTGAAATTTGAGAGCAAAGACAATATGAAGCTTGAATAAAATAATTTTGGGAATTCAAATTAATAGTAACGTAAAAAAGTGACGAAAAAAAATAGAAACTTCAAAATTGGGGTTGAAACAATGAGATAAAGGCTAAAATAAGAGAGAAAATACAATATAGGGCTTTGAAATGGAGACAAAGAATGCTGAAGCTTCAAATTAACAGTATCGTGGAAACGTGGCTAAATAAATATGATAAGGTCGAAATTGGGGTTGAAATGGGAGATAATGGGACCCAAATTTGAGATAAAAGAAAACATGAGGCTTAAATGTAGGAATGAAAAAGTATTGGAAATTCAAATCAACATGTAAAGTGAAAAAGTGCCTAAAAATATAGAAAATCTTCAAAATTGGGGTTGAAATATATATCCAGGAAATTGAGGCTGAAATTTGAGAGAGAAAACTATATGGAGCGTTGAAACTTAAAATTAAAAATATGAAAATGTGACATGAGTAAATAGAATCAGAAACTAGAAATAAATAAAGGAAGAAGAGGGTTGAATAAATAGAAAAAAGATAAAATAAACGTTAAAAAAATAGAAAAATCGAAATAGAGTGTTTGAATGGAATTATAGAGATAAGAAAAATTGATGGTGTCAAAATTATAGAAGCATTGCAAAGAAGCTTAAAGGAAAAGAAAAACATGAAGCAGGATCTTAGAAATAAAATATATAGACAAATAAAGGTAAAGAGGAATTGGAAATTGGAAAATCGTTAAATGTGTAGATAAAAAGAAACGGGGTTGGAAATGAACGACAGAATGCAAAACGAGGGTGAAAAAAGCGAAAAGAGCTTGAATGAATAGTAAAACATCAAAATTGGAATTGGAAGTATAAATGGATGTGGAAACTTAAAATAAACAGTAATACGAAAGAAAAAAACGATAGAAGCGTAAAGAATCTTGAAATAAATAATTAAAGAGAAAAAGACGCTAGAAATGAGCGTCAAAGGGAAAAATATGGTTAAATTAAATTCACTTGTACCTTATACTCTTCCACAATTTCTTGTAACCTCAAAATCTCATTTTCTTTCTCATTCAACTGTTGTAATTGTTCTTTTAGATATTCCACATTTTGTCGAAGCTCCAAAATTTCTCGATCCTTTACCAAAATCTGATCCACTTGCGTTTGCAATTTCGCTATTTGCAAATCTTTTTCTTGACCGTCGCTATATTGAGATCGCAATCGAATTAACTCCTCTTCTTTTTCTCGAACCGATTCGCGATAATTTTGCAATTCAATATTCATATTTTCGATTCGGGTTTCAACTTGTCGTTCGTTTTCCGCTGATAAACCGAGCTGCCTTTGAATTTCTACGAGTATATCCTGTTTTTCGCAGGACAGAGGAAACGACGTATTCCTTTCCAATATTTTCACAATTTCTTCGACGACTTCGCGTTTTTCGTCCAACTGTTGACGAGTCGTTTCGGCTAACGTCTTCAAACTGGACAATTCCACTTCTTTATCGGCCAATAGTTGTTGGATAGCTTCGAAATCGGTCACCTAAAAGGATCTACGATTAGTAAAAGGAATATATATTTTTAGATCAAAATGGTTTTGTTCACCTGTTTGGCTAAAGCGGATTTTTCTGTCTGTTCGTTAATTAGCAATTGGTTTAAATCGTTAATCGCGCGTTGTCTGTCATTTATCTGTTGTTGTAGAGCCGAAATTCTATCGACTTCGTTTTTAATTTCGACATCGACGTTTTTTCTTAATTCGTTATTTTCGTTTACCAGACTATTACATTTTTCTTCTAAATCGTTAATTTCATTTTTAAGTTTTTCTTGTATAGCAGCAAAATCAGTTTCGACTATACTCAAATGATATTTCCAACTTTCGGCGACTGTATTACCTAAAATAATAAAAAAATTAATTTGCAATAAACAAATTTAGGAAAAAAAACTCACCCCTTTCGTCGACTTGGGCCGCCCATTTTTCCTCCAAATCTGTAACGGTATCGACCAATTTATTTTCCATTTCCGTAACGATTCTGTCCATTTCCATTTGTTTGGCATTCAAATCGTTCTTCAACGTTTCAATTTCTTCGTCGGAAACAAGTTTTTCTTTACGAAGATCCTCGATTACTTTTCGTAATTCTTCGATTTTTTCGCTCGATTCTTTAGTTTCGTTTTGAAGTTTCCTGGATTCCTCCAATTCCGTTTGCAATTCGAGTATATTCCTGGAAGACGTATCTTGAAGGTTCTGATATCGCTGTTTGATTTCCATATATTTTCCTTTCGATTCTTCTTCGTTTCTTTTAAATATATCGATCAATTGTTCGAGATTTTCCGCTCTATTTCCACTCAATTCCTTTATGCGTTGCGTTTCAAATTCACCCTGTAAGTTATTGACAACGTTCGAACTGCTTTCTTTCAATTTTTCAAATTCCGAATAAAGTATTTGATATTGTTGGACCAAATTAGATTTTTCCATCGACAATTCTTTATTGGTTTCTTGTATTCGTGTCAATTTTTCTTCTAAATTTTCTATTAAATTGATTTTATTAGGTAATTCTTCGTTTTTGAGACTGTTTAATTCTTCTTCTAAATCTTTTTGTATCAAAACTCGCAATTCTTCATTTTCTGTTGTTAAATTATCGACAATCAGTTTTAGTTTTTCAATATTTTCTTTTTCTTCGTATCTGGAAGCTTCCAATTTCAATTTTTCTTGCGTTTCTTTTAAATCAGTTAACTTTTCATTGGCAGCTGTAAGAACGTCGATTTGGTTCGACATTTTTTCTTTTTCCACGCAATTAACGTTGAATTCTTCTTTCAAATTTACAAATTTCTTTTCCAAATCTACTAATGAATCGATTTTTATTCTCAATTCTTCTTCTAATACACGTTTTTCTTCGATTATTTTATTCAATTCCTCCAAGTTTCGCACCCCGTTACCTTCCAATTCCATCTGCGATTGTTTTTGATTTTCCAATAAAATTCGCAATTCTTCATTTTCTTTTGTTAAATCGTTAACGATAATTTTAATTTCTTCAACTTTTGAAGTTTCAATTTTCAATTTTTCTTCAAGAAAATCGATTTGTTGTAACAGTTTTCCCTTTTCCTCGTAATTAACGTCGAATTCTTCTTTCAATTTTACAAATTTCTTTTCCAAATCTACTAATAGATCGATTTTGATTTTCAATTCTTCCTCCAAGTTTCGCATCCTCGTTTCGTTACCGACGTTTCTGCTTTTCTCTAATTCCACCCTTAGCTGTTTTTGATCGTCCAACAAAGCTTGTAGCTCTTCGTTATCAGCCGTCAGATCTTTAATCAACGTTTTCAATTCTTCTATATTTTCTTTGGATTCTTCTACATCATGTGTTTTGGAAATAATTCGATTTTCTTCCCAATCGAACGAATTTAAGGATTCCTCGTATTTCCTTTTCCATTTTAGTAATTCGCAATCTTGTATTTCTTTTTGTTGGATCATTTTTTCATTGGTAACCGTGAGTATATCTAATCGGTTCAATAATTTCGCTTTTTCTTCTTTTTCTTTATTTAATAATCCAGTACATTCTTCGATTTTTTTTTCCAATTCTTCCACTTGCATTTTCAGTTCGTCTTGTATCGTCTGTTCCAAATCGAAGAAATCGTTTTTATTAGTAGCAGTCCGTTTTGACAACGTTTCGTTTTTCATCTTCAGTTCTTTACATTTCTTCGTTAATTTACCGATTTTGATTTGTAGTTGTTGGATTTCTTTTTGATGCGCTTCGTTATCGGCTTGTAATTTGTTCAGTTGTGTTTTTAGAACGTTTTCGTTTCTGTATTGATGTTCTTCTTCTAATCTAGCTTCTTCCGGCCCCCAAGCCCATCCGTCGTCGTTTTCTTCCCCTATTTGATAAGTCAAGTAAGCTTTCGACTGTTGGATCGGTTCTTCTTGTACCGGATCATTTTGATAACCTAAAAATTCGTTTTCGCATTTTTCGTATTCTAATCGTCGAAGCGAATCGGGATCTCGAAGACCGTCGATTTCTTCGTTCGACATTATTTGACATTCCAACGAATCTTCCGGTTTGTTTTCCATTTTTTTATAAAGCGATTTAGTGAATTCGTTAAACATATCCGAACAATCATCGACTACTTTTTCATTTTCTTTATCGACGTTATACAATAAAATTTCCAACGCTTTTATTTTCGTTTCTAAATCTTCTTTGGTGTTATTTTCTTCGGTTTGCGTTTCTTTTGTATTTAAATCGTAAATTTTTTTTTTGGCTTCGTTAATAACGTCGTTAACTGTTTCTGTTCCTTTATCTTTTATCATCAATTTTCGTTCCAAAGTTTCGGATTTTTTCATAGAAATTTCCCAATTGGTCGAAGCTAGGTACAAATTTTCTTCTAATCTATTTATTTTTCCTTTCAATTCGTTATTTTCTATCGATAATTCTTCTTCTCTTTCTTTTAGAACCTTGATCGTTTCTTCTAGTTTTTCCCTTTGGAACGTCAATTCGTTATTCTTTCCTATCAATTCCTCCAATTGTATCTGATAATCGTTTTCAATTTTTTCGTAATCTCTTTGGTTTCGCTTTTGTAATTCCTCGTTTTCCATCTGCGTCTGTTTTTGTACCGTTTCTAAATGTATCAATTGTTTTTTCAATTCCGCGTTCACCTGTTCCTGCTCTTCTAAATTGCCCTGTACAATTTTCAATTGTCCAACTTTTTCTTGTGATTTTTTCACTTTCACTTTCAATTTGTGTATCAATTCTTCTTGTTCCCTATTCCTCTTTATCAAATCTCCATTTTCTTCTTTGATTTCTTCCAAAGCAGTCTTTAAGACTTCTTCGTTGTTAGTTATATCTTTGAGCTTTTCGCTCATTTCTTTTTCCATTAATATCTTTTCTTTCAAATTATTTTCATTTATAATCAATTTATCTTCGATATCTTTAAATTTATTAGTTAAATCTTCTTTTTCTTCCAATAATCTACCGAGATCCTGTTCCAATTTTTCGTTCCGTTCTTTATAATGATTCAATTCGGATTCGTTCGTTTCTATTATCAATTGCAATTCGTTTATTTTATCTTCGTTTGTCGATTCGTTACTTCCGTGTAAATTATCGAATTCCTCATGTAAACTCCTCGATAATTCTTGTTTTAAACTTACTTCTGTTATTTTTTCTTGCTTCTGTCGAGTTTCTATCAACATACTTTGTAAATCCGAATTTTGTTGTTGTAACGTATCGATTATATCCGACATTTCTTTTAATTTCCTTTCGGAATTATCCAAAGCTAAAGTTTTCTCTTCTATCTCCTCCTTTATTGCTTCTACTTCTATTCGGAGTTCATTCATATCTTTGTCAGTATTTATTTCGGTTTCCCATTTTTCTTTTTCCTCCTTATACCTACTTTCCAATTCCTGATATGCCTGCGTTTTCTTTTTCAAATTCGCCGCTATTTTCTTCATTTTTTCCAATTGTTCTTTATTTTTATTGGATAATTCTTGTATCTGCGTTTCCAATGAACCGTTATTGTTATCCAGTTGTTGTTGAAGTCCCAGATATTTTTGTTTCATTTCTTCAATGATTTCGTGTATTTTCGTATCTTTTTCTTGTAGTTGTTTTTCCAGATTTTTTATTATTTCTTCTTTACGCTTCAATTCGTGGTATAAAGATTCGTTTTCTGATTTGTTAAAAGCGATTTCTTCTTTAAAATCTTGGACTTGTTCGTTTAGGGATTTTACTTGATTTTCCATGAATTCAAAGTTGCCTAACTTTTCGTTGGCTACCTGTAAATCCCCGACTACAGTATTTAAATCGTTAATCAATACGTTTAATTCCTTGACGTCGTTTTCTCTTTCACCTAACTCCGTTTGAAGTTTATTAATCAAAATCGAAGAATTTATTAATTCATTTTTATTTTCTTCAATTATCAATCGATAATTAGTAATTTGTTCAATATTTTCTTTTAGTTTATCTTCTAATTCTCTTAATTTTTGTTTAGTTTCCTTCAATTCTGTTTCTAAATTATCCTTTTCGTGTATTTTCGAATCTAAATCTTTGAGGGATTTTTCGAGGTATTTATTTTCTTCCAACAACTTTTCGTAATCGCCCTGTAGGTTTCGCAATTTCGAAATTTCTTCTTTATCTTCATCTACATCTTCTAATCGTTTTAATTTTTCCACGAGGTGTTTATTTTCTTTATGTAAATCGTCTTTTTCACTTTGTACTTGCTCGTAAGTTTCCACTAAAATATCCCTGTAGTTTTCTATTTCGTTTATCTTCATACATAATTGATTATTTTCTTCTCTTAACGCATCTAATTTCAACATAACTTCTTTCCTTTCAACGTTAAACATTTCGATTCTCTTCAATAATTCTGTCGAATCTTCCGTTAGCTGGGAAACGGTTTCGTTTAATTCAGACGGTGCTACTTCTTCATCTAAAGTCTTCGAAGGTTCTTCCATATTCTTTTGATATTCCAGCTTCTCTTGTTGCGTTAAACCTTCCACTATCTCTATACTTTCCGCAGACGAAACTTTTTCAGCACTCAGCTTTTCTAATTTATCAATTAATTCCATATTTTCCTAAAAAAAAATGCGTTGAAAGTGGTAGTTGAGGGAATTCATGGAGGGGCTTTAAACAAGTAATTGTAAATTTAAAAAAAATTTAAAAATTAGATAATTAAAAACGTTACCTGTATATAATTATCTAATTTGGTAGAGAGATCTAATTTTTCTTTTTTAAATTCTTCGATTTTTTCAAACAATTCATTCTTTTCTTTATCAAGTTTTTCAATTTCTTCTCTCAATTTATTATTTTCTTTTTGCGATTGCTCTAATTGTTCTTCTATTTGGATGGATTTCATTTCAGAAGTAACTTGATCATTTTGCAATTGAGACAATCTCTCGTTTTGTTCAGTTAAATCCGTTATATTCGATTTTAAGGAAATTATTTCTGGAAAATACATTTTTTAGAGATATTTTTAAATATAAGCGTTTTCGTAGTGGGATTGTGGCAAAGTTAAAACATCAAAATATTAAAATTGACATTTGATAGAAATATGAATATTTTTGATTTTGATAGATTTAACGATTTAAAAAAAATCAACAAAATTTAAGACACCCCAGGTATTCAAGAGCTTGGATATATATTAGAATTAGTACCCTATCGTGTTTAATATTGCCACAATCCCACTAAGAAAACGTTCATAAACTAACTGGTTTCAATTCACATTTTTAAATATAAATATATACACACCGCTTTCTAATAATCCGATCACTTTTTCTTTTTCCTCAAATTCTTCGGCGTTCCTGTTCAATTTATCTTGCAATTCCTTCACTTCCTCTGCATAGAGAGAACCTATAGATTGCAAGGGATTAAATACAATTAAAGAATTCAGAATTTTAGCTTAAAAAATAAAAATTTAAGAAACAACCCCTTTTTTTATTTGCAAAAAATTGAAGGATAACTGCACAGCACATCACTATGACACTAATATCTGTTAGGCAGGTTACACGGAAAATGCTTAAGCCTTCGCTGGGTGAGAGGTCCCATCAGAGGTTGGGCCAATGCTTTGGGATGAGTTTCAATACGGTGAAACATTTTTTTCACAAGCAATAACACTGTTGGGTACATACCAATAATTCTGAGTACTTTTGACTGAAATATATTCAAGTTCTGATGGAAAACTATAATCAGAGTAAATCTTCTGAAAGTATCAACAAGAGTCCTATTGGGGCACTGTCGCCTCAATGGACACTCCAAGATGCTAGACTTAACAATACAGCACTATAGCTGGGATCGTATGAAATAGAAGATGAAGATCTGTAACATGTACAACCATCCAACATTGTAGACTTTTTAAAAGGAATGGGATCGACAGATCAGATGTAAATACCGGGTTCTCCAATATCACAGCAAGAACAGGGGACCTTTGGGTCACAGTGCCCCATAGTTGTATACCGTAACTCCAGATAGGTTTTAATGTGACTTTGTATATTAGCAGCTCGTTGTCAATTGTTATTTGTGAACTTCGGCTTATTAATCAGTACAGTTTGCTGATTTTTAGAACCAATTGTTTTCTCTTGGTTAGTATGGGTGTGTTCCAGGTTAGTTGTGCCTTTAATATTACAGTTGGACAGATTCCTCTCCTCGTTGGGTGTAGGTAACACGAACAGATTTATTTTCATTCATTTTATTTAGAAATTCCTGACGTAATTGTGTTGTAATCTTGGATTTTGACTTGAAAGTGTCTATTTTGCAGGTAGTGTCAGGCCTTTTAGATATCGCCTGGGCGATATCTAAAAAAGCAGACAAAACGGGTAATAGACTAGTTGGTCTGTAAGATGTAGTGTTTCACTGACTAATTTTCCTCAATTGATGATAATTTTACCTTTAATTGGGGTTCTTAAAGTTCAAAACGATATGAAAATAATGTGACCAGTGTTTCGCTTACCTTTGAAAGTATCAATTGATTCGACCATCTTCAGCTGCACGTTTCCTTTTTCATCTTCTAATTCAGCAATTTTCTCGTTCAATTTGGTTATTTCGTTTTGTAAATTGACAATCATAACATTGGCGTCGCTCATTTTCTTGAAAGCGTCCAATTTTTTGTTCAATTCCTTGATTTTACTCTTATTTTGAGCTTTCACTTTAATCATATTTTTGTTACTTTCATCTAATTGTTTTTTGAGTTTTTCTATAGTCGAATTTTGCGAGGGGCTATGGCTTTCTTCAATTACTTCAACTTTAGATTCTAAATCTTTAATTTTCGTGGTATATTCTTCTATTAAAGTTTTAGAATCTGCTAATTTTTGTTGGAGATCCTTAATGATAATTTCGTGATTATCGATCTCAGATTTTTCTAAAGAGAAGAAAATTATTCAAAAACTTGATATTTTAATAACATAAAAAGTAAGAAAAATGTTACAATGCTAATTAGAAATTACTCTCAATAAATATTTGTTCAATTACCTGACGTTACGGAATTTCTTACTATTTCATTTTTCTCTTCAATTAATTTTTCATTTTGTTCTTGAAGTTCCGCGATTTCCAAATTTTTCGACTTCAAATCATTGAGCAAAACCATCTGCCGAGCTTTCATCTCAGTTTCCAAAATAATGAAATTCTCTTGCATCTTCCTCATTTGCTCTTTAGTTTCGTCTAAAGCATCTAGTGTATCTTTTCCCTTTTTACTCAAATTATCAGTCATCAAAGTTATAGCTTTAGTTCTGGCATCGATAACTTGATCCTTTTCTTTAAGATTCTCTTGTAAATCCAATATAATACCTTAAAAAATAAAAACCAATTCACAAATTAATAAAACGTCTCAGGCTATAATAAACTATAATAAAAAATTTACTATCTTCCTTACCTTTTGATCTAAGATAAGGAATTTCTCACAATCCATGTTTTTATATTATATTTTCAAAATAAATCAAATGTTCAGAATTTCAGATGACAGTTGACATATATCCGCCATTAAAACATTAATTGTTTTGGACCAATAGGAAAAACAAAATGGAATCACCACCATCATGGATTTCTTTCTTGGTCAATGAAAAACTGGGATTTTAGACAAATGAAAATGTGTGATATTCAATGTTCTTTAAAAAGATGGTTGCCGCCAAAAAGACCTGGCAATCGAACATCAGAATAATGCCACAAATGAACATGGTAAAGATGACAGGTATAAAAACATGTGACATAAAATTTGTTTTTAAAGATATTAGCTTGGTTTTACAAAAGTAAAGTGATAGTTTTTGAATTTTTAAATGAAAGTTTTGAATACTTCATTAGTTTTCAAATAATTACTGATACCTGAGGAGTATAAAAATGAAGTGAAAATGTGAACATATTAAAAACACTGTAAAAACTTTAAAAATTCTCAATGAATGTGTAATTGTGATTTAATTTAAGATTTTCTTATTTGAAGGCAGTTTCCATGCAAATTGAAGTATTTGTTAGGGTGAATTTTTATTTCGGTTATTATTTAGAAGCAGGGCCTATTTTTGGTCGTAAACAATAAAAAAATTGATATTTATATGTTTTTTGTTCGTTGTTGTATGATAAAAATTGAGAACTAATTGTGTCAACCAAAATTTTAACATTTTACGGTCAATAAAAAATCTAAAAACCATAAACTCATAAATTTGTCTTCAAAAACTGTATTTGAAAATTTTTGTAAAAGTTTCTTGTATGTATTGTTTTCAGAAAGTACGTACAATTTGAAAGAGAAAAACCATTGAATATAATAATTTTTATAAATTACTAAAAATTTTGTCGGTTAGAACTCCTTTTCATCATTGTTTCTGATGACAAAAACCTAACATTCCAAATTGTCAATGATTTGTAAAAGTTATTCAAATTTTGTTGATTTTAGATCTCTTTTAATTGAAATTTAGTTTCAAAGCAAATACTATTGACATTTTGACTTATTATACGTTTTAAATGAAATTTTAATTGAAAGAGATGGAAATTTGAGATAATTTATCAACAAAAACATATAAAAGGGGTCTTAAGAGTAAGGAATTTAAAAAAATTGGTTAAATTATGTAAATCCTTCTTTTAAAATTTTGTTTTCTTATGTAGTTTCTTGAAAAAATACATTTTTCCAAAAAAAAAGTTGTAGCACAGTACACAAATCGAGGAATTTATGGTTTTTAGATTGTTTATTGGATAATAAAAGTGATAAAAATTAATAGAAAGTTAAAGTATTTTAAATAATTCGCAACTATTGGTGATGTAATTAAAATTTTGATTATTTGATAATTATTACACTATATTTATATGTAATAACAATAGATTATTTATTTAAATAAGATACTGACCTTCCTGCTTTTGCGTTTTTTCCAAAAGGTCAGTTATTTTTCTCTCTTTAACCAAAAGTATGTTGTAAAGTTCTTCCGGATTGGTGCTTTTGTTATAATCTAAATTCTTTTCAGACGTTTGAGTTACATTAATAATCGGCTGAGAGTCGTTAAGTTGAGTTTTAATAGCAGTCACCATTTCTTCAATATCCTTTTGCCTCATACCTCTTTCCGCAAGTCTAGCCCTAAAAGAATTTAAGAAGAAATGTATAAAAGCGTCTCTTTATTATAAAAAAAATTATTTATTGAAAGAGCTTATTACTTATTTTCCTCCAATTGTTGTTTCAATAAGTTGACTCTTTCATGTTTCTTATTATCCATAGAGCTACCGCTACTTCTATCTACACCGCCAAGTTCGTCTTTCTTTAATCTAGATTTTTTAGCTTTCACTTTACTAAGAGTATTTACGTATTCTTCAACTTTTTCTTGCGGGACAGTACTTTGTTCTTTCCTCAACATTTCTTTCAGTTGAGCTATAAGTACTTGTTGCTGTTGGTTTTGATCTCGCAAATCTTTTATTTCCCTGGGGGGCTCAGGGCCCTGGCCACCAGGGTCCGGATCCGGTTTCTTCCACATTATATTTCACCTAAAACACGTATCCATTGGAAAAATCGCGTGTACTATACATTTGTAAACAATCACCTATAAAATTATAAAGAAAAATATATTTATTAACATATTAGTTTTATTTTGACACAAAAACGTCCACGTATGACAAATTAAAAACCACGACTTTTGTTCTTCTTCTTTTTCTTGCGTAATATTAGCCATATATTGATTGTTAATACATCCATTTTGACGTGATTATTCTGTACCAAACTTTATTATTTACATTATAATATCTATCATTTCGTAATAAATTAAATATTATCAAAATTTTCTAAATTATCACAGAAAATGTTTAACAAAATAAAAAAATTATAATCTCGCTTATATCAAGGTTCCTTTTACAGCATTTTTATCGTATTATGAACGAGTAGTACTTTTTTTATTGTTTTAATTTGAATTTTGAAAAAAAAATGGGGGAATTGGAGGTAAATTCGAACGCTTTAAAAGTGAGTGGAAAACAACACGTAAAAGACGGTGTTATAGATTTTATAGGAGGATCTCTTGGTAAGTTAATAATAAAATTAACGTACTTTATTAATAGAAAAATACGATTTTAGGTGGGATAGCTTTAGTTTACGTAGGACAACCTTTAGATACGATCAAAGTCAAGATGCAAACATTCCCAACGTTATACAAAAACATGTTTGATTGTTTCACGACAACTTTCAAAACTGACGGTATTCGGGGAGGTTTATACGCCGGTACAGTCCCAGCTTTAGCTACGAACGTAGCGGAAAATTCAGTTTTATTTTTCGCTTACGGTTTTTGTCAAAAATTTATGCAAAAAATCACAAAATGCGAAACCGTAGATAAACTTAGTGTTACCAGTAACGCCACCGCTGGTTTTTTAGCAGCTTTCTTTTCTTCTCTAGTCATTTGCCCAACGGAATTGATCAAATGTAAATTACAAGCAATGCATGAAGTTAAAAAACAACAAGCCCATTTGGGAGTACAAATCAAAAGTATGGGTCCCTTACAACTTACAGCCGATGTTTTTAAAACTGAAGGATTCAAAGGACTATTTAGAGGAATGATTCCAACACTCGTGCGAGAAATGCCAGGATATTTCTTCTTTTTCGGCGCCTATGAAGGTATTAAGTCATATTTTAAATAATCTTCATATATTTAATTATATTATTATTATTTTTATAGGTACTAGAGAACTTTTACGGAAACCAAACCAAAAGAAAGACGATATCGGTTTAGTGAAAACTATGATAGCTGGAGGTATGGGAGGAGCATGTTTTTGGACGATTCTTTTCCCTGCCGATGTAGCAAAGTCTCGCATACAAGTAAATAATTTAAACGAAAATATGTTGAGCCTCATCTTCAGGATAAGTAGACAAGAAGGTATAGGTGCTTTATACTGCGGGTTATTACCCACTTTGATTAGGACCGTACCTTCAACTGCCGCTTTGTTTGTTACCATCGAGTATAGTAAAAAGTGGATGCAGCACATGTCCAAAGATTTGTGAACGTGATTGTTGTTAGTATGTGTCGGTAGATTCCAAAGAAAGGAGATTAGATCTGAAAAAATTGTTAAAAATCGATTTTAGAACAGTTTTTTTCGTTATTTTCCATTTGGGTTTTTATATTTCTGTATACTTGGATCAAAATGTTTCTACTACTATTGCATAAATATATCGGAATAATAATAATGACTTTTTTCTCAAGTTTCGGTAATAATGGTAATCAATTTGTTGGTATTTTGCTCCAATTTTCTCATAAACAATTCCGCATTTCTTTTCTCGAGTATGGACTACAATAACGGACGTTCTTATCAAGTTCTTCCCACAAAAGTTCAATGGAATTGAGATCAGGGCTTCGAGGAGGCATATTACCACCCTTTGTGCTTCTTTCTCTTCCAAATATCCCCTGCATAATTCGGAGCTATCCTTGGGTTTATTGTCCTACTGGAAAATGATTTTTTTTTTTTCAATTTTAATATCAAGTTATGTTACAAATATATGAGTCCCGAATTAAGATTTTTATTGATCAAATCACTTTATTTAACTCTGTATGTTTATCTTGATGGAATTTTTCAATTAAAATTTAAATGATTCCAATTGACTTGTTTCCGAATGATAATTAAATGAAAAATTCTCATAATAATTGATCATTCAGTGATATCCAATTAAACAATTGTATTAAAACTGTTTGTAGTTGAATTTTTTCAATGCACTCAATTTAAAACAATTAAACTTTGGAAATAATTGTCCAATTTCGGTTTTCATTCATTTTCTAAATAAAACGACTTTTAATTGATTCACAAAATTATAACGAATTCAAATGTCACCCAAAAATATTTTTTTAAAAATAAATTATATTTTTGATATGATGCGAAATATATTTTTTTAAATATTTAAATTATCCTATTTGTGTACAGGGTGTTTCAAAAATTTGTGTTACAAAAAATTTTAATAATTTCGACATGAATTTTTTTCGAAAACGACAGATTTTTTTACGATATAAATTTGTTTCTTAATTTATGATCCCTATCAGAATGATTATACAGTGGTACTTGAAACTCATATAACAAACGTGGATTTAAATGACACGAGTTTAGAAACATACTGTATTATTTGGACTGTTTATAAACAAATGCATTTATCGGAAAGACGTGGAATAATCATTTATTTTAATTGTTTCATATGAATATTTTTCATTTCTAATTGTACTATTTTTATATGATAAACAATTATTGAAAAACAAAATTGAGTTTCCTTTTGACTTTTTTCTTCCTAACCTTCTTCGAAATTTATTTATTTAGAAATTCTACAAAGCAGTTAATATTGAAAGTAATTTTTTTGGTTTAAAAATAAATTTTTATAGTCCATTCATTCAGTTCATGAAAACTAAACACCTGATTGAAAGCAATAACAATAAGTATCTTCAAATGGTTTTAGAAGGGCAGTTAGAGTACCTTGTGGGAAAAAATGTGTTAATTCGTCTTAAATCTCGTCAAATCGAGTTGTATAAATATTTTTTCTACGTCTGTTTATGAAGAATTAGTAGATTGCATAAAGTTCGTCAAAAAATGGAAAAGGTGTGTTTCCTTTGGACTTTTTCGGTCCTAATTTTCTTCGAAATCTTATTTAGAGATTTTAAAGTGCAGTAAATTGTTATAGTCCATTCATACATCATACGAAAATGAAATACCTGACTGAAAGCAATAACAATAAGGTGTCTTCAAATGGGTTTAGAAGGGCAGTTATAATACCTTGTCATATCGACTTGTATATATATTTTTTCTACTTCTATTTATGATAAATTAGTAGATTGATTTCAAAATGGAAAATAACACAATTGGAAGTTATTTGAATATCCATTGTTATACAAAGTGTTTTATTTTTATCTATAATAGGAATTCTAACAATAATAACTAGTAAAGTCAATAATGGGATCTATTGTATTGGTTTCTGTTTTAAATTCTATACGGAATGATAGAAATAATACAGGGTAATTGAAAAATTATATGGTTTTTAGTAATTGCGGTAAGACGCTATTCTAGGAAACCACAACAAAAAATTAAGTTTGTTTAAATGTCTCGTATAGAGATAAAAATAATTTATTGAGGTTAGTTGGTCAACAATTGTCTCATTTAGATTGTTTTCTTCGGAATTCACATTAAATTTACGCAATTTTCCACACAAATGATTCAGCATAGAATTCTCAAAATTAACACAAAAAAATTAAATTACCGTAAATTATTAGATATTCAAAAATTATTCTATATTTCATACAAAAAATAAATTTTCAAAATATTTAGAATGAATTTCGAAAACAAATTATATAAAAATACCAAGAATAGACGTTTTTCAAAGTGCAATTTCCGATTTCCAAATTTCGTAATTTTGTAAATAAATAATAAAAAGATCTACAACTTTTGTGTTCACAATTTTTTCACATAACCTCAAAAGTTATTTGAATTTTACACCTAAATTTTGAGGTTATGTGAGAAAATTGTGAAAACAAAAGTTATAGATATTTTTATTACTTTTTTCGCGGACTCAGATCGTTCGTACTTTATTTATCCTTTTATTTTTATAATATTTCCCTTCTTTTTCAATAAATTTTACCCTTTTATTATTATTTTTTCACAATTTTTCGAAGGCATCGACCCTTTTCTATATCGAACTGAATGAATTCGTTCTCCCTTTGAAGTTTTTTAATTTAAACGCGGGAATTTTCGAACAGTTTACTCCAATGAGAATTTAGTCCATATAAACTGGATGTTACTGAATGTTTTACCCCATTATTATTATTTTTTCACAATTTTTCGAAGGCTTCGACCCTGGTCTATATCGAACTGAATGAATTCGTTCTCCCTTTGAAGTCTTTTAATTCAAACGCGGGAATTTTCGAACAGTTTACTCCAATCGGAATTTAGTCCATATAAACTGGATGTTACTGAATGTTTTACCCCATTATTATTATTTTTTCACAATTTTTCGAAGGCTTCGACCCTGGTCTATATCGAACTGAATGAATTCGTTCTCCCTTTGTAGTTTTTTAATTTAAACGCGGGAATTTTCGAACAGTTTACTCCAATCGGAATTTAGTCCATATAAACTGGATGTTACTGAATACCTTTCTCTATAAAACACTCACACATACCAAATAACGATTATCGCTGATATTTCCGCTTAGATTAAACGATGGGATTTACGTGTTCGGGTCGTCGGTACGAAATTGTAAATAAATTCAATTCGGTTATTTTTAAAACGAGCGCTAGTCGAACTGTCGCCGTATCGGCTAAACTAAATGAAAACCGCTAATTAACTACCACACATTTATTGTATTTTTGTTATTGGTGTTGAGAAAACCGTTTTCGTAATCGACGACGTTCCTATGACAATCAGAGATTATCATCCGATAGTGAGAATTTATCCACGGAATTGAAGTGATAAGAGATGTCATGTGTGATGGTACATATACTTTTCGATTTCTCTAATAAAATCAGTATTATCCGGGAGGTGATACTTTGCGGGATATAAATTTTGAGTGACATTTTTTTTGGAAAATGGATAAATCACAAAGTGCTTCTAAAACGCCTCCTGACGGGGGATGGGGATGGATGGTAGTTTGTGGCGCTGCTCTTATCAACGTAAGAATTTTTTTTTATTAATTTCATTAATCAACGCACAAAATTTTCCATAAATATCGCGATGACAATAATAGAAATGAGTGGGATGGAAAATGTCGTATTTATAACAACAAAATAAATATTTTTGTTTTGTTTTTTTTTCGATAAATTAACTATAAATATATTTCATTACTTTCAGAAATTTTTAAATCAATTAACAATACTCAAAATCGTTTTACGAAGGTTGTATGAAAAGTATTATAACATATCGAGAGTTTTTTACTAAAAAATTCGCCATTGTGGAAGCCTTAACAATAGCATATTTGGAAATTTTTCCGAAAATATAGAAAATTTATAATCGAGCTAAAAATTAGTTTACGATCGTCAAATTTTCGGCGGCAAATTCAAACTTGGTTATATCAATTTGACTCACGTTCGACACGATAAAAAACCTGCGATAATATCATCGAAAAAAACTAACCAAATGCTACTGAATGATTTAAAAGGCTTTATTCAAGGGGTTTAACTTGGATATTTAATTATATTCCTGAATCACCCACCGTATTCACAATATTTGTCTCTCAGTAACTTTTTACTATTTCCTAACGTCAAAATTTTGACAGACGACGTACGACGTAACGAAAAAAGTACCTGGCCTGACCTAGAGATGGCGGTAGTTGCTTGAAAATACCACCGTAGTTTGAAGATACCACGTTGTTTAGTATTTGTTGGTTGAAACTGCCCTTTCGTTATTAAGGGTAAAAGGGTTCAAAGGAGACTGTACGATCTGCGGAGACCAGCAGCGCAATAGTCGATTAAATGAGGTGATGAATCCAGAAATGTTAAACAAAATCCATAAGCGGAACTTGATGATCGTCGACTGAAAGTGCGCGAGTTACTAGACCTAGTAGACATTTCAAAAAGTGCAGTACATCGCGTATTAACTGGAAATTTGGCGTTTGCTTACAATGGAACAAAAATATCGTCGTGAAGATGTTCCATCGAGTATTTCACAAAAGTTAAGCCGAATTTTCGCGTCGGGATGCACTGAAAAGGGAGAATGGGCTCCAAAGAAGACAAAAACCGTTCCAACTGCAGGTTTTACGGGATAATTTCCATCGACTATCTTGAAAAAAGAAAAACTATCAAAGACATGTATTATGCGACCTAAAAAGAAACTGTACCCTATTCGCCAGATTTAGCCCCTTCGGTGGTCGAAGATTTTTCAATAAAGGAAAAGCGATGTCGTCACATAGAAACTTGTCGATTCTAATATAAAATTTTTTGTGTTTTCTTTGTTGGACCAGGTACTTTTAGAACCATCCTCGTAACATAACTTTAAGCCGTCTCAAATCTAAATCTAAGCTTTATTGACACTAAAGTCTGGGGTTTTATAGAAATTATTTGTTTAGTTGATCCCATCAACTTATCCTTAATAAAACAATTCTCGTTATCTGTATGCATTTATTTGAAGACTATAAGTTTTTTTAATGATCTACCCACCCATACTATATTATTAAAAGTGTTTTGATTCTCTAAATTTTTCAACTACGAGGGTTGTCTGACAATTTACAAGACAGAATTTGAAAAAAAAAACGACGAAAGTTTTGTTGAAAACGTAAAATTTTTATTATTGATTCAGCACGTCGTCAATGTGTTTTTTTTTCAAATAATTTGCAATATATCGTAATAATTGTAAAATATTCTAACAAATTCTTCAAATGAATAAATAAATACGCGTGCTGTTTACTCAAAAATACTATTAAACTTGATTTGTTTCATTGATTTATTCTAAAATACGAGTTTTAAAAATAGCCAAACTGTTGGTAATTTTATATTTTCGCGCTCCCCTCGTTTTTTTGGCTCGAGAAAATCATCTGATTACGATAATTTTTTTGTAAAATCTTCGTTTTTACTGTGGATTTGTGACAAAAAATAAAAAAATATTGATTAGGTTAGCTTAGATTGGGGGAGTGTGCTAAAAATTCAGAAAAAATGTTTATATTTGGTCTGCTTTTCAAACCTTTTTTGTACCCATAATTTTTTTGTAAATCCGCCGTGAAAACGAAGATTTAAAAAAAATTCATCGAAACCGGATGATTTTTCGATTTTCTAGAGCCAAAAATACGAGAGAACCGTGAAAATTTAAAATTTCTAAACTATTTTGTATTGAAAGTAATCTGAGAGTTAACAAATTTTGGAAACCTCACATTTACGAAACAGCTTCCATAAAAGACGAAAAACCCACAAAAAAACGTAACGAATTGTTCTAATATGTCGTATTTGATTAGAAAAATAAATAAATGTACTAATTTATTAATAAAAATGAAACAACTTTAAAAAAAAATTTATTTAAATGCGATTTTATTCGATATTTGGTGAAAATAATTTTACATAGTTGAAATATGCAGCGATGTGAAGCATGTTGACCTCAACACAAGTTTTAACGTCCCATTTACCACGCTACGTGCTTTTGTATTTTATTGCAAACATTTCTTTGAATATTTTGTATTCCGTTAAAGCGAAGGATCTTTCATGTTAATTACTTCGTAATGTAAAAATAATTTTTCTATTTTCTTCTATAATATTTCACACTTTACAAAACAACAACAGGGACGTATTCAAAATAATACTTAATTATTAACAAAGCAACCCTATCGAGTTGAAGCTCTACGATATCTTATAATTAGATCAAAATATAGAGGGTGTCTCAAAAACAATTGGAAAATTAGCTGGAGCTGTATTCTGGACGAATCATTTGAGTAAAAATTCAAATTTTCGTTACAACATTTATATTGAATAATTCTGAGAATTTCAGTTCTTTATTAGAAATGACCACGTGTCTTGAATCACGTGTAAAGCAGCGTCGGGTTTAGGGAGGATCTAGAGGGTGCTGAAGCCCCTGCCACGTAGGGGACTAATTTGATCATCTATTTTAGAAGCAATACAGTAAAAATTTGCATTTTTCCCAAAAATTGTTCCAAAATTTAGATGAAATGAATGAATTAGTGTATTTTAATCCATAGTTATTTGATATATTTGTTATTTTGTTTTTTTTTTCTTTCAATTTTGGTATTTAAATGAATCGTGTCGACGGTATTTTCGAATTGTCCCCCTTTCCAATAAAAAAGCCCTTTGGCAAGTTGTTTTTTTTTTTTTAAATTTTTGCTCTTAAGTTTTTAAAGACTTTTTCGAACTGAATAAGTTGTAAACCCCCTGTAGGTACTTGATTAGATTCTATATAATTATAATTTAATATAAATAAAAAGCACAACGTTAACCCATTATTATTATTTGTTAATTTTTTATGTATAGCAGTGAAAAAAAAAAAATAAATTTATACAGATACTGTTAAATATATTAATCAAGGTCAACATGTGTTAGATCACCGTATGACATGAATAAAAGATTTACCTTATAAAGTTAAAGTAACTTGGACTTGCAAATTTCAATCTTACATTTCTCAGTATTGCCTTACGAGCTAAATTATTTTTGAAATTAGCATTTTCGTAAATTTGATGCGGTTCTTCGTTACTTATGACCCTCTGTATAATCTCTAAGACGATATTTTCTCGGTTGTATCCATTTCGAAACTTCCAAATCCGAATTTGCTAAAAAGTCACGTCTGGGACTAAACTACAATTATGAACACCAAAAAAATACGGTTTACGGAGTCGTTTTTAAGAAAAATTTAATTCAATATTCGTCGCGGCGTATACCCACGAAAGGAGTTGTTTTTTTTTCGTTTCAAATTTTCTCGTTATCTTATTGTTTTACAAATTGATCCAAAAACGGATTTTTGAGTAATTCTAATCAGTAAACGATTTACAGCTCATTTATTTGATGACGTACGTTTTGATAATAAATTACTTTATCTAATATTTTGATTAAAAACTTATACTTGAACATTAGGTAACCGATAACATAACAAAATTGAACTCGTATCCAATATAAATATTTTGAACATATTTCGATAATTGTTATATTCAATAGATAAATTTTTCATGAAAACAAGTTTTCGATATATTAAACAGATTAAGGGAAAGTGTTGATAAATCCAGATACTACCACTAACTAACTATGTCGGTAGTTGATTAACACATAAAAAGATGATGATGATTTTTTTAATGTTAGTGAAAGGTTGTTGGACTGAAATTAATTAATAATAATTATCGTTATTGATTTTTTTATCGCATTAAATTTGAAACTAGTTGAATGATTGAGTTGCTGAAGGCAAAGTATTCCCCCTTTTCATCGTTTCTCCATTAGAAAAAAAAAATGGAAAAGTACAAAACATATATTTTCATAGTCTCTAATTTAACATCGTACAGATAATTTTTTTGTTTTATTTCTGCTAGAGTTTCGGAGTTATGTCCTTAAAATGTTAAGGATCGGAGAGAACTAACTACCTACTACCTAAATTTAATATATTTTGGAATTGTATTATCGATTTTATATTTAAACTTATACCTGGTTTTATAACCTTTAGCTCAAAAACCAAAATATATTCTTGAACAAGGTTAAAAATGTTTTAAAATAGAAAACTTTACTTTCAAAATTATATTAGTTTTTATTATAATAGTATAATATCTTGAAAGAAAGGGATTTTGCATTCAATATACCCACAATTAGGATTTGATTATCATTAACGGACGTAAAAGTTGTGGGGCTGTGGCAATCAAACACCAAAGCGTACTATTTTTAAGAGACGTTCCAAGCTTTCAATTAACTATGTATTATATGAAAAAATGGAGAATTATTTACATCATTTTATTATTAGATTCAAAAAATAACATTTAAAATGACAATATACATAAATATAGAGTTTGTTGATTTTTGTTACTAACTTTTTTGAAATTAAAAAAATTAAAGTTAAAACAAGTCGATTAGAATGTCGAATCTTTATATAATTTATTTTTTCAAAATCTAAACGATATGTATATATATGTACGTTGAAATTTTCAAAATTCTCAACGTTTCGGCTTCCAGTTTATAACCAATATCAAGAGAAGGGTGGGAATAGGGTGGCTATTTCTTCATTGGTAATAAAAGATCCGATTCCAAAGCCTCAATCTACCTATTCCTTGTAAGTTGACCGAGGAAATGAAATTACATTATATTTCAGCACTTCAGGCCTCGAAGACCACATATATTCCAAAAACTCAACTCCACTCTTCTCAAATTTGTAATTAACTCTCCTATCCATGTCTTTTTCGTCCTGTCTCTTTCTATTCTAATTCGTTCTCTCTCCAATTGTGCTGTTTGCAATCATTCTGCACACGTGTACCAACCACCTGGTTATTCAGATCATTTTTTATTAATACAATGATCAATTTTTTGTTTCGAAAAACGTTATTTGTATCTGTAAGGGTTTAATTTTAATATCAAAAAACTATGTGTTATAATAATTTTTTTTAATTCATTTTGTAAACGATTTACAAGTGGTTTCACTTTCCAGTATGACGAAGACGGTCCTGCATACAAAACTTGTTCAAACTTTCAACGTGTCGTTTTTTTGACCTTTGATATCAGCAAATTTTTTTTTTCAATGTTACTTGACTATGAATGTATATGTGTGTTGTAATAATTAAAAATTGTTTGCCCAACAAACGACTGGTACATATTTACGGGTATTTATAAATAGGTTGAAAACAAAAGCGATGTCGCCTTAATATGAGTTTTGTTATTCGATCGTGAACATGTGGACGCGGCGTGATACATAAAAACACGATAAATGCTGAAAAAACACACGTGATTATGTCGTTCGTTTCGTTATAGCAAATATTTCAACAATAAAAAAATGAATTGTAAATATTGCAATGAAAATATTGGAAAACGATAAGTTGATTGAATCGATGATAACAAATCAATGAAAAAAAAAACAATATTTTTTGTATTTAGTGTTACTAGGAATTTAATTTATGTCGAAACGAAACTTCTATGTATACATATAAGGCAAAAGTCTTTCTATGTAATGTAATTCGAAAAAAAAAATGCACGAGCCTAAAAGTCCGATCACGAATGGAATCCAGTTTGAACTATTAAGCTGCTTTCTTTAAGTGTGCGACCTTAAGCCCGATTTAGTGTGGACGGTACGCTCGTATGTCTGTCGTGCCGGTTTTACTTACGCGCCTCAAAGAATAAATAGAGAGTGTGGATGGTTACAAAGTCTACAAGATGCGCTAGTCTAGATATGGCATTAAAATTGAAAACAACCACTCTGTATATTTAGATGATGACGAGCTGGTCCCTAAATGATTAATAAAAAAATTTTTTACATGCGAGAAGCGAATAATCGTTTCACATACACTTATTTTACATATACTATTTGAGTGTATACAGAACGTTGCAGATAAATTTGAGCGCTGCACACCTGCTAGATTCGGTTCTGGCGTATAATTAATAAAATACTACTTAAACATATTGTTTGTTGGCATTTATTGTCCGTACAATTGAAATCAACACAATTTGTTTGATAAGAACGCTCGTTAAATAAAACAATTAAAAAAAAACTATTTTAATTTTAAACAGAGATAATGACGTTTATATCTGAAATATTTATGTATAATGTGGTTTGCACCAGCTTATCTCATATATACAGGATGTATTTTATATTCGTAATATCAATAATCGAGTAACGAGTATCATCATCACTTAATAAGTCGTGTGAATAACAAAGAAAAACACATTTTGTGTCAGAAATCGATTTTATTCATCGATGAAATCTCCTTCAAGAGCAAACAATCATTTGCCTCAAATTAAGCTTCAATTGAGCTGAATCTCTTACTGACCATCATTTTTTTGTGATCAGTAGTCACAGAAGATCAGATCTGGACTACACGGTGGATGAGGATAACCATCGTTATCTTCGATTTGTGACTCGGTGCATCATTTTGGTGAATCAGTGGTTTTTTCTTCGTCATATGAGGCCGTTTTTTCTTGGATTTTGTATTCAAACGATCCAACAACTCTATGTGGTATTGATTGGAGATAGTCGAGCATGCGCATCCCAAACTACTGAAGCCATAATCTTCACAGCTGATTATTGTGTATTTGGACGCTGGTCTGTTTCACGACGTGTAAACATGACCAAGCACTGATCTGAATCAAAAACACGTTGTTGGTTTTGATTGACTGTGAGTAAATGCGGCACCCACTTTGAAAAAAGCTCATCGTCATCGAAATTTCAATTTACAATTAGATATAACCAATTTGTGGACTTAATTTGATGATTTTTGGAGTAACTAACTCATTTTGACGAACAGAACGTTCACCATCATCGTCTACGTTTAAATTCAGCAAACCAATTACAAATTATCACTTTTTAAACCATCGCTGTACTTGTATAGTATTTTTTGATGAAGCAGCTTCACTTAAATGGCTGTTACTTTTTTCTGACTAATCGAAATGTCATGACATTTGACACATAGTCTTTTGACAGTTGGTACTTCATAAACGTCATATAGATTTCACAATAGCAGCGCCATCTGTGCGACAGTCACACGACTTATTGAGTGATGATATCTTATATATTAAACCCAACCGATTTGCTTAATTTTTTTTTTTCAATGAAAGGTATTGATGCACAGATCAGCCATCAACCATCGGATTTCATCTAATTTTCACCATTCTCAAGTTATACTCAAATGCGATTTCCCCCTGTACATTACTTATGGGAGTTTTTCACATACACACGTTCTATCCTCAATATCTCAGGTTCTATTCAGTATGGAGACTTCGTTTTGGTTTAAGAACACTCGTTGAAACACCTTCTTTCTTTTGAGTTTTTGAACACTTAAATCGGTTGAGTTGGAGAGGAGCTAGGCGCGGACATTCAATGTGGAGTTATGGATTTTTGTAGGTTTTTGGCAATTTTTCTACATTTAAAGATCTATATCTCAGGTTCTAATATAGCTACAGAGTTCGTTCTTTTCTATTATAAAGATTTCTGATACTTATTTAATGGAATCGATGCGAGCGAAGCCGCGGGTAAAAGCTAGTATGAATAAAAAAAAACTATAGTTTTGTAAAAAATGGAACATTTTCTTGAATTTATTAGATACATATTAAAAAAAAGGCGTCCACTTATTTTATCTGATTTTTTTTCTACCAAAAACAATTTCTGAGAAAAGTGACATCTTTATATTTGACGTCTGTTTGCAAGTAGTACAGTGGGAAAAAGAGAATTAAGGATGAGGAATAAATTCAAAAACACACACAATGTGTATGATGTGACTCAAAAAATGTATCAACGACATTCTTGTTTATCGTGTGTCATATTTCGCTTTTTTGAGCACGTTTTTATCCTGTATATATACGAAACTTAGTACCACGCGACTTTTTGTTTAAGATTTAACTTTGGTTGAACTACAAGGCCAGATAAAAGCATCATATTTTAATTATTGATCACACTTCGTAGTTTTACTGTTATTTTTGAATAAATTTAACAATTTGGAACATTAATACGTTTTATGGAATTTTTTTACGGAAAAATAAAATTTATTTCGAAACTATACACACGTACTTTGAAAAAAATTTAAGTATAATTTTTTTTGATAAATATATAATATATATATATATATATATATAATATATATAATATATATACATATATATTTTATATAAAAATATATAATCAATAAGTACTGATAACTGTAATCAGATGTAAAAATTTTTAATTATCTCGTTTATGAATAATGAGAAAAATATAAAATTTAGCTAACGTGTATTGTATCGATCGTTCTTAATTTTTGTACCTTTCGTGGTGAAAACAATCTATTAATAAACGCAATTTCCCATATTTCAATTGTATCTCAAAAATTGACAGCAACATCCTGGCGGGTGGTAATTACGTAAAAAAATTGACGCCATATTGTCGTGATGAGGGAATATGGCGTAGATACAATGGCGCCACTTATCCATCCATCTTATCCCTTTTGCTCGTTTTCTAGATCTTTCTCCGGAAAATAATGCGTCAAGATCTGGTACCTGGAAACCTTGAACGGATATATCCTTAAGAGACATCGTCTTCAAATCTAGTCTTTTCTGCAATCTTTAGAGAATAAAAGAAAGTCTGGCAACGCGAAATCGGGGATCTAAGGGTATGACGCTGATTTTGTTATACATCGGATGGTTTTCTGGACACCCAATTGATTTGTGATCAGAATTCATCAACTTCTTCACCTCGTTATGTTGACGGGCGTTTTGGACGACAGTATTCGCCTTTTCCCTTATTATCCATGTACATTGTACCGCCAAATTGAAATTTCGAGATAAAACGAACCATTGGGATAGTCTCGTACAAAACTTGATCCGTCATAATTTTTTTTTGTAATCCTGACGTCGATCTCGCTTCTAAGCATCCTGTAGCTCCAGAAGCTTGCAGGTTGCAGCGCCTTCTACATCAACCCTAGGCTTGTATGACATGCACTTAATCTGTAATCCAACTTGAAGAACTGCGAAAATCATCGAAGAATTCTGATCGCAAATATGGTATATAAAAATTCTGTTAATGATATACCGGCGCGAATTTTAAAGAAGCGCTTATAATCCTCATTTCACTAGTTAGTAACCCCGGTAAGAAACTTTTCTTTTTGGAAAGTCTCGATAATCCATTCTAACACAACTCCAATATAAAAATTCTATTAAAATCGGCGGAATCCTTTGTTATTTTTTTTTTTCTAAACGATTCAATTGAATATAGACATTTTACTGTAGTTTTTTTTTGTTACAGATGGTGAATCAGGCGATGTTCGCCAACTTCGGACTGATTTTTGGGGAATACCTGAAAAAAATCGGAGGCGGTCACGCGACTGGAATCACTTTAGTGTTAGCTTTGAGCGTTGTAGTGACTAATTGTACGGGACTTATAGTAGGACCTCTACTGAAATTATTAGATATTAGGACTTTTACGTTGATCGGTATCGGTTTCGTGGGTACCGGTATGATCGTTTCCAGTTTTGGTACCGCCACTTGGCACATCGTTATCGGATACAGTGTAATGACAGGTAAGATTTCGACATTTCTACCCTCTTTTTTTTTATCGAAATGGATGCATGTTATTATTCCATCGAAAACTAAAGAAATATCAAAAATCAAATTAATTAAGATCCACCGTATTCCCCAGATCTGGTCCCAAGTAACTTTTTCCTAATCTACGTTTTGATATAGAGATTTTCGTCGAAGGGGTAAATAATAGCTTATTTTGTAAATGTATAGAAGGGATAAAATTGCATTTACTTGAAATAAAAACTTTGAGAAAAAATATTTAGTCATAAAAAGGCGGAATTTACGAAAAAATGTGTTTCTCATTTAGGACAACACATCATCTAAATTACACTAAAAGTTATTAATTCTACATTGTATTCTCCAGATCTATCCCCCAGTGATTTTTTTCTATCCCTTTAACTCAAAATTTTGGGTTTTGGTACAGAAATAGTCATCCACCCAGGAAATTATAGTCTAGTTTGCAAACACTACGATGTAAAAGGTTAAACTTGAAAAATCGATTTCGATTTACTCATGAAAGGGTAGAAATCGTAAAAAATTATTCTTCTCCTTCAGGAAAACCTGTTTACACTTCAGTACTCACCTTGACTCAAATTACACTTTTAATGCACCACATTCTCCAGATTTAGCACGCAGTGACATTTTCTTATTCCATAATCTCATAATTAAGCATTAGGAACAAAGATTTTCATCAGACAAGAAAATTGAATTCACTTTGAAAAGCGACATCGAAAAGGAATATTCTCTCCGGAAGGAAAAAATCGTGAAAAAGTACTTTTCCATCATGTCCAAGTGCATTCTTACACTCCTGCTATCAGCATGGATAAAATCACATTTTAAATGAAATGACCAGACACTAAATGATCCATATCTGGTTCACAGTGACTTTTTCTCAAGTCTTGACTTTTGGGGACAGAAATTTCCATTGAACAAGGAAATTGACTTTGAAAAGCGACATCAAGTAGGTATATTCACTCTCCCGAGGGAAAAAATCGTGAAAAAGTGCTTTTCATCATGTCAAGGTGCATTTTTACACTCCAGCTATCACCATCGACAAAATCACATGTTAAATTGATTTTCCATCCTCTATATTTTCCAGAACTGCCCCATAGCAACTTTTTCCCATTCCTAAAGTTAAGAGGACATGGATTTCCACTAAAATAAACAAAAAATCGTGAAAAAGTGCTTTTCCATCATGCCTAGGGGCATGTTTACATTTCAGCTATCACCATGGATAAAATTATATTTTAAATTGATTTTCCATACACCATATTCTTCAAATCTGGTCTCCAGTGACCTTTTCCTATTCGTTAACATCAAAATAGGTTCCGAAGAAAAATATTCCCATCAAATTGAAAAATTCTGTTCTCATTTTTGAAGAAAACTGAACATTTTGGAAATGTATTGACGTAAAAATTATCCTCGTATAATTATAAAAATAGACTTGAAAAATATCAAAGTGAAGAAGCACCATTACTCGATAAGATTTAAGGAGAAAGTGAGAACAAATAAAAACGAGTTTTAAAAAGAAAAAATCCTTTTTTAATGAGTTTGAATTAGTTGACAGTATTCTCCAGATCTAGCCCGCAGTGATTTTTTTCCAATTTTTTAACCCCAATTTTTTTCTTTGAAGATAAATATTTTATTAAAGAGGATGTAATATGTTACTTTATTTAAAAATAATATTTTTTTATTTGAAATAGGAAACTTTTCAAACATCCCTCGTAAAATTATAAATCTATAAAAATTCTTTATAAATGGTTGAAATGAAACAAAAATTATTTTTAAAAACAAAGTTATAATTGAAATTGGGAAAATAAATGAATTTTCGATGAAAATTTTCAACTTCTTCTAGCATCCAAGTAGTACCAATTCGGATAAACATTTTTCGTATTCTTTTTCGGTACCAATTTGCGACATTTCAACTCCACGTTGTCCGACAATGAATTGTTGAAAGTCGTGATGTATTGCGATAAAACATTTTCAAAATTATTCATATCGAACATCTAGAAGACAAAAAACAAAAAATATTTTGTTCATTGAACTACTTTTGAAAATAAAATTCAAAACTCAAAAATCTAGTACGATTTAAACTCAATCTGGAAGATAAAAATCAAAAAATATTTTGTTTGTTTGAACTACTTGAAAAAAAACCTCGAAAAATCAAAATTTAAGTACGATTTTAACTCACTTGATCTAGAAGGAAAAAAACCAAAAATATTTTGTTCGTTTGAACTACTTTTGAAAAAAAATTTCTAGTGCGCTTTAAACTCACTTGACTAAACTGCATGTTCTTTTCATGGATATTGAAAGAAAATTCTCCGATACTTTTAAACGCTTCTAACCAAACAGAAAATTGCGCTTCTGTTAGATTCAACACTATCCTCAAAAATTTTGCATCTTTCACAATTATCCTGCTTATTCCAAAAACATCGTTTACGTGCATTCTAATAATGATTATTAAAAAAATTTAAAAAGAAACTTTTATATAAACGGTATCGTAACTTACATCATGAAAAATTTAAATAAAGTTTCGTTCCGGCCACAGTTACTGCATTTACCAGAACGTTCAATAATAATATCACATTCTTTACAACTATTACTCATTTTTAACTCGAGGATGTGAAAGTTATAAACTTTCGACCAAACTATCACACCTTGAGGTATATAATTTCCCTTACTGAGAAAATACGGTGGTCCCCAATCAATCTCGTGATTTTCAAAGCTAAAAATAAGAAAAAAATAAATTTTTCAATAACCTCTTAGTTTATCAAAAAAGCTTTCAATTCGAATGCCACCTAAAGTAACAGAAATATTAAATTCTTTAATAAGATCAATTTGGGAAGAAAAACTGGGGAGGACCAAGCATTTTGAGCTGGTAAAGACAACGTTATGTGGTTAGTAAGCAATATAAAGAAGTGACTCACAGATTTGCTGTATGGAAATCGACAGTTTGATCGTAAGACATAATTTCTATTGAAGTGAAGATTGTTGATTTTATATAAGTAGATTTGGGTTGGACGTGTTTTAATTTCACCCTCATTTGTGGTATCAAGCCCAACGGCATCAATCTATTTATCCAATCGTTTAAATATACAGTAACGTTCGAGTCGTTACCATTTTCTTGGTAACCAAATTTTAAAGTGTGAGTTTCTGTACCTAAAAAAATGAGGTGAGGGGAAAATATTTTACTTTGTAAATAATACTAACCTGGTGTTGAAAAACCATACAATGATGTTCTTAGTAATTTTTGAGAAAGGTTCTTAACAAATCCTCTTTGCTCTATAACTCCCTCGAAACAGAACAGGTTCAAATTTTTAGATAAATACTCTTTGCAATCTGTTATTTTTAAAACGGGTGTACATAATTCGTTATCAGATATTTCCAACTCTTCGAAATAAGCATCTTCTTCATTAATCGTTAAATTTTTTAGCTTTTCTATAGAATAAAGTTCTGTATTCAATTCTTCTCTCCTTAAAATATTATATATACAATTATTAACAAAAACACTTTGAATCTCCAACCTTTATAATTACAAGAAGAGAAATCTGAAGAGTAATGTTGGGAAATCAAAAGTAGTATATATAGGGGAAAAATAAACAGATAAACATAATGATGGAAGAGGAAATTATTAAATATTTAGGGGTGACAATACATGGAAAAGGAACAGATTAATAAGGTTGCCATGATTAATCAAAAAGTGTAATTTTGGTCGATTGAACAACACGTTCACAGATATGTTGATAGTGGTCAGTACAGTAGATACTAATAAACAGGAAAACAAAAATATCGATATATAAGACTAGATCACAATTTTCGGATATTATCTTTTTTTGACCACCTGCATTATGTGATTAATTTGGAATTTAATCAATATAATAATCAGGTCTAATAATAATCAATATACTTATCTATCTACACACTTCATTGTAAAATGAAATAAACACTTATACTTACAAAGGTTCATTGTGATGAAGTCTGTACTTGAAACCTTCTTTCAAATGTAAAACAATTATAGTATATTGAGAAGGTAAAGTTAAAAAAATAGTGTCCTCAATTTTATCGTCGTTTTTCTTTATTATTTTTATTTGCAAATACGTTTCTGGTGTTTTGCTGTATCCCACGCATAGCTAAAATGATTTATCGTATATTTGTTTTTTTACTGTACACTTTTTGTAAAAATAATAACATCATTTTCGATATTAACGTAACGATGTTCATTGCATAATTTAATTCTCAAATTAAGACTCATTTATCGACAAAATTACAAAAATTACGAAATCGTTCTACCCTCTTTTACTTTCAAGATATGTATTAAAGTTGAGTATATAATCTGAATATTTATTCACCAATTGTTTTACCGTATAAAATTCATCTTGTTATAATAATTATTATTAAATTATTCAAAATTTTAAATAACAATTCCCCAAACCTAACCTAATAGGTATATATAATGGCTGCCTCAATTTCCGATGTTACCCGATCGACTAGTACAGAGGTGTACTAAAAAAATAATTACATGATTAAATTAAAAATAATTTTAATAATCATTAATTAGAGATATAAAGTATTTATTATTATAATTTGATTAACAGTTATTTGATAGATTTTTTTCGAACAAATAATTTATTACATTTGGATTCGTCACATTTTTTCGAAATAAAATTTAAATAATCTTGTTTTCTACTTCCTAATATGTCGTAGGATTTATTCAAAATATTACTTATTGCAAAAAAAAGTTACTTAACTTACAGTATCAATTACAATGAATAAATGAAATTGGAAAAACTTGGAATCTCTGAAATCGTTGCTGATATTCGTACAGAACACACTATTACTACACCAACACTCACAATTACTCTAACGCGCGTTTCGATAACCAAGTTAACTTCTTCAGAGACTCAGTTTACCTTTAAGTCTCTGAGGATGACCACTTTGTTATCGAAACGCATGGCAAACAGTGTTCAGATTGATTAGATGACAAATCATAGAAACTATTAATTGGTTCGGGAAGAATATTCTTTTAGCCTTTTCCATGGCAATTAATAATAACAAAATGTTATTCATATACATTTTTTTTTAAATTTATGATGCAATAAATCCAAATTTTTTGTGTTCTGTTTTGGAGTAAGTAACAAAAATAATTTTAGTATAATTGTAAATTTGGCTTGCATTTTAAACGCCCTGTATGATATTTTTCATTATTCCCTTCTGGAAAAATATTGTATTCAATGTTATGTGAAAAAATTGAGGACAAAAATTTTAGATACACCACAGGTCAATACAATCGGGCAACATCGGTAAATCTGACAGCTGACAATTATTTTTACTCCTCCCACATATTTGACATATAATGATATCTAAATACGTTCAGGTGAACTTGCAAAAATTTAGTGTTTTGAACATAAAATAGTTCTGTTTGAATTTATTAACTTAATAAAAATTGAATTTGTGATAATGAAAAGTTGGTATAAATATAAATAAATTTAAAGAACGAAAGGAGGATACGACTAATTACAATTACGTTTAGTAATTAAAATTGAAAGGAAATATGAGCAATTTGCAACAGAATAATAGAAAAAGACCGATGGTTGATGAATCTGGAGGAAAAGGTGAATCTAACGGAAACGTTGAATATTTAGTAAAAGTTCCAAAATCTGCTTTAAAATGCGTCGCAATTTTACCGGGAGTAGGTCGTGACGATTCTTCCGACGACAGTTCGGATTCTGATGTCGAAACTATAATTTCCAACGGAAAAGTTGATTTGTTGGGGAGAAAAATAATAAAGAATGTTGAAGTTCAAGAAAAGCAACAATATAGTAACGAATCCGGTAACTAAAAGTGAATTGTAAAGCATCTAGTTAAACTTACCGTACTTTTCCTTATAATTATAAAATCCATTGTGTATTTGAATTTTTTTGGTAGAACGTGTCCGTACATTTCTAAATGCTTTTTATTATTGTGTACAATAATAACATCCTCAGAATGTGTCAATAAATATTCTAAATTGGGTATTTTCTTTTCTTTATATATTTCCGAAATAATTTTATAATTTTTTATAAGAACGTAAGAATTTTCTACAATATCTTCGTTACCATGAAAAATACAGACGATCTTGTGAAAATTATCTTTCAACATTAAAAAACCGTATTGAGGATCGACATAAATGAATCCAAAAAGATAATTGTCAGTTTTTGGTTTCTTATGTACTCCAAACGACCAAGGAGGAAAATCATTGTATTTCGAAGAATTAATTTCGACATGTTTACAAGAATTTATAGAAGAAATCGAAAAATTAGTTAAACATTTATTCAAACAACGTCGATTGTGAATTTCGCCTGGTGATACATTCAATTCGATAATCGTTTCAACCAGGTTACTAAAAACTTTTTTACCCATTATATCATTTTCAAAACTGAAATTTTTTTCAAATATTCGTAAAGCTCGATCAATTATAAATACATCTGCAGCGCCTAACTTATTCGATTTAATTAAATTCGTAAAATAATTCGACTTCGTAATATTTTTTGATTTGCTCGCTACAGTAGAAGATGAACAAGCTACGAAAGTATTTAATGATTTATGCAACTTTTTTGATTCGGACATTGAATACAATTGTGGTAATTTAATTTCGTCATTACTGTTTTTCAATAGGCACAAATATATTCGGTATTTATCGTCAACTTCAAAATAACCATAAAACGAATCAACTTTAGTCACTAAACCCTAAAAGATTAATTATCAAGTTGTTAAAAATTTTATTTGATATTATAATACATACCTCACAATCCATACTGATAAAAATAAATAATAAAATCACTTTACAAAATTATAATAATCAAATTTCTACATACTGGTATGTTACGATCAATTATAACCTATAAAACTATACGTCATTTTCTTCTTCGTTTTTATATTAATCGTATACTGGATATCTTGAATGTACAACCAGATATTATATTCTTCTTTTTCAATTTTATATATATATATATATATATATATATACGAGGGTTATAGCAAAATTTATTTTTCATTTTATTATAAAATCGTTTTGTTTAAACAAATTTAATTTGTAGGATTTGGTTTGGGACTTTTGGCTTCTGGTACATTTTTAGTTATAAATGAGTATTTTACAACGAAAAAAAGTACAGCTGTAGGAATCTCAATGGCGGGGACTTCAGTAGGACAAATGACAATGCCACCTTTCATAGGAATGTTGTTGAAGAAATACGATTATAGTGGCACTACTCTTATCTTAGGTTTCGTAAGTTATACTGGCATCATCGGAGCCGCATTTTTCAAGGTAATAAAATTCCGAAGCAAATCGATTAATTCTATAAGTAAATTCGAAATTTCCAGCCGGTATTCTGTTGTAAAAAATGGGGTCCAACAGAGGACGTTGCGAGCATCGAAAACGCTTCCGTAAAACCTACAGGGGATGCTCAAAATGAAGTTAATACCGTAACTAAACCGGAAGAAGAGAAATTGTTGAAAGCTCCAATTGTTGAAAGAAAAGTTTCGATAAACGATCGGAATATTTCTAACGGCGATACCACCGTTTCGAATAACGACAATAAACCTGTCAGCAGCGGAAGGAAAATCTCGAATACGGAACGTAAAATTTCATCGGCGAAAGGAATGATCAAATCTTATAGTCAAGGAATACTGAAAAGCCACATCGAAGATAATTATAACGAATCTGCTATGGAATTAGGAAATAGTGAGTATTAGAGTTTGTTTGTACCTTTTCCGGCAGCTTTTTTTCATTACAGGCCATTTCAAGCTGAATCATGAAGATAAAAATCACCACTGGTTCCGAAAAATCATCAATACCTTAGGTTTCGATTTACTAAAAGATCCTATCTATGTTCATATTGTAGTAGGTTTAGGTTTAGTTTACGTTTCGACCGTATCGTTCGGGGCATTTTTTCCTATATTTTTACAAGACGAAGCCGATTTGACGGTGTTTCAAACGACAACCGTGATGACTTGTCTATCATCGGCGGACGTATTAGGAAGGATCACCGCTTCGGAAATTTGCAGAAGAATGAAATTCAGTAATAGAAAATTCTTCATGTTCGGTACCGTAATGTTGTCGCTTATGCGTTCAGGTTAGTACCGATTTTTCAAAAAAAGCCTTTTCAGTACATGACGCGATTGATAATTTTGTTTTAGTTGAGATTTTGATGCCGAATTATACTTCTTTAATGATAGTTGCGTTTATTGTTGGTTATTGGCGAGCAGTCGCCGTGATAAATCAAAATTTGGTCATATCCGAGTATATTTCAAAAGAGAAATTACCATCTGCCGTTGGTCTTAATATGGTTACCAAAGCTTTATTATCATTAACGGTAGGACAAAGTTTGGGTACGTATCGTTTCATATTTAAACGGTTTTTAATCACAAAACGGACGAGGGAGATTTATACACTAAATTATTAACTAACTATTAACACACTAATTTATTTAAAAAAATTATTTACTGATTACTACGGTTAAATCTACCGCTTTATATATTAAAATCGAAGTAACAGTGTTATTTTGTTTTTAGGTTTGTTGAAAGATTTGTGGAGCTACGGTGCGTGTATTCACACGTTAAACATCATGGCGATAGTTGTCATATTGTTGTGGTCGATAGAAATGTTCGTCAGACACGTGAGGAAACCGAAAACAACCATTATCATCGACGTTAAAGACGAAGCTGTCAGTTAATATTTTCTAGTTTTAGTATATAGTGAATCAAAACAGACTCGTATTTCTATTGATGTGTATATAATTACTCAAATAAGTATTTTTTTTTAAATTTTATCTACTAATTTAGTATCTAGATATTCGTATACGGTGACAATTCAAGGAGATTATATTTTCTTTATTCTGGGAATTTTTAAATGAATCGTTCATATTTGAACTCTATTTACGATTGTTTTATTTATAGATTTCAGAAAATATCGAAACTTAATGAAAACACGTTAGTTTAGTGTTTTCGAGATCTCACAATGTAGTTATCGATAAAATAATCGGACCCAAGCTAAAATAATCGAATCTAACCTAATTTAATCCAAGCTAAAGTAAATTGAAGCCAAAATAATCGGACATAAGCTGAAATAAACGAACATAACCTAGTCTAATCGAAGCAAAAGTAAACCTAACCCTATTGAAGCTGAAATAATCGGACCCAAGTTAAAATAATCGAACCTAACCTAGTCTAATCGCAGCAAAAGTAAATCTAACCTTATTGAAGCTAAAATAAATCGTAACTAAGCTAAAATAATTGGAGCTATGCCAAAACAATCGAACCTAACCTAATTTAATCCAAGCTAAAGTAAATTGAAGCTAAAATAATCGAACAAAAGCTGAAATAATCGAACATAACCTAGTCTAATCGAAGCTAAAGTAAACTCTACATAATAGAAACTGAAATAATCGAACCTGAGCTAAAATAATAGATGCTAACTCAACTCAATCCAAGCTTAAGTGAACCTAACCTTATCGAAGCTAAAATAACCGGACCTAAGCTAAAATAATCGGATACAAGTTAAAATAATTGGAGCTAAGCTAAAATAATCGAACCTAACCTAGTCTAATCGAAGCTAAAATAAACTCTACATAATAGAAACTGAAATAATCGAACCTGAGCTAAAATAATAGATGCTAACTCAACTCAATCCAAGCTTAAGTGAACCTAACCTTATCGAAGCTAAAATAATCGGACACAAGTTGAAATAATTGGAGCTAAGCTAAAATAACCGAACCTAACCTAGTCTAATCGAAGCTAAAATAAACTCTACATAATAGAAACTGAAATAATCGGACTTGAGCTAAAAATGCCTCTGCCATTTTGATAAAGTTATTAAAGGTGCGTTCGATGAAACAATGAACGTTACGTGCCACTTTTTTTATTATTTGTTAATGGATGTATTCCATTTTGTTTCTTCACACTGTATGAATCAGGAGTGGATGACTCGAAGTTGGAGTACTGGATTTTGGATCCGAATACTTTATTCGATTCCTGTATAGTGAAGTTCGTAATTTATAATTTGATTAAAAAATTAGTGCTTTTAATTATCATTAGTGTTGTCTATTGTGACAAAAAATCTATAGGTATATAAAATAAAATTGACAATATTAAGCCCTATAAATATCATCTCTATAACAGTATTTCGATCTACTTCTTTTCCATCATTTGAAATTTTATTAAATACGTTTAATAATTAATTACAAGACATTTCGATTTTCAATATTTCCTCCGTATAATCTATTAGTTTATTTAAATAATTTCTTGAATTATACAAATTTGTTTGTTTCCTAATTTGTTTAAATAAAATTTAAAATTGTTTATTCGGTAATTAGATATAAATACTTCCGAAAATTTTACATTCATTCCTTTAGATTAATGAATTATAAATGAGTATATACAGAGTGTTTCAAATACAAATAACGATTCAGGTTGATTGTCCAAACGTTTCTTTTTGATATTAATTTTTTTTTTTGAAAGTTCATATATTACCCCCCATATGTAGTACATAGCGTGTATCCAAAGGTGGTAGAGAAGTAAACGATTTTTCTTATAAAGACGTTTCCAAATCAATATTTTTTTCCCAGAATTCAAAACTATCAATAAACAAATAGTTTTATCAAATTTGTTTTAATGTATAATAAACTACTTAAAAACGCGATTATTTTCAATAATAGTATTACCACCCTAATCGTCTTCAATAGGACAAAATGCGACATTTCGTTTTCGAAAATTTGTTATTATTATTATACGTCGTGATTCCGATAAAATCTTATAAAATTTTGGGGGTGGTGCCTGCGCTGTCTTACAGTCAATTTACATTGGGGCTCCGTTTGATGAAGGCTTTGGCCGATAAAGGTCATCAAGTAACTTTCGTTAATAGTTATCCGCAAAAAGTGCCCCTTAAAAATATCAGGGATATATCTACGGAGGATATCAAAAAAGTCTTGGAAGGTAAAACATTTTATTGAGATTCGTGTCAATATGGTCATTTTGATGAGAATAAATATGTATTTTTAATGTCTTTTCTCATATTTTATTGCTCATTTAATTATTTTTGGAACTTATTCACGAAAAAAATTATTTTTAGTTGGTGTGGACGTTTTCCAAAAATTGACTGTGCTTTTATTTGTTGTATGTCGACCTAAATTTTGCTAATTTTGACTTTTGTAGGAAAATTATTGAAAAAAAAAAGTTGATTTTGATGTTTTACACACACATAGCACAAAAAATTTATTTTTCAATGTCTTTTTTCACATAAAATTGGTTCTAGGTTGATGTAGACGATTTTCAAAAAGTGACTGTGTTTTTATTTGTTGTATATCGATCTAAATTTGGGTTGTTTTGGAGTGAAATTAATGAGAAAAATTTAATTTTTGATATTTTACATACACACATTTGACAAAAAGTTTGTTTTTTAATGTATTTTTTCACAAAAAATTGATTGTTGTAACTTTTGGAATGAAATTAGTAAAAATATGATATTGATGTTTTACATACACACATTTTAACAAAGTATATTTTTAATAACTTTTTTCATAATGTATTGAATATTTAATTATTTTCTCAATCTTTTCACAAAAAAATTTTTCCATTTTTGATCTAGAAGTTTTCCAAAATGTCACTGGTTTTTAAATGATTGTATATCGATCTAATTTTTGGATGTTGTAACTTTCGAAACGAAAATATATTTTTTTCAATGTAATTTTCACATTTTAATAAATATTCATTATTTACCTTTTCACTAAAAAAAAAATTATTCTTTGATTCTGTGTATTATCCTCTGATTTTCAGTTTTTTTATTGGTAGTTCTATTTAAATTTGGTTTGTTTTGATTTCATGTTGTAATCGTGTGTAACACACGATGATATACGAGGACTTCCCTAAATTTATAAACACACAATGTAATTTATTCACCCCCTAAACTAATTAGTCAATTATTAATTATTTGCAATATCAACTCCAATACTGCCCAACATATTATTCGATTTTTTTGCCCTTTTTTCGATTTTTATTCTGAAAAATCTTTATTTATATTTTTTTTAATTGTTTTCTTTTTTTGTATTTATTTCAAATTATTAACAAAATTTTGGATTTTTCTACTTTATACTACTTGGAAATTGTTCTTTTGGTTTTTTTCTTCGGAAACCCCAAAAACTACTTCAAATTAATTTTTTTTATTTTATTATTTTACGAAATAATTTTGAATTTTCAACATTTTTAGATTATACTTCGGATGTAGTTGATTTTTCTGGACTATCCTATTGGAAACAACTGAATTGGGTGACTGAATTAGGAATAAAAAAATCCACGTTAACTTTCAAAAATAAAAACGTTCAAAATTTATTAAAATCTAACGAAACTTTCGATCTCGTTATATCAAATCACTTATTTAGCGACGCTTTTGCTTATTTCGCTTACAAATTCAAATGTCCCTTAATTATCCTGACTCCTGGTTCGACTAATTTATTCAGTAACTATTTAGTGGCGAATCCTTCACCGCCTTCGTACGTTACTAATTTATTAGCCGATTACGGGGCTGATATGAATTTTTGGCAAAGATTTTCAAACATAATTCGCGAATTAGTGGGAGAAATATTCATCCACAATATCTTGATACCAAAACAGAACCAAGTTCTTAAAGAATTGTTCCCGGACGCTCCCGAATTAACCTCGATTTTGTACAACGCCAGTTTGATTCTAGCAGCGTCCCATTCCAGTTTCTACGATCCGATACCTTTGCAGCAAAACGTTAAAGAAATCGGCGGATACCACGTCCAACCACCCAAACCCTTACCTAAGGATTTACAAGAATTTATGGATAATTCACCAGAAGGTGTCGTCATTTTTTCCATGGGATCGAATCTTAAAAGCGCGGATTTCCATCCGGAAAAAAGGAAAGCCATTTTGAACGCGTTTTCAAAATTAAAACAAAAAGTTTTGTGGAAATTTGAAGCGGATTTACCGGATAAACCGAAAAATGTAAAAATTTCAAATTGGTTACCGCAATCAGATATATTAGGTAAGTTAATTTATATCGTCTAATGGTTTTTCAAATATATAGTACAAAGAATGTACCCGACGTGTCGACAAAATTTTAATTCTATTAACAGGACCGGTTTTACGATCTATGTCGTGGACGAGTTCGTAACAATATTAAATCAAAACTTCACCTCACGATATTTACTTTTACAATTCATTTAAAAAATGATGAAATATGTTGAATTTCTATTATTTCTTTTTTTAATTTCGTATAATTTATTTTTTTTAGCCCATCGAAACGTGGTAGGTTTCATTTCGCACGGTGGACTACTGGGTACCACCGAAGCAGTATACCACGGAGTACCCATATTGGGATTACCAATATTTTGGGATCAAATTAAAAACGTCGACGTGGCGGTTTCCAAAGGATTCGCCGTCAAATTAGATTTCCACAATCTCGATGAAAAATCATTCGGTGACGCTTTGAACGAAATTTTAAATAATCCAACGTATGTAATTTTATTTGTATATCGATAAATTTTGTTTTAAAAATATTTTTATTCATTTCATTATTATAAATTTTTAATTCGACCCTTAAATATTGTTCAAGTCTCTCTATTTCCTATTTCATTTATCCATTATCAAATTTTTCCTTTGTTCTCTTTTTGATTTCATTAATTGCATTATGTGAAGTTTATTTCCATTTTCAGGTCTGTCTTTATCAATATGTCTACTTTTTTCCATTTTTTTAAATGTATATGCTACGATTACTATTTCGTATATTTTTACGGGTTCTGTAACTAATCAATGTAGACGAACAAAAACAAATAAATAACTAGTTCTTTCTAGAAATTAATTCTAAAAAAATAATGTAAAAAACTCGCCACTGAAAAAAAAGATTCGCCAAATTTTAGACTTCCATTATAACCGGGCGGGACCGGCTCCACGGTCCACGTCGTGGACGAGTTCGTAATAGTAGAAAAGTACTACAATCATGTATATGTTTTACTAAACTCGACATTCTATGTAAACTTTTTTTTCTATTTTATTTTGTACTTTTCATCCTCATTGTTTCGTAGTTTCTCGGTACTTATCCTCATTATCTGAGTGACTATTTTCTACTTTTTTGTCACATATTTACCTTACATCCTTTTAATTTTTAAGATTTTTACGATGTCCTCTAAATATTCTTGACTTGTAGTTATAGGGAGGCGGCAAAAGAACGTTCATCTATAATGCACGATCAGCCGATCAAACAAATCGACGAAGCGGTTTTTTGGTGTGAATACGTTATCAGACACAAGGGGGCGCAGCATCTACGATCTCCGGCTTTAAATCTCCGATGGTATCAGTCGTACTACATCGATATCATCATTTTTATCAGTGTAGTTTTAATAACTCTATTGTTAATTACAAGATATTTATCAATTCTTATATTTAAGAAATTTTTTATTAAAGAAAATAACGAAAAGAAAAATAAATGATTTTTTTTTTCGTTTGATTTCTTTTATTATAATTTAACTGTATATTTTATGTGATTTAATAATTAAAATATATAAAAGGATACAGAAAATCAGATCGAAAAAAGTGAAAAAATGAAACTGAAATTTTGAATACTAAAATGTGGGAAAAAATTTTGACTAAATACTAGTTGTAACCAGATTCGTTAAAATATTGGAATTGTATAAAAAATAATCTGCAGTTTTAGTCTTCTCAGGCCTCATTTTTCGTATTGTCACCCCCAAATTAGTGTTACTAATATTGCTATTACATTATTAAGGGTTGAAGCTACTATCTTCTCCCTTATTTAATATAATTTATTTTCGATAAACAGTTATGAAAATTAAAATATTATTCAAAATCCCTGTTTATTTTTTTTCAATTTTTTTGTAGAAAAATTTTATTGTTCATTAATTGTTTTGCCTAGTCTTCTTCTTCTTACGTTGGGACTAGGTCCTGTATTTTCATCAAGGGTTTGTCAGGAGTAGTTGGGATGCTGAGGACCAGCTTTCATACCACCTTATAGGTGGTCGTCCAGGAGGTCGAGTTGTGTCTGGTTTCTTTTCCTTTGCAATTTTTGCTAACCGTTCATTTGACATTCTGTCAACATGGTCTCTCCATTCTCTTCTGCGGCTCCTTGCCCATCTTACTACATCCTGAATATCGCACATGTCCCTTATTTCTTCATTTTTCTTCCGATCGAGTAACGTATGTCCTGTTATTGATCTCAGAGTCCGCATTTCTGTTGTTCTTAGGAGCCGTTTAGTGGTTGTGTTCTCCGCTCTAGTTTCTATTGCATATGTCATGACCGGCCATACGCAAGTTTTATATATTCTAATTTTACATTTTGTGCTCATGTTTTTATTTCGCCAAATTAAATCTCTAAGGTATCCTGATATTAATGCTGCCTTCGTTGTTTGTGCTTTTACTTATTTCTTTAGATTTCTATCGCTTGTTATGTTTGTCCTTAGATATTTGAAGGACATAACTTGTTCTACACTCTTATCGTAGATCGTTAGTTTACATCTTCTCGGTTCAGTTCTTTAGATATTGTCAGAGATTTGGTTTTCTTTGTGGATATTTGCATGTTGTACGTGTTCGCTATTTGTTGGAATTTATATAGGAGCTTCTGTAGGTTATCTTCGTCTTCCGAGATGATTACTGCGTCATCAGCATAGCATATTATTTTTATCTCTTTGTCTCCCATTCGGTATCCTCTCCCGGCTTGCTTTACTTCGTTGATGATTTCGTCCATTATAATATTGAACAGGATTGGGCTTAGGCTCTCCCCTTGTCTGATACCAGTTGCCACAAGTATTTTATTGTCTAATTTGCTTGCCGTTCTCACAAAGGTATAATTATCGGTGTTAAGTTTTTCGATAACTCTTATTATATTGGGGTGAACGTTCCTTTTTTTATTAGAGTTATAACATCAGTTAAGCGTATCCTATCAAACGCTTGGGTGAGATCAATGAAGCGCATAAAGGCTGCCTTATTAAACTCTATGGTTTTTTCCAGGGCCGGATTAAGATTTATAAGGCCCGGGGCTAAAATAATGACGAGGCCCCCTTAAGGAGTTCGAAAACCCGGAAAAATTCACAAAATAATATCAATACGTTAGATTTGTGGTATCAACATATAAAAAAATACAGAATTATTTCCAAATGATGGGGCCCTCTTGGACCTGGGGCCCGTGGCTATAGCTCCCCCAAGCCCCTAGCTTAATCCGGCCTTGGCTTTTTCAGTTTTTTGGCGCATTATAAATATAGCATCTATAGCAGATCTGTTGTTTCTCAAACCTTGCTGTTCTTCACATATCCCGGTAGACATTACTTCTTCTGCTAAGATTTTAGTGAATAGTTTCAGAACCGTATTCATCAGGCTAATGCATCGATAATTTTGGGGATCGGTTTTTTCTCCCTTTTTGAAAATCGGTATCAGAATACTTTCTTTTCATTCAGATGGTACATTTTTGATCTCTAGTATTTTATTGAAGAGGGATTGTAGTTCACCATACAGTTTGTCGCCTCCATATTTGATCATTTCGTTTGTTATTTCGTCGATGCCTGGGGCTTTTCTGTTCTTTATCTTGGCTATCATTTGTTGTTTTTTATGCAGGGAGAAAATCCTATTTTGTATTCCATTGATGTTTTCATCTTCGTAAGGTAATTCCTGTGCTGATACGTTAGCTTGTGTTGAACTATAGAAGTTTTTCCAAATCGTCTGCCGTGATTTTTGTATTTTGGATGTATTCGTTTATCGGTTTTCTCCTATCCTTCAGAAGATTCCACATTTTTTTCTGTCCCCCATATAAGTCATGTTCCATATCATTCGAAAACTTCTCCCAGTGATCTCTTTTAATTTTTCGAATATTTTCGTTGACTCTATTTCTTACAGCTTTATAGTCATTATACGTTGTTGCATTGGATCTGTATTGCAGGTACGATTTTCTTCTCTCTTCGACTAGGATCTTGATTTCTTGTCTAAACCACGATTTTGTATTTGTTCTTCCCCCTTTTTTTATAGTCCTTCTTCCACAGGCTTCTTCTGCTGCTTGTAGTATATTAGTTCTTAGTTTTGACCATGCTGTTTCGATGTCATCTGTCTCTTGGATATTATTAGCAGCAATTTTCTCTCTGAGCCTTTGTTGATAAAGGTATTTTGTCGACTCGTCTGATAGGGATTCTATATTCAATTTGCTTACTTCTTCGATAGGTTTGTTACAAGAATGTTGAATGGTTGTTTGCATTTTTGTCATTACAAGCTGGTGGTTTGTTCCTGCATTTGCAGAAGCTAGAGATCTAGTGTCCTGTATTCTTTTCGGATGGATATTTTTATTTGTAATTACGTAATCTATACTTGATTTATGTCCTCGTGTATTTTCGAATGTATATTTATGTTGTGGTTTATGTGGGTAGAAGGTGTTATTAATTCTTAGTTCATTGTGTATGCATAGCTGTATCATTTTTTCACCACTCTCATTGATTGTTTCTTCGTTAAATCGATTTTTGATACCGGGAATAAGTTCATCGCCAATTTTTGCATTGAAATCCCCCAAGATTATTATTTCGTCATGATTGGGTATACCGTCTAAGACTGTTTGTAATGTCTATATCCGCCTGTGTTTTGCTGCTGTCGGGTGCGTAGATACTTATTATATGCGTTGGTCTTGATTTTTGTAGGTTGATCATCGCCTGAAGTATTATGTCGTATATTATATTGCTGATTTGGTTCTCGTAGCTTTCGTGTAGCAGTAAGCCAACTCCTGATGTTGCTCTTTCCTTTTTATCCTTGCCGCTGTATATTAGAATGTAGTTTCCATGTTTGCTGTTGCCTTTGCTCTTCTTTTTAGTCTCCGAAAGGGCGCATATATCTAATTTGTGTCTTTTAATTTCGAGTAAAATTTCTTGGTCTTTATTATTAAATGATGTTACATTCCAGCATCCAATTCTAAGTAAAGTCGTTTTCCTTTTGCGCTTAATTATTTTTCTCGCCGGGTTGTCATTATTTAATCCAGTCACATCCGAGGCTAAACCGTTGGATCTCTGAGCACTTTGTTTTTTTTTTACCCAAGCAGGTCGCTACCCTCACTTGGAACCCTCCTCTTTTACCCGGGCTTGGGACCGGCTATGAAACCACTGAGCTACTCAGTCCACCCACCGATATCACAGCCAGAGTCTAGTGCTGTAGTGTTGTAGTGTAGTGCCTAGTCTAATTGTTGTAATAAAGGAAACTATAAAATTGTAAAATATTTTCTCCAAAATAGAGCATTTACGTCTTCCTCCTGCGGAAAATTACTAAAAATATCCTGTAAATTTTTAATGCAATTGCATAATTCCTTTACGATTTCAAAGAGACTTAGTTTAACCCTGATACTTTTCTATTTTTTCACGTGTAAGTAGAATCATTTTTCAATAGCTATTTCCATGTCTTTTGTTCCATTTCCTATCATCATTATTTCTTCTTTACACTCCCTTCTTTCTTATTTTTTTTAATTCGTGCTTATTCTATACACCATTCTCAAAACGCTATTTTGTTTTGAATTTGTTTTATTGCATATTGTTTTATTCTCTTCTTAGCTCTTCTATTTCTGTATTAGTGTATTTCATTTCGTGTTATCTTTATGCCATTTATCCATTCTTTCCTTCGCATATCTTCCAAATCAATCTCTCATTCTCGTGGTTCAGCCTAATCACCTCAATTATTTTTTCTTTGTTTTCAATTTGTTTTGTACCTTGTTGTTTATCGTTTCATTCTTTATTTTTCTTGGAAATTCCATTTCTCTACTTTGTATTTTGTTTTTTTTCTATATTAGTCTCTTTTGTTCCATTTTCTATTACCTTCATGTCTTCTATTCATTCTTTTCCTTTCTTATTTATTTTTTTTTTCAATTTCATGTTTCGCATATGTTTCAATTTGATCATCCATTATCATGGCTTCACCAAATCCCCTTTGGTGCGCTTTCTCGATTCTGTTTTTAATTTCTTTTGTACTTTCGTTGTTGTATCTTGTTTTATTCTCAATTTTTTCTTAGAAATTCCATTTTTGTACCTTGTACCTATTTATTCTTGTATCCGTATTTCTAATCCAAAGGTTAATATGTTATTTTTTTTTATATTTCCATTTTTAAAGTTTTCTATATTTCCTTTTTGTATCCTAATTCCTCCATTTCACTTGTTTATCTTTTGTTTTAATCTTCCGATTTGTGTTAATAAGAAAAATAGGTTATGTCAACGTATTTTACAAAATTTTTATATTTATATCTACTACAAATAAATATGATAAAAAATTGTTATAAAAATATAATCGTTTGATTATTTTTATCTTAAATTGGTAAACAATTTTTCATTTACGGTGTCATCTTTATTTTTGTATAAGTACATAAGAGAGAGACGAGATAAATTGGAAAATATTTTCCTTGTATTTAATTATCAATTAAATATAAGGAATATAATAAAAAATATTATCTAATAGATATAACTATTAAAATAGTTAAATAAACAAATTTCAATAACTACATTTTCGTAACATGATTTTTATCAGAAGTAATTAGAGTTTATTATTATTTAATATTCATTTATCTTCCTGTATATATAAAATTTGTTTTATATATGTTTGTAAAATTCTACGAACCATTCAAGGTTGTAATGATCGTTAATAATAATAATTATGTAAGATATAAATTTTAAAACGATTATAGAAATAGTTTACTACAACAAATGCGAATAATCGTCTTGAACGAGACAATATGAAATATTTTTTTTTAAATAATTTATTTATATTTTTGTTATTTTGCGTCGGGAATTTGACAAGTTCTTACAAGATTTTGGGAGTGGTGCCTGCTCCGCCTCACAGTCATTTCACGTTGGGGTTTCGTTTGATGAAGGCTCTAGCCGATAAAGGTCACCAAGTAACTTTTATTAATAGTCATCCCCAAAAAGTGCCCGTTAAAAATATCAGGGATGTGTCTACGGAGGAGATCAAAAAGATCTTCGAAGGTAAATAAATCGACTTTATTAATTTTAATATGTTTGTAGTATATTTTGTTGTTTATTAACAAGATTATTTCATTTTTGAAAATATTTTTGCCTCGATTTATTAAAAAAAAAATAATTTAACAAACAAAACTAATTAATACATAGATTTTATTATTTATTTCATCAAGCTTTTAGTTTTAATATACTTTTAGATTTGAAGTTTTTGTATTTTTTTCACGAATAAAATATTTTTTTCTAATAATTACCAAAAATTATTAGATATTAGAAAAATCATTCAATTTTCTTATTTATACATATTTTATTAATTATTTAATTATCTTCCAACTCTCTTTCTACACTATTTTTATTTATCTTTTTATATTTTTGTTTCTTTTCATTTGATTTTCTCGTTCTATTTTTATTATTTCTTTCTACACTTATTTCAATTTCTACTCTTTTTAATAGTTTTTCTTGTATATATCATTTTTTTTAATATATCATTAAAGCTTCTCACTACTCAATTTGTTTATATTTCTTGTATATTTCATTCAAATTCTTCATTTACCAACTCTTTAAATGCACTACATTTATTATTTCATTCTTGCATCCCTTTCCTTACTTTTCTATTATTTTCCATGACTGAATTTTCGATTTTTCCATCCAATTTTTTTCTACAGTTGTTGTGATCTTAGTCTATTATTATTTTCAATCTCGTTTCTCTATTTTTTTTTATTCATTCTTGTAGCTCTTTTCTTCGTTATCCATTATTTTCCATGATTAAATATTCAATTTTCTCATTTTACTTTCAATCTCTCTTCTTATAGCTCTTGTGATCTCAGTTCATTATTTTTATTTATATCTCCTTTCATATTTTTTATTCATTCCTGTATCTGCTTCTTTTTCTATGACTGAATATTCTATTCCCTCCCCCTTTTCTAACCTAACTCTTTCTACAGGTTTCAACTGCTAAGATTCTTTTTTTTTTAGTCTCTAATACTTACATTTTTGTATCTTTTTGCTTTCATCTTTATCCTTTTCCATAACTCATTATTCGATTTGGTTATCCTTTTTATAATATATCTTTCGACACATTTAATATTTTCTTTCATTTATCACAAATTCCATTTTTTGAAATATTTCGATATTTCTTTCTACCTACTTCCTTCTTTAGTTACTTAGAAATGGTTCTTCTTCTGTTTTTGGTTTTGTTTGGATTGTGGAAACCTTCAGAATCTAAATTTTCCGATTTTTTCGTAAGAAATATTGAATTTTTTATTTTTTTTTTTTTAGATTACACTACAAAATTTGTTGATTTGGGTGAATGGTCATATTGGAAACAACTAAACTGGGTGGCCGATTTAGGAGCAGTAAAATCAAGATTAATTTTCAAAAATAAAAACGTTCAAAATTTATTAAAATCTAACGAAACTTTCGATCTCGTTATATCAAATCACTTATTTAGCGACGCTTTTGCTTATTTCGCTTACAAATTCAAATGCCCTTTAATTATCCTGACTCCTGGTTCGACTAATTTATTCAGTAACTATTTAGTGGCGAATCCTTCACCGCCTTCATACGTTACTAATTTATTAGCCGATTACGGGGCTGATATGAATTTTTGGCAAAGATTTTCAAACATAATTCGCGAATTAGTCGGAGAAATATTCATCCACAATATCTTGATTCCAAAACAGAACCAAGTTCTTAAAGAATTGTTCCCGGACGCTCCCGAATTAACGTCGATTTTGTACGACGCCAGTTTGATTCTAGCAGCGTCCCATTCCAGTTTCTACGATCCGATACCTTTGCAGCAAAACGTTAAAGAAATCGGCGGATACCACGTCCAACCACCCAAACCCTTACCTAAGGATTTACAAGAATTTATGGATAATTCACCAGAAGGTGTCGTCATTTTTTCCATGGGATCGAATCTTAAAAGCGCTGATTTCCATCTGGAAAAAAGGAAAGCCATTTTGAACGCGTTTTCAAAATTAAAACAAAAAGTTTTGTGGAAATTTGAAACGGATTTACCGGATAAACCGAAAAATGTAAAAATTTCAAATTGGTTACCGCAATCGGATATTTTAGGTAAAGTTACTAATGTAATGTTTTTCTTATTCACTTATACTTTTACTTGTAAAAAAAACCAAACCCTCTTAAAAACTTAATACTGTGGTTTACTTACTTCTATGAAAACAAAGTCACTGTCTCTCTATATTACTGAGTTCCAAAGGTTTTTATCATTTTAATGTCGCCTATTTAACGGCACGTGATTGTTAAACGAATCGAATTGCACGTTTTCTATTTATCGTGATGTAAAATTAACCTTTAACAACCTTACCTAACGTAACCGCACAATTCTGATTGATGTTGTTTCCGCCACATTTTATAATAATATATATATGGACACGTGAGAGATTTAGAATCATTTGTAGTGTACCCATTGGGTATATTCTTATATCTAACGTTGTACTCCATATGTTCTACTCACACGGTATAAATTTTGTTTACTATATATTCTGTGGTGGAAAATTTTAATTTATTTTTTATTTATGCATAAACTTCACAGGAATATATTAAATCTAAGACTTACCGTTGAATATTTTACGAATTTCTACCGCCCTTTTGATAAAACTTTATTTCGTTTCTATTATTACCTTTTTTTTGCTTAATTTTTAAACTGTTGTTGATATGAAATTGATTTTTTTTAGCCCATCGAAACGTGGTAGGTTTCATTTCGCACGGTGGACTACTGGGTACCACCGAAGCAGTATACCACGGAGTACCCATATTGGGATTACCAATATTTTGGGATCAAATTAAAAACGTCGACGTGGCGGTTTCCAAAGGATTCGCCGTCAAATTAGATTTCCACAATCTCGATGAAAAATCATTCGGTGACGCTTTGAACGAAATTTTAAATAATCCAACGTATGTAATTTTATATTTTTTTCTTTATATATCGATAAATTCTATAAAAAATTTGATATGTTATAATAAAAAAAGAGAAAGTGAAATCCCTGATTCGTTCCTTGAATATTCCTCACGCTCCTCTATCGCTGAAAGCTGAAAAATAACAAATTATCCCTTCGCAAGGTACCGGTTGGTTCGCTAGAAAATTCGTAGGGGCAGATAATTGAAACGATACTTTCTTTTCGTCGGATTTTTGATCTAATTCCATATTATCATCGTTCGCGATAAGCACTTCTTCGTAAACTTTCGTAGGTACCAAATCTCTGAGATCTCCTATTTCGTTGGGCGGTAATTTGTTGAACGGTTCGCGGATTTTACGTACCTGCAACATCAGTAACATGAACCACATGTATTCGTTTCTGATCGATTTTTCTTTATCGGTTTTGTCCAATTCGAGCATCTTATCGAACCAAATTCTCATGATCTTCCTATCGTTCGGAGGTAATAGTGTGACCATCGCTTTAGCCAACATGCTGTTGTAAAAGAAGTTTTCGTCCAACAGATTCGCCATTTTTACTGGAATTTTCTTTATTATAACGAAATATTAACGTTTTTAATCGAAATACGTCATTAATTGACGGGAAAATAAACGTGTTTCTTCTTTTTGTGAATTAAATAAAAGACATTCGTCCTATGTCAATTAAGGTTTATTTAATTAAATGACAAATCGAGAAATAGAATGACGGGAACGGAACCCAACCCTTATTTTTTCATTTAGTTAGCTTACAGTTCGCTTATGAAATTTTACCCTTTCATTGATTTAATACCGTTAAAAATAGTTGAAAAATTTTGATTTTTGTTTCTTGATTTCGCGTGTCTTCAATTAAGTTCTTCTTCATTTAATCCTGTCATATTTGAAGCGATCACTTTTCACAATGTATTTCGTTTTTTTGGGGGGGGGGCAGAAAAGGCATTTTGCTGATTGATTTCGTCCCAAAAGACCAAATAATCCAAACGCATAGTTACTGCGTGATCATTCCGAAATTACAGGTCAAAAAAGTATTCTTTTTTCCACATTGCGAACGCAGCAAAAAAAGAATTTGGTTTAGATAAATTTGAATATACTCTATATAGTGCAGACCTCGCTCCTAGTAACTCTTCTTACACTTAGAATTTCTTTTTGGTGGTAAACATTTCAACGGTAATGACGATGGTTCAAAACGCAAGCGGCAACAGAAGAAGACAAGTGTCTGCTAAATTTTTGAAACTACGTAGAAAATTTTTGTTATTTTGTTTTTCTTTCTCTTCTTCTATCCAATTTACGTGATTCTTGGTACTTTTTTTATCAAAATCGGTGTTTACAAGTCATCTGTTTCTGGTGGAAAACATTTGGGGACTCTATCTTTTGGAGTACAACTCTTCTATGACCTCGACGTTCAAATATGTCATTTCTGGTACCTTCTGATTCTATATATGGTGTTCATGCTTCCTTCATATATTTTTTTTCGTTTAAAACCTTGTTTTTCAGTTTTCATAGTGTACTATGCATTTATATCTTCAGCTCACTGTTCCCATTGGTCAAATGGGTACAAAACTAACCTAACCTATAATTTGGTAATTTTATCTTTAAGGGTACAACTCTCCTATGACCTCGACCTTGGTAAAGTTAGGTTAAGTTATTTAGGTACCCACTAGACCTATGGGATATTTGGATGAAATTTTTTTATTTTATCCAAAGGGAACTTTGACAGCTAGAATTTCAATAACTCGCCAATTCCGTAGTAAAGATTCTATTTGAACATTTTTGGTATCAACACTCACAATTACACGATATAAAGTGCGTTTCGATAACCGAGTTACCGTTTTCAGAGACTGAAGGTAAACTGTTTGTCAAAAATATCTGAAGACGATAATTTGGTTATCGATAAGATATCATCGAAATTCTCCTCCGTTTATCCCGTTTCTTCCACGATTTTCCTCAGTTTTTTCCAATTCATAATCATATTCAAGATGTCGTCTAAATATTCTCGACTTGTAGTTATAGGGAGGCGGCGAAAGAACGTTCATCTATAATGCACGATCAGCCGATCAAACAAATCGACGAAGCGGTTTTTTGGTGTGAATACGTTATCAGACACAAGGGGGCGCAGCATCTACGATCCCCGGCTTTAAATCTCCGATGGTATCAGTCGTACTACATCGATATCATCATTTTTATCAGTGTAGTTTTAATAACTCTATTGTTAATTACAAAATATTTATTAATTTTTATATTTAAGAAATTTTTTATTAAAGAAAATAACGAAAAGAAAAATAAATAAACAGAATTTTTCGGTTTTTATTGTATGTTTTAATGAATTTTTGATTTTTATGGTAAAATGAGCAGAGAAAAAAACTATTGGGAACAATAAGGACCAGAAATAGAGGAAGTCCTGGAAGGACTAAATTAATACTGGGAATAGAGGATGTACTATGACAAATAAAGGATTAAAAACGAGAAAATTAATAAAGAAAAAAGGATTAAGTAGTAAGTAAGTGGTTTAACGACTTTTTATTTCTATTTTTGAAATATCAATAGTCCAAAATACAAATTTGGGCAAAAAAATTTATTTTTCCTTTAAATACATACGACATTTCATTTTTTGTAACTATTTTTGAGCTCCGCTAGATTTTTATATAGTTTCATTATAATTGTCGATTGGGCGTCTATCTAAAAATATAAAAGACAAATTAAACAGCTAAAAAATTCGAATACCCTGTATGTGGAAGTTGAAATCGATAACAAATAATTCGAATCGAACATTTAGTCGATAAATTAGCTCTCATTGTTTTTGCTGCCATCTTTCCAAATGGTAATCTACAAGTATCTCTTTGGTGTACCCATATTTCAATGCCGAAAGGCATTTTTGGACTAAAAAGCAAATTTTATGTCTATCACTAGGACAGGAACTCAATATTTTCACTATTTTTTAAGTAAATTTGTTGAAAAGTGAATAAAATCAACTTTTAGTTCTCTCTAATTGCCACGACTTTGTAGGTCCTAAGTTATTGAATGCATGACATGTTAACAAACTCTAAAATCACTTGGTGACATAAAAATTCTGAAGTAGCCACCAGGATATATCAAGGCATGAAAAAATAAAAAAGAAGAAATCACTATTTTTCGAAAAAAGTTGTTCAGGAACCAATAGAATCGATTTTTTGATAGCCAAGCGACCATGTTTGTCCTGAGGTATGGAGTACACGTCAAAAATGACATGTTAACAAACTCTAGAAGCATTTGGTAACGGAACAACCCTAATATAGCCACTAGGGTATACCAACGACCGTATTTTGAACCAGAACCCAGTGATCCTTGGAGTTTTATTGAACAAACACAGGTCTAAAATAATTCATGATATTTATAACCAAATTCTCGTGAAACGACATTAAACTGGTGGTAAGTCTTCTGTCATATGACTGTCTATCAACTGTCACTTGGGAATGAAAGAAGCTGCAGATTCTGAGAACAAGCTATGGAACTCAACACAGGTCACCTTAAGACAGAGGAAGGGAGTAATGAAGACTGCGGAGGATTTACTTCACGAATATCCTTCTTTTAGATACCTAGAGGGAGTAATCGTAAAACCTTGAGATGTGGGGTATAAAAACAACAAACAAATGGTTTCTTCGGAAGGATTTGACGTATTTTGGGAGCAGAATAGTGAGAACAGGTCACCTTAAGACAGAGGAAGGAAGTAATGAGGACTGCGGAGGATTTACTCCACGAATATTCTGATTTTAGATACCTAGAGGGAGTAATCGTAAGACCTTGAGATGTGGGGTATAAAAACAACAAAAAAATGGTTTCTTCGGAAGGATTTGACGTATTTTGGGAGCAGAATAGTGAGAACAGGTCACCTTAAGACAGAGGAAGGAAGTAATGAGGACTGCAGAGGATTTACTCCACGAATATCCTTCTTTTAGATACCTAGAGGGAGTAATCGTAAAACCTTGAGATGTGGGGTATAAAAACAGCTTTCCTTTGGGAGAAGTCGACGTATTTTGGAAGCAGAACAATAAAATGGAGAGTTTTTTACAAAACATCTTGTAGGTATAGATATAAACGACTCTCCAAGCAATTCAAGTCAGCGGATTTTCTAGTAGTGTGCAAGTATCATACCCTTAGACACCTAGTGAATTGGGAGATGAAAATTTTTAAAAAAATAATGCCCTTGGGAGAAGTAGCAATCAATATATCTTTTGTTTTTAGGTACATTTCGAAATCTGAGAAAACGCGTTTAAAAACAACCAAAAAATTGATCGAAGAGAGAAACGATGAGGTATTTTCATTAACCTAAGCAGAATTTTTGATCGGAGAAAAAAATTATACTTACAGCTTGTTTGGCGCTACCGAATTTTTTCATCATACTAGAATTTTCTTCGTTCAAATCGATCAATTCTTTCTGACTAATTTGAAGATGATCCGATAAAACTTTACAAACGTTTTCGTATCCCATAAAATCGGGACTTAGAATATTATCGATTCGTTGTAATTGTTCGTCGCATACGTTAGAAACTTCATATTCCAAAGTGTCGTCTTTTTCCGAAAATTCGAAAATACGTTCGATCATATCGGCGGCAATTTTACCGCAAAATTCATCGATTTTATATTTGGATAAATTAGTAGCGTCGCGAATCTCCTTAGCCATACAATCGATACGTTTAAGAGCTTGGGATGAAATCAAATTTTGCGTAGATTCGAATTCGTTACGCATTTTTTCGATCGCATTGTATACTACGTATTTAACGCCTTCCGAAATTCGGATTGTTCGCGATTCGTTTTGTTTCGATTTTAAATCGTCTTTTAATTCTTTCAAATCGATTTGAAATTTTTGTATGTTCAAGTTTATACGTTCCATTTGTTTCAATACGTTCGTCTCGAAGTTATCAGTTTGTCGCTGATATCTTTTCATACTGTCCAATTCTTCAGAGCTTGTGTAACTGTGGTAGTCGTCGTCAAATAAATCGTTACTCGCCCAATCGGGGCTTTCTTCGTTTTTCGTTTCTAAATATTGTTTATAAGGCCCTTTACATCGAAACGAACGAGCTTTAACGTTATTTCTATTAAAAATATTCCCTTGGTTTTTCATTTTATACGAATTCCTGGATTTTGATTTGTCTGGAGTCGAAGAAGCTTCCGGCATTACTCGCAAACTCTAAAAAACTCAAAGACATACATCGAGGCTACATACTTTATAATATATAGGATGTAGCGGGAGAAATTTGGATTAAAACTATTAAAAATTTGAAATTACGAAGCTGAGCTAAAATATAGTTGCCTACTTCCGGTTGTAGTATGATATGATTCACCATTTCAGAGGTTAAAGGTCATTTTGAAACGTCTTCATGTAATACTATCCCAGAATTCTTATTTGGCCAAACAGCCACCGTATTCTCTAGATTTGTTACCTTGTGACTTTTTTCTATTTTCTAAGTTTAAAAAACCTTGTTATGGATCTTTTGCAATCATAAAAAGTTCATCTTAACCGAGTTCTCTCAGGCGGGGTCTACTTGAGACCCTAGACATCTTATTTAACTAATAACGAGACCTTCAGCCTCCGTATACGTTATATTTGGTATCTTGTGATTTTTTTTTCTTTTCTAAGCTCAAAAATTTGAGTTTCTTATATGAATACTTACATTTCTTGAAGAAAATGAAGTTATATCGACATATCTTGTGGAATTTGATGGACATCTACTACAAGTACAACCCTAAAACAACAAAAATTTATAATTTTTATGATATACTTGAATAATAATAATAATAACAAAAGTACAGGGTGATCAAAAAGAGTAGATTTGTTGCTTTGTACAAATTTATCGCTTCTGGTATTTCCCTAATCTCTGCAACAAAGATCGGTTTTGTCGGTTATAATAGATGGTTTTCTTAAAAAAACAAGGTTGGAAAGGCAAACGTCGGTGATTGGTAGTAATTTATCGATTAAATCGGTTGATTTGTCGGTAATAATCGTTTTTTTGTTCAAAAAAAGAGGTTGGAAACTCAACTATCCATGATTAGAACAAATCTGTCGGTTGAATCGGTAGATTTAACGGTAATAATCGTTTTTTTTTTAGAAAAAAGGTCATCAAACTCAACCTGTAGGTGATTGGCAGGAATTTATCGATTGAATCGGTAGATTTGTCGGTAATAATCGACTTGTTGCTCAAAAAAGAGGTTGGAAACTCAACTGTCGATGATTGGAACAAATCTGTCGATTAAATCGGTAGATTTGTCAGTTATTGGAAACAATATATCAGTTGAACCGGTAGATTTAACGGTAATAATCGATTTTTTATGAAAAGAGGTTATAAAACTTGACCTGTCGGTGATTGGCAGGAATTTATCGATTGCATCGGTAGGTTTGTCGGTAATAATCGATTTTTTGCTCAAAAAAGAGGTTGGAAACTCAAATGTCGATGATTGGAACAAATCTGTCGATTGATCGATATATTTGTCAGTTATTGGAAACAATACATCGGTTGAATCGGTAGATTTAACGGTAATAATTGATATTTTTTTAAGAAAAGAGGTCATAAAACTCAACCTGTCGGTGATTGGCAGAAAGTTATCGATTGAATCGGTAGATTTGTTGGTAATAATCGATTTTTTGCTCAAAACAAGAGGTTGGAAACTCAACTATCGATAATTGGAACAAATCTGTCGAATGAAACGGTATATTTGTCAGTAATAATCAATTGGTTTAAAAAAATTAGTCTATAGAACTATTTTTGTCAGTGATTGGCAAGAATTTGTCGGTTGGATCGATAATAATAGATTTTTTTCTTAAGAAACAAAGTTATTGGAAACAATATATACGTAGAATCGGTAGATTTAACGGTGATAATCGATTTTCTTTAAGAAATGAGGTTATAAAACTTTGTTAGGAGTATATTGGTTGATTCGGTAGATTTTTGGATAATAATCGATTTTTTGCTTAAAAAAAGAGGTTGGAAACTAAAATCTTCCAGCTGTCTCCGATACTTGTCCCCCATAAAGTTGGAAATATTCGAGATTGTACATACCTCACATCTTGTAGATGTTGAAGAAGACTGATCATTTCCCTTAAAAAACCTCTTGCATTTCGGAATCGTTAATCCGTTTCCGAATTGGGAGGTTATATAGTAGTCTGCTGGAGAGGCATTAAAATCTAAAAACAAATGGCGATTTAATTGTCAAAACAATTTTGAATTGATAAAAACTTACCAGGGTATTTGTAATTGAATCTTTTTGCTCTTGGAAACGACATATTTTTATCGAAATCTAATGAAATAATCAAAAACTTTTACGAAAGTTCCACTAGTTACTTCAATTGATACAAACTGAAAGTATTTCAATATTTTTGTCGACGAAAAAACGTGTTTTAATTAAAAAAATTTACTATAGTCCAGTGAATTAATGGAATTTTGAATTTTGACGAAAAATTATATCAAAAAAAAAGAAAAAAGAACCATTATTATATTTACGGTTTTTTGGTTGTTGGGTCATCATCGGCTGGCTTTTACCCTTAACGTTTCGTCAACATGAGAAAATAGCATCTTCGGATGAACCACTAATTATATTTCGATTATTTCCTGTATATTTTCATACGAAGTAAAAATAAATCGTCGGTTCCCTTAACTACATGCGACACAGTGTACGAGGGCTATTTTTCTTTCCATTATCATTTTTATATTTCAATATTTTTTCCTTTTAGGTCCTTTCTCTTCCGTACACATCCTCATATGATGAAAATCTCTCAGCTGCAATTAAAATTTTGAGGTTAGAAGGCCAGATCTGGTGATTACTATGGGTGGTTTAACAATTCGTTCGTCCAGTTTGATTTGGTGAACTTTTCCGCAGTTCCAGACTCTCGTCGCCAGTCAATCTCACGTTTCAATTTAGTTGTCAAAAATTTTACATTCGTAAATAATTATCTACACATTTCTCTCCCATTTGCGTGCGTGTCAAAAATCAATCTGTCTTATTTATTTTCATATCAACACTATTCACTAAACTATACACTAAACACTTCTCTCTAATTTATTTAAATTCACTGTTTACTTATCTACTTATATTCGAGATGACACCATATTAATTGCTCTCAACTGCGGCTTGTTTACATACACTTTAATCGTATCCAGAATGCTTGAAATCTCTAATTAGAAATTGATTTTATAAAAATTGCCACAACATGTTGTAAATAAGTTATAAAAACAATATAAAGAAATTGTCGCTATATTAAATTGTTCTTCTAAGAATTGTATCTACTGCATCCTCGAAACTTTAGATTTTATTAACGTAATAGAAGATGACCGGCTTCGTCGTTTACGTTTGTGGACGAGTGTAGAACATTTAATCACTCGATGCTCAATTTTTTTGGATAAACCTCGTAGTCTATGGCTTTATAGTTCAAAATTCACTTGCTACATTAATTTTCTCAAAAAATGTACAATCGAATATTTATGTCGTGATGTAGGCGGTTTCGTATAAAAAAAAAAAATAAAATGAAGAAGACAAAAGACAAAAAGATACGAATAAGGAAAATGCAGGTAGTTATTTAAACACCTATTTGACTATATTGGTGATTTGAAACACGCGTAGGAATTTGCATCTGATTTGGATCGGTCTGAGTGGATGTTTTTGCTTTTAACTGATTTAAAATCCGGAGGCGGTGGGTTTTAAGCGCGGAGGTGGTGATAGTTACCTTATATAGGTAAAGGCTTGCCTCTTATTATTATCATCATGTTTTACTCAATTTTTATTACTTCGACTACGACATTATTTTATTTATCAGTAACAAAAATTCGAATAAAAACGTTAGTATATACGAGGACCATACAAAAATATACATATTTTTATTTCGATAGTATCGAAACGGGATAGTTTTAATATTCGTGGGCCTCTTAGATATTTGAACAATGAAAATATTGATGATCTGCCGTCAATAAAATATTTCGACCGATTAGTAACCTCGAATAGAGATGGAAAGTATCATTTTTTAACTAATATATCAGTTATACGAAACAAAAGATTATCGCCATCTCTACAATATTAACATAATTATTAATTATTTAAAAGACCAGTCATCAAGTGAATACAGTTAACTTAATAAATTTGGTACCCGCCTTTCACCAAAATATCAACCCACGAATCGAAATTTAATTTTGATAAATGTGTAACAGAGTGAATAAAAAAAATTCTCAACTTTATTTGGATAAAGATATTTGATTGTTATGAAATATGTCACATCAATTTTTTGGAATGGAAAATTGCTTGAAAAACGATCGAAAAATTCTATATAGAGAAAAGTTTTAGAAGTAACGTGATGTATGAAAAATTCTACAGGGTGTAACAAAAAAGTTTCAATTGATCATAAAATGTTATTTATGGATGTTTAACATTAACCCAGAGATCAGAAAAATGCTGAAAAAAACTCAAAAATATGTGTGTGAAGATAAGAAGACGTTATATAAGTGATATGAATGATAATAATTATGAAAAAAGGTATAAATTTGAGTGGAACTTTAACAACAAATAGAATCTAAAAAAATGATAAAAGAAGCTCAAAACATGTTAAAATCTGTCTATAATGATAATGAGGACGATTTATAAGTGATATCAATGATAATCATTATGAAAAAAAAGCATAAAATGGAATACTTTTTGTGGCAGTAATTACTTACTGTAGTGGAACTTGAATCTTTAACACCAACATAGAAGTAAAAAATGATAAAAGAAGCTCAAAACATGTTAAAATCTGTCTATAATGATGATGAGGACGATTTATAAGTGATATCAATGATAATAATTATGAAAAAAAGGCATAAAATGGAATAATCCAACAGGAATTACTTTTTATGGCAGTAATTACTTACTGTAGTGGAACTTGAATCTTTAACAACAAATAGAATCTAAAAAAATGATAAAAGAAGCTCAAAACATGTTAAAATCTGTCTATAATGATAATGAGGACGATTTATAAGTGATATCAATGATAATAATTATGAAAAAAAGGCATAAAATGGAATAATCCAACAGGAATTACTTTTTATGGCAGTAATTACTTACTGTAGTGGAACTTGAATCTTTAACAACAAATAGAATCTAAAAAAATGATAAAAGAAGCTCAAAACATGTTAAAATCTGTCTATAATGATAATGAGGACGATTTATAAGTGATATCAATGATAATCATTATGAAAAAAAGGCATAAAATGGAATAATCCAACAGGAATTACTTTTTGTGGCAGTAATTACTTACTGTAGTGGAACTTGAATCTTTAACACCAACATAGAGGTAAAAAATGATAAAAGAAGCTCAAAACATGTTAAAATCTGTCTATAATGATAATGAGGACGATTTATAAGTGATATCAATGATAATCATTATGAAAAAAAGGCATAAAATGGAATATTCCAACAGGAATTACTTTTTGTGGCAGTAATTACTTACTGTAGTGGAACTTGAATCTTTAACACCAACATAGAGGTAAAAAATGATAAAAGAAGCTCAAAACATGTTAAAATCTGTCTATAATGATAATGAGGACGATTTACAAGTGATATCAATGATAATCATTATGAAAAAAAGGCATAAAATGGAATAATCCAACAGGAATTACTTTTTGTGGCAGTAATTACTTACTGTAGTGGAACTTGAATCTTTAACACCAACATAGAGGTAAAAAATGATAAAAGAAGCTCAAAAACTGTTAAAATCTGTCTGTAATGATAATGAAGAGTTTTTATAAGTGATATCAATGATAATCATTATGAAAAAAGGTTGAGTGATACAAAGTGTCCCTTATTTCACCCTCCATTAATGAATCATCTCGAGTTATCTAATTTTCGTCCTATATTAATGTAACTGTGAAGCACCATAACTTGTCTACCGAATATTATTGTATACGTTAAGATTTATTACTTAAGGCAACTTGTACACTGACCTAATGTGAACCAACCTCATAGTTAAGCGATTCCAAGTGTAACATAGACACTTGAAGTACCATTAACGTATCAAATTACTTAATTTTATTTTATAATCACTGCTTTTGTACGCAGAAGGATTTAGTGTTTAAGGCAGTTTGTAAGGGTTCTTAATAGTTTGATATTCGTCCAGTACGTTAATTGAATTATTGATTATTTTTTTGCATTGTGTCTGGCTCAATTTTCGAATTGACCGCCTCAATAATCAAAAATTTCTGTTATGCAAAACAAAATAATTAACCATAAACTTATAGTCGAAAGTCTTGACGTTACAAAAGAAAAAGAACCGTGTCAACGGCTATTTCACGCTTAAAGAGATTTTCGGCAATGCGATACTTCCCAAAATAATATTAAAATGAAAACGTAGGTTTTTGCTGACATCAAATAATCTGTATAATATATCGACGAATCAAACGACATTCTAAATACTTTTAAGATTATCTCGTAGGCAATTTGGTTATTTATTAAAGTCGTACTACTTTATACAAAAAATTTTGTGCGTAGGCGCTTGTATCGACCAAAAAAATATCTATTTTTAATTCCGATGACATTTTTTCGATATTTAAACGAAATACGAATCTTCTTTTGAAAACTCACTTTTATTTAATAGAACACAAATTTTGATTTGATTAATTTATATAAAAAATATTGATGACTCGACATCGAATGTTCTATTGAAAATTTTTATTTTTTACATTCCGCTGCATTAACAAAATCAGTAGACGTTCAAGGGACACCCGGAATCAATCATCTATTATGTAGGTCCCCATTAAGATCGTGTACCATAAATGAATATAATAAACTTTCAATTTAAGTAGCCAAATTCATGACTTTTCACAGTTACATTAATACTAGTATAATGGAGGGTGAAAATAAATAACAGAATTACACACAAGAGATTGTATTTCTGTATGGGTTACATTTGTGAAATGTTTATAAATTTAAATGAAAAATTATTATGTCAAAACACCAGTCTCATTAAATTATCTTAAATTTCGAGATACTTTACATTTGGAAATATGAGGAATTCCGTCAGGATATGTATCATTAAAAAAATCATCGGTCTCATGTAACGATTTCTTTGTATTTCCAAAAGCAATTGTATTATAAATAAAGTGATTCTTTCACGTTTACTCAGCTCCGGCTTAATTAATAATATTCTAATTATAAATATCTTTTAAAATGAGGGTGTCACAAAAAAATTTACGAACATTTATCGGCACACTTGTTATATTAATATTAGTACTCACAATTGAACCTCAAAAATTGTTATCAGTAATATTATATCTACCAAAAAAAAAATGGTAGATACAGGGTGTTGAATTTAAAATATTACCCGATAACGGCATAATTTAAAAAATAGTATATAAAATATACAAAAATTTGTTTTTTAAAAATCGTAATTAAGCCTAACCCGATACGTGAAATAATAACACTCGCGTTTTATACACTAAATATACAATATCTACCGGGACGTTTGAAAATTAATTAACGATGAAAACTTATATGTTACATATGATTTTGATATAGACGAATGGCGTCGTTTTTTCTTTAAATTTTTTCTCCCAATAAAGTATTTAGCCTACATACAATCATTCTAATAAATACAAGTCGAAAAATGATACTGTAGGTAGCAGTTGAACCGGTATGAAAACTGCAATATTTCATCGTTCGTAAGAAACGTGGGATTCCGATTTTTCAACTTACATTTACTTGGTAATATTCCGTTTTAGTCTCTAGAACGTTCATTAAAGATTCACAAACACATACAGAAAAGAAAAAAACTCGTTTAATATCGCGAAGGTGTTAATTGAACATGTGTTTATAGATTCCTGCTAATATACGAAGCGTTACTTATAAAATGATTTATAACATATTATATAAAAAAAAACAATTTATTAAGCAAAAAAAAAATAAATAAAGTTAATTTTAATCATCTGACTAGCGTACTCGACGAATGTCAAACTATTAAGAACATAGTATCAGTGTACAAGCTACCTTAAATACTAAATCTTATCGAATACAATAATAATTATAAAATCGGTAGATAAGGGTATTTAAGGTCGTTTAGAGTCACATTAATATAAGATAAAAATAAATAATTGAAGATGGGGTTATCGTTGACAATATACAAAATTGATATAAGCAATTCATTGGTGATGACAAAATTAATGTGACTAGTTATAAATAAGGGACACTTAAAATCACTTAACTATATGATTAACAGCTCTTAAGGAATGAAGTTGGTTCCCCATAAGGAATGGTGAGCTGATTCTCGATGTCCAATAGAAATAATGCCATTAGACACTTATTCAACTCAAAATATGCTGGCTCAATTCACTTATTCGCTTTCAAATTTAGAGAATCGTAGTTTATTATTATTATTAAAAATTCCATATTTTCAAATTTTGATTTATAACGTGGTTGTTAATTATTTGTTTTTCTTCCCACTCCCCTCTGCAGCGAATGTTCATTAAGGAGACACCTGTTAGTATTCCTAGGTTTTACTTAACCTGATGCATTCAGCGGATCTTCTCTGGTTATAATAGTTTTCCAGGAGAGTCTTTGCCTGTCTCTATTCCTCTAGGTTGTTTTCACCCCTACCTAAATTTTTCCCAATGCTTTTTCTATTGTAGATGATACCACAGAAGGGTTCAGGTCCTATGAAGGGTTTTTCTGTCCCTGCTTTAACGAATCTATCAGCTGTTTTATTAACTTATAGATCCCTTGGGTCGTAGTTTATATCAGTGGTTCTTAACCTTTTTAAGCCGCGACCTAAATTTGAGAAATATGTTCATGTCTCGACCCAAAAAAAGTCAAAATTTTTTCATTGCTTTATTTTAGATCGTATTTTTAAAAAATCTTAAATCCTACGATGATGACTTTTTTTAACTTTTAATAATAAAGATAAACAAAAGTACTTTTCCATCCAAGGAAAATTTAATTAATAATCAAGTGTTTTCAATAATTTTTATTGAACAAATTAAAATATATTCCCAACTTTTTGAAAGTAATTGACATTTTAACTTATTCCTAAAAAAAAAAGAAATATCAATACATATGTTAAGTCTTTTAAATTTTAAATCATACAAGTCATACTGTTTTAATGAGAACCTTGTGCTTGAATACATTTTGAAAGATCTTCAAACCTCGGTTGAATGCTTGTCAAGGAGCACCTTATATCTATTTCAGGAATTAACTTTTTCCGGTAATTGTTTTTGATTACACACAGAGCCGAAAAACCAGCCTCACACATATATGTTGTTGAAAAGGGCAATAATACTTTTAGGGCTTCTTTAACAATTATTGGCTTTTCGGTTTTTAGTTTTAACCAGAAAGCACATAAAGATTCAGTGTTTCGAACCCAATTATATTTGAAAACATCGTCTGCAGGGAAATATCGATCAAAGTCTGCTATTAGTTTTTCTAAATGATTAATAATAATTTTCTGTATTTCAAAATCTGTGATATTAATACTATTGTTTTCAACGAGTAAATTAAGAGTCGGGAATGAAGCAAGTTTCTTTACTTATTTCTCCATAATTTGAGTTTATTTTTAAAACATGTAATTTTTTCAGTTAATTCAATAATAGTATGATCACGTCCTTGCATAGACGTATTTAGATTATTTATTTCAAATAAAATATCTGACAAATAAGCAACTTGAGTAATCCACTTCAACTCGGAGAATTTAGATGCTAATGGGTGTTTCTTTTCTCTCAAAAAAAATTCGACTTCTGTCCGCAATGACAATACTTTGCCCCGGGACAGCCATCTAACTTCAGAATAATATAATAAATGTTCGTATTCTGCACCAAATTCGAAACACAGTTCGCGGAAAATTCTACAGTTAAGAGCTCTTGATTTGATAAAATTGACTACCGCAACAATTTCATCCAAAACGATACAAAATTCGGGTGATAATTTTTTTGAAGCAAGATTTTGTCTATGTAACAAACAATGAATCGATATAATTTGTGGATTCATTTGTTTTGCTCTTGTCGAAAATCCCTTTTGAGATGCTGTCATGGAAACTGCTCCGTCGGTGCAAATACTGAAACACTGATTCCAATTTAATCCTTCTTCTTTAAAAAACGAATCGACCTCTAGTTGTTGTTGATATTGGTTTGCAAAATAAAATGTCCTCCTGTATATCTGTTAAGCCTGGATACCGCACGTAAACCATGAGTTGAGCATCTTTAGTTACATCTGTTGTTTCATCCAGTTGAATACTAAATAAACCAGCAATTTTTATAGCAGAAATAAGTTGATTCTTAATATCAAATGACATATCATTAATTCGTAAACGAATTGTATCATTTGATAATGGTGTCTTTGGTAATTTCTTTGAACTTTCATCTCCGCACATGATACGTGCCATGTCAATGACAGCAGGTTTTATAAGTTTTTCAGCAATATTATGGGATTTCTTTTGTCTTGCAATATACCAAGCCATATAAAAAGAAGCAAGTTTAGCTTGTTTGGCAGAATTTATAAAACCATTACTACTTGGTGCATCCAAACGCTGTCTTTTTAAATGGGCTTCTTTTCTTTCGAAAAAAGTACGATCTTTTCCCGCAAAGGAAAAATTTTTATGTTTTGCCTCAAAATGTCTTTTAAGTTTGTTTGGTTTCATCGATTCATTACTTAATATTTCACTGCACAACACGCATTGCGGCTTGTTCACTCTTCGATCATAAATGCAAGTCAAACCTAATTCTAAAAATGCTTCCTTGTATTCACGTTTTGCCATTATTAAGGTGATTACAATTTTACAATATGCACTGCAGCTTGATCACTCCACTATTAATAATAAGAAAAAATTTGTTTCTAAAATGCTAGTATTCGCGTTTCACTGTTATTACACGTTTCAGTGTTATTCACAACACAATACGCAGAAACGAGTTTTTGACAGAGAGCTTACTGAGTCTGCGCACACGCAAAGTAATGGCGTGCGTATTACCAACACCTCCTAGAAGAGAAAGCCACAGGACAGGATTTGGACGTCACTTCCGGAAGGCCATTCGCGAAGAGCGGTAAAACCGAAACATTGTATTAGGGAATAACTCTTCTAGGAGGTGTTGGTATTACTTATTATTTGGTGTATTACTAACTTTTTTGGTTCGACTCAGCGCGACCCAAATTTGGGTCGCGACCCATGGGTTAAGAACCGCTGGTTTATAGGATACCCCAATTTGGAATTTAGATCTAATGACATTTGAGCTTAAAGCTCTAAAGCATAAATTTCTGCTTGAAAAATGCTCTATTACTATTCCAGTTCTATCTGCTGCTTTCTAATCAATTTATTATTGAGTTGAATTTTTTTTTCAAAGCTAAATTGTTTTGGTATTTCGTCGTAAGGCATATCCCAAGTTTGGTTGTTGGTGCGAGGTTTTGAATCACATCTAGTGCAGCTGTTGGTCATGATCTAACGATTCCGGTTGCACATACGCAAGCCAGTCTTTCAGCCTTCAAGAGATTGTTCCTCGTGGTGTTCAGACTAGTTCTAATATACCAAACCCCTGCCCCATTGGTCTCTGGATTCCCGTGTACATCTACAGTAGAATTATAACTACCTTCTTCATTTTCCATTTTATTACATCCCATTCTTTTATTCTATTCATTTTCTTTCAACTTGATTCTGTAGTAATTTAGCATTTTCATTAGATATTTCGTAATTTTTTTCGTTTTGTAATTTTTCCAATAATTTTCTCATTAGAAACAAGATTGAAATGTAAAAAAGTCCGTTGACAAGCGCTCATTTACTTTTATGCAAAGTAAATAGCTTCGTTTAAATATTATAATTGACAAGTGCACCTGGTTTTCTTTTACATTTCTCGAAGTGGCTCATGCAATGACCTCTTACGAACGCCCACATTTTGTATAAAGTATTTTGGAAATTAGGTGTGACTTAATATGGTTATCGATATTAGAATTTTGTTTATATTAAAAATTATGTTCGATTTAAGAATTTCATGAATATTCACCGTCAAATACTTGATGGATAATAAATTCATTTCAATGTCGAAACAAATTCAAATGAAACAATTTCTGATACAACTATTTTTTTTCACTCTAGTTACTTATATTTTCATTTAATTAAACGTGCGTAATTTATTTATACGCTAAATTAATTAATAAATAACATTTACTGACTTTAGATGCTGCTAAACCATCGCTTATTTATATCCAAAGAATTTCGAGATAATTCGGTTTCTAGAATGTAAACAAACAAAAATAAATCACCCCTATAAAAACAGTCATAATGTAAAGAGGCTGGATTTATTGTCTCGGATTTTTGTCGCCCGGAGTTGGCAATCCTGATTGTCATTGTTAATTCAGTCCCCATATCTGTAACTAACTTTTCATTTTTCTTTTTTCCAGGCTCGGGATCGACAACAGTGCCAGAAGTACTGCAGGCAAAATGAAAAATAATTGACAGGATTGTAGACGTTGAGGTGGAATGACAACCTAGAGCCAGGATGAGGAAATATATCCAAGGATATTATAAAAGAGAGAAGATTTTAATTGGAAAAAAATTATTTTGGAATCATTATAAGCAGTCGATGAAATATGAAGTTGTTATGCCTCTTGTATGTTTTAATTTCTCGTCGAAACTAGCAGCTTATGTAATCATGGGTTTAATTTTAAGTCACGTGACTTATTTTTGGGTAAAGTTCCTTCTTATTCTCTAATTGTTGATCGAAATAATGATCGATTCACTCGGTATGTCTTTACATTTTAATTATAAAGTAGGTAGTAGATTTTTGATTTATACAAATGATCAAGAATCAATCACATTTATAATTGTATTGACAGGTATAAAATTTTAAGCAATCCATTAACTACATACCTTTTAGAAGGTCGAAACTGATATTTTTCCGATTCGCAAAACGAGTATATATACATTGAGCCTACATATTTTCTATATTCGTATTTTACGTGGGTTTCGAGTATGGTTCTATACGTTTCTACTAAAATAACGAGATGTTTGTTTTGAAATCACCTTAGAATCCACAAAAGTTGAAGTCAGATTCTGATTTAATATTGAATTCGTTATTTTGAATCGATATTTTCAACTTAAATAGATGCAATAACCTGCCTTATGTCATATTCGTGCTATTCAGCAAAATGCTCTCAAAATTTTATGAAAAATCCTGAGATATTGAAAACTGTGGAGAAATTTTACCTTTCAATCCATCGATCCATTGATCACAGACAAAATGACCGAAAGAATCGTCCCTTGGTTGTACTTAATACAACAAGCGAAGATAATTTCAGTAAAATTAAAGCTTTATTTCTAGCTTAAAAATATCATTTTATCAGTTTTATTCAATTAAGTAACCAGGAATTCCAATGTGTTGTTGTTGTTTATCTATACTTTTACATAATTCACTGATTGTGAAAATTGAATATTGTAATGCGGACCTGGACATTTTGTTTACTATTCAGTTCGCAGTAGGGCGTTCTCTATCTCTTTTTGTAAAGATTTTCGCTGTTTCATGACCAGTATTATAACTTTTTAATTTATTATTATTTTTATTCCAAAATTCGTAAATAGAATTCGCCTTAACCTGAATAAATTCAATATAAAAACAGTATACAAGTTGTGGCGATCTAGCCTTGTGTTCTCACTTTTAAAAATACATAATACAGGTAGACATTTTTCATTTTTCGAACGTTTCCCTAAACAACTTCCTCAATAATACAATAATCCTTCGAACTCAGGAATTCCAAGTCACCTTTCTTATATAAACTCCTTGAAGTCCTATTAACATGAAGTTAACTTCGATATACCTAGTACATGTATTAGGAAAAACCTACAATACCAAGTTCTTCTACCTTTTACATTATTTCATTCCATCCCCTTCTATTCTTTAATTACATGAACCCAAGTGAGACGTGTTGAATCGAAAAAACGAGGAGATTTCAGAGGAGTTACGCTGCTCCTAGAGATTCGACACGCGCGACTTAGCTTTGTACATATTTTTGTGTATGTTGTTCTGTTGCTTCATTATCAAAAGTTGTACGAAATAAATCATGCAGCCCTCATACTCTTACTAGTAAATAAATTTCTATATACAAGGCGATTCTACATAAATTTGGTTGTGTGTATACATTGTTCAATAAATATTTTTCGAAGTGGTATTACCAAAATTTAGTTTCTCCTTTACAGCCCCGTGTTTCGTTAAAATTCACTCTCTTTTATGTAAATGTCCGTTAGAGGTCACGTCGGATACGGTAATTACCAATCGTTGACCGTATTTGACGAACGTTTTAATGACATTCTAATTGACTGTGTAGACAAATTAGCTACGATCTTCGTTATTTACATATTTATTTTATTTTAATGACTTTACATAATTTTTTTAATCACGTTCCATTTACACAATCGATAAACAAAGTAAAATAAGGTGCGTCCAATTCAGAAAACGTTCTATTCAATCAAAATTTTCAAGAGGCCGTCAATTAATGAAGATAATACTTGATAAATATTATAAAAGGCTTTATATTGTTTGATGAATTTTTTAAGTGAGCTCCCACAGACGATGTTACGAATTTGGTGGAATATTATATATAGGATGTCCCAGATAAAAAGCATAAACGTATAGAGGTGTCTAAAATATTAGGATTGGGGGCAATTTACTTCTATACTTTTGGGGTTTCAAAAGAAGGTTGAAAATTTCGAAAAAAAATTGATTACTTTGCAATAATTTCACATTTCACTTATTCGAAAATATTTGAAAATTCTAAAAATTTATTCTCGATCAATTTGTAAATCAAATACCAATTCCTCGTCTTCTACAAGGTGTTAATATTAACGTGGCGGGAGATTATCACTAAGAGAAGTGGAAAACTGAATAAAAATTATGGCCAGAGTTATACAAATAAATTTTCGAGATATTCGAGGCGAGATTATAGGAGAAGTTTGTTCGAACTTTTGTATTTTACTACTCAGGACTGTTCGGAACCGTACGAGTTGTTGAATAAAGTGGAGATAAAGGCAGAATCGGATAGAAACACTGGTCCACCCACGTGCACATTTGACAGCTACGTGCAACGCGTTCAGCGGCTATTTTCATAAAAGTTGTTCTGCGAACGCTAGTCTATTGGAATATTGTCAATTCGACTGGGTATTTACATCCATAATTATTAGTTTTCCTAATTTCTGAACTTTGATTTAAAATTATGACGAATTCGATTAGATTTAGTATTAGAATCTTAATTAAGAAGAATAAAAACTTACAAAAACGTCTTTAAATTAATTTTAAATACAATATGTTACCTTTTTACCCTAAAGAATGTAGAGATGTTAATTTTACTACTTAGTTAAATCCTTATGAAAAGTTTCGTTTTGACCTACGACATTTTCTTCTTTTTCAAGATTCTTCTTTGCGTCTTATCCCATGTTACTTCGAGATCTTCCTTTTCCCTCTGGTATTTCACTTTCCCGAATTTTCTCAACTGACACTGCATTATCCATCTTTTGTAGATGGCCCCCACCAACCTAGTTTAATTGTCGATTTCGAGGCGTAAAACTGAAGATTCTTGCATTGGTAAAGCCCTCACATGTCAACAGGTTCAGACTTTCATGTGCAGCTTTATTAATTCAAGAATCTTCAGCTTTACGTCTCGAAATAGGCGCAGAAGATGCGTACTATACCAAGGTATAAAGAAAAATTGTTTTAATAAACATTTTAAAGGAAATATAAAAACTATGGCATAATTAGGAAATGCACAGTTAAAATTTTCATATTCAGCTTTTCAAATGCGCGAATATTCAACTTTATGCCTTGAAATAACCGCAAAAAACTGCGCATTGAGGCATAAAGAAAAGCTACGCCTCGGGCATCTCAAAACGCTCGTGTGCAGCTTTACTAGTGAACGAATCTTCAACTTTCCGCCTCGAAATGAAGAAAAAGTTGATTTTCTATACATCAAAAACTTTTCTTTATGCCTCAGTGAAAGTGTACGTTTTTTGCGCCTATTTCGAGACATCAAAATGGAGATTCGTGCAGCAATCGAAAAGCTGCACATGTCAGCAGTTCAGATTTTCATATGCAGCTTTTCGAATCCGCGAATCCTCAAATTTATACCTCGAAATAGCCGCAAAAAACGCGCATTAAGGCATAAAGAAAAGCGAGCCGTGGTGCTACGCCTCGGATATTATAGTTTGTAGTTCAGAGCTTTCATGTGCAGTTATCATTGGAAGAATCTTCAATTTTCGCCTCGAAATGAGGAAAAAGTTGATTTTCTATGTCAGAAACTTTTCTCTTATGCCTCAGTTGAATGTGCGCATTTTTTGCGACTATTTCGAGGCATAAAGTTGAAGATTCACCCATTAGAAAAGCTGCATATAAAAATCTGAACTGCGCATTTCCTAATTAGTTTTTTTATTTACTTTAAAATGTTTTTCTTCATACCTTGGTATAGTACAAAACTGCTGACACGTGCAGCTTTTCGAATGCTGCACGAATTTTCAATTTTATTCCTCGAAATAGGCGCAAAAAACGCACACTTTCGACTGAGGCGTAAGGGAAAAGTTCCTGACGTATGGGAAATCAACTTTTTCTTCATTTCGATGCGGAAAGCTGAAGATTCGTTCAGCTGCATATGAAATCTCTGAACTGCGCGCCATGATGCTACGCCACGGGCATTATGACTTGCATTTCAGAGCTTTTATGTGCAGGTTTACCACTGGAATAATCTTCAACTTTCCGCCTCGAAATATGAATATTTACTTCGATTGTAGTACGAATTAACAACTGCCCGATTTCGATTAACAAAAATTATCGCAAATTAGGAAAGTATCTAACGACCAGTCGAATTAACTGAAACCTTCATGCCCGCCCTGAATGAAAACCTACACATTCTTCAAGTATTTACGTGATTAATGCAGTAAATTGAAACATGCAAGCCAGAAAGACGATGTTTTCTGTTCACAGTCTCCAATAACATTAAAAATATCGAATGAATTATTTTCAAAAGGATTTTTCCGAAAATAGTGATTCATAAATGAAATATTGTTATTATCGTCAAGTGATTTGTTGGTTTTTATAAAGTTTATTGTGTCGGGGGGTTGAAACGTGAAATTTTCTTACTAATATATTTAATAATATGGATCATTTATTTCGGTAAGTTTCGTTTGTCCATATCACTTCCATTATTCTTTAACTGACGGTAATTTTTGTTATTATCGTCGGAAAAACTAACTAATAATCATAGTAATTGTTATTGAAGCCAAAAAGTAGTGAAAAAGAAGCGTTTTCATACAAAAAAGTGTCCGACAAAACAGAAGATTTAAATCGATTTCATATTTTGTTTGTCCAATATTTTTCGCTTATACTTCTTTCCGTTACGGTTAATTCCCAAATAAATTTTCGATTTATTTTCATCGAACTGTAATTATAATACAACGTGTCCCTGTTTTCTAAAATTAACTCTCCCAAAATGTAAAAAATTTTAATTTTCCACGCAAAAATTCTGTTCGCTTTTTAAATTCCCACCAATCGTGTTTCATCTAAAATTGCACCTCTCGAATTAATACCTGTATCAGTTTCTTCGAAATTTTTCGTATCTTCCTTCTAATAATTATTGTTGTACGAAATTCCTCGATCCAATATCAAGCAGTTCCTCTTCTTTTTTACAGTATTTGGATCTTTTTTTCCAAATATTTTCCCTTGTAGGCTTTAATGGTACAATACCACTGATGTTCTAAAAGTTCTATTTGAAATGTAGGACTTAAATAGTTCTAAAAACTGTTTTGGCCGAAATTTGCACAATTTGTGGTGTTTTCCATGCCACACCTTATCAAATTCCTGCACTACGTCTAGGAAGACAATCGAAAAGACTTTTTATGGATACAACTTTGTTTTTCCATATTTATTTTGGTATTTGAAGATTATCTTCATTTTCCTTACATGTCATGGCGTCATAAGTGCAGCAAATGTCATCCATTCTGTTGCCTAACCAAATCCAACCTAAAATAAAGGAATATACTTGAGCTTCGAGTTCAAGAGTCACGAAAATATCTACAGCGCACCAAAAATGTACCTCAGAACTTGCACGTTGAATTAACGAAAATTTCGTGACATTCGGAACTCAACACTTGAGTATATTCCTCGATTTTAAGTTAGCTTAGGTTAGGTGATGAGTGAGACTGGTCTGGGTCTTCGATCCTCGTTCTTCTGATCCTTCAACCGTATCTCCACGTGAAAAAACGCTCTTACTTTACATGTGTGCCTAACCGCAGCTTTTTTTTGCTTTCATCCATTGTCATGTTGAATAACGAAGTTTGTTATAATCTTCGTATTTCCGAAGGAATTGTCGTAGAATAAATACTAATTCGAATAGTTGCTGTTCGTCTCTTAGTATTGTCGTCTCGAGACGGATGTTGGCGATCAACATGACAAATTTTTAAACCAGGATGCTCGTCTTCTTCTTGCACATCTTCTTCTAAATATTTTGTTTTTGCAAGATGACTTGGAGCGATGCATATTCGGATACTTTTTTTATTCTTCCGAGGACGGTCCTGGGAATAATTTTTGCTCATATCTTCGTTCAAAGTCCAGGGCACAATTTCATAAAACAGAACAGAGAAATCTTAGTATTTTGAGCATTTTGGTTTCCTATGTGATCCTATTTTTACTTATAATCGTGAATTTTGTCTTTTTGACACTCTGTACTGCTAAATTTTTGGTAAATCTTCTAAATTGTCATCAAATACAATAGTTTATCTGGTTCTTAGCGTTAATTCCTTTCTGTTTGAGTATCTCTTTCTTTTTTTTTATGTTTCATTCGATCGAATGCCTTTTCTTGGTCCATTAATTATGAATTTACGTATCAGGACTTGTACTGACAACAATGCTTGATGTTGATCGTACTTTTCGTTGTTTTTAGCGTCCGGTTTCTTAGAAAGTGCAATCAACTCGTATTTCAACCATTTTGATGGTATTCATTGTTTTTGTACCGCCCCTGTATACGGAAACATTAATTTTTGTTATATAATGAATCCGCGAGCGCGAATATTTACTATCGTCGTAAATTAACCTACTTTACAATTTATTATTGTTGTATTATTTTGGAAAAGTTATTTTTGGGACGCCGACGACGCCACTGGCGTCCGAAAAAGTACAAACCGTCAAAGAGCTACTTGAGCAATATAAGAACAGGTTTATTAATAACTGAGAAAAGCCCGTGCAGTTCCATTTAAGGTACTAGCTCGGGTTACACCACGGCCATTTTTAGAATATACTGTAAAGCCGCGAGAGGGGAGCAGGAAAGGCGTCCCGACGCCGAAAATAAACCGGCGGACGCCTTACACGGGAAACAGTAAGCTCACCGTGCAAATCTTTTTCGAAGATGGTTTTTATCCCGTAATTTCTGATATACAGAATTTTTTCTAGCGGTTGAAAATATAATCTAGTGACGAATTTTGTCGAAATTCAAAATTTCCACGTGGAATTGATGAAAATGTGATTTTAGTGTTGTTCGAAATTATCACAAAATGTTGGATGACATAAGTGAAAGTGAGTTTTTTTAATAACTTATAATTTCGTTCGTGTTTGGAAAGTTTATTGACGAAATTGTACAAATTTTTAATTCATATACGAATTTTGGTCTTGTGAAACTTATTAAAAATTTAATAAATACTCAGATTTACTTGAACTTTGGAAAATTTTCGATCGATATAATTCCGAAAAACATAAAAATTTTAATTACTCATTTTACAATCATGAAAATGATTATTTCACGAATATTTATATAAATTCATATTTAATTTCTTTGGAAAATACCAAAAAATAAAATTTAACCAAATTTCCCATCTTGATTCAATTTGTGCAAATATTTACACTACACGCAGCCCTTTTATACCTATAGCATGGAAGTCATGCCTTTCCACTATTTCCCATTTTTTACCTTCGTTTTCAAATCCTGGTTTCCTTTCTTTCTCTCTTTTAAGCTATCCTCCACCTCTTCGTACTATCTTTTTCTTGGTCTTCCTTTTTTAACTTCTTTCTTGTTCTACATCCTTCCGTTGATCTGTACGTCATTCAGCCACTTATTGCTTAATTCTTCTTCTTCAAATAAACACCGTACTCCGTTTTTTGTTCTTCTCAGACATAATTCTTCCCCCGTTTTACCCCCTAGTATTTTCCTTTTCCATATATCTAATTTCTCTTTCTCTTCTTTGTTCAAAATCTACGTTTCACTTCCTAGTTTACTGTTGACCTTATTATTGTTTTGTATCGATGTAACTTCGCCTTCCTGGAGATTTTTTTTTAAAATTTATCGTATTCAGTGACCCCAATCTTCACCCTTGCTTCTAGATTTCCTTCGCCGTCACCGTCTTCCTTGTTAATCATTCCAGGATATACATAATTCTTGAATTGTTCTAATTTCATTGCTTTTTCTTCATTCAATCGTATTGAAAAACTTCTCATTGCACTTTTCCTTTGTAGTTATTATCATGAACTTCGATTTATATATTATTACATCCTTTGTGCACCTATTGTCCTTGTTATTTGTGTCCTTATTCTGTTTAAACCGATTTTACGTACTAACAATTCTATTACGACATCGAACATCGTAGTTGATAAAGGATATCCTTGTTTTAGTCCTTTATTGATCAGACATTCTCTAATTTGCCTTCAACTTCGTTTTTGAATGTTCTAGTATCATTTTGGTAACACTAAAATCGTTCATAATGCTGCGCAAATAATTTCTGTTCACAGTATCGTAAACCTTTTTGGAAACTTTTTACCTTTCTTGTATATACAGTTTTATTTCGTCGTCTCCCGACTATTTACCGTTTTTAACCCCCGTATTATCTCCTCTTTACTCCAAATATTTCAATCCCCCCGATCTGGAAATCGTTCGGAATAGTGTGAATTATCCTTAAGGATGTATTATAATCGATGAGTTTTGCATAACATTCGGAGGAAAATCTTAGGAAGTTGATAATATTAAATCAAAAATAGCACGTATGAATTGCACTGTAAACAATTTAGGGAAAACTGACCTAAATATAAATTCTAAAAGCAGGTTAATTCGGTACGTGCATATCGAATGTCTCGAGTATTTTTAAAAACTCGACAATATGGGAATGAATTATCTACTGTTTAATTGTCATTTTTATTTTTGGACTGTATAAAAATTTCGGATTTATTACTCAGAACGACGTGTAAAATTGGGGAAAACAAAAACCAAACACTTACTTATCTAATCTTACAGGTGTAGTACGTAATGTTGAATTTCTTTTTGGGTCTTCCTCCATTTCTTTCGATCTTTCGTTTGTGGTATCACTTCTTATAGTTTCTTTACTCTATTCGTAATAACTTTGTTGATTTCATCTATCCAGGTCTTCCTTTATCTTCCTCTACTTCTGGTTCATATCCTTACGGTTACGAACATTTTTTTATTATTCTTTTCCCGATCATTATTTCATCTTGGTTGATCGTCTGATATTTTTGCTACTTTATCTATCTTCAAGAGTTTTTTTCGTTTAAGATGTTTATAGATCATTATAAGTCTGATTGTTACTTTGTATAATACAACTTCTGGTTTAATACGGTCAAACGCTTTAGGGAGGTCAATGAAGTATGAGTATGCTGATTTTTTATGGATTTCACAACCATACTTTATCCACGCAGGATTTTCCTGATCCGAATCCTTGCTGTTCAACTTCCAGCGTTGTAATCGAGTTAATTTTGTATAACGTAGTTGTCTTCAAAAATTTTCTTTCGATCTTTTGTTTCTGGTATCACTTCTTATAATTTCTTTCTATACTTATTCTTCTTTCTATGATTTCTTTGTCTAATTAAAAGCCTTTTATTCATTCCCCTCCATTCTGATATTCTCCACAGATGTTTCATTTTATTTGTGTCGAAAGCTTCTTCTAAATCGAGACTGTTGCTTTTCCACATCTACTTTTGTTAGTTGTCTATTCCTAGTTTTTCTAAATCTTTTTACAAGCTTCTATCTATTTTTTCCGTGCACGCTCTCTTCTCATTTTCGCTCCTTCTCCCCTTAACAAGGACTTTTGCAGCCAATTATCTTCTTCCTTTCTCTCTGATTTAGTTTTTCTTTTTATCTCCACTCCTTCTCCCCTTAACAAAGAACATTTGAGCCAATTATCTTCGTTCTTTCTCTCTGATTTAGTTTTTCTTTTTATCTCCACTCCTTCTCCCTTTAACAAGGAACATTTGAGCCAATTATCTTCGTTCTTTCTCTCTGATTTAGTTTTTCTTTTTATCTCCACTCCTTCTCCCTTTAACAAGGAACATTTGAGCCAATTATCTTCGTTCTTTCTCTCTGATTTAGTTTTTCTTTTTATCTCCACTCCTTCTCCCTTTAACAAGGAACATTTGAGCCAATTATCTTCGTTCTTTCTCTCTGATTTAGTTTTTCTTTTTATCTCCACTCCTTCTCCCTTTAACAAGGAACATTTGAGCCAATTATCTTCGTTCTTTCTCTCTGATTTAGTTTTTCTTTTTATCTCCACTCCTTCTCCCTTTAACAAGGAACATTTGAGCCAATTATCTTCGTTCTTTCTCTCTGATTTAGTTTTTCTTTTTATCTCCACTCCTTCTCCCCTTAACAAAGAACATTTGAACCAATTATCTTCGTTCTTTCTCTCTGATTTAGTTTTTCTTTTTATCTCCACTCCTTCTCCCTTTAACAAGGAACATTTGAGCCAATTATCTTCGTTCTTTCTCTCTGATTTAGTTTTTCTTTTTATCTCCACTACTTCTCCCTTTAACAAGGAACTTTTTAGCCAATTATCTTCGTTCTTTCTCTCTGATTTAGTTTTTCTTTTTATCTCCACTCCTTCTCCCTTTAACAAGGAACTTTTCAGCCAATTATCTTCTTCCTTTCTCTCTGATTTAGTTTTTCTTTTTATCTCCACTCCTTCTCCCTTTAACAAGGAACTTTTCAGCCAATTATCTTCTTCCTTTCTCTCTGATTTAGTTTTTCTTTTTATCTCCACTCCTTCTCCCTTTAACAAGGAACTTTTCAGCCAATTATCTTCGTTCTTTCTCTCTGATTTAGTTTTTCTTTTTATCTCCACTCCTTCTCCCTTTAACAAGGAACATTTGAGCCAATTATCTTCGTTCTTTCTCTCTGATTTAGTTTTTCTTTTTATCTCCACTCCTTCTCCCTTTAACAAGGAACATTTGAGCCAATTATCTTCGTTCTTTCTCTCTGATTTAGTTTTTCTTTTTATCTCCACTCCTTCTCCCTTTAACAAGGAACTTTTTAGCCAATTATCTTCGTTCTTTCTCTCTGATTTAGTTTTTCTTTTTATCTCCACTCCTTCTCCCTTTAACAAGGAACTTTTGAGCCAATTATCTTCGTTCTTTCTCTCTGATTTAGTTTTTCTTTTTATCTCCACTCCTTCTCCCTTTAACAAGGAACTTTTTAGCCAATTATCTTCGTTCTTTCTCTCTGATTTAGTTTTTCTTTTTATCTCCACTCCTTCTCCCTTTAACAAGGAACTTTTTAGCCAATTATCTTCGTTCTTTCTCTCTGATTTAGTTTTTCTTTTTATCTCCACTCCTTCTCCCCTTAACAAAGAACATTTGAGCCAATTATCTTCGTTCTTTCTCTCTGATTTAGTTTTTCTTTTTATATCCACTCCTTCTCCCTTTAACAAGGAACTTTTTAGCCAATTATCTTTGTTCTTTCTCTCCGATGTAAATCTTATTATGAATTTTGCGTCTTTTGTGTTAGTATTGAGTTGACATTTGAACTGAATTTCTTTTAGTTTTTCCCTTATTCTTTTCCCATGATTCCCAATATTTTCGCCACGGTATCCAATAAAATAAAGAGTCTGTAGTTGTCACATTCTTGGCTGCCTTTTTTTATGTATATTAGTTAAATAATTCCTGTTTGAATGTCTTTCGAGGCTATACCGTTTTCAAACCTTATTTCTTCCATAATAAATCGATTCCCTGTTTCGATATCTTTCCTCTAGGTTGTCATTCCACCTCTTTCGTGGTTAGATTGCTATTTTTGCCAGTTTATCGTTGATCATTCGTTTTATATTTGATTCCTTTGTTTTTGAAGATCATCTTCGTTTTCATCGGTGTTTCACAGGGATTTGATTTTTCTGTCACCAATTTTTTCGGTAATTTTGATAATGAATCAACTGATTATCACGAATGTGATTTGTTTCGTAGCAAAGGCAACAATGCAAGCAGATGAAGTGGAAGAGTTGATGTGCATGAAAGCCGAAATGACTTACAAAAACGAAAATGATCTGAGCCATTCCAAAATCAAAGATGAACCACAAACCGACGAAATTGGGTGCGTCTATATATAAAACTTCGTATGCCGAATTTCGATTTGAATATATTGTTTTTATTAGGTTAGAATTTGACGCTACCAAATATAAAGGTATCAATTTGGAGGACGATATTGAAAAAGTTGAAGTAACTAGTCACGAATCGTCGGAAGAACTCGACGAATTCGATCCATCTCCTTCGAAGGATAACATATTTAGTCGGATACCCGTTCAAAATCCAAACGAATCTATCAAGAGTTGGTTACAGAGGATAACTGACGTTCAAAATGAAATGCAAAAAAAATATCTCACCGGTATCGAACGTAACAATCAATCACCGTTAAATTCCGTAAGTCTACGTAATAATTTATTCGTTTTTTTTCTTCTAATTAATCGTTTAATTTCAGGTAGTTAATACGAATCAACCTTCGGTAGCTCAAAATTCCAATAGAGTCGTGAAATATCAAGATCTACCTTACATGGGAGAGATGACTTTGGACAATTCCAAACCGAGGAGGGGTCGTAAACCGAAGAAAGCCGATATATGTCATCTGATTTACAAAAATTACGGTACCATCTTCCCCGGTACGCCCAATCCGGGTAATTACACGGACAACGGCGTTGTAAAAAAACAAAATTCGATCGAAATAAAAGACGATAATCTAAATAGAAGCGACGTTCAGAATAGGATCATATCTAGTTTACTCGAAAAAAGACTGACCCAAGAATACAATAGGAATAAGAGGAGTTCGAAGGAGGAAAAATCTAATCAAGACGAACCGCTCAACCTTTGTATCAGGGACCTGAACCATTTGAAAATAAGACTGTTGAAAAAAAACGACAATACGTATATATCCGAAATAAAATCAGAACCGCATTCGGACGAAGACGTAGAGTTAATTCAAGAATCGCCCAGTCCCGACAATCCCTCCAAAACCGAATCGATGTTTCCGACGATACCACCGGAAATCGTTCCTCCTCTCGATCCTCTAAAGACGGCTGAAGGTACGACGGGACCTGGAGGATACGTCTATTGGTCTAACGCCGGAGTTTTTATTCATCCAGTAGCTCTTCAACAACAATTGATGATGTACCAAAGAATGACCTCTGGAAATAATTATATTCTTCCTAATAACCACAGTCCGAAACCACCCCCCGAAAACAAAACGACGTCCATTAAAGATCATAGCGAATTGAGGAAGTTGGTACCTAAAACACTCAAACCTAAACCTGGTTCTCCTAAAGGTAAAATTCGTTTATATTTCAAGATTTTTCGGAAACTATGATCGAGCTGAACACTCTGTTTACACTACAATTACATTAACTGACGCGCATTTCGATAACCAAGTTCAGGAAACGAATGTTAGGTTAGATTTGTTGGGAAGTCTTTCTGCACCTATACCTAGAAGATATTTTCTTCTTTTTATCGTTTTGTTTTTCAGATTACGTCTCTATTACCTCATGAAATACCATCTTCTACCAATTCCATCGTTCTAAGATGGTATTTGACAGGCAGTGACCTGAACACACTATTACACCACCACTACACTACACTACATTACACCACACACTACATTGTGTAACGCGCATTTCGACAATCAAGTTATCTGTTAGTTTATCTGTCAACTGTCAGTTTACCTTCAGTCTCTGAAGACGATAACCTGGATCTATATTTCATACAGGTGTCCAATCGATTAATAACCGAGTGATCTGCACGTGTCGGAGCGTCTCTAAAGCGTGGAGAGACTTAAAAATTGGTTGGCAAAGGTTGTTCTCTCCAAATCTAGCCTCTAGTGACTTTTCCCGTTATCAGATCTTGAAAGGATGTTCGCCTCAGAGAGGTTAACATCAATATTGAAACCGATTTTGAGGTTAAAGACGAAAAATTGTATTAACCTCGAAAGCAACTAGGCTATGTGGGGATGGAACGTTGGGCTATTTATGTACCCTCTCACGACCCTAAATATAAAGCAAACATTTTCATTTACCCCAATTGAATAATAAAATCAAATTATATTTAGATTATGTTAGTCAATTTGACTCCTGTCGAGATATTTTTGGTCATAATAGTAAAAATAATAAGTTTTCGTAAAAAATGTATATCATTTTTTTTTTGTAGAGCTTTTTATGATCCTCAATTTTTGTTTGAAACTTTTTTTACTAAAATCGATATTTTCGGAGATATTTAGTAAGTTCGAAGTGGGCGCTTTTTCGGTATAAAACCTTGAGGAAAAACAAAAATTTGTCTATCTGATCTATAATCACAGTTTCCGAAAACTCTCATTATTAAAATCCCTTTTTTTTTAATTTAAATTTCGAAAAACGTATAATTCAATACCCGTTGGAGTATATAGCGCGAAGAGTGGTTGTTTCTATGAATATTTTTGCAGATAATCGCGATGAAACAGTCAGTCCGTCATCGCATACGCAAGATGGGAAAAAAAGAAACGCATCGACGGTGGAAAGTCACAAATGTCCCACTAAACGAAAACGTTCCGCTATATTCATACCGCCGATACCGACTGAAAATAACACGAATCCGGCAACCGAAGTCAGTATATGTAAATTCAAATTCACTGGAGGAGCCAAGCCGAGTCTCCAAGAAAAAAAAATGTTGTCGGTAGATTCGGGGGGGAATTTTAGGTAAGACCCGAAATCTTAATTTTTTTTGTTATGTAATAACGAATCGTTTTTTTTTAGATATTATAGCGGTACCGGTGATAAATCGATGAGGGGTTACGAATTTTTCCCTAGGGAAACGCTACAGCAACAGATCAACAATACTCACGGTTCGTCGACGGGAGCTTTTCTACAAGCTAGCGGAGAAAAAATTTACCCGACGCCGCCGACCGATTTCACCGGCGCCAAAACGAGCTCGGAGTTTCTGCTTAGTCCGGAAATACCCGCGGCTACTTTCAGCCCGCCGCAATCTTCTAGTCAGGATCACGGTATGAGATTGAAGAAGAGAAAATCCAGGAAAAGTTTACAGAGGGAAAAGTTAGAACAAACTTTCAAGGAAAAGGGTTTTTTAATACAGACGCAACAGACGGAAAGCGCCGAAGGGGCGACTTATTGTAAATTTAGACAGTTGAGGAAGTTTACTAGATACCTTTTTAGATCTTGGAAGGATTATTTACCGGGGAATTTGACGGAAGAACAACAACAACAATTGCAACAACAACAACAACAGCAACAACAACAACCGAAGAATGGCTCCGATGAAATTATCGAACATTCTAAAGATAACGTGGACGACGTTTCGGTAAATTCGAGTGAATTATCAGTCAGTAACGCGTAAAAAAAGTATTACGAATGGTATATATTTAAAAATTTAACCAAAGATTGAGTGGGTGGAAAATTTTTGTTTTAAACTGTTGTATGTCGTTTTAACTTTTAATTTAATTGGATTTTATTGCCAAATCGATGAGGTAAACCTAATCTAGTCGGTACAGAGTTGTTATTTAGTACTACGTACTCTAAATTTGTTTATTTAAATTATAATAAAAATATTTTTATTTGACCATGCGGAGTTTATTTAACGTCCGTTAGGTATTTCAATTACTGCGTTTTTTCTGTTGAAATTTACTAACTACGGAACGAATTTCACCGAAAAGTTCCTTTTCGATCCTCCTGTATTAATTTCAATTAAGTTTATTCATAGTAAAACGACCGATTTATGATGAATTGTTTTTTTTTTTCGTGATAAAATTTATGCAAAACGAAGAAAAAAATTTTACAGAGGGTTGAAATTGAGAGAAAAATTTATTTTTAGTGCCTATGTATTATTTTTTTTAAATACCGTTGACCTATTTATGCCAAATCGTTGACAAAATAGCCACAAAAATAATTAAAAAATCAACTATGACATTAAATTGACCGATAAACTTCTTTTTGATCCCCCTTTATACGTTTTTTATAATTTTTTCTTGGTAAAACGACCGATTTATGCCAAATAGTTTATAAATTTGTTTTTTTTGCGATAAATTTCATGCAAAAAGAAGCAAGAAATTGACTTTGAGATGAAATCGACCAAAAATTTGTTTTTGATACCCCCGTATGTGATTTGTAAAATTTGACCATTATAAAACGACCGATTTGTGCCACATTGTTTATAAAATTGTATTTTTCACGATAAAATGACACAAAAATAAGAAAAAAATTTACTATGTGATGAAATTGATAGTAAAACAAAATTTTAATGCCCCTGTATGTGTTGTATAAAATTTCTTTGGGGTGAAACGATCAATTTACTTCAAACTGTGGATGAAAGTGCATTTTTTGTGAAAAATTTCATAAAAAAACTGAATAAGGGACGAAATCAACAGAAAAACTTCTTTTTAGTATCCCTGTATGCATTTTGTACAATTTCTCTATGGTGAAATGGCTGATTTATGTCGAATTATTTATAAATTTGCATTTTTCTCAATGGAAAAGAAAAAATAATTTTTGGAAACAAAATTGAAAGAAAAAATATTTTTGATATTCCTAAATTTGTTTTTCAATTTTTTCTCTAGTAAAATTACTGATTTGTCTCTAATTATTTCATTATTTATCACAACCAATTTGTTGTAAAATATCAATAAAATTTCATTTTTTTAAAAACGAAATCAATTAAAAGAAAAACTTTTTTTAACCTTCTGTATGTTTATTTCAATAGAAATTTTCTATCACATCAACTTATTTTTCGTACAATCTTTGTAAGAAAATAAAATACAAAAAAAAAACATAAAAAACATAACTACGATATCAAAACTGCTAGAAACTTCTTAAATTCCTCCTGTATCTTTATTTTCATGAAAACTTCATGTTATAATAACGAATTTTTCGTAAATTGTTCAAAAAGTTTGTTTTTCGTCGTTAAATTGAAAAAAAAATACAACACAAGTAGAAAAAATTGGCATAAAAGTTATTTATCGATCCTCTTGTATTTGCATTATTTTAGAAACATCATGTTATGACAAACGTTTTGTCCTAAATTGTTCTCGTATACCAACTAAAAAAAATTGTCAAAAACTTCTTTTTAAATTCCTCTCGTATTTGTATTTTTCATTAAAAGTTTGGTTATAAAATTTTTATTGTGAAAACAACAAAAAAATAATTACAGGATTGGAAATTGGTGTGAACAGGGGGGCACAAAAATATTAATATTTTTAAAATTAAGTGAAAAAAAAATGAAATAAAAGTGGATTTTAATGGCGTGAATATTATTTATTAATTTATAAGCAATTATACACACCTACTTATATAATAATTCATATTGCACCAAGAAAAAATCTAATGATGATATATCTATTTAGTAAAAATTTTATAGGACACGAAATATAATCTGGAATATTTGTTTTCATTTATTTAAAAGTTTTTATTTTAGTAGATGATGATAATAATAATCACGAAAATTTTGTGAGCATCAAAACATTCCATAATAAATATTTACAATAAATTAATAAATAAAATATATTAGTGCTATCACAATGAAATCAATCACTATAGTTAGAAGATGTAACAACGTTACGATAAGAACTATTCTTCTAGGTCTCGAAAAATAATATTTTTATTCATTGATATGATTTTTTGAAGTTTTTTCAGCAACATTTAGGACAACACCGGTCCTGTCCATCTGTAATTTTCAATAAAAAAATTATAGTCGAGAAACACCATAAAAAATTTTTATTTTCTCTCAATTTTTAAAGGAGTAGTGTATAAAATTCTCTATTTTTATTTTATTTATTATGTTTTTCAAAGTTTTTTTTCTTAAACAAAAAATTTAATATATTTTTGATGTCTTTTGATTCAGAATAATGAAAAAAAAATTTTTTATGCTATACACCATTACAGAGAATTATTTATTATCAATTAATGGATTTTCTCAAAAAATTTGTAAAAAAAGTATTTTTATCCACAAAAAAAATTTTTGGGAATTGTTTGTAAAAATTTTTATCGAAAATCATACGTAGTTACATCCGTATCACAATCGAAATACAGACTAATACTACAAAGCTTATAAAGCTCAGTTTCCGGAAAGATTTTAACCCTAAAAAGAGGCATCTACGGCAGATGATTAATAAAAACGAAGAATTTTGATTGCTACTGCATTTTTAACAATTTCTATTCATTAAACTTGATTGTCACATCAAAAAAATAATCAGATTATATTTGAAACAGATATGGAATGATATGTTTACATTTTTATTCCATAGATATTGATATAAATCCTTCAAAAACTCATTTATATTTATATTGATTGATTTATAAATCAAACCGGTTTAAATTTTTTTGTATCTCATCAGAGCATTGTAATTACTCCTAGCTCTAAAGCTGCAAAATCGAAATTAAAATAACACCAGTCTATGCTACAATTTGTTTCGTGTTATTTCACACAGTTATAGTTTTGATTTTTCAATAAAATCACAAAATTTTTAAAAACAAGGCAAGTTGTTGCACACCCAGTATTATAAACCATAATTTTTGTTTATATTATGAACTATATTTTAATTATTATATTGTATATTAAATTTTTTCAATTCTATATCAAAAATCAAATAATTATTTGCAGTAGCAGTCATATAACAAATATAAATCATACAAAGAAGAACAAGGAGATAATATTTAAAAATGATTTTTTATTCTTCTCAAGTTGTCACTAATTGGAGTAACCTCTTATTTTTCTTAGTGTACAATTTCCAAATAGAATAAGTTACTCTAAATAGCTGGAAAATATTGAATTGTAGTTTTATTATTTATTATATATACAGAGTGACATAAGTTTTAGTTATTATTTTATATAAAAAAGAAACAGATATAGTTCGGCGAGACAACACACACACACGATACAATTATTATTGCTTACTCTTATTAAAGATTTTGATCATTGTTTTTATATAAACAGACCAATTTCATTATTAATATTAAGAGTTTATTTTTTCAATTCGGATTTTAACGGCTTTGAAACATTTATTATACAAAAAAAAATAATTTTTAAATCATTTTTTAACGTTTAACCAAGTTTTTGATGTTAAAATTTCAACAAAAACAATATAATAAGTTGAAAGCTTTTAGCATTAATGAAATTAGTGATGTCCCTGAATGTCGGCAACACATTATACAATTTCTCATTAAATAAATTTCCTTTCCTTAACATCTTATAGAAATAAACGCAATTTGATTTATATTTGCTTAATATGGGGGGATAGTAACACGAGTTTATTTGGTTGTATACTAAAAAATACACTAAAATATTATTTAAAAGTATTTATTTTAATTTTTTAAGTCTTTTATCGACTGAAAATGAGTAATTCGATGTAATTCGAATTAGTTTGGATCGTTCACCGTTTATCTCAATGTTGAATTTACTGCTCTATTGTGAGATTCTGTTTTTCACAATAATTCTAGAGCGTTGTAGAAACTTCTATTACAGTTAATTTTCTCCAAAAACATCTAGATCAATAGTTAAACGGTTACCCGATAATAGATGGAGTTACTAGTCATCATGTTAGTATGCAACCATCAGAATTTCAAATATTTTTCGAGTTAAAAATGAAACTTTCCAAAGCCGTTAAAGGGAAACTGTTAAAAATGGTAGGTACTAGTTTTTTTTTAATTTTTGGTCCTCTTTAACAACCCGAATGCTGCCGTTTTATTAATTCGGTTAGAAACACGAGAAGGTATGAGACGAAATCACAGATTTAGAGGCACTCAATCCAGAAAAATTAAACGCTTTACAAATTCACAAATTTTTTAATTTTAACAAGTTATATCACTACAACGATATAAAAATGTAAGAAAAAATTGACGAATTTACATCAACTATTAAATAAAAAAATTTTTTAATAATCCCGCAACGTATTAAAAATTCGTTATTTGTAAAGCTGAACGAAAATTGGAAATCAATAGTTAGATCTAATACTAAAAAGCTTACTACTGGATATCAGTTGAATACCAAACAATTAAATGATAAATAAATAAAAATTTACTATTAATTTTCACGCCAAGTACCACGAACATTTTTTTAGACCAGGTACATATATGCCATCATCCCAAAGCTCCCAGGTAACATTCCCAGCAATTATTTTTCTTCTTTTTCATTTGAATAATTGTTAATTGACAGTTTTTTTTTCAATATTTGTATTAGTGTTAAAACTTTTAACACCCTTTAACAAGTTTCAAAAATATTTCTTGGTTATGTATGTAGTATGAAATTGAAAATCACTTTTTTATTTATTTAATCATTTAATTAATTGAAACGTTGTATTTCAACTAAACAATATCAAATGCCAATTAATTAATAGATGTGTGTATATATATTTGAAAAACAATAACTATTAAAATTTTTCTAAATTATTTTAATCCTATATACCATTAAAGTCTAAAATTCGTTTTCAAATTTCTAATCAGTATGTTTAAGAAAAATACGGATTGTCCAATCAACTATGTATATATATAGATATATATTTATATACCCGTCAAGACAAAAATAAGTACACGAAAATGGCCTTATCGACTATTTCAATTCTAATATACAATAAAAGTGTTCCAATGAACCGTTAGAATTCGATATAACCATACAGCCATGAGTAAATAATTGAAAAGACAATGGAATATGTCTAATTCTCCACTAATAGTTTTATCCAAAAGTAAAATACTTTTTAATGCCACAGATTTAACAGTTTTTTACCGTTTTTCAAATGACAGTTGCTTATTAATCAAGTCACCTAATGAGATGACAGTTGTCTATAAATGAAGTCACCTAATCATCCAAATGACAGTTGTTCATTAATCAAGTCACTTATGCTTTTGTCTAGTAATAAACTGACTTGGAACTGATTCAATTCTGACATCATATTCAAAATTTTTATTAACGAAAACCATCAACTTTTAGCTTTAGCCACTTTTGAAAATTATTGAAAAAGTTGAGATTATAAATATTTAAAATTCAAATAATTTGATTTGATACGAAACTCTCCTTTTTATTTTTCCCTCAATTTATTTAAAATCTGTTTGAGAAACTATTATAGATAATTTTTAGTTTCAAAATACCTGTCGAACACTTTTCTTCATGTAATAATTTCTTGGAAACATTCCTTGGTATAATAATTAATATATTTATAGATTTTGTTAAGTATCGATAGTGAATTAAGTGAAATAATCAAACATTTTAGCCAATATTTGAATTATAGATTCTTTCTTATAGTTTTCTTTAGAGACTCTCCTTTTCATTTTTCTCTCTAATTTTTTTTTAAATTTGTTTGAAAAAACTATTATAGTTACGTATACTAAACATTTTTCTTCGTGTAATCATTGTACTAATTTTTAAACAACTTTATATACTCTAGCTGCTGGTTAAATCATTTATACATAAATGCAAAGTCGTTATCATTTTTAATTATGTATAAATAGATATAGGCACAGTCTAAACAAACTTGTGTAGAAATATTATAACTAGATATAAAATACTATACAATGTGCCCGATAATAACATGATGTAAAGACTACAAGGTGTGCTCTAGCGCACCAGCTGGGAAGCAGCCAATGAGAATTCGCTTCCAAAACGACACGCCAATTTGGAAAATTTGATTAGCAACAAGTCTTTACATCATGGATAATACTACTTGTGGTAATGTAATATTCAAAAAGTATTTTCTTTAAATGATATTTCGTAATATTGACTTTAATTTTTCAAATTATACTAGGATATTCCTTAGAGAATTATAAAGTTCTATAAACGACATTATTTATTATTAAAAAAAACGAATTATTAAAATATATTAATTTTCAATAGATAAACATCTCTATGATGTCTACTTTTTGTTTATCTATAGAATTACCAGTTCCATAGCAACACAATCTTTTCATTACTCTATTGTTCTTCTAATTTTTGACAGTTGTTTATAAATCAAGTCACCCGTGCCGATGTTTCAGTATGCGGATGCCATGCAGTGCAAACGGATGTTCAGTTGTTCTTTAGACTTTAAGGCGTCGGTATCGTAAAAATTTTTTAATAATCATAAAATTCCGTCCAACGTATCTAAAGATTAACAAACAATATTTTAAAGGTTTCAAATATCGTTTAAAATTAATAAATAATATTTTCGAGGTTATAAATATCGTTTAAAACATTTTTTAAAATAATAGTGTTAGTGAGTGAATAGTGAATGTGATAGTGATTTTAGTGAATAAATAAGTGTATCAATTGGACATTAGAGCGATAAGTGAGTATTTGCAAATATATTTTTAATATTTCGTCAAAGTAAAGTAAAGTTTACATTACCTAACCAAGATTTTTTAACAATTTGATTCTATATAATACTCACCTTCTCATTAATACAAAACGCAGATACGAATATATTTGAGTTACTTGAATTATTAAATTCATATTATTACGTTGAAATTGAAAAAAATTTGAATTGCCACCAATGTTTTAATGTGAGTCTCGGCCATACTTTGCAATCATCCATCTTGGCCTTCGTCTTGCATTAACCAATTTTTAATATGTAGTTCTCATTTTTAATAATTATTAAGAGTTTTGAAATGAATCTTATTCAACAATAAAAAAATTACTATAAAATTGTATATTTTAAAAAAGGTGAAATTAATTTTGGCTGTACATTTCAATCATCCACGCCTCCATCTTGACCTTCGCTTTACATCAACTAATTTTAAATACGCAATTCCATTTATTTCAAAGTTTTAAACTGAACGTAATCACATATTAAAAAGTAATGTAAATTTTATATTTAAAAATTTCTTTTTTATCAATCTACGTTAATTTCGTTAATTCCTGATGATTTTCTAATTTTTATTCATTCTTTTAATACTCGTGTTTTTTTCTGCTTTTCTTAATATAATTTTTGTTCTTCTATATTTATATCGTACGAAAATATCAAGGTCATCAACACAGCTTGACATTTTTTAGTTAAATCAGCTAGTGTGAAATTATTTGTAATAAATTTCAAACGTGTTCCAAACTTAATAATGTCAATTCTCTAAGAAACCCCTTTTTTGTTTATTAAAGTTGATTCAAGTATAATGATAATAGTAGGTATGGACTGATATGTAATAAGTACATGCAGCATACACAATGAAAAATCGGTTTGCTTCATCAAGTGCTTTTAAGTTTTAAATATCTAAAGCTCCTTTTTTAAGGATTCGTCCATTTTCAGTTTTAAATTGCATTTACAAGAGGTTTTCCATGAAACAAATTCAATATTGTTCATATATCGATTTTAGAGGAACTCAAAAAGTAAATTATTATATTTGAAATATGATATGTTTTTTTAAAATGTAATTTATAAAAAATTACAGATTGCACACTAGTTTATAAATATTTTCTTATGTTTTAATTGTATTCAAGTATTTGATGAGGCAAACGCACAGTATAAACTAGATAAAAAAATAAAACTATGACAAAAAATACTTTTTTGTTTCTTCTCAGTTATTCCCACAATGTTGACTTTCAATTAGCAATTTACCAAAATCTTGACAAAAATATGTATGTAGAGGTATACTAAATTTCGGATATATGGTCCTTTGTACAAATTGAAATCAAATAAGGAAAAATTGAAAAATTAAACGTTATCTTCTGATGACCTTAAAGCTATTTGTTGTTTTTGTGCTAGTACACTGATAACGTTAGCTATTGTATCTAATTTTTTGTCCATTGTTCCCAACTGAAAAACAAAAAAATGTTCAATAAATCAATTTATTATATTCACACTGTACTTTTTGAAATAAATCACAGAAAATTTTCATGTACCTGGAGAACGAAATGTTTCTTTTGAAACGAAAATAAATTTGACTTATTTTCATACCAAACCGGTTGAAAAGTACCACCGATGATGTATACAGCAAAAATGAAAAGATTACGGACAAAAAGCCCTAAAGCCACCCTTAGAACGCAACCCCTATCATTTATTCCGGCTGAAAATAGAAAAAGGTTGAGTATCAGTCTGAACTTCTCAGGAATCACCGAGGAGGTCATAAAAAGGTAGAAAACAAAAACATTAAGACCATATCACCTCCAGAACATCCCCTAAACATCACTCAACTCATGTAGTTGCTGGAGAATAATAAAAAAAATTAATAATGGCCGAGGATCAGTTTGAAATTCCTCAGCTACTGCATGAGTTGAGTGATGATTAGGGGATGTTTCCGGGGTCGTATGGTCTCTATATTGTTTTTCCACGTTTTTAATGACCTTGTTAGAAAATCCTGTGAATTTCAGACTGATTTTCGTCCTTTATAAATTTTTTTAATCATTTACTAACAGCTGCGTGAGTAGGGGATGTTCCGGGGGTCGTATGGTCTCGATATTTTTTTCTACCTTTCTTATATCCTCGTTGATGATTTCTAAAAATTTCTGATTGATCCTCGGTCTTGGTTAGTTTTTTTGTAATGATTTGCAAACAGCTTCGAGCGGGGGGATGTTCGGGGGATGGTATGGTCTTAATTTTTTTTCTACCTTTTTTATGGCCTCCTCGGTGATTCCTGAGAATCTTTCCGTTCTTTTCTTTTCAATCGATGTGGTACAAAAATAAGTAAAGCTTTTTTTTATTTTCGCTTCGAAATTCAGGTACATAAATTTTAAAAATAAATTCTGACCATTATTAGTTCTATTGAGCATTTTTATGCAAATTTATCGATTTCTACGTTTCTGTGTATTGTTAGCGAGTGATTCTATATTATTATTTATTTGAGATTCCTTTTGCTGTAGAAGTTATATAAAAATAGAAAATTACCTGTTGCTCTACCCTGTATAACCTAGCCCCAACAGTCATCGGTTTTACATTCCCGACCCTGTCAATTCCCGCCAAATAACTACCCGGTTTCCCCAATGTTTGGTCAAGTCTTCTTTGTAATTCCTGAAATTAGAAAATAACATAAAAATATTAATAATAATAATGATTATTTCATAAAATTTTGCAAAACAGAATTTTTTTAACAAATTTACTTATAATTTTTTTCAGATTTTACGTATATAGTGTCGCGTAAAAATAGCGGTATGACGAAAGGTAGGTGATAGTGGGGATGAATAACAAAAATAAAAATATTACTTTGGACTATTTGATTTGGAAAGGTCAAAAAATAAATTAAAAATTTTTTATATTTAAAAAAAAATGAAAATTACGTTTTCGCGATTTTATTTGAATTCTACAATAGAGGAAAACTAGTATCTATATATAGAAGGGGGATTCAATTAATTTGACACTTTTATCATTTTTGTCCTCTTGACCGAAATGGCAACACTTCTCCTGTCAAAAAACATGTGTTATTTGACATATGTCAAACTTTATATAAATTATTGACGTTAATTAATGATTCTGATCATTTTTTGTGTTATAACAATAAATTTTTCCCTTTCATCTCGAATAAATATATACACCGAGAAAAAAAGTTTGTGTACGACGAGAATGTTTTTAAATAATTTCTGGTGTGTCAAAAATCCACCAAATTTAACCAAAAGTGATTTTTTCCTGTTGACTAGCAATCTTATAATATTGTTGATGTAATTTTTGAAAGGATAAAAAATTTAGAGAAACGTTAGACAAAGAGCTCAAAGAAGAATGATTTCTATAAAACAAAACTCGCGGTTTTGTTGTTTCCTCTCTGTAATTTTATATTTTCACGGATTTCTTCCAATTTTGTTTTTATTTTTGTTATTTATCGAGTGTGCCCGAAATGTTTTTTTATCTTACAGGTATTTTTGATATCAGACATTTTCTAGATTAGGTTACGTTCAAATTTTTATATTTTGCATTTTTTTCAAAGTATTCATACTTTTATTATGTACCTGCTAAATTGAAACAATACTAAATGATAAAATTTGACCCGACATTAAGTTGCGGCTGCCATTTTGCATATTTCTGTAACGAAGATAACTACGAATACAGGCCTAACGGCATATTTTGTTGCTTTAAGATGGTATTACGCAAAAATTCCCAAAACAGTCTCTGCTTTTGCGACATTGAGCTGCGGCAGCCATTTTGTATATCGTGCTGTAAAAATTAGCCGCCGCAGCTTAACATACGTAGTATTTTTACTTATTTTAGAAATTAATTTTTACTCAGAAGAATTAAGTTACTTTATCGATAAAATCATTATTTTTTTATCAAACATTAATCTTACACAAAAAAAACGAAGTGATTAAATGGAATTAAAAATTTTACATCGTAATATGAAAATTGGGGGCGTAACCAAATCTTTTCTTCACAGCTCACGTTACCGGAAGGAATAACAAGGAGTTTCGTGTATTTTACAAAATGTTTAATCACGATTAATTTTGCTATCTAATATTTTATTCTACTAAGACGTTCTTAAATTTTGAAAAAATAAAAAACTCTTTCCAGGCTAGACGCCTTGTCAGATATTGAATTGAACAGAAAACTTTATACACACGATAGATAAACATTTTGAAATTTGAGAAATTTCCGTTTTACTTACTTTCGAATGTCTGTGTGAAAATCTGATCGCATTTCTATCTCTGGGTACAATAAGGACTCATAGTTTTTAGAAAATCTCCTTCAATTTTTCATCATTTCAATAATTTTTTCGCCAAATCGCAGATCACTCAGAACAGCTCGCAAATTTGGTGTACTCGGTTTAACAAGTTTTACTAAAAATTAGATACGCGTTGAAAAAATTATTTTTTTTCTAAATTTAGTCAAAATTAGATATTCAAGCTGCTATCTCTTTCAAAAAGTTTTGTTGATATCAATAGAGTTAGAGGTGCTCTAAAGTATCATCACACCGTCATTTCATGACATCGTCTTTTGAGATCAGGGAGTAGGCAGATTGAGGCTCCGACACCTCAATTAGACTTTGATTCGTGGATTTAGCACTTGAAGTTTTTTTAACCAAAAAAATTATTTTTAATAGAAACATCAAATTTATTCAACTTCTCACTTTTTCATAAGTTTTTCGTGATTATTTATCATGATTTTATGTCTTATTTCCGTGAAAATCTAATTTTTCAGTAACTTGTAGACTCGATTACATTTCAAATGACTTTCTGAGTAATCTGTTGAGATTTTCTTTAACTATGAGGACGAGGCTGTTGGGTTAAGCTAATTTTTTTCGGAAAATTAGTTCCCTAGAAACGACAAGTACATGCTTGAGGTTGCTCTAACGTAGTGGACTAACAAGTCTGTGCTATGGGGATGATTATGCGATGCCTTAATGTAAGTGATAAATGTGGTACGGCAACCGCTCGCCGCGATATGGAAATGGTTCGAATCGGTTCGCGTTAACAAAATTTCTACTAACAAATATGGTACTGATCAAATGGTTAATGGTAAGGATGGAGATTTCACACCATAAACCAATGGGTAAGTGTTTAATTTTTTTATGTTTCTACCTCATTAGTTACTGCACGTGATATAAGAATCATCATCATCAAGCTTTTCAATCCTTTTGATTGTGGATCGTTTTTAGCGTTTTAAAATCCTTTTTTTGAAGTGGATTATTCCTCGTTTTCTATTTTTATTTTCTTCATAGTTTATCGTTTGTCTTTGCTGTTTTTGTTATTATTTTCTATTTCTTTAGGTTCCTGTATTTTACCCTCCAGTTCCCTATATTATGTCTTCGTTTCTTCAAGTGTTTCTTCATCTTCTTCTTGGCCACAATGGAGTCCATTGCGTTATTATTTTGATGATTTCAGTTTTCTCTTCTATGAGAAGACGTAAAAATCACTACGATTTTATAAATCATCCACTATATTCACCCGATTTAGCTTTGTTCGAGGTGGATTTTCCGAAATATAATTTTTTTGTGTTGATTTGTCTTTAGGTTTCTTTTTTATGAAAATTATGTAAAAATTGACGTTTCGATCTACTTCGTAATTATATTAATCAATATATCAATTTAGATCTTGAATATACTAGAAAATAAAATAAAATAACGACACGAAATCGATCAAAGAAGTAAGTTTTTGTGTTAAAACTAATCGCTTACCTTTATCCTGACCATCATGTTTAGATGTCCTTGACTGTATTGTTCGATGACATCTCTAACGTCGTAGGGTTTCCTCGCCTGTTGAAATTTCCTTCGGGCTACGAAATATTTGATTTTCCGAATCGCTCGTATCGCGTTTTTATGCGCCTCGGTTAATCTAAAAAGAAAATATCGTTACAAAAACACGATATAATATAATCTTTAGAAAATCGCGAGTTTTTTTTGGGAAAATAATCATTATTACAAACTGTTTCACTAAATTTTGTAAATTGAATACATAATTCAAGAGAATTAGTTCGCAAATAAAAGTGAAAATATTTTATAAGAATTCAAATTTTTCCGGAAATCATTTTACCAAAAACGTTGTCGCTTCCTTGAATATTTCAAAAGTTTTTTCATGCCCCGTGCTGAACGACCAAAGACGTGCTTTTATTTTAGTCTATCAAGGGATAATTCGTAATTTTGATCAAACTGAAGTAACCCTGATATAAGAAACCTTTTGATCTGCAGAACCCTTACCATTGCGTTCGTAATTAATTTTTACAATTCAGACGAAAAAATTGAGTTGATGAATCTAACGTCTTCCTAAGAGGTCTTTTATCGGGAAGGTGAACGATTGACTCATGAAAAGATGTACCTGGATACTTCCTAACGAGCTCAGACCAAATCGAAAGCTTTCAGCATATCTAAGAAGATGGGATGTGATAATGTGAAGATTCTGTTATTGAAATGTTCAAAGACTCTACCCAAGTCGCTGATTTACGATATCGAAGGGTAATATTTGGGATTGGTTAGGGTCTTTACCGAGTTTGGGGATAAGGAACGATGTCGGCGGTTTTCCAACATCGAGGAAAGTATGAAAATATCAGACAGGCGTTGCCTTGGATTGATGATTCTGTTGGAGGTTTAGGTTAGAATATCTTGTACCTCAGGAAACTGGTTGATGTGGTTTCGTCTTCTGAAACTTTAAGAGACGCGACTCTACATGCTTTTTATAGTCTGTCAGCTTGTAGAATTTTCTATAACTATCTTATGGTGTTTATGGTTGTTAGAGGAACGACGATGTCTTACGAGAAGGGATTGGAAGTCCTCCGTCTAAGTCTTCAGTAGACCAAAGAAAAGTTGGTTGTGGGGAATTCGAAGTGACGTGGTCTGAGTTTCAGTTGCGAAAAGTGAAGTGGTTAAGGGAACTGGTTTTATTGATTGGAGAAGTGTAGTGGAATTATTTACAAATTTTTTCTTGGGAACCTTAACATGGAAAATTTCAGACGTTTTTTTTTTCGTAAGAAACAAGCACAATTCGAGGTTAGGGTGTTCGGGAAAAGACGTGCCTTGGAAGGTTATTCCATAGCTCCAAATAAAGGAGTCTCGATGTTTTGACTTCCTAGGTATCTGCAGGCGAACTAGGTGTTGATAGCTACGTCTGTTTGGCGAGTAGTTCCAAATAATCAGATCAGCGACATTTCTTCTATGTACAAGTTTCTTGTTCTATAAGCATCTTAGGGTTATGCTTGGGAGCCGAGCTCCAATATAGCTTTTTGGCCTTAAAGGACCAAATCCTGAGTTAGTTTTATAGTTCGGTTCTTTTATATAAAATAAAATGAAGTATACGTGATATTTTAGTAAAATTTTTGGGGTACTTCACTGTTGAAAGAATATTAAAATATAAGGACCCGAGGCGGTCATTCTTGCGTGGAAATCAGATCGATTTACAGGAGCTCGCTAGGGTGTTGAAATGTAAGGATTTATACACTTATTTCCTCTTTTTCGCTTTCGAAATAATAAGAATTATCTTGCAAATACGTTTTGCTTTAAAACTATACGAAATGGAATTTTTTTTATAAAATTTGCGCAGTTTTTAGTATTATTTAAAATTTTGGTGGATTTTGAGAGGGCCGCCGCCATAATTTTCAATTTATTTCCCTTTTAAGAAAATGTTTTTTTAATATCGATAAATCGATAACTATATTTTTTTAATAAACTTACTGGGTAACTCGAGGTAGTTCGGCGTCTAAATCATCAATATCATCACTAGCAGCTTCGGTCACTGTGCTTGTTTGGCTTGTAAAAACCGCCCCTCTGACACTTTCCCTATCGCCCCTTCGTATTCTACTTGGCGGAGGAGTTCCTTAAATAAACAAATATTATGAAACTTGGAAAAAAGGTTTTTACCGCCCCTTATATACAGGGTGTTTTAAAAAAAGATGATTTCGTTTCTAATATACGGATGGCGTTGCGAAAAAACTCCAAATATTTTTCAGTATTTTATCTATCCTAGAAACGAGATCGCCTTTTTATGAAACACCCTGTATAAACGTAATAGTTACACTAATAGGGGGTAAAATGTATATTAAAGCATTTCAATGTTACATTGATCATTAATGTCGAAAACGAACTCAAAATTTTGAATTTCGATGAAATTTATACAATGATTAAAAAAAACGAAAGATTAAAAAAAAATTAAATATAATAAAGGAAAAACTCGATGTGTCTAAAAGAAATTAATTCCCAAACAAACCTGATTTTGGTTCATCCATATACAGCATAACGTCTGTATCGGATAGGGCCTTATTGGGTTGACCAGTCATGGTGGATGGTACGACTGGAGTGTCCGTCAACGGCGTACCTGGACCCGGAGTGCCGATTTCGGTACGCGAACTCGGAGGATCCATTTTATTTTTGGATTTTCTCCTTTTTAGAACCGATGCCTTTTTTGCGACCTGTAATATCAGGGACTGACCCAACGTATGGATATTCAACACCGATACATCGAACACTGCATCTAAAACTAAGCAGAACTGGGAAATTTCTGTTTCTATACAAGTCGAAAGTATTTGGAAGATTGATTTTGCACGGGGGGTGGAAAAATGTTTGCATTTACGAAAGTTTTACTTGAAAACTGAAATTTCCCATTTCTCACAACTAAGCTAACATAAAAACTAAAATCTTATATACAAAATTCAAAATTCTTTAATTAAATGACTTTAATGTTTGTTATTTATTAAATAATTATTGTTTTTATTTTTTTACGATTCATTCAAGGGGAGAATTTTTGAAATTTCGTAGAATGTGTGGCGTTTTTCTTAATAATTTTCGTAGTAAAATAAATCAGAAACCACAAAAACGCTTATACGAGGGTTATATATAAAGTCTTCGACTTAATAAAAAAACATATTTTCCCATAATCTCTTAAAGCTTTTTAACCCTTTTTAACCTAATAGTTACCGTTTAAAATAAGCTTTTACGTCTCACTTTGATCGAAAACTCACTCCTGCAATTTGAGGTTAGAAAATAGTCGATGGGTACTAAATCGGGTAGATACGGCAGATGTTTAACCAGTTTAAAGTGAAAATCGTAAATTTTAACCACGGCGATCATGTTTAGATAGACTTTTTTTCGGAAGATTATTTCTTCTTTTACCTTAATCAAGCAGTAATATTTTTCTGAGATGATTTCACCTTTTAGAAAGTAGTCCGTTCATCAAAGCTCATTTTTTTGACGTGACCGTCTTTTTCGTTCCCACGTTTTGGCGGTTTTTATTGTGTCTTGTCAAATGAAGACTTCAACTACCTGCATAAATTTAAGATGAAACTTCCAATAATTTTTCCGTTTGATTAGTATTATTAAATAAATAAATAACTGAAGGAATATGGGATCCGGTTTATTTCCTTTATATTTCTCATAGTATTCCATATTTTCCGAGATGGAAACGATTGAGAAAATATCTCGACCTCTTGATACGTATCTTCGGATATATGTAATTCGATAGACAGTCCGATCGGTTTATTTTCTAAAAGTTCAATCAACATCGAAATAATTTGATGAGAACTTCAGAAACGAGCTCTTCCAGTTTACTATTACTTTTTGGGTTTAAGATATTTCTTAAATCAATTTACATTCAACGTCTAATTTCTCCAAGAAACTTTTCATACGATAATTTAATTATTATTAATTAGAAAATACCACTCAATTGATTATTAGAACATATATAAAGGGTGTCTCATGAATAATGTCGCTTTTCATGCCTCAATTTCAAGATTTCGTAATTTTCTTTTAATCATTCACAAGCATGAAGCATTTATTCATATCCATGGCGAAATTTTTGTTTAACGTTTAAACAATTTATTACATATAATTCTAAAGGTCTTGCTTAACATTGGGTTAAATATCCCTTTTCTCAACCATTAATTCCTTCTTCTTGTGGCTTCATCGATACTATCTTAAGATCATCGAGATTTTTTGGATCTTTATCGTTTTTTTTTTACCCATGGGACTCATCATATAGTTCCCAGTGGAGCAAAGGGCGGTATTTCAGCAGCTCTCCATTTTATTTTATTCTGTAGCTATTTTACATGCCAAGTTTATCTGGATAGTTCTTTTCCATGCTTTTACAGGTCTTCTTCTCTTCCTTTTGTCCATTGTGTTATGATTAAATGCTTGCCAGTTTCCGTAATGTATAACCTGCCCATCTCCATTTTCAATTTGGTGTTCATTGCTCATCCTAATTGACCAGAAAAGTTTGCAGATTCTGCACCAACAACCGATTTTTATTGCCGTGATTCCGTTTTCATTAATTTCAGTGATAGTTGATTTTTGTTTGGTTGTTTAGTATCTTCGTCTCTTTCTTCTTTCCCAGTTTATTTTTGTTTCCTTTTCCTGTTGTTTCTCTTACTTCCAACTTAACTTCTTCAGCGTATAACCCGCATCTTCGACATCATGTGCTATGATATTTGTAACCAATATTATTCACGAGAAACCCTCTATGACTAAGTTTGAAGTCGAAGACCAATAGACCAAATAGAACCATCACAATTCCATCTTATATTAATAATCATAAAAGTGTTTACCTTAGATAGAGGCATGCCGTAATTGCTGCTGCTTCCTCCCGCGGTGTTGCTGTTAACCACTGGCGCCCCGTTGGAATCGCCGAGATAAACCTGCCACGTTGCCGTGGAATTGAAGGTTTTATCGGCGGCGTAACATCGCCAAAGACATTGTATCAACATAGCGGCTGCAGGTATTTGACGATTAAAGTGCTTTTGACGTTGCTTTTGTTGAACTTTTAGTGCAAAACCGGAACCTAGTATTCCCTGGAAAATATATTCTAACTAAACGCGATTTTTAATTTTATCATGTTTGAGAATATTTCGAACGTTTTCAACTGAAAGATAGGCGTTATCTATTTAGGTTCTCGTCTGTTTACACAAATTTCGTTTAGTTTAGCGTTTCCATTATACCAGGAAATGAATATTCCATTTGTTTACTTAATATGAATAGAACGTATGCAAATGTGACTTATTTATAGTATTTACGTGGAAAATTGAACAATATAGTCCAGGTGTGGCATATTCAATAAAAAAAAAGCTAAAATTTGATGTAAAACATGTTAAATTGTACATTTTCTTCGGACTATAAAACCCAGTTCAATAGTTAAGGTTGTGGATACGAAAAATCCTGACAAACATAATTAGATATCGGTATATCTCAAATATATTCCCATCTTGAGTTGAAAATTTAGAAAAGTATCCAGTATTGATTGAAATAGTCAGCCACAATTCATAGATCGACCACCATTAACATCAAGACAGCTAGAACAAATTAAAATATGAAGACTTAGTCTTGGTCCTACTCATAGTTACAAAGTATCTAAAGAAAATCTTCCTAAATGTAGCAACAGTGATCGACCATGGGATGTCCAGAATTCCAGGAAGACAGAAAAACCAAAAAAATCTCCAATGGACAAAATATCCAGACTCAGACTTGATTCTATTCGACTTACTCATGGTGATGGATTATCGAAGAAGATTTTCTCAAATGAAGCAACAGTGATCGACCATGGTTTGTCCAGAATTCCAGGAAGACAGAAAAACCAAAAAAAAATTCCAGTAAATTAAACAAAAATAAAAAAAATAGATTAAATATAAAGAACCAGGCAATGTCTAAAAGACATTAAACTGACTAACAATGATTGGTGGTGCTGCACTATATACCACCTTAAGACGATAGGGATGGTAGGAGACGACCATTAAAGATTCTGCGAGACAAAAAAAATTTTCTGCCCATTTCATCAAAAGGCTTGGGAAGTAGTGGGACTAAGGAACTCCTTTAGTGGGAGTATAAGTCTTTGTCTATCGAACAGCATACCTGGTCTGACCTAGAAATGGTGAAAGTTGTTTGAAAATACCACCGTAGTTTGAAGATACCACGTTGTTTAGTATTTGTTTGGTGAATTTGTGAACATGATAAAAATTTGTCATCGTTATGCGATTCAATACTTTTATTTGAAAGGTATTATCCTAACCAATATAAAAGGTGAACTAGATTTTCCTCTGGACAAGATTGATCCTTGGTTATCAACAGTAAAATATTGGTTAGAAGATTTTAAATCTGTGAAACCAGCATCGTAGTGGTCGACCAAATGAGGTGACGACTCCAGATTCCTAACCAAAATCAATGAATTAAAGTTCGAATTGGTATCTCGTGTACCTTATTCGCAATATTTAGCACCTTGGGATTATTTTCTGTTTCCAAACTTGAAGAAATGGCGGTCAGAGATTTTCCGGCAATGCAGGCTATTTTTCAGAAGCTCGAAGATTCTTATTATAAAAAAAGGTATCGAACTTATTGAACATCGCTGAGAAAACCGTATTTTCCTCAAAATTTTCCTGTTTTCTTTGTTGGGGCAGGTTCTTCTGGCACCATCCTCGTATGTAAATGAAAAAGCTGCTTGGAACTCATTCAAAAATATTGTCGGAGCGTTTTTGGGAAATTGAAAAAAAAATATGAAGATGCTTTGATAAAGAATTTTCATCAGGTAAAAATGATTGTCGAAGATGCATTTCTTGACTTTGCATTCGAATTATTTTCCTGAAAATTTAGGAAGTATGAGTGGGGAGTAGAACAGAAAAGATTCTTGAAGAACTTCATCAGAGATTTCGGGATGAAAATAAGATAGTTGATCTGTAGTAAGAGAAATTTCTTGGAAAACTGTAGCGTATTATAACCAAAATAGACAATTTTCAGATTGAGTATAAAAATCGTTTATATTTGTATGATTGCCTGACTTATTTTATGTAAAATTTCTCATATATCTCGAAGGACTATCAGTAAAAGAGAAAAACTTGTTCGATGGAAATTGAAAGATATAAAAAAAAGCATCTGTCGACTTAAATCATGATACCAAAGTGATATTTGACTTTGACGAAATCCCATATATTTTTAGTAAAGGAAGGAAAAACAAAGCATCCATTCGAATCACAACTCATAGAATATTTTGATTACAAATTTAGAAATTACAGAATAACTTTTGATTTTGATAGTTAGACTGGAAAACAGTGAATCAGTTTATGAAAATTGGGCAGAAAATTCAAAATCTATGGGAAATATGTAAAAAACATTCTAAAGGAAAATGAATGTAGTTGAAAAATCAGGAAAATCGTCGAACAAAGAACAAAAATCAAAACTTGGAATTTTCAGTGACATAGTGTTTTCGCCTCCTAAAGGAACAGAATCTAGTTGAAAAATCAAGAAAATCGCAACCGGGAAAACAAAAAACAAAACTTGGAACTATCAGTGACAAAGAGTTTTCCGAAGGAAAATTAGTGGTTTGAAGAGAAATAGCAACTGCTCATTATGCAAAGGACCTTGCAAGTTCTCAAGAACTGAACGTATCAACATCAACAGTTTTTTCTACTCTTATTGAGTCGCATTTCCGATATGCCCTTCCCTTTAGAGCTGTTAGGTCATTACACAGCTTAGGAACCTACTCCACGTGCAGAATTAGTTGAGGGCTCAATAGTTTACAATAGTTATCAATGCAAAAAAAATCATTTGCCAATTGAAATTAAATCTATAACATCTTTCCTTACTCTAAAATTGTATTTTATTCGCGTGTTTATTTAGTTATTTTTATGTTATATGCGAATTTAACATTTTATGGTTGCGTTAGACATCAAAAATTGTCTTTATTATAGTTCACTATTCCTTTGATAAATATTTGATTATATTAACACGTATCGACGACCCAATAAGCACACAAAAGGTATGTACCTCGATAAACGATTTGAAAGGAATTTCTTATCTGTATTAGTTCAGAGAAAATCCTCAAACACCATCTATCCCTTCTATCAACTATAATATCCTTTGTTCGAAATTTTTTTGACGAAATCATGTGTGCTTTATATATTGAACACAACTCGTTGATTATAAAACTGTTTGAGATAATTTTGGAACTTTCACATTCTTTTTTATACCGAAGGGGTTGGTTTGTGGAGATGATATATGAAGGTATCTCGAATTATTATTATTAAATGTGGAGATATCCATATAATTGTAAAACGGAGGTTAAGCGTCTAAAACGGTTGAAATTCTAATGAAAACACGCGCAAATTTACGAGGGTGGTTCAAATATAATTTTGCTGAATAGTTTCATTCAGACTTTTGGCACTTTTTGGTAATGGAATATCGAGTCGTTTTGATCTGTAGATAGGTTTTACCGTATTTTTTAGATTATCATAATACCGAGTGTTCACAGTTCTATGCTTAGTCAGAAACTCGACCGCATTTATCTTCTTTCATATCTCCAAACACCTTTCTCATTGACGGTATAACCTTGGCTTTAACTGCCAATGTAAAATTGCACTGATATAAGAGGCTACAAGTAAACAAAATTGGAGTATTTTCATCAGTTCTGATTGTCGATTTTTCACCTTTGAACAGAAGTAACTAGCCCAGCAAAGAAAACACAAAAAAATATATTTATTTCTCACTTTCAGTTCCATACAATTTTACCAGCGATGTTCAATAAGTTCCTCGAAATAGCCGACATCACCTCTTCATTGCTAAAATATCTTTAACCACCGAATCGTTTTTTCAAGTCTGGGAACAGAAAATGATCCGAGGGGGCTAAATATGCCGAATAGGGTGCATTAGGTAGTAATCTTGATTTTGGTAATTGCAATAACGGATGTGTGAGCTGGTGCATTGTTTTGATGAAACAACACTTCTCTTCTCAGCCAAATATGACGGTTTTTCGTTGATTTTTTCCTTTATCAAGATACTTTATGGAAATTATCCCAAAAAGTCGCCGCAATGACCAGATGGAACGGTCATTGCCTTCTTTGGAACAGATTCTCCCTTTTTAGTCCATTGTTTGATTGTTCTTTTGTATGTGATGGACCCGCGTTCAATCCAGCCAAACACTCGATGGAAACATCTTCGGAACGCTCTTTTTGTTCCATTATGAACAAATTCAGCACCCATTTTCTCCACAGCTTTCTCATGTCCAAATTACCAGTTAATATGTAATGCACTTTTTGAACTGTCTACTATGTCTGCTAGCTCGCACACTTCAAGCCGACGATCATCCAGTTCCGCTTGGTGGATTTTCTTTAACATTTCTGAAGTAGAATCTAGTTCAGCTTTTATATTGGTTGTGCTAAGTATTGTGTGAAAAAGCTGAATTACTATGAAAGTGTTTGTACATTGAAGAATTTGTGGAAAAAAATCAAATACGATTTCGATTTTCTAAAAATACTTTTCTAACTGTGGAAACACCAAGTTTCCATTATACGTTAATGTCTGAATTTTCTGAATCACTCTCAGAACTGGCGTACAGAGGGTAACGTGAAATCAGAAAATTCGCTATCTGTGTGTTCCTGATCATGTTCAGAATCATCATTGAAAGCATAATCTTGTTATTGCTCAAATGAAGATTTTGTGTCAGCTTCGTAATTCAAATGGTACAGAAATTGACTAATAAAATAAATATATGGAAAGTTCGAATATGTCCTATGAAAAATTGTCATTTGAACGTTTGAAAATGTTAATATAATGGAAAATTTGCCGTTCCATTTTCCTCTCCACATCATAAATCTCATTAATATTCGCTATTTTCTTTTTTTTTATTTTACTGTCACTATATTCAAACTGCCTTTGGTTATACTCGAGCGGATATAGTCCTGAATATCTCAGAAGCTCGCAGAAGTCTTTGAATATCAGTACGTCAACAACATTCAACCCTCGGGCCCGAACAATAACCACCCTCATAACCTAATGAGGAAGTGGATTATGAAACAAACTTCAAAATTATAAATATATGTTGCTTAAAATTGTTAACCGAAGTAACAGTATACTAAATCTGGAGTTTTTGTTGAATTATTTTCTTTTTATAATCGAATTATTATTATCGTAAATTTTATTTTTTCGCTTTAGTTTGTACACCGACTATAATTACAAATTTTATACCGAAACGCATTCGATTGGATTATATGAAATATTTCCAATAGTGATTTCAATTTCGCGTGATTTCTCTAATTGATATTAATTACCCCTTTTAAATTAATATCCACATTTAACACTTGATGAAATATCTCATAATCACTGGTGAAATTATCAATTTCTAATAATACTTACAGCTGGAAGAGCGAAAAAAGATATAGCGAATACGCTAAAACACGACGCTACAATTTTCCCCATCCATGTTCTCGGAACGGTATCACCATAACCTATGGTAGTTACCGTTATGACGCCCCACCAAAGTGCATCGGCGTAACTTGAAAAACTCCCGGTGTTTTTACCGTCTTCATCTTCAACTGTGTCCTTTTCCGCTAGGTACACGAAGTAACTGCTGAAGATGAGACCCAAAAAACCGATATATAACGTAGTTATTAATTCCTAGAAAAAAAATTTCGAAAATTGTTTATTTATACCAATTCGTTTTTCAAATTTTACCTGTCGGTGTATGAAAACAACAGAACCGAGTAATCTCCAAGTTCCCCCTTGTCGATCGACGTGTAACATCCGGAGGATTTGTAAAAATCGAATCCCTCGAATCGCTGACGTTGCGAAAACTTGTCCATTGGAACCCAATGTAAGGACCACGATTGACGCTACTACCACTATTAAATCTGGAACGAAACATGTTTCATTTATACTAATAGGATTTTTAATATGGGAAATTGAGTGACCCGCGCTATTACCGGATTCGACATCGTGTGATTTCGACCTATGAAGAGCGCTTAAAAATAAATTTGAAAGAGAGTATTACGGAAGAATTTGCGCCAATATTGCTTTACAGTATAACAGGGGTGGTCTGAAAATTTCGTAAAGATAAAATTCGATTTCATTATTCAATATAGTTTTTTTTTTAGTTTTTCAATAGATACCTCGTATAATGGTTCGCTGCTGATATACCTATATCTCGTCGAAACTTGTATCGAATCGTATTTAGTACACGGAGTTCGAGGATTCAAATTTGTTTTTTGTATCCAACAATTGAATTTTTTTACTTTAACTTATGCTTATTAGAGTTAATTTTCAATTCTCAAAATATTTCGTAGAATTAAATGTCTTAGATTAAACGTCACAATTCAAAATTCTCTCATTAATTTAGGATAACGCCCTAATTAACTTAAAAGCAAATTTTTTAACGTTCCAATCAAACTATTCCAACGTTTAAAACAAATAGAATGCGTCGTTTGATAAAGTTTTCGGCTTTGAGGGGCCAATAAAAGTTCGATAGTAAGTTTGAAATCGTCGCTCCAATAAAAGTTCATTTCAAGAAGTTTTACATGACGATGAGAACTGTAAAGTGCCTTCACGTGATAATTTACCGCTTCGAAGTTGCTTACTTTTCGGTAAAGAAGATAAATATTGATGGGAAACACATAGAGTTTAAACGCTAATTCGATTTACCAATTTCCATAGATTGAAATATAAACATACGTGGAAATCAGAGACATTTTCTAGGAGGTGGCCCTGAGTCTCTGAAGATGATAACTTAGTAATCGAAACGCGCGTCAGACTGTATAATTGTGTGTGATGGTATCAGAATTAATTTTTTTATAAGTTGAGCAAAGTAATGAAAATACGTTACGCTCAGAATAAGATTATTTTAATGTTTAAATAATGATAAACGAAGACTCAAAGTGCCTTTATCATTTATGAAGCTATTAGACTGATCAATCATTTATATTATGAAAGCAATTAACTATTGATGGAACATGTCTACAGTTTCGAACGTAAAGCAAAGCCGAAAGCTTATTCAATTATTCATATGCACTTTTGGTCAGATTTTAATTTATTTAGTTTTTCAAGCAATAAAAAGGGCTTTGTTTAATCAACTAATTTCGTACGTTCTCCCATAATGAATATTTATAACACACATTCGTTTCCAACACAAAAAAATTACGTTATGATTTAATCGTGTTAGATAACTCGAAATTTCATCAATTTTGTATTTTGACGTGATATTTAATCTCGTTTAAATATATATTTTTTATAATTTAATAAGAAAATGTGTCATAATTACCTATAATACAGATGGGTTTTCTGATGAATCTGAGTCGACCCCATAATCCCATATACTTAGATCTACACCCTGCAGACCATAAGCGAACTAAATATTCAACTCCGAAAAATACAACTAAACATATTTCCTGCAAGAAAAAAAAATACTTCACCATAAAGATGTTATTTATTTTAAAAATAACGAAGATACTTCATTTTTAATATCTATTATAAAGTAATTATTAAGTAAAATATACTGTACGAGGGTTGTTTTTTTCGCAACCTCCAATGGGCTTTAAATATTTTATTACCAAAGCATTTGCCATATTTGTAGAAGAGCTTTGCAATTTCCTCTTCATAAAATATCGGGTGTTTCAAAAAGTTAGCATGCATTAAGCGAAAAAAATCGATTAAAAATCACCAAACAATCACATGTCTATAACGCAAAATTCAAAAATGCGGCAGCAGCTAAATACTTTTATGGCTCTCTCGATAGGGAGGAACTTGAACGTTCCACAAGCTTTAATTGGCTAAACATTACTGTTAATTTGCGATTTATCTATGCGTTATAGAGATGTGATTGTTTGGTGATATAAATCGCAATGCGAAAGTTTTAAAACACCCTGTATAGATTGGAAGTGAGCTGTAAGCTCCACGTCTATTTGGAAGCGCCGCGTTCCAAGCCACAACTTCAGTTTAGAGGTGCTAGGTCGGGACTGTATAGTTAGCGTTTCCAATTCAAATTACTAAAAAAGTCGTTGAGTTACATAAAAAAAGCCTCGATGGTGTATAACTGCCTCAATTAACGCATGAAATCGATATTGATCTTGAACTTCTGTGGTGTGAAAAGACGTGTTTTGGTAGCTGATTCCACGGCTCCAAAGAAAGGAGTCTCGATGTATTGACTTCCTAGGTATCTACAGGAGAAATAGGTGTTCATAGCTATGTCTGTTTAGCGAGTACGTCTTGCAAATACTGCTCAAGGTGGGATTATGCTGGATAGCGCAGAAGTGCCAGATCAGCGATATTTTTTCTATGCTCCCAGCTCCTGGTCAACTCTGGATCGTCTGTATTGAGTCGAGCATACTCAGAGCGCGCTTGGGAGCTCGAGCTCCAAATACTCCAAAGATATACGAATCTGGGCCTTTTGAGAACTGGAAGGTGTTGCGGGGTATACAGCTTTTTGGTCTTGAAGTGGGCTCAAAGTTTTTATGAAGCTGTCTTAGCTAATTCGACCACGCGACTATATCACTCCCCACCTCAACGGTAACCGTGAATTAAATCATGAGCTGCAGTGCCAGCTTTCTTTGTGTAAACAGCAACCTCACTCTAAAATGTTTTCAAAATCGGCATTCATTGTGGTGACTTTTCTGAGAAGTATCCATGAAAAGCGATCTGTCTTTGAGAAAAATCAGTCAATCAGTCGATGTGTCAGGACCGTACGATCTCAATTTATTTAGAAGGTTGTAGACATATTCACTTACTTGGGAAAAAAGTTATTATTATACTTAGTTAATTAGCTACAACTAAATATTAAATTATAGAACTTTAATAGACGAGTAAAATGTACCCGCCTGTAAGGGCGTTTGGTTTAAATAGGCTACCGGACGTGAACAGTTCCCTTTTTATACCCCATTCGTCTATTAGAACTTAGTCTTTTATCTGACGCAAATATTTTCTTTTATTAACATTCGAATATATTTAAAATGATATGTTTGTATATCTGAATCTTTATTATTAAATTAATACCTGTCTTTATTCTAATTCTCTTTCTATTTATTTGAGGTAATTTATGAATTAAATTAATCTCACCAAGACACTTCAAAGAAATTGTGTACATCCGCCTTCCGACAGCTTCGGTCAATAGAAATGCACTTACGTTCACGTTTCGATATTTTCATCGGTAAACGGTGGAGATGATGAGTCCACGTGAACTGACAATTTGTTATATTTACGAAATGGTGATTGTTACTCGTATAACTCTTTTGCAAATGATATTGGAAGAACTATATACTGTAAAAATGTCTTCCGTTCAAGACAATTTCAAATTGAATGGATCACGGCTCCGGAGATAAAAAGGAGTCGCTAACCGGAATTAAATTACGTGGAAATTATTTACACCACAATAAACTTGAAAGGACTATTAATGCTACAAACAAAACATAACCCTAAAAAATTATCGATTATTTATGTTGGATCTAATTAAATTAAAAGCATTATCACGTACATTTCGTTTGACGTGGGTATTTGTTTTACTAAAATGTTTACCGACAATAATATATTCGATATTAGCAAAGAAATGATACGTATTTGGTTATAGGATCAATCAATCAATTTATGAATAAAAAAATTTTATTCACATAAAGAATATTCGCTTTTAAATAAATAAATTGGAAATGAATTCCATTTATTGGAGGATGGTAATTATTTTTCGATAAGAATAATTTTATTACAAATTTTGACCTAAACTACTTTTGTATTATTCATAAACAATTGGTGTTGAATTACTGACGTCTACTCACCATCCAAAAAAGCGTTTCGTTGGCGAAGTTTGAATACGTATCGATCGTTGAGAGTACACTGAATATCAAACATACTAGCACCAACATAAATCTGAAACAAAAAGAACTACGTAAATTGTCCGTTTTCAAACTCTTTTCGATTCGAAATAATCGTTCCGAACTCGAAACGAAATTAAAAATCGATGTTTTTAGTAGACTAGCAACCATCATCAGGTAAAATTGATTAACTAATTAATGAATTTCATCAAGAACTTTGTAGCGATTAAATTGAACGATGATCCGAACGTATACTAAGAAAAACTAATCATTCATCAAACTCGAGATTACTGAAAATATGAAATAGAAAAGAGAGATTGCTATTGAAAGATAATCCCAAGCTTTGGAATCATTCCAAATATCTTGTATATAAGATTTTTTGTATTTCTTTAGAGGTCAACTTATTTTACACAAATAAGTTAACTAACTAACAACGAAAATTGGAAAATTGTCTATTAATTCAATTCAAATAAATCTGAATCTAGTAAAAAGATTTTTCACTGAATTTTTTGTTAGTTGAACTTTTAGGTCTGTGGTGTGGATTTTACTATTTTTTACGTCCCATGGCCACAAGACTAAATTAGTTTAAAGACCTTTATATATACAGTGCTTTTCAGATAAAAGTATCCACCTTTAATAACTTTTGTAATACTGGTATTTAGAAAAAATCCAAAAACACGTCAATTTATGTTGGAAGGGGCAAGCATTATGGCTTATTTAAACTTACTGGAAAAGCCACCCCCTCACCCCTAGCAGCATCCCCTTTATTTTTTTAAATTACTTTTCATATTTTTTATGTAAAATTTGGATACTCCTCTTTGAGCTGTTTTCAAAAATGTATAATACTTGTAGGTTAAAGTGGTTAGTTTATGAGATAAACAATTTTTCTTTTAAGAACACAAATTTTACTTATTATTTACTTTCACCTTATTTGCCTGTACTAAAATGGGTTGTACAACAGTTCAAACCCTTTAATCTTCTTAACTGTGCTATTTATTCTACTTAAAAAATCCAAACAACAAAAAACTCTACTTTTTATTAAAGTTTGACATTGTCAACTAGAATTTGTAGTCACTATTGATAGTGTAATTTGATACATTATTTATTTTGTTTCTCTGAAATGGTTTACTCTTTGCAAGAAAGAATTGAAATTGTAGGTTTATACTACCAAAATAATAATTGTGCAAGAGCTGCTGCTAGAATATTTAACGAATTACATGACGGAAGACATGCAACTCATAAGTATGTAATTCAACTGATGGAGAAATTTACCACAACAGGGTCTGTTTGCAATAAAGTGCATAAGCGAGAGGGACTCGTAAATAACGAAGCAATCCAAGTGGCAATTTTAGGGCAAGTCAGCTTAGAGGCTCAACAACCCCAATCGTTGTCAACAATAAGTAGAGCGATCGGCGTTTCATCTTCTACAGTTTTCCGAATTCTACATAAATTCAAGTACCACCCATACAAAGTTAAGTTGGTGCACGAGTTGAATGAAGATGATTTTGATCGTCGTCTAGAGTTTTGCGAATCAATGACGCAAATTATCAATAACAACCCACAATTGTTAAACAATATTTGCTTTTCTGATGAATGCTCATGGTCATTAAATGGCTAAGTAAGTAGGCATAATTGTAGATATTGGGCTGAAAGTGATCCACATATTATGCGTGAATTCCATACACAACATCCCCAAAAGTTAAACGTTTGGTGTGGTATCCTAGGTGACCACATTGTCGGACCTTTCTTCATCAACGGAAATTTAAATGGTGAATCATATCTTGAGTTACTCAGGGAAGGGGTTGGCCCACGTATTACAACAATAATAGAAAATGATGATAACCTTTCCGAAGATTTACTGGTGTTTCAACAAGACGGAGCTCCCCCACACTATGCTATGCCTATCCGACAATTTTTAAACGAAACATTCCCCGCTCGTTGGATAGGTAGAAGGGGGCAGATGATGGAGTGGCCACCTAGGTCACCGGATTTAACACCCCTAGACTTCTTTCTATGGGGGTATTTAAAAACAAAAGTTTATGCTACCCAACCAGAATATCTGGATGATTTACGAGAGAGGATAGAAAATAAATGTCGACAATTAAATCCAGCCGTATTAAGCAATGTCAGAGAGGCATTTCAAAATAGATTATACCATTGTATGGAAGTGAATGGTACTCATTTTGAACACTTATTGTAACTTCATAATAAATAGCACAGTTAAAAAGATTAAAGAGTTTGAACTGTTGTACAACCCATTTTAGTACAGGCAAATAAGGTGAAAGTAAATAATAAGTAAAATTTGTGCTCTTAAAAGAAAAATTGTTTATCTCATAAACTAACCACTTTAACCTACAAGTATTATACATTTTTGAAAACAGCTCAAAGAGGAGTATCCAAATTTTACATAAAAAATATGAAAAGTAATTTAAAAAAATAAAGGGGATGCTGCTAGGGGTGATGGGGTGGCTTTTCCAGTAAGTTTAAATAAGCCATAATGCTTGCCCCTTCCAACATAAATTGACGTGTTTTTGGATTTTTTCTAAATACCAGTATTACAAAAGTTATTAAAGGTGGATACTTTTATCTGAAAAGCACTGTATATATATATATATATATATATATATATATATATATATATATATATATATATATATATATATATATAACTTCGAGATTGTAATTTCTTTCCAATTAACCAAGATTAACCAAGAATTACTTTTTTTCATTATTCGATCTATATATATCTAAATATTTGCGGGGGCTCCTACTCAAGTTTTGAGATATGGCAACACTGTAGTGTTGAATATGTCAAATCTGTCATTGCTATCTTAAAGTTTGACATTTGACTATGGTGGTCGCACTTGCTATAAGATAAATTTCGCGAAAGTCGTTCAAAATCGACTGTTGTGCCAGAAAACATCGATGCAAAATCGTCATATGACATACCGTGAGATTTAGACATACTTGCATGAACATTTGGCTCTCAAATAGATTTGTTCGCGTTGGATTCCGTACAATTTGACAATATCGTGTGGATTGGTGAAAAGCAAATGATCGGCTGGTTTTTCGGAATATTTGGACGGACATGTCTAAATGGTACACCAGATTTCTAGAATGTGAGAAAAATCAGGGAAGACAATCGCAAAAGACGAATCATTCTTTTAAATGTTAGTTAACATTTTTGAACAGTCAAAACTTCGAATTGATGGATCATCCATCGTACAGTCCTTGTTTGGAACACGATGATTTTTTCTTATTTATATCTCAATCGGCTTCGTCAATTGGTTCGAACGCATGCAAAAAAATTATTGATTTTAATGGAGAATATTTTAAAAAATAATTATAAATATTTGTTTTAATTTGTCTCTCTCTAAACTTTGGGTTGCTATTAAATATGTTTAAATTGGTGGCAGATTATCAGTAAAGTATAATGTTGGCCTAAAGATAGTACCATGTGGTACTCCAACAAATAGTTGTAGTATTTTGACATTAAAAAATGTTTGATGCAAATAAGATTTGATAATTTCATAAAATTCATTGAACAAAATAATGAACTAAATATAATGTTTTAGCCTATTCATTTTCGCGGAAAATTATTTTTAAATCAAATATGCAATTCATTTTGAGAGGATTTGTAATTAATTTTCAACGTTTCGTTGATTTAATATTTCGCAACACTGCATTTCGACTGCAGTGCAAAAAATATCGAAGCTACAAACAACAAATGGTCCTGATATTAGAACGTCACGAAGGTGTGCGTGACGCTCTAATCTAAAGCTGTTATCGAAGAAATTTGAGCTCCTCGAGAACATGCCATAACCTCGTTAAAATTAAGCTCTCTAATAACAATTTTTTTTTAATTATATACGGTGAGTAATGAAAAAATTAATCAAGTTGGACGTTTCCCAAATGCTTAAAAATTATTTTACGAGGGTTTTGATAAAAATAAATAACAAGTAATTTTTTTAATTATCCTAAAGATATCAGTAGAAAATATGATTCAGTTCCTACTTATATGAAAAATATATTTTTTTAAAAATTTATTTTGAAATAACAATAAAAACGACGACATATTTCGGTCCTTAACACAATATGAGTTGACATTACATAATTAAATTAATTATTGGATAACCTACAACTATAAATTTGACGAAAATAGTTTATTGACATCCTATCCCTTTATATGTGAACCATTCCTGAAAATTATCTTTCTCTTTCTTATATTCTGTATATAAAAAAAACAACCCTAAAGGCTGCTTGACATGCTGCAAGACATCGTGCAAGAAATACTATGCAATTCCTTGTAAGATCAAAATATTGTATGACGTTTGACATTATGTAAGTCTCTTGTCATTGCGTCATGGTTGCCACTCATCAAAAGTAAAAGTAAATAATTTCCTAATCTCAAATTCTATTTAATATTTTGTGGGCAGTTTAAAATTGAAAATAACAAAACTAATAAAAGTAAACACGGAAAAAGTGGCCAGTACATCATTGGTAAGAATTATATCTGTTTCTGATTTGCTTTTGGAGTCTGATGGACAGATTAGCTAGAGAATTAGACGAAAAAACATTCCAAAATTAGTTGAGAATGGATGAAGAAACATTTGAAAAACTCCTAAAGAAAATATAACGTAATATCAGCTGATTAGAAACTCATTTGCGCATAATTTTGAACAAGAAATATTACGTCTTTCATTTCATTGATTTCCAGAAAGCTTTTGATAGAGTCCAACACGATAAACTTATAAACCGTGTTTTAGAAGTCCGGATTTACGATGTTCGATTGTTAGTAATGTCTTTATTTTATCGAACCGCCCTCGTATCTACATCAGCTCGTTTCGAAAATGTTTATTTTCCATGGAAAATAAATGTAATTGGTTCTAGTTTTTCGCAACAGACGAGCGCCTGTTTATTTAAGAAAAATAAAATAGAAAAAAGAGAATAAACGAAATACGAGTTGTTTTCTAATTGAATTAACTCGAGTACAAAGCAAAAGTTCATTTCTAAACTCCATTTTATTATTTATTCTAGTTCTATTTAGTTCGTTTTTAATGTGAAACGTCCAATGAAGTCGCTAAAAATTTTTATATTTCCACAAATTTTTAATAATATACTAGAAAATATGAGAGATACATTAATTTTATGTCAAAAAGCAAATATACGAGGTATAACTATCTACAAAGAAAATTATGTTCGGTTATATACAAAATACGAATATTTATTGTGCAGAAATCTAAAACTCTAATTATTTTTTCACATAGTTTCCAAAATTAGTTATAGTGTGTATGCCTTCTTCAAAAAAGGTGTTGCCGCCTATGCTTTCAACCCTCTTGAAACATCTTTCAGCTCGTCAACTTCGTTGAAGGGTTGATTCAGGAAATATAAAATTTTTCTGCTTCCAAAACCGGTGCACATGAGGTTTCTAATTGTCAAGATTTGTTTGGACTTTACGAAATGTGCTTCCAGCACACTTCTCTCAAAGGCAGGATTTGCCGACATCAGAAAGCACCTTGTTCATCTGATTTTGATTTCTCTGCACCATTCGCGGACATGATACACCTTACACAGTCCATCGGATAATCAAATGGAAGCTCCATTCGGCACCAAGACAAGAATGAACGTTCTAGACAACTCTACGGGATGGTAACTGCAGAAATGGCGCCAAGATAAACACTAATTTCGCCAAATCCTGCTGTCCATCGTTATATTATCAAGTCGGGATAATCAAGTGGTTCGTCAAAGCTTTGAACAAGGAATTTCTAGAGCACACTGTTAACACCAACACTCACAATTACACTTAGTAACGTGAATTTCGATAACCAAGTTATCGTCTTCAGACACTGAAGTTAAACTAAAACATAATCACTCGCTTCACCTCTTTTATACTTAATTTTCCCACCAATAAACCTTCCATCGGGAAGATTTTCGCGGGAGAAGGTTTATTGGTGGGAAAATTATGTATAAAACAGGTGAAGCGAGTGACTAGATTTTAGTTTATATTCAGTGTCTGATAGTCTTGAAATATAGTAATTGGTGATAGATACAGATTGTGACTGTTTCGGAAATTGCGTGAAAGTTTCGTATTGTGAAGGAAAATTTACTAGGTAGCACCAAATTTTAATGGAATCGTACAAAATATGTTTCGTAATTTAAATTCTGTTTCTTTTTTAAATCGGGTACAATATACAGTCGCAATATTTTTTTGTATCATTTAGAAGGGTAGCAAATGAAGATTTATGTGTTGAAAGCCTAACAATAACCTTCAACTCATCCACCGTTAAAAGTTAACATCCGGCAATCAATCACATAGAATATAATTCGGAGATTTTGTGGAAAAATTCCGTTTCCGGAAGTTGAAAATACTCGTTTCATTATGCGGATTTAAACAGTAAATCGAAATGTTCATTCCGATCAAATCTAATTATTAAGAACAAAAAGTTCACCTTATTTTAATAAAAAAATGATAAGAAAGTAAACTAGAAGAAAAATCATTTAGGTTCTGAAGACGATAACTTGGTTTACGAAACGCTCGACAGTTAGTATCGTTGTAGTGGTACCTGTGTAAATACTCCATGAGGAGACGATGGAAATTTAGATCAAATAATATTTCTCAGTCTTATATACCGGTGGTCTTCGATATCTTTGGAAATTTCGAACTCGTATATTGAAAAATTAGTAAACGTTGTACCTTAAAACTGAAGCTCAAATATTTATGATTTTAAAGATAACATACTATACAGTGAATGTTGGAGGTTGACTTAATTGAACTGATAACTTTTCACCGCTATAAACAAAACGGATTATCACTACTCTATACATATACTTATAGAGCTTAAGCGAAACGGGGCCTAATTTCATTAAAACATCGAAAAGACACAAAGCCTTCCATTAACTTTATAATAGAAATACCGGGCTAAAGTGTGAGGGATCCACAATAGAGTGGAATTACTTTTGAAAACCATTTTAATTATGATAAAATACGGGTATTTATTTAATAATCTAATGTATCAAAGTGGAAACCGACGAAAATTAATTCTCGACTCCGAGAAACGTCATTAATTTTGAAATATCGGGAAAAAAGTCCTATAGAAAATAACTACTTATACAGTTTATCCGATTCGTCCTTCTACACTTCTCATAATTGCTTTTTCTTCCGTAGAATCCTTTCAATATCCTTTTTCCTTAACTGCTCAAAAGCTATTAGAGTTCTGAGCTCTAATAGCCGATTCGTACAGGTCCAAATCCAATTATCCCTCCATAGGTTCCAAGACACTCTGGCATATAGCAGATAGACTTCGGAAGACATGAATCCAGTCACTGGAATAATCTAGAAACGTTCTGACAGACAAAATCCTTTTTTTTTTTCTCATCTGCTCAATAGCTATTAGAGTTCTGAGTTCTAATAGCCGATTCGTACAGGTCCAAATGCATTATCCCTCTATGGGTTCCAAGACACACCGGAGTGTAGCAGATAGACTTCGTAAAACATGAATCCAGTCACTGGAACAATCTAGAGACGTTGTGATAGGCAAAAATCTATTGAATGTATTATCTTGAATAAGAACTAACTACCGATATTGATAACAGTTTTTTTGAGATATCGATTGAACTTCTATTCGCATTCTCTCGAAGTTTGAGTAACTTCGGACCTCAACAGCATTTTTGAGGTAATGGAATTAATGATGACCATCTTTGGAAGGTGGAGCCTCATAGATCGCACTGTATATGACATATATACTTGCGTCTTTAGTAAATTCTCGTAACTCTCATATTCTTATTATAACTATTTGTTTTATCGATTATTTCTTCTTATTTTGTTTCATTATTAGTTGCTTTGTTACTTTTTTTATGTTTTTATTGTGTTTAGAGTTTTATCATCAGAATACGCGGGAAATTATTTGTAGATAACAAATTTGATGAATATCATTTGACATTAACATTATTTGGGAAACCACCGTATCATATTGTTAGAGGTTTGTCTATGACTGAGTTTTTGTTTAAATGGAAATACGCTCGAAATATATTTATTCGAAAATAATCTAAAATCTGTTTCTATTCTAGTCTATTTACAATAGAAAATGAAGTTCTACATTATTTTCATTCGGTTGAAGTTTTCAAAGAACGTCAGATAAATTAACAAGTCTTCTTTCGATTCAAAGCACCATGCGACATTTCAAAGGAAACGGAAATAAAAGGATCGTACTTGGAACAAAATTTCATCTTTTACTCTATGTAAAGTATGAAATATTAAACATAAAATAAGATCCCAGTTTTGATTTTGGAAAAATTGATCGATTAAATCCATATTTGGGAAATAGTTTTAGGAAATTTAAAATTATCGGCCTGAACGTAGTTGATAGTTTTTGCAACAATATAATTTTCGATCTACAAAGTTTGAATATTTATTATTATAAGTAAAATTACACGAAAAAAAAAAATAAATATAAATGAAACAATGAAAAAAACCCGTTGATTATATTTTTCGAAAATAAATTAAACTTTAAATGGACAGAAGAATCATGTTTAGGTATAGAAAACAAGTAAAAACATGAGAAAAATTAGAAGAAGAAAGGAGACATGAATTTTTGATTAATATGAGGGAAGTTATAAATAAATTAGGGGAAAATATAAATAATGTTAATAAAACTATGAACAAAATTGGGGAAGGAAAAGTCAATATGGAAAATTTGAAAAAAATTGAGGAAAGGGAATAAAGAACTTAGTAAGAAAATTGCCGATGAAAAAAATAAAATGAAACATCAAAAAGGAAATTAGAAAAATAGAAAATGGGGCTGGAATCAGGGAAGAATTAGAAAAATATTTTGATAAGCAAATCAAAAATGTGTTTAAGGAATGTATTGAATTCCTGGAAAACAAGCAATAAATAAAGAAGTGACAACTTTGACCCTTCATATAAATCATGAAATGAAAAGCAGTTTCCCAAAATTGCTCCAATTCTCAAGGGGGATATAAAATTCAGTTTATTGTCGAAACAATCATAGAAAACACTCGAATGCATCATAAAAATAGATTCCAGAGTTTTATTCTAAATTTTTAATATTTTTTTTTATAAAATTTCGATTGTACTGCTAATAAATGAAATTCATAAAAAATAACGTGTATATGATAAGTCTGTTCCATAAATATAAAACAAAAGTTCAATTTAAAACGAAATTATTTTTAATAAAGTGTGTTATAAAACTCAAACTCATCCCCTCATACGCTGTCGTGTAATAAATCTTTTATGGTTTCAGCAGGGTCGAAATAATCTTTTTGAAACGATAACAACGAAATAAATTATTAGAAGAGTAACTCATCCTTGAAATTTTCATCGAAATTATAATTTTATCAATAAATAAATAAAATATACGCTAAAGAAACAGTCATAAACTAATAGATTTCTCTCTGATTGTTTGCTTCACAAATCAAGATGTGAGTTTCACAACACGTCGATCACAATATACACTTTTTGCACGAGTTGCATACAATATTTTTTATACGTTCTGGAAAAAAAATGTTTTATTTGGGCGTAGAAAAATAAAAAACTTAATTTCAGAGCAAATTTTTTAATAATTAATTAACACTTTTGATTAACATTGAAAAATGGAAACATAAACAAATATCAATATGTTCTTTTGTAAGAAAGACAAACTCTCATCATTGAGTACTCAAACAAAAGGGATGAGGGTTTAATATATTTCGACATGTTTGCAAAATACGCAAAAAGCATATTTTCTGTAAGATTTAAAACTTTTCTGTTGAAGCACCACTCTTTGCATCGATTATAACGAATTTCATATAATTTTCTTGATTTACTAGAGATAAAAAACAGTATACGCACCATGGAGAAAAGTAGGACAAAAATCGTAAATAAAAAAAACATTTATTTGTACTTTTCACTTATCTATTCTGTATTTTGAATATATTATTCACTTGATTTAATTTATTTTTTCTGCTGGCGATTCGAATTTACGTTTTTCGCACTAATCAAAGCAGCGATCTGCTTATAGCCTGTAACTTAGCAAAAATACACAATGTTGCATTAGACAGGGGCGGCTTCGAGGCTCACACGAATCTGTAATAACGCAAATTGATGTAATTCATCAACTACATTTTGATAAAGGGGTGTGATTTATTGTAAAACTCATTCTAAAAATAATGATATAAAATTTAATAGTAGATTAAGCGATATTTGAACAAAAATAAAATAATTTCTTTTATTTTTGCAGGTTGTCACTTCTACGATCGGTAAGTACATTTTTTGTTTCAAATTTTCTGGTATTTGTTTATTGTGACATCTTCACAATATCTCACAGAGCGAAAATTTGATCTTAATTATATATTAAACGACAAAAATACAAAAATGAAATTAATAGTATCTCCTTCTCGTTTCATAGTCTTCATGATATTGGAAGAACTTCATCTATTACAAAATGTAGCAAACGCTCCAAAACACTTTTTTTTTAAATTTAACATCGTGGCAAATCTCAAATAAATTCTAGACGCTTTTCAATTTTCACTTTTTGAATGACTCCGATATAAAATTTGTTCTTTATACAAAAAATACTTTCAAAGTATTGAATAGCAGTCTCCGGTTGCAGTTTTATATTTTTTTTATATGAAAAGCGAGGAAATTTAAAAGTAATTCGAGTAGTATCTGTCTGTGGATCTTAATGAACTTTTGTAGGGTTGTGGAATTCAGGGAAGACTCTGATTCCACATTTGCATTTTTCCAAAAAAAAATTAGTGAACCAAAGAACCAGGTTTTGATGAGGCCACGTCTCCTTGTTCAGGTTTTGTTGTCAAATAGGGGTTGTTTCAGTAAGCCAATGGAATGTTTAATATACACATTTTGCAGTTAATTTCATTGTATATTTGTTAGATTTGATTCTAATCAAGTCAATTCCGGTTTTCTTCTTTTTTTTATAGGAAGTTGAAGTGCAAACTCATTTTAACGTAATTGAGGTTAACATCTTGGGAAAATAGATACGAATAACATTAATCTTCGAGTTATTAGGGTGGTAGAATTTCCAATTCGGTATTGAGACTTTCGCGTTCGATTGGGAAAAATAAAACTTGATACTTTTTATCCTTTATTTATATTGAGAAACTCAATTCTCCAACAGATAGAACTTGTGTTTGAACAATATAATTAAAAGTTGGAGGTAAAGTTTATTTATACAGGAGTAAATATTTATATAGATAGTATTGAAAAAAACTATCAACATCAATTTATTTACTACGCATACATATATTGTACGAGGATTGTACATAAAATAAGGTTTCTGTTGTATTGACAGGGATCGTGGCAATTGTTCAATCTATCTTCAACAAATAAAAGCCTTTTCCAATTTCCTATAACAATTACCAAGGGGTCACGTTGGCTCCCTTTTTCAAAGTTCATTCTTGTTTTGGTAGCCGTGGGGGATGGAGATTCCATTTGATTCTCACGCCAGGTTCGAGTTATGATCTGTGATTCGTTTTTTATGGGCAAAAGAACGTTCTTACCAACTCTGTGAGGTTTATGCAAATTGTGCAGAAAATTCAAAAACGAACGTTCAGAATTTCTTACTTGGAAGACACAATTGACAGGGTAGCTTTTCACAACCGACGAAGAACTGAAAGAAGTGGTTTTAAGCTGTTTTCGCGGCAGGTTTCTGCGATTCGTGCATAAAGAAGCTTTTTAAACACGTTTTATTATTGTAAAAATTCAAATAAAATGGACAATCCTCGTACAATTAGTATATTTTAGAGATAATTTCGAAATTCAAGATGTTAATGATAAATTCCATTCGTTTTTATTCACAAATTTTTCTATTTAATTTAGATAATTGATCATCCGATACATATTTTTATTATAAATACAACTTTCGGTCTCAGAAATTTTCTGTATTCAAAAGAATCAAACTTTTTTAAACGTTTCAGCTCTTGTAAATTAAAAACAGTCAACTCGTCAGGAACTAACTTGAATATGCTTTTAAATAAACTCTTCCCGTTTCTGAATTTCGAAAAGTTTCCTTCCTCATATAGTGTGATGAAGCTGCGACAAAAAATTGATAGACAAAACAAATTTCTTACTGTAACACTCTCAATTATTCAGTTGCTCGCTACGTCTACTAGAAAATGGCGAGAATCTTTTTCTGCTCAGTTGTTCGTTATAAATCGTCTTCAATGATTTTTTTTATTCCAACTACTCTTTATCTACATTATAAAATGTACTTTGACGTTAAAACCAACACAAAGCGAGAAAGAAGATCAGAGGACACACTCTCGCACTTGTATTTCCTCGTAAAGTTCATTAATTAGCTTGGTTTAATATGTATTTAGTCCACAAAGGTTAATTTTTCCAAAAACTCGAAAAATGATAACATAGGAATGTAACAACCCGAATGGCACGTTAGACTTTCACACATCAGATCAAACAAAAACATTTTTGACAGTCAAAACATCGAATTGATGGATCATCAATCGTTTGGTACACGATGATTTCTTGTGATTTCCACAGATTTGCGAGGTTAATGTTTTTCTACACCTGAAGCGTTCAAATCACTTATTTTGGATGATGTGTTGTCTTTTGGTTCAAATGCATACGAGAAATTTAACGGAGAATATCTTGTAAAACAATTATAAATATTTGTTTTCATTTGTCTATCTTTCGTAGCGACCCCCGTATAGCGTATTTATACTTTTTCTCTTCGTTATAAACATACAAGTTTTCCAGAGGGATGTCTAGTGACCCAGTAAAACAATTTCTAATGAGGAAAATAACGGATTTCACATCGCGTGATAAAATTTTCTTAAGACCAGGTGAAATTCTCATATCATCGTTTATTTTGCGTGCAGATTACGTTATATAACGTGCAAAAAATTAGTGGCAATAGGTCAAAGGAGAATTTTCGGCAGTAAACTCTTTTTCTTACGACCCAAATAAATGGTGTTTTGATAATAATATTGGGCACATTTTTTACTTACCGTGTAATTGCCGTATACACACCTTTTCAATTACGCATTAAAATGTATTTTTGGTCTGATCAATTTTCAAAAATTTTCCGAGAAAAAAAAACATTCATTTATTTGTGAATATAAATAATATGGGTCTTTTCTTTTTCAATAATCAATTACGTTGTTGTGGAATTGCGATGTCAAAAAAAACTTCATACTAGTTATCTCTCTCTATGGTGTACTTTTTTCTGTTCATTTGTATCTTTTTTTTTTAAAAAGTTCCTTTTCTCCATGATCCTTTATACCAAAAAATTTATTTTGATTCTTATTTTCTTCATCCATCTAATTGATTACCTTCTTCGTGGGGCCTTCTTGTTTTTGAGAATTGCTTCTCTTAGACGAATTGGTATTTTTTAAATGGAATTTATATAAATAACTTGTGGGGCTGCGATCGAAGTTACTGTGAAAATTTTATAATATCTGTTCTCTCGATCTGGTTCTTTCCACTGCACTCTAAGCACTTCATGCTGTTTATTAATTGTCAGGTTTCCGGTACGAATCTTATGTTATGTTAAATTTGAATTAAATTCGACATCAATTTGACTGTTTTTTCATTGTAATTGATCTATTTGAACACGTTTTATGCACAAATAGTGACCTCTACAATTTTATCACACGCGATCTTACTAATAGATGGTTTTCATTTCAATGCTCCAAACAATGTTATAGGTCACGGTATATACGAACATTTCCAACAATTTTTATCGACGATAAAAAAGATGTTATAAAATTTAGTTTTTGAAAACTAATTCCTATCAACTTGTACACTGGAAAAAGTGAATAAAACAGCTTTTATTTCATCTAAATCACAATAAAGTACGTGGTAATAAATACTAGATGATGAAAATGATTTATATATAGAAAGGCAAAATATTTCAGTGATTTTACTAGGGGAGTATTTGATTTTCCCAAACGAATTCGTGAATATCGTGAAGTTAATTAAAAACTTACCTCAAGCGAGGTCGTCGTGTCAGCATTTAGGAAATACCAGAGGCTCTTAAAATCTACATTTTGTAAGAATAACTTTGAATAGAGGTCACTTAAAAGGTAGTTATAAACACGACGACGAAACTACCAAAAAATTTAAAGAATAACGTTCCAAAAAAACGGCAAAATTGGTCAAAAATTAAGGTGATTCTCATTGTTTCCTTATATTATCCTTCAGTGGTTTGGTTTTCTTCTAGAGACTACTATTAGATCACTTTTAAATACCTGATTCAAGAACAGGCCTTTTTAAAACCAGATTTTACTCCCTATGACTTTTTCTCTTTTCGAAACTAAAGTTCGACGTACCATTGAAATCAATGTAATCACAGGATACCATCTCAGTCGAGGAAGATTTTGACACGTGTACGGAAAACTGGTTTAACCGTTTTCCTGTTTGTATTAGCTCAAAACATGATAATGAAGAATTGTTTTTGTCGGTTTTTATTGTCACGTGTTTAAGAAATTATTATTAGGAGTTCTGGTGGATGCGTGGCGCGTCCACCATATATTTAATTACCTTTCTAAATTCATTTATTCTATCCTAATAATTCGATAAATTTTTCATTTTAAACTATCTTGGGCGAAAAATAATTTATTGTTGATCTATTGGATTCGCGACGTCTTCAAAAATATCTTCAAAACAATCAAATTTATATATTTTTCCATTTTGATTTGTTCTTTGTGTCTTTTCCATCACCATCCTCTCAATTTCGCAAGTAATAGGAATCTCTAATACGTAGTAGTTTGCCAACGAATCTTTTGTAAAAATATGGAGACTTTCTATTTAGAAAATCGACTCCGGAATTATTTTCTCAGATTTTCTTTCTATACAACTAGTCGTCGAGATCAAGCTCGTGATTTGAACAACAGAAAATTATTCGCTATACGGAACATGTAGTGATTTCAATCATGTTTTATACACTGTAAAAAGATACAAAGTAAACAAAAGTAACTACTCTCAATTTTCAACAAAAAAAAATTACGCATCCCACTTATCTGAAGAATATCGTTTCTAACAGAAAATTTTCTTTCTGCGACTTATACGTTGAAGTTTATGTAGTTATCGGTACTTATTTACCATTGCAAGTGACAACACTTTGTAAAAGAGAACAAAACGGAATATATAAGAGCCTCTTCGTTTTTCAAAAACAGCTTGTGTCAAGTGCACTTATAGATACGATATACTCGAGAAAACCCGTTGTGTCTTTCAATATAACGAGAGGATTCTGTTGAAAAAATATAATTCAAGAAAAAAATAATACACAAGACTAATTTAATATTCAACTCGCTGTTTGTTGAATAATTATCTTAATATTAGAAAAGTAATTTTCGCAAATATAAAGTTATTTTTCGGTCTATCTCTTCTTCTGTTAGCCTCTCCCTCTATTTGTGCTCTATTACCTAATCTGTTTGCATTCACGTGACACGACAAGAATTGAACTGGACTAGATTCTATTATGGATGAGACTGCTTCTTCGTTATCGACAGTAAAATATTGAGTGGTAGAGATTAAAAGGAGCCGAATATCAGCATCGTACTGATCGACCAAAATAAGTTGAGAATCCAGAAATGTTGAAGGAAATCCACAAATCGGTATTGGATGATCGTCGACAGAAAATGCCCGAATTAGAAGACTTGTAAGCATTTAAAAAAGTTCGGAACATGACAAATTAACTGAAAATTTGGACATGAACAAACTATACGCGTTTGATGACAATGGACCAAAAACAAGCTTCGCGAAGATGTTTCTGAAAAGGGAGAACGGACTCCAAAGAAGACAAAGATTGTTCCATCTGCAGACAAGGTTATGGCGTCGGATTTTTTGCGATAATTTCCATTGACTATCTTGAAAAAGAAAAAACTATCAACTGCGAACTTGATGCAACTTTCGAGTAAAAAAATCAAGATGATGCATTAGCTATTCGCCAGATTTAGCCCCCCTCGGATTATTTTATATTGCCAGACTTGTATCTTGTTCGGGATCTGGTGATATTCAATGTTTATAGCTGATTTATTAATTCGGATACTTCAGGGTAAAGAATAGCTCTAGCTGCAAAATATCTTCATCCATTTGAGGAAAGTTTATGGTTATTGGTGATGATTTTTTTTCTAAACATTTAGGATTTAGAAAAGGTTTTGCACACCATCAGGGCTTTTGTAGCTTTTATTTTTGTTCTTCAGAAATTTTTCATCTAAGGCAAATCCCAAATATTTCCCCAGTTTTTCACTAAATGACTTTTCTTTCCAGGTTGATGGTACTAGGATCGAATTTTTTCTTTATAGTGAAGGGGATTAGATTTTTCAAGAAGTTTTCATTTGGCTTTTTTTTGTAACACTATCTGATTCCATTTGATGGTATGTTAAAAAGCATTTAAATTCATTTGTAGTGAAATAAATCACTACTATCATCACCGAAATGCAACCTTAAACTGCATTTACATACACATGTAATCTAACCGTGATTTTAACCCATAATAATGTTCAAATCAACCATCTACCATCTAGATAATCATTGAAATTATTCGCGTATTACTATGGTGGTTACCATAGTTTATTACTGTTAAATTATGTTTGAAATCGTAAATTTAAACCGAGATAATCATCACGTTTTTAATTTCCGTCTTGAAAAGTTTCCTGATTCGGTTTTACTAGAAATTAGATAAAACTAAAGGGTGTGAATGTTAAAAATCAAAACCTGAAATTAATTATTCATATAACAGCCAAATAGATATAGAAGAATAAGCAATTATTGTTGCAAGGAAGAGGTATGAAAGTTCATATTTAGAGAAACCGTGCTTATGAAGGACTTTAACGAAAAATCTGCTGTCTCAAAATTTCTATCAAGTTTTTGGTTAGGTTAGTTGTACCTCAACAAAATTGAGTTAATTTTTGTTGAGGATATAAAAAATTGAAGGAATATTCCATGTTTTGTTGAGATGAAACTTTATTGTGCGTTATATGGCATACTGGGATGGTCCCATAAGTACCTGGTCCAACAAACACCTCTTCATTGTTGGAAAATATTTGACCATCAACCCATTTTTTTATATTATAATCCGAGGGGGCTAAATCTGGCGAATAGAATGCAATTCAAACTCAAATTCATCAAGTTTGGCTATTGTAATAACGGTTGTGTGACCTGGTGCATCTTCTTCATAAATCACTTTCTTTTTAACCAAATGCGACCATCTTTGCTTGATTTTTCCTTTATCAAGATAATCAGTGGAAATTATTCTGAAAAACCGACGCTATAACCTTGCCTGCAGATGGAACGATCTTTGTCTTCTTTGGAGTCTGTTCTCCCTTTTCAATCCATTGTTTTGATTCTTCCTCTGCCATCTCTAGATCAGGCCAGGTAGTTCTGGAACCATCCCCGTCAATCATAGAAAGGTGAACGTATTAATGAACTTGTATATCAAAAGAAAGTTGGCCTCATATTGATATTCGTCATTTAAATGACGCGACAGTCGCTCGACTATTCAAAAATGGTTCGAGAATTTTCTAGAGCATGTATAAACCAAAATCTGGACGTCCAAAAATCTATAGAAAACGTAGACAGTACTGCTCGTTTTGTTCGTAACGAGCTGGTGTTGTTGTTTGGAACGTGCATAGATCATCATCAGAGATTTGACTACGTTAACCAGATGATTGAGCGTTATTGAGCATCAATAAATGGATTTGATTATTCGAGCAAAATCATTCGACGTAGTACACATTTCCACCTTATTAATCTACAAAAGTTTCGCTTCTGGGGTTTCGAAAACCCACAAGGGATGTCGTAAAACCATTACATCCACGACGTGTTACTGTTTAAGCTGGAGGCATAATTAGACCATAATTTTTTTGAAAATGAGACTGGTCAAGTACTAACTATTCCTGGTGCTCGATATCTAGATAACAGTTCTTATTGTCGAGTCGGTCCCTTAGATCATCTGATTTTACACCATTAGATTTTTATGGGGTTTAAAATCACAAGGCTACGTCAAGAAGCCAGCAACCACGCACAATTTTCAATTTTTCAATAAACAACTCCATCCTATGTATTTTCTAATTAATTCAAATCTTGCGTTTATTTTGGGACATCCATTATAACGACAACTTGAATTTTTTCGAAAATTTTTTCGATCGCGTGATCTAACTGCAAATTGAATAAGTGATAATTTACCTGTCACGTCTTAATTGGACGGTATTTAGTTCTTCCAACTATATTTTCCAAAACTTTTTTTTTTGTGAAAAAAGCGTCAAAATAAAATGTCATAATTTATATTAAGTTACCAAACATGAAACCACCAAAATAAATGGTTATTAATATTTAAAGAATTTTATTTATTATTTTTAGTATAAAATTTACTCTAGTGGAGATTTTAAGTGAAGATTTGTATCAATTTTCAAAATGTTTTTTTCATATCTTTTATGATTTTATTGAGTCTAGATATTGCAAATGAAGAGCCCAATAAAATAATCGGGTGTAGAAGATACAACGAAACTTGAAACGATGTAAAATTTTATTTTTATAACGAAAATTGTGAAAAAAAAAAATCATACTTCTACTTACACAGAAAAATGGTAAATAAAACACAACCATCCTCCGGGATGTTCGAGAAACACATAAGTTCTTTCCTGGCAAGTTTTTCCCTTTTTATGATGAAACACATATTTCGTTTTAAATGCCTGATCAATCGGTAAATAAATAGGATAATAGGGATCCGGCACACCCCTAGGCGCGTCCAAGGGCGCATCGACGATATCGTCCACTTCGTCCACTTCCTCGTCTATCTCTTGATCTGCCAAAATTTTTTCCTTTTTTTCTTTTTTTCTCGATCTCTTGATGGGGGTTGGTACCCTTCGATGGTGGAATTCGCTGTGACGGGGTGTACGGGTGCCTCGTAAACGTTGCAAAAACGGAAGCTTCTCCGAACATTCTTCATCTTCGCTCGTTTGTTGTTTAGTCCTTATAAAAAATAAAAAAATAAAAACGTAAATATTCGATACAAAATTTAATTTTAATTAAAATTTATTTACTCTAATTTATAATAATGAATTATTGCTAAGCCTAAGCGGGATTGTCAGTTGTCCGATACCTACAAAGACCTGTCCAAAGGGTATTTAAAATCTATTTTCTCATCTTCATTATACGGTTCGTACGCGTCTAATTATAACAAGTACAACGGCTGACGTTTCATTATTCAAAGTTTCCTATTTCATACAAAGAGAATCAGATATCATGCTATTAAGATATTTCAATGGATAATACGAAGTATCTCTCGAAATATAGTCCAGAATAATGAATTGGATCACTCACTGAAATCTACTTTTTGTGAATTTTAAATCGTTTTGAGAATAAAAAGATTTTCAATTGACACAAACTTCAAAAACTCATCTCCAATAACATATATTGTCTTTTCTATTTGAAATACACACCCCGATAGACGAATACATCTCAATTTGTTTGGTAATCAGTTAAAATTTCATATTTGGGGGTGCATTGCTTAAAACTACATTCATGAGCAAGAAAATCAACTCAGATGACAAACTTGCAATTTCAAGTCACTAACAAAAAAACTGAACACCAAACCACCCTTCTTATATGCTAATTAGGGGTAATTGACTCTTATAAAAGGTTATCTACCTGACCATCAAACCTCAACATATCTGCGTTAACAACAAACAAGGATTTCTTATTTATCTTTGATTCCCCTTGACTAATTCGTAAACAAGCTTCTCCAATTTCAAGAACCACGATCTTTACCTACTCAGTGTTCAAAATTAGTTCAGAGCTCAATAGTTTACAATGCAAAAAAAAGTGCACAATCGCTTGCCAATTGAAATCAAAGTTCCTTCTACTCTTCTTCAAGTTCCTTCTACCCTTCTTCGACTTTTATACTAATAATTACCTACTACTATTGCCTATAATTTTGTTACTCATTGTGGTTTTATAATGTATATTGACATTTTATTTTATTTGTGTCTTTATTTAGTTATTTTTATGTTTGTTTTTTAGTTTTTACAAGTTTTTTTCACAAATTGTAACGATTTATGGGCAGCCTCACAATTACAAAGTAATATTCAACTGTCTCAGTGGTTATTTGACAAAAATTAATAGAGGTCTCCACTTATAATATTGGTTGTCTATCATAAAATTAGACGAGAAACATCCCCATTGGGACAACCGGTACATAGGATCTAATGAATTAAATTCTACACAAACAAAACGGCAAAGTTATCTAATTATTTAATATGAGTGGAATATTAAAAAATAATTACTTCCAAAAAATGAAACAATCCTTTTTAATTATTTTGAAAGCTCTAGGTAAAACTTAGGTACTAATTAACTCGCAAATCGTAAATATTTGAAGAATCGAATTTAAAGTTTCCTGTGGTCTTTTTCGGAGGTAGGAGAATTAGTTATTTTAATAATTATTCTTCAGGAAAAGTTATTTCCTTTGTTAAAGAATAATTTGAATTGAATTTTGTAATGGTTTTTCTTGAGTAAATTAATCAACCAATTAGTTGAGTGAACAATGAAATTTCTGTAATGTAGATTTATTTTGAACACTCGTTACATTTCAACCTACAGGATACTTCGTTCCATCGTAATCTGCTTTATTGACATGCGAAAAGGGCGAATTGTTAAAAGGATTTCAACGTAGTTGATTAAATGTAAATGCGACTATGATGAGGATGATGATGATGATGACACTAAGCAAAACACTCGTAACATGAATAACTTCGTGATCCGTGTTACTGTTGAAATAGTTTCAATACATATTGGGTTAAGTAGTTATATTTCGGAAACTAATATCGAGTTTTCTGCATGAAAAATCGTCTAATAACAAAATCGGAAAAGGGTAATTCAAAACTCCGTAAGTTATCAAAAATGTGCACAAAAAACTTATACTTCAAATAGTAGTGCATCAAAACGTATTATTAAGGTCTCCTTAGTGTAGTAGTTGGAGTGCGAGTCGCACATACGGGAGGTCCCAGGTTCAAGTCTTTTATTTTCCTAATTATGTAGAATTAATTATTTTTAATTGGTATTTATACATAATAAAATAATGTATGTGATTTGTGTGTAAAGGATCATGCGACAATATTCACATTCGTCGAAAAACGTCCGAAAAATTTTTCGATTTTTGTTACAATTGAAATTAATTATAAGAAAAAACCAACATAATCGATATATTTAGAAATCGTTGGTATAAATTGGAAAAAAATATCGAAAAACTGATTTATATGTGGGTCATATTTTTAATGACTAAACTAGCATTGCAAACGAACAATATAAATAACACGCCACCGACACCGGAGCTGATGACATTGAAATTTCATCGATTTACAACAACGTGAAGGTCTTGGTAATCTAAAATGTTTTTATCGAACGGTGCATTAGCGGCGGCTATTTAGAAAATTATCGATTTTAAGCTATTGGATATATCTCAAATTGGAGTGAAAAAAAAAACGAAAATATTTGTAGATACCATGGACAGTGAACTGTAGATGACTGGAAAACAATAATTAAATGAACTAGATGGACGAGATGATGATGCCGTTTGTGATATGAATTTTATATACGAAAACGCAAAGCAAAAATTATGAGTGACTTGTATTCAAGACCAATGTTGGGATGGCTCTAAAAAATTACCAAATAAAAAACTAACGCGTTGAATAGAGCTTCTTTATCCATCGAGTTTGTCTTCAAAAATTCTTCTCGTTTACTTCGGTCTTTTGTTTGTGTTAGTCCCTCATGTAGTTTCTTCTCAGTCACTTTGTTGGTTTCGTCCTTCAAAGTCTTCCTTAGTCTTTTTCTCTTCCTACTTTAGTTTCTAGTAATCTTCTTGTAATCCTTTCCTCGTTCATCACTTTCACATGTCTCTGTTTAGTTGATTTTCCTCTATATCTATCTATTCTTATGGGTGTAAGACGTGGGGTTCATCTTTTTCAACCATCGAGTTTTTCTTCGTCTTAATTTCATTTATTTCATGTTCTCAATCGCATTGTTAATTTCTTCCATCCTGGTCTTTCTTTTTATTTGTCTACTTCCTATTTTGAAGTCGTAAGTCTTTGTTTTGTGATTATGATTATCTTTTCAATTTTATCTTTGTTTTTATTTATATTGTCTTCTTTTTTTGTTGTATAGTTTTTTGTTTTGTGAACGTTGTTGTCATATTTACTTTTATTAAAACTAAACGTTTTTTGATGACGAATTATCTTCATTTTTCATTCAACTAAATTAGATTTATAGCTATTAAAGTGAAATAAGTGATTAAAAATATGATAAATTATTTCATAGTAAGACTAACTTTTCGATCAACATTTCTTTTTTTTTTTTGGATACACTATATTTTCAGTGATGCTGAATTATTTTTGTTATCGATTGTTTCAACCGCTTCCACGATTCTTCTCCACCTTTGCACTACAATCCGGTTGAACCCCGGAGTACCACAACCACCTCAATTTTCAAATTTCTGTTACTGATACGTTTCTGAAAATCTCTTGTATTCTCAAGTCGTTCTTAATTAAATTTACAAATTTTTTTGACCTCTCGAGCTTCGTTTTTTTTCTTGGTTTATTATGTTCTTTTTTTACAACTTTTTTATTTGTTTTGAACAATTTTGAACTATTGTCGTCTTGACTAGCTTTCTTCCGGAATTTCTAGTAAATTCAAGACAATATATTTTATTTCTATTTACTGTATTATAATTAAATTGACTCTCGGTCGATTAGATTAATTTCATTTTGGAAAATTACAGGCATTATCATCAGTTCATAAATATGATGATGCTTTGTTTTTCATTTAATTAGATTAATTATTACACTAATGACAAAATTAAAAAACTGATTAGCCTCGTCAAACAAACCGCTATTTTATGTACATAAATCAGATTTATAAATAAACTCTCCTTTTTTTTATATCGACATTTTACTGCACAAGGACAGGTAAATTCCGGAAAAATTTCAAAGGATATAATCTTCAACTATTTCGATATTATTGAGGATAAACCCAAAGGATGGTGTTAATTTGGCACAAAACATCCAATATTATGTTCAAAAAAGAGATAATTGAATTTGAAATGATACCAATCCACGAGATTATCTCAAACTAGACAACTAAAAAAATGCGATTTAACTTGATTTTTTATTATTTCTCAGTTCTGAATAGTTTTATTTTTGAAAATATAGTTGATATTGATCCAAATCTAGCGATCACAACTATCCATTATCTATATTCATGTATTGCGATGATTTAATTTTGAGGAAAAGATTTTTTCCTGTGGTACAACGTAGATTATTTGTGAAATCGTTTTGGCGGAGATTATTCCTTCACGTTTGCATCTTACTATCACTGCCAGATCATCCGCGTAGCCCGGAACTGTGAATCCAGCGCTGCTAAGTTCCCTACCAATGTTGTTCCAACGCCCTTTTGCAGGATACCAGGATTCATATAAAGAATTGTCCAAAGCGCATTCTTTGTCGATGAAGGCTGGCAGAGTGTTTTAATAATAAATAGAAGCAGAAAAATACTCGAAAGATTACTAGGCGGTAAAAAGGAGGGAGATGTATGGCTGAGAGAACAAATAAGGAATCTATTTGGAGAAAATTTAGAGCAACAAAAAAAATTATTGGACATAGAACAAGGGGAGTCAAGAAAAAAAGAAAAACCATAGAAAAGATGGTAAGCAGAAGTGACGGAAGACCTAAATAGAGAAAAATTCAACTCTGAAAAACGAAAGAAAAAATAGGAAAGAGTGGAAGGGAATCACTTCCATGCTATGGACCCAAAAGGGCTGCGTGAAACACCTTTATACATTGGTCAAAGCTTTGGGCTAGAATGTTTCATCATGGTATTTTTATATTTATTTACATTCACTTATTGTTCTATAAATGGTCGAAAATGCAATACAAAGTCTAGCTATTAAATAACGAGACGGCGCGCCTAGAGGACTCTCAAATTCCTCGTTAAATTGAAAAAACTCCGATTGAGTGCTATAAATTGTTATAAGAGGCCTACAGGGACAATTCTCTACCTCGTGCGCGTGTTTTTGAGTGGTGTAAGTGCTTTAGTGAGTACCCATAGAGCACTGAAGATGACCAACGCCCAGGTCCGAAAACGGTGACCAAAATCATCCAAATTGTGCGTGCAGATCGTCGAATGAACATCCGGATGATTACCGAGGCTGTAAAAGCCGATAAAGAAACGGTTAGAAAAATTTTACACGAGGAATTACACATGACAAAAAATCTGATTCTTGACCAAAACCTCTTGCGTTAACGGGTCTGCTCAGATTTCTTTGAAAGGTTAGAAATAAATTTGCTTTAAAAGGGACCCGATTAGAGTCGATGGAAGCGGTAAATCAAAAAACGGCGGAGCTCCTAAAGGCTTTCACCAAAGAACACTTCCAGTGCTGCTTGGATCAATGGGAAAATCGTATGGAAAGGTGTGTGGTGAAGGAGTATATTGAAGGGGAGCATTCTAATGTAGAATAATTTTTATAATTAAACCCTTTTTCGTAACCAGTGTCGTTATTTAATAGCTAGACCTCGTATTTTGCTCTTTAAATATATAATATGAATTTAAACGACATATAACAATTGAAACTACTAGAATTTAAAATTAAATTGTAGGCAACGAATCTTTTTCTGGAAACTCTTGACGCCCAAAATAATGTTTTATCTTTAAAATAAAAAATTTTTCAATTGAAATTTAATTTAAAGCAAATTATTATTGTAATACGTTTATCGATTTTTTTTAATTTGTATCATTATTATAAATTATTAAATATGTTTGTATTTAGCCTTGGATGAAACATGGAAATAAAATAAAACATAAGGTAATTTTTTAATTAGGTCGATAAAAACCAAACGTGTATTCTACTAAATAATAAAAGTTCATCAAGATAGAGAACACAATTAATTTTCAGCTCGAATAAATTCCTGCTGGTGTGTCAAACAAACAAATTTTCAAATTATTTATCTTGTTTCTTATACTTAACTTTAAACTTTCAATACGATCAGCTGTTGCAGTACTTCCCATGTTCTTTATTAAATTTTACATCAGTGAATAAATTTGAAAAAACTTTCGTCGATAATTATAATAAAAATTTCCAAGAAATAGAAGACATTTCACTGGACAAAAATTAATTTTCACTATTATCAAAATAATCTTTTGGTTTGAATATTTTTAGTTTGATTTTTCACTTTCCTGCTTTTTTCTTATCTTAGAAGATCTTGATTTAATAAGGTCCTTAAGTACCACATGAAAAACAATGAAAAATTCCGTTGATTAACCATATAAGTCGCATGCAGTATTTTTTTAAACTAAACTTCTATCCATAGGTATAGTAATGATTTATTCTTTTTCATTTTTTTCTTTTTAATATTTCTATCATCTCTGGATTCCATATTTTCTCAGTTATGGGTCTCGTATTTGCCATTTATGGTTCGTTTTTATCGTTTCTAACTGCATTTTCTCTTTACTTGTTATTCCCTCCATTCCACCAGAGTACTCAGCTTCTAATTTCACATGCTGTTTGATGTACAGTCTTTTATACCATCATTTTGGTTTTCCTGCTGTTTTTTTTTTACCTATAAGTACCTGGCATGAGCTGAAGTTGTTGATGGTTGTTTGAGAAATACCGTACCAAAAATACAATACTCAATCTACTTTGACTTTTTCTCTAGTCGTTCCACCATGTATACATGAAGAATATAAAGACAGCTTTGCATTTTTCATTTCCTAATTGCTTTTTTATTCTCGCCCGGAAGGTAACTACTGCATCAAAAGAGATAATAGAACACTCGGAATATTGTCTAGCCAACCAGAAGGCCGAGAAAAAAATGAAACGAAATAAAGTCGAGTGTCTGTTATGAATAATGAGCACATAGGGGTGAAAATTTACGACACAAAATGAAATCGAGGTAAAAGATAACTGTAACCAATTGATATATGTTTATTTTTAATTGGTACGGTAGTTAAAATTATGATTAAGTATCAAATATCGTGTCTAATGTTTTATCTAATTAGTCATTTTAGACATTCCAAGGGCTCCAAATCCAAATATCGGAAAATAATCATCAAAAAACTAATTAATTTCATACCAAAAGCAAATCCCATTATCTATGTAATCTCCATTGTTTCTTGAAAATTGTTTTGATTTGCGTTATCCCCTTTCATATCGCGGTCTGATAGATATTTTACAGTGGAAGACGTTTTAAATTCATGAACGTCGTATTAAACTCGTCATAAACGGACACGGAAATTCAGAGAATTCTTTATCACCTACCATTAATTTTTGACACTCCTTATTTATATAAATGAGATACGGAAACATTGCAATTGGGTATTTTTGCGTAATTGCCACATACTCGACAAAATTCAACTCCAATTTATTAATATTTTTTCTTTGAGATAGCAAAGTTAATGCTGAACGCGCTCAAATGTTCACTAGATCTTCTTGTAGTTTTATTCGAATAGTTCATATCGTTTTCCTCAAACTTGATTTTTTTAATATTTTAAAGACAAATTTGAAATTGGCTACGACTACCCTGGCTAAACTAGTTGCTTCTTCAGTGAAAACAGTTATTTGAAGAGCTAAACCACCTAAATATTGAATACACAAATTGCTCCAAGATGAAGGGCTTGGCCGGAGTGAAGTAGAAGAACATCTTCCAAGCTTGTGACTTAATAGGCGCTGTAAAAACAGTTATCTCAATCTGCTAAGCTGGCACATTTGCCATAATTGCTGATAGAGTGCGTTCTAAGCTTGTGCCGGAGTGTAAGAAACTCCGGGGGGTGATGGCAACAAGGCAGAACTCATTTGGATGTCCGGTTACTCGAGATGGAAAGGAAACGACGAAGTATCGAGATCAGAACTCTTAGTGTTGCTTCCAAGACAGGCTCTACGGAGATGGATAGAGATCCCTGACGTAATTCGAATTAATGCCTTCTGTATTTCTTTCCTCAAACAAGTGCTTCAATCCGGAGTGCTACTGGTAATTGGAAGATTAATCCGTGATTGCTCAGCATTCACTTGGTTGAAACATCTTCTATTTTCGAAATAGCGGCTAATTCCTTTCCGGTGAAAACCTCATTAATGATTCAGTAAGTTCAGTTGGTGCCAGTGACAAATATAAATGAGGAATCGTTTAAACATTAATATTATAATCAATAAAAACCATAATCTAGGCCAAGGCAAAGCACTAAATTGTTCCATCGTTTCTATTATTATGTATTTATTTGTCTAATTTATTTTTTTATCGACTTTTTGAAAAATGGCAATAGAAACAGGGATAAATGGGGTTGTAACCAAATATTTCGGATTAATAGGAATCTTTCCGAGCGAAAATTTTAGTCATTACGATCTAATTCGGACAGGGACTATCGGAAAAGATACTGTAGAGCAGCCAAAAGACGATAAAGACGAAGTTGATTAAGAAATAATCAAAGATACAAAGTTTTTCTAATCAGGATCCATATAGGAGAGTGAAAAATCTAATAATAAACCGTCAAATTTCTTTGAAGATGATAAGGATAATTATTTAGCGGAATAGGAATCTGTACATAATCATAGATCATGAAAGATCCAATGAAATCTAAATTAAATAAAGTTGAGAGTAAAAAAATATAAAACCACAAATTTTGTGTAGAAAAAGAAAATCTCAAACACGAATCAGCGGTTAAAAATGTGGAAGTTTATTAATCCACATCGATTTTTATGAAAATTCAAGCTCTACTTATCCCCTTATTCAAAATCTACCCTGTGCTTATTATTTTTGAGGAATGAAAACTACCCCTTATCGTAAAAAAATTAAAAATCATCGATTTCAGTATGTATTTGAGTAAAATACAATGTAAATGAATTACACGTAGATCTGTCGTAATTCTCAAACAAGTTTATGATTGATCGAATTCATGCAACCCCTCCAAAGACCATCCTCTGAGCGTGGAATTATTGAAAGCTTTTTTTAAAGAAACTTATAATCTCGATTTTCATGAAAATTTCTATTCGAACTCTACCTACCTTCGTCTACGAAATCTTCCCTATGCCGAGCGGGGTTTATTATATTTTGGGAGTATAAACCACCCCTTATTGCATGTTTTGGGGTAAAATGAAGTTTAAATGTATTATTTGTGAATCTGTTGACGTTTATGATCTATCAAATTTATACAACCCTTCCAAATAAACCTCTAATCAAATGAAAAGTGAATCCTAACGATTCTCTTATTTATATCAAATTGAGGATATTTCAACCCTTATGAAATCCACATTCATTGACCAAAAGTTGTAAAATTGCAGTTAATATATAAATATAATATTTGTATATCGATGTATTCGATTTTATCAACGTCCTATTAATGTACAGCTCTTGCACCAGGTCAGTCAGCAAACCCCTTTAATTTGTTATCAAACAATTTTAACACTACATATTAAATTAAGTGGATTTGAATAAGATGAAGTTTTCTGTTGTATTTTACTATTATAATTTAGAGTAAATATTTTTTGCAAAAAAAAATTCCATGTATGTAAAAATAAATTTTAAACCGTGTCCTTACCTGTCATCCTCTTGACCGTTGTCGAGAACCGAACAATAATCATCGTTTGAAGAACAGCCGCAATTTGATTCTCTTATATCATAAGCTGAATGATTGACGGGACTTTTCAAGACACTCAACACCAAATCCTCAGTAAAGTTAGGTGGATCTGAACATCGTTGTAAATCCTCGGTCAGGATCGGTGCGAAATCGTCGTCGTCCTTTTTATATGAATGTCTAAAAATTATAAAAATTAATAATATTATTCTCTATATAAATACGGATATTTTTTTCTATTATATTATTTGAAGCGTCGAAAATGAGTTTTGAAATTAATTAAAATAAACTGATACAATATGAAATCTTTTTCTTTCTCTTCACATAGTATAGGAGAGTGTGTCAGAGAAAACATCTTTTATTAAAAAGTTCAGAGACGGAATTATTGAATAAAACTCGTACCTAAATAATAACCAGTCCTGGGACATGCCTCAACTCAATAATAAACTGTAAACGCAAGTGGGATCAAAACGGATCTGGAATAAGAGTATACGGGTCATTCTGAAAGCCTCGGCAGCGCACCAAGCGTTTTTCCAGCAGAAATCTATACTATTGAAAAATTTGTTTTCTAGATACCAACTCTAAGATCCAATATCAAAAAATGTGGCATCAGCTACAGCAGGGATAGGGAAACTACAGCCCGCGGGCCATCTGCGGCCCGCAAAGCGTTGAAATTCAGCCCGCTACCATCAAACAAAAATCAAGTACAGCTTTCTTATTATCAGAAATTACATTATTATCATTTGGCAGTAATGGCAGTGCACGTCGCACATAAAACAACATATGCGAGCGCGGACGGGGATATGAGCGAAAACCGAAAATGAAGCTCGAGTAGGTGCGTCTGTCGTTGAACGCGCTACCCATTCCACATGTCACATGTTCCCACAAAGACCAGCGCTCCTCAACCTTCTACTTCGCGACTAACTTGAGTTGTAACTTGTAACTTGAGAGTAAATTAGTGTTTCAGAAAAATTAAAACAATATTTCTATTTTAGTAAATGATGTAAAGCTACTTGGCCCGCAATATATTTCGTTAGCAAAAATTGGCACGCGAAGAAAAAAGTTTCTCCATCCCTGAGCTACGGAATAATGGAAAAAGCACTGGAATAGAAGGTGGATGGGAGCGAAACCAATTATTGGGACAAGCCACAGGAGATGAGACAGGCAAAAACTCTCCTGGGAAACTATAATTAGAGTAGATCTGCTGGATCAACAGGAGTTCTTTCAAAGCACTGAAGACGCTAGACCTAGCAAATAATGCGGCGTCAGGATTTTGTTGTACAAAGGACACATCTCTGGTAGTTAAAGCCATTTCACATTTTAGACTTTTTATGAGAAGTGGGATTGATGGGTCAGTGGGTTTCCCAAGAAAGGGGGACGCAGTAGATCATTTGGAGACATCGAAATCATACGTACCTTCCACCATATTTTAAAAAATTCGTAATAGCTTTTAATTTTCATGTTTTTTGAAGTTTTTACATCAAACTATATAAGAAATTAGTTTTTATGTGAGATGATTAGATAATTGAATTATTTTTATTGCCGACGATTAGGTAATAAATTACCTAATATAGCAATAAAATTAAAAGTTGCAATATCCCAGCGCTCTCGCCATATTTTTTTTAAAAAATCCTACCAATATTTTTATATATAATATCCATAAAATTATTGATTTTTCATTATTTTTGATATTTGTCCACACCCTCGTCAATATTTATTATAATTACTTTATACTACTACAGGGTGTCTCATATGTAATGTCAGATTTTCACATTCCTACGCCTTTAGTTAACCTTTTCGTTATTGACAACGCAGCACGTTTTTGAAATCAATAGTATGCAATGCTATAATTATTAAATTCGTTTACTGTTGAAAAAAAGCTTGAAACAGCTAAGAAAACATGTTAAATTGAAGGATGTGATAGAGTTGTTGAGTGGACTGCACCGCGTTGTTGTAATTGATCGCTACGTGAGTTATTGAAACAGAAAAACCCGATTTAATTAGAGCACTCGTCTTGGACACGGGGTTTGGCTATTAAATAACGAAAAAGGGTCTACACACCTTTATATACGTTTTTTCCATTGATCCAAGCAGTGCTGGAAGTCTTCTTTGGTGAGGGCCTTTAAGAGCTCTGCTGTTTTTTGCTTTACCGCTTCCATCAACTCAAATCAAAGCAGATCTTTTTCTAACCTTTCTCAGCAGATCCGTTGACGCGAGAGCTTTTCGTCAAGATTTTTTGGTAGCAACTTCGCACAGATTTTTGTCATTTGTAATTTCTCGTGTAAAATTTTTCTTTATCGACGTTTACAGCCTCGGCAATCATCGGAGTTTTTTTCAATTTAACGAGAAATTTGATATTTATACGTTATAACGCGTCTAGGGCGCCCTCTAGGCGCGCAGTCTCTTTATTTAATAGCCAGACCCCGTATATAAAAGTTGTCAAATCCAATAGACTATATTAGCAATCGAAATTCGTTTGTTATTTGAGCAACTAGTCGATTCAGCATTAGTATTTGTTTTTTCTTTTTGATCCATTATTTCAGTAAATATTCGATCAAATTATCTTTTCTGATCCTCAACTTCAACTTTTTCGATCGTATCCCGTATTAACCAATTATTTTAACGTACGGATAATGTGGAAACTAACTTAACTGTTTCAATCGTTAATTAAATTTTTTAATTCAGTTAAAATTAATTTAACGACGAGTAGCTGCGTGGAAAATTATGAAATTAATGGTAAGATTTTATTAGAATTTTTAAATAATTTTATCGAGGGTCCTCTCAAATTAATAAAACGTATGTGATCCATACATGAATCCTTTAATTAATTATAACTTTGAGGAAACTTGTAATCTATTCAGAAAATTGCTAATTGTACCAGATGCGACAAATATCAGCGAGATTTGTAGGAAAATATCCTCCATAATGAACGATTCCCAAAAACTAGGAAAATAATAATTTTCGTTGCTTCAAAGTTATTCAGATCAGAACTCTAATTATACATTAGGGATACGAACATACATAAATACAATTAAATTGGGTCGATGAATCAAAGCTAAACATAAAAAGCTGCGAATTTTCTTTGAATATCCCCAATTCAAATTTGAGTTCAACGATAAATAATTTGAGATTTACTCACCTTCTATAGGCTCCTTCATTATGATAGGCCGATTCTTCTTTTATAACGGATGCTCTTCGTTCAACCGACGTAGATTGACTGATGGGCACTAGACTGAGCTTTCTCGAAGTTCGGTACAGATTTTCTTGCTCAATTCGATTCATGTCGCGAAACATCACTAAAGAAAGCATTGGCGGTTAGGCCCGCGGGCCCTACTAGCCCCCCGCATTTTTTCCGCTACGAAAATGTGTCGCCGAAGTCGCGTACATATTTTTTATATCAACAGTTTAGTTCGAATAAATTATTTCATCACTTTTAATTATTATTCTAGAATATTTTAAAATAAATCCACTTTTATTTTATATTTATAAAGACATAAAACGATTCGTAGTAAGAGGAAGAAATTTTGTATGCAAAAAGTCGTGAAATTCTCAATATAAAATTTATTAAACTACGAGAGTTGTTTAAAAAGTTTCCAACATCAACCTGAAGGTAACAGGCTATCACCATTGTTCAATTTGGACCGAAAGCGCATTCTTCAAGCTTTTGAACAGAATAAATCCAGAGAGTGGATTGTAAAAAAATTGACCATGTTTCTTTGTTAGGTCAGAAACTTCTCATACAACTCTTCGTAATATAAATTCCAAGGTATGATGGAGATGATTTAATTATACTTTTTTTTTGGTACAAATACCCAATAATTTATTGTCCTGCAGATAATCCCGATTTAGGATGTAACGCAGATTTTTTTTATTAATCATCAATGGGATTTATTGTTCATAATTCACATTGCCGGATTATTTATCACGAAACTTTCTACATAAATATATAAATCTGTCTCCAAATCAATATCTGTTGAGATAACGTAATTTGCCATGTAAATTTTCCTGTTATATAGTAAGCTCCTTCCGTAAATTAGTTCATAAGCCGTATTTGCAGCTGAGGCTTCGGCTTCAATACGCGCTATATATCAAAATACGAAAATAAGTATCAAGTTTTTAATAAAGTTGTAAGTTGGAATCAGATACGAGGGTTGCTACTTGAACTACAACATTGATGTGAATATGTCAAATCTGATATACGACGTGTGCCCATGAATTCGCTTCACGGGTTTTCCAAATCCGTTACATGATGAATTTCGTGAAGGTTGTCTAAAATCGGTTTTAATGCCAAAAAATATCGATGCTGTGCATTGGTACAAAGAAACGCTTAAAAAATATTGATCAGGAAGCTTCAAAAGATCAAAAACGGGACATTTAGTCACTGTTCCATTAGAGCAACGCAGAACGGTCAATTTTTAAGTATTTGTTTCCCAGAAGTGTTCGAAAGAATCAGGAAAAATAATCATAGAAGACGAATGATTTTCAGGACACATCAGTTCAAACCAAAATGTTTTTGAATAGACAAAACATCGAATCGATGGATCATCCGCTGTAAAATCCCAATTTGGTACCCAATGATTTCATATTCCCTCAGATCAAAAATAAATTCAGAGATCAACGTTTTTCTACACCTGAAGATGTGTCGAATTACATGTTTTTGATGTACTTCAATCGGAATTGAAAAAAGCAACCCTCGTGTATATTGTGTTCTTATCTTTGAAATTTTAATTTTGATTAAACTTGATTATATATTTTAGACAAAAAATTGAATATAGGTTTAGAGTTTAGAGTCCAGCCCTGCTTGGTAAAATATATATAATAGTACTAGTATTACTACTGTGTCCACTCAAATCCAATTGATTTTGGACCTTGCCAAAAAGTTGCATCCATAATTTGCCATGTCTACATCTTCACCAAGTCTTCTTAGATCTTCACCCATTTGGTCATTCCATCTTGCTCTTGGTCCTCCCATTGGGTGCCTCCCTTCTGATTGACCTCTCCACACTCTTCTTATTGTTATCTCTTCATCTCTCAGACACCTAATTCTTCTACTTCTTATCAAAGCCACAATATCTGGTCATCTATATCGAATTTTATTTTCAAATGTTATTAACTTCTTCTGGGTGTGTATATTCTAAAACTCTGTTAATCTTCAAGCATCAAATTTTGATCAATTTCTTTTTCAGAAGTATCCAAAGGCAGATCGTTAGAATCTTTAATATGAGTTGGTATTTTTGGGCCTCTACGTCGTCGATCACGTTTACTGATACAATACAAGGCTCCTGGTAGATGCAGATTTTTTCACGTTAAATTTTCCATAGACTTTCAACAGATACTTCCTTGGTTCTATCCATTTCAAAACTTCTTCTGCCCCAAATAACAGTGTACATGAAGTTTCGAAGTGTCAAAATTTTGCTAAGACTTCAATGCCGTTGATTACCGTTTAGTTTCTGGGGTGTCGTGATTACCCAAGAAATAAAATCATCATCTTCATAGTAGAGTGAATTTTGAAAACACAACGTGAGCAAAGTTTGATGAATTAGTAATCATGAGCTTTCAATAGCTAGAACACTAATTGTAAACTGACAATTTTGTTCAAGTTTCTTTTCATATTTGGCACTATAGAAAAATAGATTTTTTGAAAAATTTACGATGCTTATTCACTTTTTGCAAATCTTAAATTATGTGATAAATCAGTCTTTTGTCATATAGGTTTTAACTCAAAAAACGAGTCGAGAATTTTTTTATGTTTCACAAGAACACATTGTATATAAACTCGATAATATATATTTTAACAAAAGCAAAAAGCTTTTTAAAAGGTTGTTTTATATCCTTGTATAACAGTAAACAATAATAGAAGGGAACGTATAAAAACGACATTTTCGAAATTCAAAAGCTCTCGCCGCAAATTTTACGACTCGAATCGATCTCTGAAATGTATTCTAGTCATCTGAACATTCTGATATATAAAATTTAATAGAAAATGACGAAACCATTAATCGTGAATAGATTTCATAATAATATCTGAGCGAACTTTGACATTTTGACTTTAAAAATGTGAAACATAAAAATAAAATTCATCACCATTTGAGGTATGAAGATCAAAAAATTGAAAGGGGGGGGGTTCAAAAATTATCTCCTAAATATACAAACTTTCAAATTATTATTTTTTTTTTGAATTTACAATCTATAGACTTTGAGACTTTGGTAAAACGATTTTTTAAATTTAGGTACAATAAATTGCAACAAATTCGATAACTGCACCTGACACACACAAAATTTTGTGCTCGAATCGACTTTTCTTTAAGAACGGTTTTCCATCGCAAAGAATGATGGATGTTTCGGCAGGACATGGTGTTTTTAAAATGTCCAAGCGAGTGATCTTCAAGAGTCAAATCTCCAAATCATTTAGGAGTGGAAATTTTCACGTATAAAACCACTCTATATAACGGCGAACTGTTTTTCCTTTCAACGGTTTTTCCGAGTTATATAAAAATATTGTCAATTGGTTGACAAAACTGTTTGTTTTTAAGTCAATTAGATGAAATTTCTATTCGTTTCTGATCTTTTTGTATTCAGAATCAAATAAGTAATACCAGAATTATTTCCCATTATTTTTTTATTAAAATTTTATTTGTCTGTTTGTTTCTTAGTTTTTCACAAGCTTTTGTAAACAATTCCCACTCTGTATATTCTTTAATCAATATATAATGAAAAAATTAACGTAAAATTAAATATGAAATAAATAAATTTATTATTATGAATAGATTATTATCGGATTATATTTAGAAACTCGCTTAGTATCCAAATTAAAGGGAATCCAACAACTCACAATCGCCATTCACTTGACGTCACACATCGCGTCGGTATCGCGTCTGAAAATTTTGAAAATCCATCGAAATTTCGCGCGTTTAGTCCAAATCGTTTTTCCAATCTAACACCACGTAACCAACTGTTGTTCTTTGGATGAGCGTCGACCAAAAATGCGCAACTATGCGACGCGAGAAACGCGGTGACGTAATGGCGCCGGCGTCGATAATCATCCGTCATCGATTTCGATATATATCGTTGTACCCGTCTCGTACACCAGGTGTTTGCCGATTACTCAGGCAGCTATTCTATTCACATCATTTCCAAATGATGACGGTAGAAGGCGTAGGTGTCGAGTTTTTCACTCAATACACGTATCTTTATCCGTAGTATTTTTTTTAAATTATAAATAACTAAATTACGTCTCGTGGTTTAATAATCCAATAATTTATTATTTAAAAGGACAAATTTAGAAACATGATGTAAACGATATTGGTTATTCAATTATTCAAATCGAATACCTTGAGATCAATCTGTTGTTTCCACTGTATAAAAATAAAATTTCGAAATGTGCCAACCAATTTGAAGTATAAATATCTAAGAAAAATGATTAACTGTGATGGGAAAAGAAGATTAGTAATAAAATAAAAACCCGAGGAGAGCTTCCCAAAGCTACAAAAGAAGTAGAAAACCATCTTAGGTTCCATTCTTTCAAAGCCCTTCGAATGATTGACACAATTCCCAATTCTTTAAATGTTAATCTACTTAATTGACGTAAGAGATGCAATAACTTGCTGCGAATTATACTTTTTAGATCAAAGAGATCTTCTAGTGAAGGATTCAGAGATAGTATATCAGAGTCCAGGGATATTTGATAAGGATCCAGAGATAGTATCTCAGAGTCCAGGGATATTAGATCAGGATCCAGAGATAGCAGCTCAGGATCCAGAGATAGTATCTCAGAGTCCAGGGATATTAGATCAGGATCCAGAGATAGTAGCTCAGGATCCAGAGATAGCAGCTCTAGATCCAGAGATAGCAGCTCAGGATCCAGAGATATTAGATCAGAATCCAGAGATAGTAGCTCAGGATCCAGAGATAGTATCTCAGAGTCAAGGGATATTAGATCAGGATCCAGAGATAGCAGCTCAGGATCCAGAGATAGTATCTCAGAGTCCTGAGATATTAGATCGGGATCCAGAGATATTAGATCAGGATCCAGAGATATTAGATCAGGATCCAGAGATAATAGCTCAGATCAATGAATCTGCCTTTTAGTACTTCTACAATGAAAATAATAAAAGCATGAAACAAAAAATAAATATCAAAATCGTGTTAATCGCAGACTATAGGGTATGCAAAAACTTTTGACGGTAGTGTATTTCGGAATACGTATAGTAAATCGAAATATCGAATGTCCTTCAAACGTGTCCATATATTTTATACGTTTTTGAGTTTAAGACAAATTATTTTTACATTATATGTATTAGAAATGAAAAAAATCGAAATTAAGCACATACCGAAAATTCAAACAATGTAGGACACTTGAATCGATATTTTTATTGAGTTCAATAAAAAAATATGTATCGGACTCTCTATTTTTACTTTTACGTTTCCTCGACATTTACCGAACCTAATTTTCTGATTTGTAGGTCGTTATCTTTTAATAAGGTTATTCCAGGAATGAACGTGTCTAGAAGTGAAAAGAAAGTCCGAGTTGGAATTTCATGTTTATAAAATAAAACAGAAAATAACTAAGAGTTGATAAAATAATAATCAAACGCGCGTTTCGATAACCAAGTTATCGTCTTCAGAGAATGAAGTTGTAAAATATGCGAAAAATTGTAGTTTTGATGTTATATCGTAAAAACTTTATAATCTTCGTAATAAATCTTTACAAAAAATTCCAAGCATAGAATCAATCGATATGAAAGCTGGGATATATGAAAGTCACTCTCTAGGGAGATTTTTGAATTAATTAATTTCCAAAGCCGGTTTTGCCATTATGGCTGTCAAGGGAAATGATACTGGAGTGTAATACTTCATACATATAAGATCAATTTGCTTAAAAAGGACGTGATTTATCATATTTCTTCGAGCATAAAATACTCCAACTTTATTAAAAAAATTATGCTTCCATTAAAGTGAAAATTGATTCTATTAATTTAGATCAAACATCGGAAATGTTCGGCATTTCCAAATTACCTACCTGTCTAGCTCAAGAAGGGATAGTTTTCGTTTCGCATTTATACAAATTTACATTCTAAAGAACCACTCCACTGAAATGATTTGGAAGCAACCACGAATTTAACTTATTAGTATTAAAACTATATAGGGAATTAATTTCCCCCTTGGAGCTGCTCCCTCAATGTACTTGAAGAGGAGAAACGTTGATGATATTCATACTGAACGCACTGTTTATACTACCACTACACCAACACTCATAATCACACTGTGTGACGCGCGTTTCGTTAACCAAATTATCTGTCAGTTTATCTGTCAACTGTCAGTTAACAAAACGCGCGCCAAACAGTGTAATTGTGAGTGTTGGTCTAAATTGTATATTTTTGATTGTATGACGTTTCACATTAAAAACAAACTAAAAATTACAATATATTAAACAACTATTATTAAATCGAGTTAATTTTTCATCAATACATACTTAATTGGAATACTAACATCAAATGACTCTATGAAAGTTAAATTTAGTTTGGGTTTACATGTATACCCTTGTTACTCTCAAAGGACATCCACCCAGGATCAAGATTGTACGCTTATAAAGAGGAATACGGTCCCTAACGATCGATCAAACTATTTAATTATTAACCAGTATAAAATATTGGCAGATTTATAACAAAATTATAAACAATTAGAATGAATAATAATATGCAGTTATTTTCAAAAAATTTACAGTAAATTAGATTTAAATTCTACTCTCGTTAAATTACTGTATTTGTTCTATTATTTTAAAACGTAAAATCATACCAATGATGTTGGTATACATTCCATCCTCGAATCAACGACGGTTGTACCAAAAATAAGGTTTTCATCGAGCTACAACGAAAGTTTCTAGCTTAAAACCGCTTTAGTTCGAATGTTAATCTAGAACATAAATTGTGGACTGCTCAAAAATCAGAAAGTCTACAGAAACGCAATGAGTTATCGCAAAGTGAGTGTTTGTATGGTCCCCCGGAAGCTAAGTAATAGAAAAAAGAAGCTTGCAAGTTTCTTCAACGATGTAGTGGTAGGTAGCAAGATGAAATTTTTGGATTCTTATCATCATAGGAAACGAAAACAAACAACAATCACGTCAGTGGCGTCGATCTGGTCCATAACCACGAAAAAGAAATAAAAAAACGCAGTCGGTAGAAGAATTTTTGGGGTATTCCTCATCGATTTTATGCAAATTTGGATGGAAATAAACGGATATTGTGAAATTTTGAACAAAGACGCTCGAATCCACGTCGTTCATCAAACATGGGAGATTTTGAAGAAATTTGGGTGGACTTTTAACAACCTGGACTTAGCCCCCAGCGATTATCACCTTTTCCACAAGTTGAAGGAACACTCATGTGGCGAACGCGATGATAAAGTCCTCAACGAATTGGTGGAAGACTTTTTCCACTCGGGAATAGAAAAGTTGGAGTACAGTCTTCAAAAGTACGTCAAAATTAATAAATTCATAACAATAAATAATGGGAATTTTACTTCTGGTACAACCCTCGTAATGGAGATCATTCTATCTATTTTTTTTATAAATTATGATAGATTTAGTAATAAATTCGTTTATATCATTATAAAGTGAAAAAAATATTATTTCTTTTCATACTTACACGATGATGTGGTAAACAAAACATTTCCAATTATCAGGCCTTTCCAAAAAGTTGTAAACTTGTCCTTGGAACGTTGCCCTACCGGCTATTTTTCGATGTTGTTTGGAAGCGTATCGTGCTGCCTCCCCCCATTTCGGAGGGCTTTCCAGAAGAAGACCCGAAGGGTTCAAGCCCTGACAGCAGGCGTTAGATGCTAGAAACAAAAGAAAATTTATTAACGATGAATCATAAATTTTTTCCAAAATTATTGTTGTATCAACAGTAAAAATGCAAGAAATTGAATTATAGGAATGTTATAAGTTATCTGTTTTGGCTTTTTATAGATTTTTCTTTTTTTTTTTCTTTTGAGTTAAAATATTCTGCAACTGAAAGCTTTCAACAAGTTTTTTTGAAAATACGTATGTAATAATAATAATCCATTATGAAAACTTGATTGAAATTTATCGTACCTCATACATTTTCTCTAAAGGTTATACAAAAATTCGTTTTTTTTACAATTCTTTCGGCTACTAACCCGAATCCAAAGGAGTTTGGAGAAGTTGTTCGCCGCTACGATCCGATAATGGACTCGGATTTGGAGTTCCCGCAACCTCTACGATGGTAACGGAAAGCTGTGAACGGCCACCTACAAAAAAAAGGTTACTAAAGAGCTTATATTGAGTAGAAAAAAAACCTCTAAAAATCTCAGTGGCTATAATGACAAATTGATATATTATTCTCATATATATATATATACATACATATATATATATATACAGAGTTGTTCTAATAAAATTAGAAATATTTTAATACAATTTTAATGACATGATTGTCCATGCATTTTTTACAACAATATATAAAAGAAAAATGATGAAAAGTTGTTGTCTTTATATTTAGTTGATTGAAACAATGATTTTCATGAAATTTTCATTGAATTTAGTATAGAGGGGAGCTTCGGGGACGATTAATCGATCTAGCTAGGATTCATTTTAAGAAAATGTCGTTTTATTCGAGTTTTTGAATAATCAAATTTATAGATAATCAACTTGAACATAATAGAAAGTATATCATCACTCAATAAGTCGTGTGATTGATACACAGATGGCGCAGTAATTGTCAAATCCATATGACGATTATGAAGTATCAACTGTCAAAAAACTTTCTGTCAAGTTTCATGACATTTCGATTTGTCAGAATAAAGTGACGGCCATTTAAGTGGAGCTACTTTCGTTATTTTTTAAACAATGATTTTATCATTGTTTCTTGATGAAAAAAAAATACTATACAAGCTCGTTAATGGGTTCAAAAGTGTAATCCGGACACTGCTCTATCGAAAAATCCTCCAATTGAGGTGGTTATTCCAAGAAACATCAAAAAACCTCACGAACTGGTTATATCTAATCGTAAATTGAAATTTCGTGAGATAGTTGAGGCTGTAAAGAAATCAGAAGATATGCATGAAAATTTGATCATGAGAAACCTTTTTGAAATTGGGTTCTGCGTCGCGATCAAAAAAACAACGTGTCGATGATTCAGATCAGTATTTGGTCATGTTTACACGTAATAAATCAAATATTTTGCGTCGATATGTGACAATGGATCCATCACTTCACTTCGAAATCAAAACGATCATCGTCTGAGCCGATTCCATCTGGTAAACCACGTCCAAAGCGTCAAAAGGCACAACAATCAGCTGGGAAGGTTATGGCTTCAATTGTTGGATCGTTTGAATGCAAAAGTCAAGAAAAAACGACTATTTTACCAAGACAATGCACCGATTCACAAGTCGCTGGTTAAATTGAAGGAATTGCTTCCTTATCCACCCTATAGTCCAGGTCTGGCTGTTTAAATTGTTGAAACTGATGCCTATTTTGAGGTAAAAGACAAATCCTTCTACGAGCACGGCATCGAGAAGTTAGAGAAGCTTTGGAATGATTGTTATGCCCTTGAAGGAAATTTCATCGATTGATAATTACACGACTTATTGAGTGTTAAATAACAAGAAAAAGATGGCGTTTGGGTATTAAGTAGATCTTCCTATCTATTAGATTTTTGAACTAGAAGAAAATATGTTCGTGATATAGAGCAAAAACAATTATTTACTGAAATTAGGCAACGACGAATCTTATTGATGAGAATTTGGTAACTGCTTAGCCAATGGAAATTATGAGGAGGTAAAATACAGCAATAATAAACAAAAATGTTAAGAAGACTGAAGGAACAGTAATTTCTTCTCAATAATATCAATATTTCACGAACTGAAATAAAATGTAATTCGTATTGAAATATAATTTCCAGAAAACAAAATTTACCAAAAAATTAAAAATACAGAACGAAGATCGGTCGTCCGGATACTAGTATTTTATGTATGAAAAACAATTTGCAGTCTTACCAACATTCAATAACTTTTGTTGTTCATCCAGAGCCATTCCAAACTTCTCTGGTAGAGATTTGCCCAAATGAGGCATCGTAATATTTCATTAAGGCAGCACCATTTTCACCTGCAACAAAAAGAAACAGAACTTAAATTTTAGTAACACTTTGTTGTGGAATTTTGAAATTGGAAAATATTCTCATCATATTTCAGTACCAAATATGATATTTTGACCTGTCATTGAACTATCTACGTGCATAAGGATTTGATTATTTTTTTTGATAAATATATACTGAAAACAACGAATACAGATGTAATTAAATTGCCCTTGCAATTAAACCAAAATAAAAATACATTAATTACGAAAAATTCTCTTATCGTTTATCACGTTTTATGTACCATTAAGTAGCTGCCCTTTTTTCGTGTTTCTGCGAATTTCCATTCGAAAAAACGATCTGCAAACATGTACAAAGCAAATGGAGTTTCACGGTAAATTTCTGCAATACGCCATCGGAGTAGATTGAAATACATTTTTATGAAAAGGAATCAGGCTCTATAAACATTGTGCAAACAGAAAAATGTTACAGAATTTTTTTTATTGGAAACACCTTTCTTATAACGAACTAAGTACTGATATACTCTGAATATCTGTCAAAGTTTTTGGTTCAATCTAATGACAACAATCAGGACTCGGAATGTTTATCCTTCATGTAAATATAGGTTATATTGATCTCGCAGTTGTTGGGTGTGTTCTGGAGGAGAGGTAATTCAATAAATAAACTGAGGTTCTTCGTCTACAGCCCTCGTAATTTTTGTCTTATTTACCCATCATGTATTTTTATAATTTCCTGTGATAATATTATCTCTTTTGATTTATTTGTATTCTAAACTTTTTTTGACTTTTGCGAATCACATCGATTCGTAACTTTCGATTTCGAATTCTTTCACCCAACATATTTTTTGTTTCTTCTGGTATGTGACAATGTGTGACAAGAGGTCAAAAATTTTGCGATATATAACTACTGGACTTTTTTTTGATTTTATTAGATTATGTCGTTCTTTTTCGAAAAAAAGTTTTCAAAACTAGAACCAGAACATGTTCTCCAGTAATGTGGACTTCGAATTTTCTAGATTCATAAAACACTAACTAGTCTGGCATCCAATTATTTTCCTATCAGTAGTATAAAAAAATTATCAAAATACACACTGAACCACTAAAGACTTACGTATATCTGCAAAAAACACGCGATCTATATCTCACCTGAAGAAATTTATGCAACGAAGGCTTTTGTCAAATAAAAATCCATTGCAACATTGACGTCGTTGAATCTGTAATAATCTTAGGGATGGTTGTGGACAATTCCTTGAAGTCCATTAGTTCCTTATTTGACCGAATTTTCAAACTACGAACCTACTCTATGTTCAGAATTAGTTGAGGGCTCAATAGTTTACAATGCAAAAAAGTTGCACAAGCATTTGCCAGTTGAAATGAAATTTATAACATATTTCCGTATATTGAAGTTTTATTTTATTTATTTTCGTGTTAGTTTTTTTAATTTTCATAAACTTTTGTGTACAGATTGTAATAATTTTTTGTTAATAAAGCATTTCTCTCTCTGTATCCAATAAAAATCTGAGGAAAAAATGATTTTCACGTGACAAAAAGGGGGAAAGGAGTTTAAAACTTCTAAAATTCGTTTTATGAATGGCCCTTCATAAGACTCAATTTTGAAATATTTCTATTTTACTTAATGCCTCTAATACACTGATTCTATTTATGCTGTCACGTGAAAAAATTTCGCGTCTAAAAATGAATCAAACAAACATTTTCCATCATTAAAGTACGTCATACTTCATTCTTATGAAAAAGCATACTCTTTTCAGACTCAATTCGCTATCGAAAGCAATTTTTTAAAAATTGAGAGATGAGATAAAATAACAAACGATCCAGTAAATCTGTAAAGCGATTTTTTTTCTTTTATATCGCGGTTTATACAAAACTTGAAAAATGGTTTAAGCGTCATATAAATATTTTCGCACTTTATACGTCTCAATTTTCAAGTATAATTTTTCATTTTCTTTTCGTAGTAATTTATACAAAACTACTTCCGAATCATTCCAACTAATTCTCGATATTTTTGATTTGTTTTTTTTTTTATCTTTTCCTATTCGCCTCAATTAAAGTGGATATGGAGCTTTTCTATTTGTTTCTTTAATAGAAAAATACAATGTATTTTCCGGAACAGGCAGTGAAAACTTTAAAGAACTATAAAACATTTAAAAGCCGTCTACTATTACATTGTCGAAGTGAACAAGAAAATTCGTTATACTTTACATTATTTAACATAAAACAATAGTAAATTCCATTTTTAAGACCTAAAAAGTAACTAAAAGTAACCGTCCATTCAATTTTACGTTACGATATCAAAATAGAAGTAGATTTCAGCTTTCGCCATTATTTACAAAACGGAAATAGATGCCGGAAGTCCTCTTTGGTAAATAGCTCGTCCAGTTCAGTTGTTAGTTCTCTCATATACTTCAATCGAACAATAGATATAGAAATAACTCAGCGATGTTTGAGGGTAGTTATTTTGGGTATATTTCACTAAAAATATTTCATCAAATAACCACCATTTGATTTTTTAATTTTTTTCGAAAGTTTAAATTTTGGTGAAGGTGCTTGGACGTAGCCACCATAATTTAAAAAATTCGTCGCAAATTGCTTGGTACTAATTCGTGATCATTAAATAAAATTACGTTTAAAAGTTTTTTGGAAATGTCGCCGTAGACATTCAACATTAGTTTTAAATAAGGAAGAGAAGGATTAGAAAAATAAATCCAGAACAATTGCAATCATCTTTTGAGACAATCTTTATAAGATAAAAAAAGATCCAGGTACTTTTCGACAATGTTCATAGAATTTTGAAGAAACAAAATTTAGAATCCTACAATATTTATTTATATAGAACGCATATTAAAGATAATTTTCAAATTTTACAACCGAATTCGGTATCAAGAAAAAAGAAATTCGTAAAACTAATTTTGATTATATCTCCGGCAAGTAAAAACTAAGTAATGGGGCTTAATTTATAAAAAACATCCTATTGAATGCCTTTTTTATCGTTAGAAGTTTTAGACTAATGAACTAATGAAAAACCAGATGTATGGTGGTTTTTCCACAAAATTTTAATTGGAAAACGTGCTAGGAGTCCAGCTCAGTTATCTAAGTTGGTTTTTTTGTAATCCTGCAGTGACAGGAATATGAGAGATAGAAAAAACAACTGATTGAACGGAAAAAGGAGAAAAGATCATGTTTCAGACTATGAGAATATTATAAGTAATCAAAATATTCAAAATCAGTCCATTTAACCATCACCAACCCCAAAGGATATGCCCAGAAGTCACTATAAACAATCAAACCCTACCATAATGATGTTAAATATCTCGGCAAACACATGGACAAGCGACTAACCTTGAGGTTAATATCCACGAAACGCAAACTAAAACTAAAAGATTTATACTGGCTAAAAGTTCGGAAATTATCTTTAAAACACAAAGTACTGATCTACAAAGCAATCTTCAAGCCAAAATGGACCTACGGAATTGAAGCAACAGCCAAATACAATATCGAAACGATTCCAATCGAAGATACTACGAATTATCAAAAACTTGTCATAACTTGTGACCTCCATGTGCCAACGAACGGTTAAAGTATGTTAATGTCCAGCGTTTTTACATTCAACTCTCTGAAGACGACAACTTGGTTAACGAAACGTGCGTCACACAGTGTAATCGTGAGTGTTGGTGTAGTGGTAGTGTATACAGTGTGTTCAAATTGTTCAGCGTTCTTCACTATTTGCCACTAAAAACGTATTTTGCTGAAGATAAAAAATTAAATACTCGATTTTTCAAAACTAAAATCATTCTTCAACCATATAGAAAAAGAACTAATGATGTTTTTCATGAGGGGCCTAGATAGATAAAGAGCAAGATTGTCACAGCATAGGTAGGAGAAAACACCCAACGAATGAAGTGTAGAAGATCGAAGCTAAGTGTCTAGAAGGTCTGTAGAACTGGACTATGGAAAATGGAAGACATAATATAATTGACATAATTTCAAAATTTTCATCCAAATTTTTCTTTGTATCATTACATACGTAAATATTATTAAAAATTTTGGTTCGCGAATATAAAAAAAATTGTAACTCTCCTTTCAAACTAAAGAATAATTATTTGCACGGTCTATTATGTGGAAAATTCAAAGCGCTACGAGCTAAAGATTTTTGTTAACCTTCTGCTACTCTTTATAAACCGCTCTAATGCGGTTCTCTTTGAGAAACGAGAGTAATTACTCGGATAGGTAAATTATTGGGAGACAAGCGAAAGTATGCGTATGTTCACGGTATAAATTCCAATTAGAAATCTAGTAACTAAACTGAAATTATCATGTGAAGTACAACTGAAATTTAATAACAAACTTCGTTTGATTTATTATATTTATCATCGAGGACAGTGATTAATAACGTTGTTTGTAGATAAACTGGTCGTGTCAGTGAATGAATTTAAACAGAAGCCCTACCTAAGACTTGTAATCCCTGAAGAAACAACTCTACTATAAGTGCACCGAGTAATTTTACGTGACATAAATAAAGACAAAATGAAATTCAACTTCATAACGCATAAGGATTCAGTATCAAACATTCATACAATTCCATAAGAGAAAAAACTTGACGGAAAAACGATTACGTGCGAAATTTTTCGAATGCACTGTCTACCGTGTATGTCGACAAACCATTGTAGCCGTGGACTTCGTTTATATATCGACTGTTTTTTTGTTTTGTTTTACCATAAAAAGAATTCACGTAAAATAAATCAAAGGATTGTTGTGATACTTCACATAAAACTTGAAAAAACTGCAATTCAAACAATTGTATGTAAAAGTGTCTGAAATACTCTCATATAAACAAGAAGCTCGCAAAATCATTTGAAAATGACTCAAACTTGTAATAACGTGTGACTAATCATATCTGCATGAAAAAAGGGCGTATACTGAAGGAATTAGAACTAGGAAAAGACTATTATATGAGGAATGTCCCAAAAGTACCTGGACCAACAAAGGAAACACGAAAATTAGCTTTTTCATAATAAGAATCTCCAAGTTTTTCAAAACAACTACTAATTGCTGATCACATTTTCATTGTTGGAAAATCTTTAATTACCGAACCATTTTGGCTCGGGAATAGGAAATAATCCGAGGGGAGCTAAATCTGGTAAATAGGGTGCATGATTTAATAAAGAACACTTAGACAAATGCCGCCATTTTTGATTGATTTCTTCGCTGATTAAGTTGTTGTTGTTCATAGTTTTTCCTTTTTCAAAATCTCACAAAACCTTGCCTGCAGACGGAACGGTCTTTACCTTCTTTGGAACCGGTTCTCCCTTTTCAGTCCATTGTTTCAATTTTTCTTTTGTTTCTCTCTCCAAAAACCAGAATGGCTCTTGCTACTAAATTTTTTTTCTTCTGGTACTTTCGTGGAACCTTCCACCCTTTTTTCGTTGCTGAAAATTCCTAAATTGTCATTCAATTTAAAAGTCCCAGAACTTCAATTCATCAGAACTCATATCTTTGGAGAAGTACAAGCTTGTTAACTTTTGCTTAACTTCTTCGGATGCTTTTTTCGTATCGGAAGGTTTTATCATCAACGAGTGATCTAAATTATTTTTTCTTCGTTTTTTCAAAGTCATTAAATTTAATATTTCTCGTAGTCGTACAGGATTGTTCCTGTTGAAAGCGAGAACTTTCAAAAGTAACAAACGACCATCCGTTTATTTCGTAGTTGTTGCGTAAACTTGGCTTGAAGGAAAATTATTAATTATGGTTATCAAAAGAACCCTAATGGAATCCATTCATTACAATAATGAAAATACTATTTTCAGATATTACGTCATTTCTAAAGAATATTTATTACCAGTCGTGTCGTTCGAATAATTTCGATTGAAAATATGGAAACATTTTCATTAAGTATGTTTAAATACGTGAGAATTTTTTCTTAAAACGTTTGCTGTTCAATTTGCAGGTATCCATTTTGTTTTAATACACATGTCGAATACAAGCAAAAAATAAACAATTTTAATCATTCAAATCTAACTTCAGCAAAATCCAAAAAGAAAAGTCGAAAGTAAAAACGAACTAACCAGATATTAAAATTAGTAATAGACGAGGGCTGTTACTCAAGTTTTGAGACAAATAAAAAAACAGCTCATATAGTAGATATTGTCGAAAAATTAACCGAAAATAGATAGCTAGAAATTAAAATGTATTAAAAAAACCACCAGCTTCTAAATAATTTGTCATACCAATTAAACCAAGAGCTGATAACTCCGGGCGACAGAAATCCGGGATACGAAATTAATAAAATCATCTCTAAACTTAAAGTTGTAATTTTATCAAATACTGGGTGTTCTATGTCATTAAATATCATACGAAAATAATTGATTTCCACTAATAATTTGAATTTTATCTTTTTTGTAAAACAATTATTCTATTCTATTGTCGTGTTTATCCCGATGTTTTATTTGAGTATAATCTATTTTAATTATTAATGATCCGGTAACGTACATTACCCGGAACATCGTCTCCAAACTGCCAAATCGATTTAGTTGGAAATCAAAATATAAAAATTCTCTCTCTGTTGAATTCTTTTGTTGTGTATTATCATATCATCTTGTGTGATTGAACAACGAATAAACCGATAGTCCAAAAAGTTGGAGATACAACCGCGAATCATACATCGACCATTCATTTACCTTCTATTAAATTCCAATTGTTTGTATGCGGGTAATGCAATCAATTGACAATTGTTTCAATAGAAAACACAAAATGTATAACCGATTATGTTTGAACGCTTACAAAAGCATAACGAGAAATATCTTTATGCTTTAATGTCAGCTCTTAGGGGTAAAAACATGTGTTATTAAAAAAAATAATAAAAAACGTTTGATAAATAATTTTTGAAAAATGTTGAATTTTTAATCTACCAATGGGCAAAGAAGTTCTAAAAACAACTACAGCAATGAAGAAAGTAAAGAAATGTCAACGCATCTTTAAAATTTAATTATCAGTGAGTATTAATAATTGGCGAAGCGCTCGTCAAAAATTTTGCTTTCCGTATTCTTATCACTAAATCATTGTGATATGACGAATATTTTTTTACCTCAAAGGAACATTATTTTCCTTAGAAGTTATATCAAATATTTTTTCATCTATTCTCAAATGTTATCTCTAATTCTATAACTAAATTGTCTATCAGACTCCAAAAGCAAAACAACTGACCACTTTTTATTTTTAACTTTACCTAAATTTGTTAGTTTCATTTTTGAACCTCCTCACGGGAAATTGTCTAGTTTTCCTTATGAAATTTTGATTGATGGTCACCATGATACGTGATGCGACGTGCACGTTGTCTTGCTTCATGCAAAGCGGCCTTTAGCAGTGTCTGAGCAATTCTGGAACTACCACCTACAAAACTTCTTCCCGAACTCGCCAATACATACTAAGATCTTGTTCGTTCAACAGTTGATTTCCAAGAATGAATCGTAGAAAGAATTTTTATTTAAAAATATATAATTTTTAAAAATCCAAAAAATAATACGTCAATTTACCGCATTTACCCACTGATAATAATTTTCGAAAAGTCTTTTTATTCTTCGGCATCTGTAGATTTTTGAATTTTTAACAATATCGTGTCTCATATATTCAAATTAATGAGGAGGTTTTGTTATTATAATCCGAATTTTTGTAAAATTCCTTTAGAAAACCCATCGTTTATGTAAATTTAATTCTTCCAATTTAGAAACCGAAAATCAATATTGTAATATCATTGTTATATTTATTATTAATGAATACACGTATTGAGGTTTTCTTTTCGAATTTCTAATTTACATTTTTTTTAGTAAAAAGCCAATTTGATTGTACCTAATTATTAATAAGTTTAAGCTTCTTTCAATCTTTGCTACGTGGAGACTTTGATAAATGAAACGAAAGCTTGGAAATCGAGATTGACATAAAAATCGATAAGAGCAGATGGTAGAAAACTTTATTTGACTCAAGTTATATAATCAATTGCCTCACGCTTTTTTCCTTTTATTTTTCGAAATAGTTTAATTTCGATATTAATATGAATATTTCCACACCAGAAGTGACAATTGAGAAGTTCTCTTCGTACGTTTCATATGACTTTTTTGACGAAAATAAATTTACTACTTTCCATATTTCATAAAATATTTTTTCGACTAAAAGTTTTTGAAATAATTGTGCGTGACTATTTAGAATTAAACAATTTTATTGAATATTTATAAAACATTGTAATTAAAAAAAAATAGTGATTTAAGCGAAAGCTTGAGATATATTGTTTACGATGAAAAGTTTGTTGTGATGGATGTAAACAATTTTCCTGTTTGTCAACATGGAGTTAATGAAACGTTTTTTCCTTCAACCATTCGAACAAAAAAAATCGATTTATATAACGTAGATTCAAGTACTTTTTCTTTATTTAATGATTCATAATTTTATACACTTTATTTCGAAAAAATACCCAAAATTTCCTTCTTTATTAACATGCGTGTTTTCAGTTAATTCATGGCTAAATTATAATTTCATAATTAGATAATTTTTTCTCTACTAATTCAGTCTAAACGCTTTCTTACTGATTCCAAAATGCAATCCTACAACTTATACTAAAAGCAAAATAAAAATAAGAAAGAAAAAGCGAAAAATAAAGAAAAAGAAAGCATTGAATTACCGTAATTTTTTTTTCGTAGTAAACAGTAAACGAATCGGAATAGCACATATCCACGAGAGAAAAAAAAACAATCGTCGCGATAACCAATTAAATAACAATCATGTGACTTTATAAAAGGGATCAAAATATAAAGGAGTTATATGAGCGGTACGAGTCCTTGCACAGGCACTGGGTAAATGTCCTCTCACAAACGACACGTATCCTTTCGGAGTCCTGCGTAGAGACGATACTAACACAAATTCCGAATCGCTCCTAAAACTAGCACGCTTACCCACTAGGATATATTTTTACGGGGGTTGTGAGAATTGTTTAGTATCTAAGCTACAAAAAATTCTTGCGTTTATACAATTTTTGATTCAAACAAATCAAAAAATCAAAACAAAGAAGCAATTAAACTATTCATTGAAAATTGTTGTAATGTTTGTTTGAATTTGGATGTTCGCCACCTAAATTGACTTTGAACAGTGATTCCCAGTGACCTAAATAAATTCAAACCAAAGTGGTCACGTGGAAAAATGTTTTAGGGTCTCTGGTATATTTAGAGGTCTGACTTTTACGTAAAATTTTGAGCTTTTGAATTTCAAAGAAAATCTAAAAGCTCTATAATATTTCCACATTCAAATGAATTTCCAACATCTAAACCACGTAATACTAAGAAGATTCTAGAATGACAAGAAAACAGTGACAAAGAAGATAAAGACTATAGGAAATTTTCAAGATTAAGTAGCTTAAAAATGCCACATTCGACTGATCAAAAATCTAATCGCAGATCAAAGGTTTGTTGTAAATCTAATCGATTTAGGTACTGAAATGTATTTCGGAAAAACCACATATAAAGAGAAAAATAGTGTGGTCGTCAAAAAATTTTAAAAGTGGACTAATAAATATTTTAGATGGTTGTATTCAATCTCTTTAATTATTTTTAAACTAGATATTTTACGAGAATGACACATTTCTAATAGTTAATTGGATTATTAATTGATGTGAATTGTACATGCAAACATAGCACGAAATAATATAAAGTCTGTTTACTAATCGAAAGTGCAATGTACCAATAAAAGGTTCGACAACGTCAATTTAAAACTAAAAGCAGCTTTAGAAGAAGTCACGTCTTTGAACTGCTTCTTTTTAATCAATATGATATATATATATATATATATATATATATATATATATATATATATATATATACGTATTTTATCTTTGTAATAAACCCTGATCGAATTTATTTTATTTTCTCAATAATTTCACATATTTAATCATCTTGTTAATGTTCCAATAACATTCAATTAAATTAATCCTCTCCGATATACCTGATACAATTTTTAGGAAAAACCAATAAAACTGCATCTCCCTACCTTCTCATTCTTTCTTACTTATACTAATATAAGCGAGACGTTTAGAATCGAAAAGATATTCATCATCGAAACGATCGAATCTCGAACAAACAAAATTGATGCAATAAGATACATCTGAAAAAGCATTTGGATAAAATGAGGTAAAATACTAAAAAGCAAGGAAATGCATATTCAAAATGGTTCAGGTGAACCCCCAGGGGTCCACTACAACTGGAGTGTACTTGAATATCCATACTTAGTTCTGATTTTTCGAAGAGTTTTCAAAATGGTTTACTAAGAAAAAAGTTTGGAATTTTCTGCTTTATCAAATCGAATTTAATAAAATGATTCGCGCACTCTATTAATATCATCAAAATTATTAACAACCGATAAATGGAATTACTTTTTTTTTAATTTTATCGTTTAAAAGAAATTAATACTTTATTTTTTGTATGTTTATTTGTATACGACGTTTATTGATTTTAATTCACTCGCGTTCCATTGATTTAGTTTTGTGGTGTAAAAGTTATAGGTGTACTTAGTCGAACGCACATCGAAACGTCAAGTGGGTGTTGACTTTATGTCAACAGTGGAATGATTTTTAGAGGTCAAAGGACGTCCTAATCGACTTTTTTCTTTAATTTCTTATCACTTGCTATTGAATAGTGTTAGTGATTTTCTCTTTGAAGCTGAAATTAATTTTGTCCAACTTTCCTGTTATTTAATTTATTATTAACAATGATGGTAAGCACAAATTTTAATTAATTTTTTTTAATGTACAGAATTTTTACTTTTTATACTATTACATAATACGTTAATATCTTTGATTATTACTTGTTTCTCTATGAGAAAGTACTTAATTCATTTCTTATATAATGAATTTGATAAATTCGTGATATGTTCTATTCGTCCACCTTTGAAATATTGAAATTCGTTTTCAAGTTAATTACTGCAAGTCATAAACATTGACGCTCATTTAAATTGCTTTTTGTAGTACATCCAAATTGTGTTTGATATAAATTATAAATAATTATGAACTTATCTCAGGATTTAACTATCAAGTCGCGTCTCTTAAAGAAGTTTATTTTTGTTATTTAAGAATGAACCAATTAATGTCGTTGTCACTGGGGCAGCCGGCCAAATTGCGTACTCCCTACTCTATATGGTAGCAAAGGGAGACGTTTTCGGGACCTCTCAACCGATAATTTTACGTCTTTTGGATATACCACCCATGATGGGTGTTTTGGAAGGAGTCGTCATGGAACTCGCCGATTGCGCTCTTCCTCTTCTTAAAGAAGTTATCCCGACTGCCGATCCTATCGTCGCTTTCAAAGACGTTTCGGCAGCTTTCCTCGTCGGTGCTATGCCGAGAAAACAAGGTCGGAAACAAATAGTTTGTTATGTGGCATTCATGTACTCATATAAAATTTTATTTAGGTATGGAACGTAAAGATTTACTTTCAGCCAATGTAAAAATATTCAAAGTACAAGGTGAAGCATTGGATAAATATGCCAAAAAAGATGTAAAAGTATTAGTAGTCGGTAATCCGGCTAATACGAACGCTCTAATTTGCTCAAAGTATGCTCCCTCCATTCCAAAAGAAAACTTTACCGCAATGACTAGGTTAGATCAGAACAGAGCTCAAGCTCAGATCGCCGCTAAAGTTAATGTTCCAATCGCGAACGTAAGTCACTCGTGATTTGAAAAAAATGATGTTTTTTTAATTAAAATGGTATTTTTTTAGGTAAGTAACGTGATTATTTGGGGAAATCATTCATCCACACAATTCCCCGATGCTTCTCACGCTACAGTAATTGTAGATGGTAAGCCCCAGCCAGCTATAGAAGCTGTTAAAGATGGTGATTGGTTGAGAAACGTTTTTGTTTCTACCGTACAAAAAAGAGGTAAAACATAAAATATACTTTCAGAATGAGAATAACTAAACTTATAATTCAAATATTAAATCTTCAGGTGCCGCAGTTATCGCAGCTAGGAAAATGTCTTCTGCAATGTCGGCGGCTAAAGCGGCAGCAGATCACATGCGTGATTGGTTCCAAGGTACACCCCCCAATCAATTTGTTTCCATGGGTGTAGTTAGTGACGGTAGTTACGGAGCACCAAAGGGTGTTGTCTTTTCGTTCCCGGTTACCATCAAGAATGGTAAATGGGAAATTGTACAAGGTTAGTTCCTTAAATCAATATTCCCACCTACATAATAATCAATTTTCCTTTTTTAATGGAAATATCATTAGGAGTTGTTTACCATTGAAAAGGGCACAGCGATTTAATTTTTTCTCTTCAAAAACGTGTGTTTTAACAAATTTTGGGAAAACAAAAATTTCAAAACAATATATTATTGAGTCTGTCATTTATAAATTCATAGTAGAGGTTGGGAATAATTCAATTTATGTAGTTTTAGTAAAAACCTTCATGATAAACAGAGTCAAGAGCCTTTTTGTATATCCTGTGTTAAAATGTCAAGATGATAAGTTTTTTTCAAATCCAAAATTAATGTATTTATTTTCCTTGAACAGTTTAAAATATTTTTTCAATTACAATCACATTGATTTATTTTTTTTTGTTTTTAATAAAATGTTTAATTTCGATCTTTAGTGGAAATAATTTTGCTTCAGGTCTACAAAACGACGATTTCGCCAAAGAAATGTTGAAAATAACAGGAAAAGAATTGGAAGAAGAAAAAGTCGAAGCGATTTCCATCATTGAAGCATGACTAGCTAATAAGCTTTGAAATATTGAACATGAAAAAATATATCCGGAGTATCAAAATAGTATAAAAAGTACGTTTTATTTTTTAGGAGTTTGATAAAATACAAAAAACAGTTTGTTCCAATATTAGACGAAAATTATAAAAAATATTGATGAAATATGTATATTACAGAGTATATCTGCAAAGTAATGCATCAAAGTTTCATTTATTAATCAGAATGGTAGAATACGAACTTTCTACATCAGTACAGTTCCACAATCGTGATTTCTATGCAATAAAAACTTCCTGAAAGATTTCAACGAGGTTGTAGCGGCTCTAAAGTTGTTCATTCAGCGACTCACTGAGTAAGACAAAAGACCGAATGAGCGAGTTCGTTGTTATGGCGGAGTTTACAAAAATCCAGACGCGTTTTAATCTTTGTGAATCGACATTTTACCTGTCCCAACTGGGATTTCGAAAGACAGTTATCTTCAAATGTCTCTTGAAGTATTATGAAAGTTAGCGTTGACATTTTCTTGTTGAACTTGATCAGGTATCGAGGCTTCAAACCGATGTCGAACCACGGTTTGATAGAAACTAGCGCTAATGCAAATACCATGTCGAAGAAGGAGCTCGGAGGTCAATGCAGTGCTGCCTCTACCCATCTACACACGTTGCAATATATTAGGAAAAAAATTTGATGCATCATTTTCTGGATATACTCTGTATGCGATACATATTGATAATGGTCTATGATTCTCAGTGTACTAAACGAAGCAGCTGGAGTAATTTTCGTACTTTTTCCACATTTTTCGTTAATTTCATTAATTTTTTTTCTTTTTGAATCTAAAATTTCGAAAAATATTATCAAACTCTATATTAGCTCGATATATTTCATTTCCAACAATTTATACTCTGATATATAATTAAAAAAAAAAGTAGGAAAAATAGTAGCAGAATTGCATTTATTTTATTTTTTCATTTTTAATATTTTGAAGCTTGCGTTTCGACCACATTTCGATTAATTTCACACAGAAGAAGAATAAAAAAAATTGTTAATGTAAATATTTATGTTTATACAGCATTTTATTAATTAGCGATATTGGATGTGTATATTCCTTACAGGTTCACAGGTATTTTGGTTCCATTTAAAAATAAAATTATTTTTGCAATTTTTTTTTGATACGTCTCCCATATTTCATCAAAAAATGTCTCAACTAATTCAAAAACAGGATAAATTAGTGGATGGATATTCAATATGGAAGGTACAACAGGTAAAACTAACAGAAGATACAATCTAGAAGCTCCTTAGATGAGTCTCTTACAAAACAACTGCTCTAATTCAAAATCTGACTACTGACTGGACTCCTAGCGGAGGCGGTCATCCGGAGAACCATTTCAACCCCCACAGCTTGCCTAATGACATCAAAGCGCTCTATCGGACTTTGGCAACGTCTAGTGGGGCACGAAGGGTTTATACGAAAGCATTTGGTCGTACATGCATCTGCTATGAATAGAATAGAATCTCGAAGCTCAACATGTGGAAGTACATTGGTGGAAACTGAAACTGGTAGTAGTTCTGAAATGTATTTAAGGACCAGAAATAAGAGATCTACTAGTTTCGAAAACTGAGTCGTCCCAATCGAACACTTCAAAAGAAACAGTTTCGCAACATAACATATTCTCAGACAGCAGTCGTGGATTTACCAGTAGTGTTGTAGATTTCAATGTTCGATCGCTTTTCCTTCTTCAATTAAGTCAACAAAACCTCAGCCCTGCAGAAGAACTACTCATATATCAGGGCCAACTCCCTTATCCAATCAAATACCATCCAAATAATATCTCTTTCTTTAGTTTTAACTCTATGGATTTTTCACCATATGTGTATATGATTGATTTTTGATTTTCTAGTGCCCCATTTTTTTTGTACTTGTACTTTTGCACTTTGTAAACTTATTTTCACAGCAGGTGCGGTTTCAAGGGGGTCAAGACCCCTGAGGATCATTCATAAATTATGTCACACGAATTTTATGATTTTTTGCCATTCCCCCCGTCCTTGTCAAAGTAGGTCATATTTGCGAGACTTCCCCCCTCCCTACTGTGACCACACATATTTTGCAAATTTACATTTAGAATTTTTTGGCTGGAAATAGAAACTAGGTTCTCTTGCACTGCTACTAAGATCAGTGACACTAGCGCTGGTCCTGGTATAAAAAACGCTTTAGTGTACATTTCCTGAACTAGTTCTGCAAGTGCAGCTACCAAGAACAAAATTTATGTGTCCTATGAATACAGTTCTCCATCTTTTCTATGTGGAACAACTCCGCTTTACAAAATTGTTTCTTGAAACTCCTTGTAAAAAACACTGGAAATATCGTTGTTCAACTGGATATAAGTAAATTGCGAAAAAATTATGTCTCCATGTCAGTAATGGAAAATTATGTCATATAATTCGTATTAATTAATCATATTTAATGAAATTTGATCTATAAAATTGTTTTACAAGGAATATAACCGTTAAAACAGTAGCGCCATCTTTGTATACTCCATTTAGTCAATCGCGGTTGAAAGTTTCTGTATTATTTGTATAACTAATCTTATCTGCGACAGATGGCACTGATTAACCGATTGAGGATTTGTTTATTTTTACCCCTAAAATTTTCGATAACCCTTCACCTGCTCCATTCCAAATGTCACAATGAGGATCAGCTGTGAAGTGTTAACAATGTAGTTATTAAAAATATTTGTATTTTAATACTAAAATACGTGGTGAAAATGTCAATAATCTGTGAAGAAATCTTCGACGAAATCAGTCATCCCTCCGAAGAAGGTTTGTTATATTTATATATATTTTCATGAAATTGGGGCAAATATATGCATTTACGAAATTTAATTTTTTTAATTTCAAAATTTGATTTTTTATTTGGTGATAAACAAAATTTATTTTATCCTCGCTATTATTTAATACTTTATAATGAAAGGGTAAATTCAAAATATGAAAAAAAACTGGTAATTAATTATTTTTAGAAGTGAAAGAATACGCTCTAAGAATCGGTATAGACCCCGTATCAGAACCTCAGTTACTACCACTAGCTGCAGAAGGGTTGATGAAAGCTTTACCAGCCGGTTGGAAACCATGGTACGTAATCATAAACCAAATAAAAACTCATTTTTATTGAAATTTTGTTCAATTATACAATTAATTTGTTCAATACAAACAAATCATTATCATTGGAAATAACATTATTTAATAAATTCTGTAGATATTAACAAAGGAAAAGTTAAAAATATTTCTAATAAATTTCATATTGAATTTTCCGAAGATTTTATGAATTTGTAGTACTAAATGAATATAACACATTCTAATTTCATTGGATTTTAATTCGTTACATGAGGAGAGTTCTATTTTCTCAAAATTTCCTGAACTAATAAATATTTGTACTCAAATATAGTTAAATTTGAAACTTGTTAACATAATGAGAGAAAACACAGACCGTAATACCTTTCACAGGAAAGTTAATGATAATATTAGTTCAAACGTACCATTAAAAGTAAATGAAAATATAGATAAAATTTTTCAACACCAAATAACAGTGTATGGTGGACATATACATCAAATCGGCCAAAAAATTGTCTCTATATCATGAAGAAGAGAAAACTGGACTCAGAGAGAGTGCACCTACCCCCTAAATGATAAAACTAATCTGAATATATCAATTAGGGAAAGCAAAAAATTATAAAACTCAAGAGTAGTTGTGTAACCTTTTGGTATATGATGTTGAAGGTACCAAAAGAAATCACAAAATGAAGGTTGGTAAAGTGGGGGTGCATCCTGGTTGATATGTTTCCAGCCCTTATAGTGATCTGGAACAAAAAAAAAATTGAAAAATTTTTAATCTGAAATTGACCTTATCAAAAATAAAAATTCACCAAATGGGATCGCCATATTTGGTCTTTTCGAATTTTTTTAAAATAGAACTCGAGATATATGAAACTTTAAAAAAATAGTTACAAGAAAAACCCCTTTTGAAGAAGAGGGACATTCCATTCGACTGGCTTAGATGTCACAAAATATACTGTTTCTCCTGAAATAATGCAAATAACGAAAAATCCGTTTAAAGACATATTCTTAAGGGTCTACATATCGATTTTTTCAAATTTCTAGACAAGAATCCCCTTAAAGGGGTATTTTTCTTATTATTCAGATTTAGAGACAAGGTATATAAACAGTAAATGTTTAAAAATGAAAACATCCTATTTTTTGATAATAATGTTTTCAATAATTCCTTTTTTTCTGTACGTTTCAGATAGAAAACCGAAATTTCAATACTTTTTTGGCTTATAAAAAAATTAAAAAACTATAAATTCTTCGATTTGTCTCCAAAAACTGTAGATGGAAATTTCTTTTCAACAAATATTGTTATTTTTGATAAGAGCATACAAAAATGAAAAATTTAAAAAAGTCAAGTTAGGATTTGTCTCAATCAACAAATATTTTAACATTTTTAATAATTTATGAAAATTGTTTTTCTAGTTAGTTTTCATTCTCCTTTTATCCACTTTTTCCTATCCTTTTCTAATTCATTTATTTGCCATACTGTTTTTCCCTTTCTTTTTCCTTCCTGTGCTGCTTGTTCTAGCAAAGTTTTCCTCTCTTTCTTTTATGTCTTTTTGTTTGTGTCACTTTTCTTTTTAAGCATATTTGAACTTCTCTAAAATTACTTTATTTCTAATTCTATCCATCCTCCTTTTCCCTGCTATAATTTAGTGCCTGAAAAAGTGTTGAAATTTTGGTTTTAGAAACTAAGTCACATTTTTACTTGAAAAAATAAACATAATAAAGAAAAGGAATAACGCCCAAATATAGGGTCGCCTCCACTTCCAAATAGTAACCATATGATGCGACTTTAAAATTCACATTTCTGTACCACCCTGTATAAAATAAATTATAAATATTTTTTAACAAAATTCACACCATAAATAGTATTTACAAATTTTATTTATTTTCAAAATTGATTTTTTTTAATCTAAAGGTGATGTAAATAAAATCAGCATTTTATTTTTCAATTTTTTCTTCTTTATTTTTATTCTCAATACTGTTACAAGCTTTTTGACTATGTTCACAATCATCATCATCATCCCCATCGCATTCATCATCACTTTCATTTTCTTCTTCCAAATCGTACGAATGTCTGCTCAGTTTATTATTTAACCACCACAACATACTTTCTTCTTCTATTTCCTTGTTAATTATCGTTGGAAAAATGTATTTTTCTTTGAATTCCTCAACTTGATCTTCCACTTCTTCCCACGTCAATTTTTCGTGTATTCCATCCGTACCATATCTATAATTGTATCTACAAAAAATTGAATTTATAGATTATAAATTTTGAAAGAAAAAAAATACATTTACCTATCGTAATGGACATACTCTAAAACGAGACCTAATCCGGGAGCTCTTGGTATAATAACTTTATCAGATTTGAATGAGTTCTGTATAAGATCTTCAGTCGCAAGTCCTCGGACAACGGCTAAAAGACACCCGATCATTTTTCTAATTTGGTGCAACATGAAACTTTGTCCTTGCACTTTCAAAATAGCAAATTCCACGTCATTTTTAACAAAAGGTTTTTCGCAAACGAATGATTTCATATATCTATTAGCGCTAGGATCATTGTGTTTCTTCTTGGAAGTGTAGTTGTGGAAATTTTTCGTTCCCAAATAGTGTTTCAACAGATCGTTGACTTTTGCGAATGTTTCATCGTCTAAACGAAAATCCCTTTGTAAAACGTCCTTATCGTGAGGAGCGAACGCGACAGTTGGAATTAGATAAGTGTAAGTTCTACTATCGCATTGAGATTTACTGTTGAATCCTTTAGTTACTCTCTTGTATGCAAACACTCTGATTACTTCTGGAAGTTCTGCATTGATTTGCGCTAAATCAATTTTATCTCTCAACTTTAAAGATACTACTTGTCGAGCCGCAGATACGCCTACGATAATTTCAAAATAATGTTTGTAAACACTGAATTAAAAAAAAATCATTTACCTTTATCTGTTCTAGCGGCTCGCTGAAAGTGCATAGTTTGCACCTGATCATAACCTTCTTTGTCTATTAACTTTATTTTAAATAACGCATTCAATAAGTCTTCTTCGATCGTTCTTGTATGTGGGTTTCTTTGCATTCCGAAATAATCACTACCGGAATAACCGAGCAACAGACAGAATTTTCTTCGTTTCACTTTATCTTTCTCCACTAAACTTTCAGTTTCTCCTTCTAATTTTGGTATTTTGGATTCTTTAGAATTATCTCGCAAATTTTCTCCTTTATCTCTCCTTCTATCTTCCCACTGCCGTTTTTTAGATCGTCCGTCGTATTTAATCTTTTTCAAAGGTTTCGATTCACCAAGCACTTTAGAATCTCCCATTGTTGAAACTAAAATATTCGATAAATGCCCTTTATTTGTAATCAGTTCAGCTTGTGACAAGAATCTTCTAATGCAATTATTTGTTCTTAGAAGCATTACCTTAGTTTATTAAAATTTATCGTAATTATTAAAAGGACATTGGTAAATCAACATGCATTTTTAAACTTATTTTTGAGGTTAACTGTCAACTGTCTTTGACAATTCGTTTGACGTATTTGTTTCTTACTTCAGATAGTTTAGGTTTGAAAATAGGCGGTCTATTTAAATATTTATATTATTATTCAATAGATTAATACAATTGTTATATGTAGTTTTTAATTATATTGATCTATATTTTAATATATCGATGTCCTTAAAAAAAATTGATGACTATTGATCATAAGTAAAGTAAAGAAATTATTATTTTTGGAAGCCTCATCGTAAATTATTTTTAGTTACGATGATAAATCAAAATGTTACTATTATTACAATAATTTAACAAAGAAAACGCAATGGGAACATCCTTTGGATAATATTTATCGGGGATTAGTAAAAAAAGCGCGCACAGAAAGTCAATCGCTCAGTCTTCAGGACAACAGAGAAGACGCTACTTACGTTACTGACGATATTCTAAGTTTGGAGGAACCGGTTTCCAATACACCTCCAAAAAAATTAGATCCACTTCCTATAGGTAAAAGAATTGAGTATTGAATTGAAATTTTTGTACGTAGAACAATCGTTTTATAGTTACCAAGAAGAGATTATCGCCGATTAAACTCAGTCCGAATGCCAGTCCTAAAAAGGACTTTAAATTATTCAAACAAAAATCCGAGGACTTAACGACAGGTCCTAAGAAATTATCTTTGGGCTTTAGCAGTTTAGATGACGAAAAAGATTCGGTATTTGATCGCCATCCTAGAAATATGGATCTGAAAGTAGCAGGTGGTGGATCGATGTTTCTAAAATCGAACACCATGAAGAAAAACATCGATACAGGCACGAGTCCTGTCAATACCAAGACTGAAAATAACCAAGGTTTGTAATTTAATTATATAACAAATATTTTTTGTATTTTTTTTTAAATATGTATAAGGGGTTATAGATCAAGGGGATTCACAACAACCGAGAAGCATTTTACGCGAAAAAAATATAATGGAACATTCGAAAAGTCTAGAATTCGATAGACTCGCAATTATGGATAAATCGGAAAAGGACGAAGAGGATAAAAAAAGTGTCAGGTTCAATTTGGAAAATAACACCGATATCGGTATCACTTTCTCGGATAAAAGTTCGAGCGAAGAAGAATTCGCCAATAGCGATAAACACAAACTCGACGACGTCATTAACGTGAAACTTACGCCGATCAAAAGTAGATTTTCTGTCCATCCGGTATTGGAACCCATCAAAACGAACAATACGTTGAAACTGATCAAACCGAATCCCAAGGACTGCATCAAACCGAAGCTAACTCTCAGCAAGGGTTCAGACAGTGACGACGAGACCCACAGTTTGGAAAAAGAAGGTAAACATAATTTAATTATGAAATGGTAAATAAATAAACGTAACAGATCGATTGGAAAAATTTTTACGTAGATTTAGAATTTTTAATTAAAATTGGGTTATAAATCGATCGTAATTTGATGAATCGATAATTTTCTAGTAGTTTCGAATGGGTTTTTAGGTTTGGAAAATGTAAATATATTCGAATCGGATAATTCGGATTCGATTAGCGAGCGAATAGCGAAAAGTACGAAACAATTGGAAGCGAAGGCCGAGAAGAAAGTTGAATTGTTGAAACAAACAATATGGGAAGAAAAAAATAAGGAAATGATGAAATTTAAAGATGATTTGGAAACATCGCACAAACGGGAATTAAAACGAATCCTCGAAGATGAAAAATCCAAGCAAGATATTATACTCGAAGAAGAAATAGAAAAATTGAAATTGGCGTTAAATTTGGAACATCAGACGGCGATAGAAGACGAAAAGAGTAAAATAGAAGATAAATTGAGATATTTGAAGACGGAATTGGACAATAACATTGTAATTGAGGAAGATAAAATGAAAGAGAAGTTCGAAATGAAGAAGGAGGAATTGGAAAAGTATTACGAAGAAAAATTGGCGGACGTCGAAAAGGAATTGGCGGAAAAAGTTGAAAAGAGTCGCGACGAATTAATTTTTAACCATAACGCAGACGTGGATCAATTAAAACAGAATCATTCGATTATTATAGACGAATTGAAGAGGCAATTCGACGCCGAGGTGAGATTTTTCACCTACCTCTCGATAATCGCATCATTTATTTGTCTGAATTATAGGAACAGGTCTTGAGGAAAACTCATCAGGCGAAAATGTCGGAATTACGAAGCAAATTTCAGGCGGAATTGGAACAAGACAAAAATCGTAGTACGACAGATGAAAAGTTACGATGCGAAAAAAGATTACTCGAAGACAAATACAGATGTCTGAAGGAAAAATACATTAAATTGAAAACTGAAGTTAGAATGACGATGGAAAAGAGAAGTAAACGAAAAGAACAAAGCACAACCACTAATACTACCGGATCCGAAACCGAACAAAGTCATTCGAACAATAAGGAAAAGTAAGTTCTAACTTTTAAACGTAAGTAATAATAATGAAACCCATAGTAAGAAGGAAGGAAGGAAAAATAATTAACGGGCGTTCTATAGTTGGAAAGCGAAAGGTGGTGAGATTTTAAGGGTAGCGGCAGATATGTTGATGGGAAAGTTTTCGACTGAAAATTCCTTCGTTTTCCTTCAAAATGATATGAAAAAATAATTTTTATTCCAAGATACAAATAAAAAATCGCCCTTTCCTTAAATTTTTCGTATATCCTCTTCCTTTTCCGATGGGTTTCATCCTACTACTTTAATTTTTTTTTATTCAAAAATCATCGATAGTGATCTTTAAATTATTAATTATCTCACTTATTCGATCGAATAATTTGACACTTGGTAAGAAAATATATTTTTATGATATATACGTAGAAAAGTGGTCGATAAACCACCAACTCCGAAACATACAAAAAACTCAACCGCCGAAGAACCTAGACCGAAATCGGAAACTAGGAACGCGACGCAAGTTCTTATTCACGATATTGATACATCCGTGAGTGATAATTGTTATCACAGCGACGACAAAACCAATCAAAACGATAGTTCCGATAGCACAAATCCGGGTAGGAGTCGAAAAAAAATATTTTCCAGGTTAGTTTCTTATGTAATTTGAGAAAAAAAATGGGGTTCGAGGATTTTGTATTTCTAAAATTTTAGATTAAAAAGTTCTTCCACATCTAGAATTAACAATAATACGAAAGTCCGGAAACCTCAAAGATCTTGTTCACCAGTAGAAAATCTTCGTAGGCAATTACAAAAATTGGAAGATTTAGAAGATCAATTTCCTGAAAACGCCCAAGCCGATACTTACCATTTAAGGTGAGTGATTTCTTAAAAAAAAATTCTATAATCCTTTCACGTCTATTTTATAACTTTTCATCTTCTTTTACACATTTTTTTATCCTTATATCTCTTCTACCCAATCAATCCTTTGCTTTGTTTCCTTTTGCTTGTTCCTTGATTCACCTACCACCACCATTTTTAATTTTGGAGCGATTAACAACCCCATAGAAGTTTTGTTTTTTTCGTACGTAATTAGCTATCCTATCGAAAGAAACATACACGACCGAAGTTTAAATATATGGAAATTGGAAAAATTTTGAATTTAAAACTATTTTACGTATTTTTGACGTACTTTGGGGGATGTAAACTACATTATATGTTAAATAATAGTAATACATTAAGAAGCGTGGAATTTGGAAATGATCCGCTTTGTACTAGAAACTTTAATTTAACAATTCATTACGAGGGTTGTCGATCTTAACCTGAAGATCAGACTTATCAGTTGTACAATACCACAACAATTACAAAGTTTAACCAAGTTGTTTTCAAAAACTGACTGACTGACTATTTCCTAGCCTTAAAGTTTCACTTACATGAGAAAAATTTTCATCAGACTGGGGAGAAATAATATTGGGGATGGTTCAAAAGGTTGTGGAGTCTTACTGAACGAAATAATGTATATACATAAATGTTAATATTTCGATTCGATTCGGTTGTAGCGGATATTATTTTGCAGATACCCGTTTTCTGACGGTCAAAAATTCGAAGGTAGTTCGGAGTTGGAATTTTTCCGGCACCGCATCCATTTGGAGCGCGATTCGATCAAAAGAGCCAAAGAGAGTTTGAGAAGTCAGAAAAGTTTGTTTCAACAAAGACAGAAAGAATTGAAATTGAAACACGGATCGATGGCCAGGCATACGTTACAACAACTGTGCCAGGTACAAAAACAAATCGATTTTTTTTTTCGTATTTAATCGATCAATCGCATATTTTTTTCAAAATTCTTAGGAAGAAAAAGAACTGACAGACATGGAAGTCAATTTACACAGGACTCGTAGTCTTCTTGGGGAAAAAGTGATTCGTTTACGTCATCTTGAACAATCACTTCAAAGGGCCAACATGCAAAACGATCAAAATCACGAAGATGCCACTTTAAGTGACATATCATCTCATAGCGCCAGTTCAGGTATCAAATAATCGTTAACTTTTCAATTATTCTATTTATACAAATTTTATTTGTGATATTATACAATTCAATGAGCGACGAGACACTTAGTTCGAGGTATAGTTGTTTTTTTTTTCAGTTTACTTTCAACAGGTTTTCTTCTAACTAATTCCTGTTGAGGTGTAACTGATTTATTGCTGTACAACGAAGAAAAAAATCCTCGAAAATATAAATTTTTTAAAATTTAGGTATAAGTTCGACGGAATTCGCCACCGCCGATTACGTCGCCAAAGGCATTTTGAACAAAGAAAAATTTCAAGAATCCTCTGAAATAATACAAAGCTTGGAAAATTTGAATTCGGAAATCAGAGAAATATGGGACGTCCTAAGGAAACAACAGCAACAAACAAACATCCAACAAGGTGATTTCAAATATAAAATTTGTACTTTTTTTCCAATGTTGTACATTTGTACGTAAAAAAATTAAAACTTCACTACATCACCACTCAAAGTCCTTGGATCGTTCAATACTCAACTAACCGTTCTACTTTCTAAAACTTCAACGCTACCCGATCATCATCTTTTATATTAAATAAACAATATTTCAAATTTGAACTGTCGTCAACTCCGAAATTAAATAAACATTCATCATTTAAACGGTGTATCCTGATTGATGGGGTATATTTTCTCACCCTTAATTCATATATTAAAGGATATTCACTGTTCGCGATTCGAGTTTTCGTTTCTGGCGTTGTTTTTATATTTCATAATTCATTTAATTAAATATGATGTTTATAGTGATTCCACCTTTGGTATATCCGGACTTGGGTTGGCCGGTTTTGGCCGGTTCCGCGACGAATGTACAACCAGCGCCGCCGTCGATACCGACTTTGGCTGATCGTCTTCATAATTACCGGCAACATTTGGCGTTGGCGAACGCTCAAAGCACCGTAGTCACTCATGCTACTCAAGGAGCAACTACGACTTTAGTCGAAAGAACGAGGAACTTGAGGCACTGGCTGAAAACTACCGGTATGGAAGCCGGAGGAAGCGATACTAACGCCCAACAAGCCACGCTGTGAAATGGAAAAACGAATCAGATGTGGAATTTTTTTTTAATGTAGCTAAATATTTATTCTCTTAGTTTTTTTGGTATTAAATTTCAATTTGTTAAAATTCTTATTTACATCGAGAGATATTATTATCAAAATTCGACGTGATTGTTGAAAAGTTTCAAAAAAATCTCGTACAATCGCAAGTTTCAAATAACATGTATTTTCGAATTTATTATAAGGAAAAATCATTTTCTCCAAGTGGAAGTTTATTTTTTTTTTCAATTTAATAACTTGAGGGTGGTTTTTATTTTCCATCCCTCGTTGAACGAAATCACATGGAAATTATTCATGTACGATGTTTATATTGTATATTCCGATTCATTTATTTTGTGATTAGAATTCATATACGGGGTTTCTCAAAAAGAACGTAAAGTTTTTAACCATACGATATACATCTTGAGTGATTTCGATATTTTCTTCAAATAGAAAATGAAGTGGTGTAAGATCCGTAGATCGAGGTGGCTACTAGATTTTCGTTACTTTTCTCAAATCAACTGTTTGGAAACTTGAAAGTCTCGAACTGTCAGTTAAATATTCAATGACGTTGGTGACACAAATAAATACGAATCGATTTTGATATATTTGGCAGTGAACGTGTTGAAATTTCAAATTTTGTATGCATAATGCTATTAAAAAAGAAAGTTTTATGATTATCAAAATTTTTATTTTTTGGGAAACCCTGTATGTTAATAATGTTCATAATCGAGTTTATTCGAGCATAACAATTCGCAAATTTCTACAGGAACTTATTTATTGAATTTTTTATATATATTTGGCAGTGAACGTGTTGAAATTTCAAATTTTTGATTTATTGACAAAGAAAAATTTTTATTTTTTGGGAAACCCTGTATATAAATAATGTTCATAATCGTGTTTTTTCGAGTATTATAAAAAAACAAAAGATTTTTAAAATTTTTACGGGGCGGAACTTTTTCATTGTTTTGGCTTTTTCATTTCTTTATTTTTCGTGTTTTTTTTTTTATTTTGTGATTTATTTAGTAAAGGAAAATCAAATTTTACTTTAAACTCTGATTTCTAGTCGTTATTAAATATGCGATTTTATCTACAGGTATTGATTTTAATTTAAAAAATGATCTCATTATTTTTTTTAAATTCTTATAGTACGTAGATTAATGTATCTTTATTTAAATTGTGTTCTATATATATCAGGTCATTTAATGATGATATATCCATCTTCCTATTTGTACATTTTACCTCCAAGTCTATTATTTCATCGTTTTCCCTCTTCATATTTTTTTCCTTCGTCTCTCTTATTTCGATTTACTAGTTTCTTGTTACTCACTAGTGATTTAAATATAATATTTAGAACCACATTTACATAATCACATTCCAAAACATTTCTTTAATAAAGATCTCGATAGTTGTTATCAAAAATATATACCTTGCCTTAAGTCTGAAGGTCTGACTGAATTTTTTTAAGATGTGATACATATTTCGGATGTTGCAACACTGTTAAGAAGGCTGTCTTTTCGAACCGTTTCTTGTCCTCTTTAACCAAAGATATTTGTTAAGAATAAGTATGTAATATCGAAGAACTTCTTTAGATATATATATATATTTATATATATATATATATATATATATATATATATATATATATAATATATATATATATATATATATGAAAAATATTTAACAAAAAAAACTTCTTTTGCCAAGCATTTTAGTACAACATAGTGCCAATATATTTAAATATAGATTTCCTTTATGTAAAACAAAAAACACACAATACAACTTGTATATTTAAATTTGAAATCGTAATATTGAATTTCAAAATGCAAAAATTCGAAACTAACTTTTCAATACGCAAAATTGTAATTTTTTTTTAATTACAAACATATTTATCTTATTTTAATTGAATAAATAAAAAATACAAGGTGCGATATTAGTAAGTTGCACTTATTTACATAAATTATTGTTTATTTTCTATAGATTAATCCATTTGTACCTCAAATATGATTATTCTTTGATCAAATATGACTCGTTTGAATTATCTAAAGCAATTACTTGATCCTCTTGTTCGGTATCGTATTATTCCCTACAGTGTATCTTTTTTATGCATAATTACACTAATGCTGCACCCTGTATGTAGTATGTTTTATAAGGATACTATCCTGTGCACTTATTAATTAATATAGTTTCCAAGTACAAAAAGAAGGATAAGTTTATACTATCGCGGTCCCCTCGTTTTTATTTTGACGCTAGGAAATTAAAAAATCATCAGATTTCAATTAATTTTTCTAAAAAATCTTCTTTTTTATGAAAAACATCACTGGAATAGAAAACATATGAAAAAATAATAGTTTCAGGTCTTAGAATATTTGTGTAATCTCACTTATTCACATATAATTGTTGACAACTTTTTTACATGTAATAGAATCAAGTTTTTATATTTTTTCTTTAACATATACACAAAAAAATAACGAAAATTTTAAATTTCATTTCCGAAATTTTATTTTTAAAAAACTTTATTCAAATAAAAACAAGTGACAAGTTGACAAATGTTGAATTAATTTCTATTTATTTACTAAATTTTAATTTTTAAAGTAGTCCGGATTTCTCTACTCTTGATTTACAAAAATTCACATGAAAATGTTGATTTTTCATGTATTTACATCTTAAAATAATAGTTTTTTCAAAAATCGATTTTTTGTTGATAATTTTTAAATCAAATAATCATAATAAACAATTAGATTATGCGAGGTTTAAAAAAAACTATCATTTAACAATTTTTATTTGTAAACCATTAATAAATTTTTCAAAATGTCTCTTTTTGTATAGATTAATAAAAAAATATATAAACTCCGTTTAATGCTATATATAAGTCGGTAACTTTGGGGAACTATACAAGACTTTAATTTTTCAAAAATATTCATTGAAATTGGATAATTTTTCATATTCTAGGACTAATAAAAACGAGGGGTCAGCGAAAGCATGATATTACATTAAAAGTATCAAATTTTTACACATTCCATATATTGTCATTTTTTTTATATTTTCCTTGTGAATATTTTGAAAGTTATAAATACTGGGTATACTACAATGAACTGAACAGGGAATCTTATTTGAATTTAATACTAACCCCTTTATATCTCAACATTTTTCAATGTTTTTTCAAAATCTACGATGAATTAATACGTAGTACAATAATTATTTCAAAACAAAAGTAGACTATATACCAAATAATAGGGGTAGTTTATGCTTATAACCCTGTATCGAAATAAATCGTGTGGTTATTAAAGACTTTTTTCTGAATAATCTTACAGAAATTTTAATTATTTCAAATTTTTCCAAACAGTTTTGTACAACCCCCATTTTCCAGTAAATAATCCTCTGACGTTAAGAAAAGAAAGTGTTATCATTTAAACCTACTCTTTTTTTCGCTAATTTCTAAACACACTGTATGATTTTTACGAAAAATTTCCATAAATTTAAGAAGCTTCAAGTTTTATTCAAATACATTTTCATTATTTTGCACCGGATTATTTTCGTATCCAAAAAATTAATTTTTCACTTCAAGAACTACGTTTGTCAAAATTTCCAAAAAGTTTTTTCCAAATCCACTTTAACGTTGTCATTGGTACAAATAAAAAAAAAGAATTTCATTAAAGAAACCATTATAACATATATAAATTATACTTTTTTCAACTGGAATTTCAAGGCTTTGTTGATCTCTATGAAGTAGTTGACTGTGTCTTTAATATTAGACCGAAATAGTCATATGCACCTCATAATGCAGACTCTCTGAAAACATCAAATCTCAATGAATAAGTTTGATGTGATCAAAAATGAGTCTTCTTTCTTAGTAACTTTGAAGACTTTTTTGATCTCTATGGGGTACTTGTGTGTTATTGTCTACAATTGGTAATGGTCACAAGTCACCTGACTCTCTGAGGACATCATATCACCACGAATAAAATTAATTAAATTAAAATTTCCAAAACAAATTTTTTCAATTCAGTTTAATGTACCTCGATGGCGCTGGTAGTTATCAAAAAAAAAAACATAAAAAATCACGGGCCATTACAAAACTGTTACAATATATAATTATATTTTTTTGGTGAAGGTTGTCAAATTTGAGGAGCTATACAAGATTTTATTGATTCCCATGGGGCAGTTCGAAATTCGAATTTTTGATATATACATACTCTTGTCTTTACGACTACCCTCCTACTCAAATAATTTTGGAAAAGGTGTAACTTCAAAATAAAATGGAATCCACTTTTGTTACACCTGAAAAACATAGACAACTGAAACTAGCCCCTTTGGGAATGTTACTATGAAAATTCTGGTACAATATTACCACCAATAATTTTTTGTGTAAATTCAGTTCATTGTAGTTCACCCTGTACCACTACATACCTCGTATATATGTTTTTGGTATTTTTCTATTAATTAAATGCACCACAAAGACTTTAAATATACAAATCGATTAATGTTAATACAATTTTAAAATTAACTGAGTTTATTTTTTCCATAACATAACCACCCATACAACAAAATACAAACATATCAAATAATTATTTATTTAATCTTAATGGTTTACAAAGCGAGTACAGCAGAAGCTTTAAGTGCTTTACGTTCTTTTGCTTTGACTTGGGCCGCAATTCGATCCAAATCTCTCCTTCCTTGTTGGGTGATTTTTCTACCACCATCTGCTGATTTTTCAATCAATTTGACTGATTCTAAACTTTGCAGAGCTTTACGGGCGATGCTACCGGCAGATCTGCAGAAATGTGAAGGTTTGGTACCGTTGCGTTTACGAGAACCGAAAATTTTAGTTACAGTCCCTACACCTGAAAAATTAAATAAATTTGTAAACTTGTTTTCGTTGATAAATCGTACAACATATAAAAAACGAAATTTATAAATTTGATTAAATGATTGACTTTACACATATTAATACTTTGTACTAACCTACTGGTGATCTGATGTAGATGTGCCTAGCAATTGCTGCACATCTGATGTAGTACCAATCAGGATCATAGGGAGCTAATTCTTTAGCTCTTGAGGTTTTTACGAGGTCTACCCATTCTGGAACACGAAGTTTTCCAGATCTAAAAGAAAATAGTACAATGAATACATAACCTCAACGGATTATAATAATTACTTACTTTTTCAAGAACGAGGCGAAAGCCGTCACAAATTTGTGTTGATCAACGTCTTTTAACGTTACAGATGGCATTTTCTGGAAAAATAAATATATTTTAGTATATTGTTTGATTCCATAAATCCACCATGTGGTGAATATAATTCGAGTATTTGAAATTTTAATATTAAAAATGTCACATTTATTGCTGTATACAATATTGATGTTTACTACATCAATTTATATGATTAATTTGTGACAAATACCTTATTTTAAGTTAAATTTCAATAAAAATTATTAATAAACACTTCTGCTAACCTGTAGCTGTCAAACGTCGGTGGAAAAGGAAACGGAAATCTCGCTTTTACGTTTTGAAAATGGAAACAGTGTAGCCAACTCAATGTGCGTATTTCTAAAACGTCAATTTTTCAAATAATTCACGTGTTATGTGCATTATTATTCTCTTGTTCTATTTATAAATATAGATCACATGATTTTTTTGTTAGACGTTAATATTTAGCAATTTCGACTTTTACCCTTGTTATTAATATCTTCACGTGATCTATACGAATGAGAAGTTTCTGGAAAATGATATGACTACTACTACGTGCACGGACTCATACATAAATTTCACATAAAAAAAGTTTTCACTAAAAGACGTTGATTTACGTAAAAACTTTCCACGATGACAATAAATCTATCATTTACTTTTAGATTTTACAATACATATTCGTATCGTAATTTTATAGTTTATTTTGTTTATAAACGTGACTCGTTTCGATAGTCACATCACAGAAATTCTGGAATCGGCACATTTTACTTCAAACGTCATTCCATTTCATACAAAAATTGTGCAAGCGACTTGAATCCATAAAAGCAATTTACGATAGTTTACATAACGCGAGTGAAATTGAAAAAGTTTCGTTAACATAAAAGAAAATGCCACGAAGAGGAAGATCGGCCCCGGCTCCTTCCCGGTAAGTATAATTTGTAATTTATGTGCAATTAAAATGTGAATTTATTTATTAGTTATTTACTAATTCCTTATTATATATTTTTAGTAACCTTCCCGCAAGGGCACCTGCCCCAGCTCCAGCTCCGCCAGCACACGTACAGTCACCCCCAGCTACGTCACAAGGACCTGGACTGTTCGGACAAATGGCAGCCACTGCTGGTGGTGTCGCAGTCGGTTCAGCCATAGGTCACACGGTAGGACACGCAGTAACAGGTAATATATTTCCAAAATATAACGATTTATATTTGTATTATTTTATTTTTTAGGAATGTTTAGTGGCGGTGGATCTAGTGAAGCACCCGCACAACAAGCACCACCTCAACAACTACAACAGCCACCACAACAATATGGACGTGGTGCAGCTTCTCTAGACACTGACGGACCTTGTGGCTGGGAAATTAAACAATTTTTAGAATGTGCAGCTACTCAATCTGATTTGTCGTTATGTCAAGGATTTAACGAGGCTATTCAACAATGCAAAATCAGAAACAGTAAGTATCGATTGTAATGATTTCAGCCTCGTATTATTTATTGATTGCTTAAGATTATTCCGCATAATCTTTTTCTGTTTCAGATCTATCTGTTTAAGATGGGAAATGAAGATTGTAGAAAAATTTTAAATTCTAGTATTAAATAAATTATGAAATACAAACTTTTAGACATTCATTCATAGCGTCCATTATTTGTGTTGTTTTGAATGTTTTGTGACATTGTTGAATAAAAGAGTTTTGTTTTAAATGAACTGTAACTATTAATTTTTGTTTTTTTTTAATACACTTTCACCTGAAGGTCTTGTGCATCCTGGAATTATATTTTTTATTCTAGGATTACAATATTTGTCCCAGAATTTTTTTTCGTCCATTCAAATGTTGGTATTTACGGTTTTTCATACAACAAAATGTTTTTATGATTTTTTTTAAGGTTTATTTAGCTTTAATTGGCGTTTTGGAAATTCAACTATTGTCCTGGAATGTTTTGATATCACCAATGGTTCCAGAACTATCCAGTGTGGAAAAGTACTTTTCCTCTATGTAGACAGAAAAAAGTGGCACATCTTAAAGCTTTTATCATTTAATTTTTATGTTGTTTTTCTTCAATAATTTCTTTACATTTTTGGTTCTTGTATTCTAAATCTGTCAAAAGCTTATCAACAAGTGTCTCTTATCATAATCGTCCAAAGGTGAATCCATGACAGAAAGAGAAAGAAAGACAAAAAGAAGAATAACGTATTAATGTTTATTTAAATCTACATTCTTTATTTTTTGTTTTTGAATCTCTTAGCCTGTCTCCAAGCTTTATAATTTGTGTGTTTCTTCTCTTCTATGATTTCTTTGTATTTCCGTTTGTTGTACTTGTTAAATTCCATATCTGCCATGAGCTCATCGACGAGCGTCTTCTTGCGTTCTTTCTTTGGTAATCTGTTGTTGTAATAGTCCAAAGGTGAATCCATGACGGTCCCAATCTATTATATGAAAAATCGTTATACACGCATAAAAATGTTTCTAATGATAAATCTTACTTGAAAGTATTTGGGCAGCACTTTTAAATCATTTTTCTTGTAAAAATGTTTTGGGTCTAAAACTGATCTCATTTGCAGTATTTCCAGATCTCTTTTAACTTCATCGGTTAGCTCAGTAGCAGGTAATCCGTACCATTTCGCACCCTTTGTTAACTGCCTCTCTTTCTGAAATTAGAAATAATTAAAAAAAAAACAGTTTGAATGTAATGCAAAATTACTTACTTTTCTTTGCTTTCGTAAAAGTTTATCAGATACAGTTAGTGGTGGTACTAAATTATTTTTCTCAACTTCTGGGTTTAAAATTGATTTCTCTAGGACTTTTTTTATGTCTTGTTTATCTGTTATAACATTTTTCGTTTTTATATGTTTCTTTTTTAATGTACCATTATCGTTGAATCCTAAATCTGCTAATACTTCTTTTACCACCGGATTAATTACTTTTTCAGGTTTATTTGTTGACTTTTCACTTTTCAATGCAATTTTGCAATCGCCGAATAGATTGTTATACAATTTTTGACCTAAAAAAAATTCGTTTTTAAATTTATTTCAAAAAAAATTATATACTATTCTTACTTAATATTTCTCGGGATGTCGAATCGTCTGAATCATTTTCTTCAAAACCGAATGAATTACCTGTTGTATCTATTACGAAATCTGAAACAAATATCATAAATTAAAAACTAATGTTTATATAACTGTGATTAACTTACCTAACTTTTCTTGATCCTCTTCATCGTCATTTAAAAATCCTGCAATATAATAGAAAGTATATTAACACGGTTTTACTCGAAATATATTGAAAATTACCTAAAACACTTCCACTTTCATCATTAGTCTTTATGAAATCCTCATTTAATTCCATAATAATCTCTTAAATTATTGTTTAAATAAAACAAGTTTAAGATCACACGTAACCTTTAAATATGACAATATTTTCTTCTTTTTTTACGATCGTCGTCTGAAATTAGTCGTATTGACAGACAAATGTAAAACGACGATGTTAATATTTTATTCCTATAGAATCAGATATTTTCAGAAAAATCGACACAGGAAAAATTTTCAAATATAACACTGTATATAATATGTTAAGAATTTTGTTTTCTACAATTCTATATTCAAAAGTATTCACAAGCTTATAATTCGATTCACCTGACAACAAGCAACGGATTCATACATATATTTAAATGTTTTCATATAAATATTTAAAATTCTAGATAACTGTATTTTATAAAACATTTAGTTTTTTTATATTTATTCGCGGAATGTACTTTTATTTTATTTTGATGTGCAATTTTTTTAAGGGATTTTCGGTATTTAGAAAAAATTCCGCAATGAAAATACGTTAACAAATGGCTTCTCCATACAATTTTACTAGAAATAGACACTTAACACTTAGTGATAAAGTGAACTTGATTTACATTTGTAGTTGAAGTTGAAATGCAAAATTATTTGTGATAAACAAGTTTTATAGTGATTAAAAGTGCTAGTGACATCAAAACAGAATAGAAATTGCAAAATCAACAGGTGAGTGTAATTTTATAATATATATATATATATATATATATATATATATATATATATATATATATATATATATATATATATATATATATTAAATTTGATTATATTTTTCATTTATTGGATTAGTTAACTTTCCTTGCCCCTTTATTTAATATAGAGTTTTATGTCTTATTAAGGATTTATGTTTTTTAATTGTATTAGGCGATTCACTGCTTTGTTAGTATTTCTAGGACCTCACTAAGTACTATGTTAATATGACTTCTAAATATATTTTTTTGTATATTATAGAATAAACTTATGAGAATGAGAAATCACAGTATTAGGGGCCATTTAACAAAAAAAATGATTCGTTTTAAGAAATATCATCTAGAACTTTAAATGAATATTTTGCTTGAATAAAACAACTTATTAATTAAATTTTTATTGATTTAAATTAGAAAATAATAATCTTTAATAATGAAAAATTACGAGTGTAAATGATCAATAATAATCAATAAAGTATCATATAAAAAGAATTTCAAATACTACTAAATTAGGCTCCAGTATAATTTAGAACATAATCTGCAAATGCATTTTGCTATTATCTAATGTTTTATAAAAGGATTCTTGATAATGTGATCGTACCCATGATATTCGATTTGTTCTACCATATATTTTCTATGTACTCTACAGTCAGTACCACATTTTTGTGATCCGCATTTGGAACATTCGAAGAAACACCCCGCGCAATCTTCATTCAGACAGTCGCACAAATCCACTCCTGTCTGTATGTGTATACCATTTTCATCGTATAAAGCTCCCGATGGTCTGCGTACGTTACTGGGCGGATTGATTTTTCGGTTTAATTTTCTTTTTTCTCTAGTGCTGGTTTCCGGATTGAAATTTGCCATAAACAAATCAGAATTGGCTTTTAATAATTTATTAGCATTTCTGGCTGCTTGTCTTCTAGTTACGTACGTTTGTGAAGCCGGTTGAGAAACTGATTTTCTTGCAGTTCTATTTTCTCTAGAAACGCTCGGATTGTATTCGTCTTCACTACTTTCGGAACTCATTTCCAAATATTAAATTATGAATTTGAGATATTTATAGCATATTTTTACGTTTTTTTTTTCTTTTGTTTAGTTATAACACAAATTTTATTTTCACTTTATTTATTTGGAATACAATACCACAGGTTATGTGTAACATTTTTGCTTGTATATTATGTTCTTTTATTTAGCACTGTTCAGTACGAATGTCTGAACTGTTATAGTTTTGTGGTTTTAATGATTTGAGGATCAAAATATAACCTCAACTATGAAGTGAACTTGTGACTTAAATTTTATTACGAACTGGGATCATGTTAAGTTTTTTCAAAAAAATATCTAATGATAAAGGAAATTCAGAAAAATCTAAAGAATCAAATAATAATAAAGATGCCGCCGAACTTAAAGATTCCATTTATGGTAAATAATAGAAAAATAAAATTTTCGACGAATTATTCAGGTGTTTTTGTTTTTAAGATTTGATACGTACAATAAAAGATCCGGAAAAACCCAACACTTTAGAACAACTCGAAGTCGTATACGAAGAAGGGATAACGGTAAAATCGATAAGCGTTGCTAGAGGCTAAAATACATATTCTGTTTATCATTTTAGGTTAAAAAATCGGTTGTAAGCAATCTAAATGTAGTACGAATTGAGTTTAATCCTACAATCCCGCATTGCTCTCTTGCCACATTAATAGGTCTGTGTATCAGGGTTAAAGTTGAAAGATCTATTCCGGATCCTATTAAATTGGATATTTATATTAAAAGTGGGGCACATACAACAGAACATGAAAGTAATCTCATTTAAAACTTGTTCTATTTGCGAATGGATAATGTTTATTTATTTTAGTTAATAAACAAATAAATGACAAAGAAAGAATTGCTGCTGCAATGGAAAATCCTAATTTGAAGGAAATGGTAGAAAATTGTATTCTAGAAGAAGACTGCTAGATTTTTAAAAATATATATAAAAATGTACATAAATGCTGAATCTTTTATGACAGTAATTGATAAGTCGTCAACTATATTCATCAGTGAAAACAAATAAATGTTTATTATTCTTTATTATATATTAACAAATTTCATATAACTAAAATAAAAACCACAAAAAATCTTATCTTTTGTTTTATTACTTTTTAAATCTGAGCTCCCATCATTTGTATTTATTATTATCAATTCAATGTCTATCTAGTTCATAGTTTGTAGGCCTTCAGATAGGCTCGTCGTGCCCCATTTGACCGATGTCCTTTGAGAAGCTTTTCGGGCGCTTCGGCTTGAACCCTTTGATGTCGTTAAGCAGGTTGTAGGGTGTGCCAAGGTGTTTAAGGCACTCACAGATAACATGGTCTGCAGTCCTCCTCCGTGCACCAGCGGCACTCCGGATCGTCCGAGATACCCATGGTGTAAAGGTGACGTCTGGAGCTGGCAGGAGCAGTTGTTTAATGAGAGACAAGCAGGGTCCATCTATACGCTCGTCTCATACCAGGCGTCTCCATCCATCTTGCGAGAAGGTTGGCCACACCAAGGATGGGTTCTGGGCCCATTGGTGGGTTAGAAATTTAGGGTACAGACAAGATACAGCACAGATATGTAGAAAGATTTGGATATATAGAATTTGAAAAAGTCCTAATTTTAAAACTTTGCGTATGTGAAAATATTGTCAAAAATTTTTCAAATTATAACAAAAAATCATGAAGTTTGCATAGCTTGGAGACTCTTACGGCAAAATGTGGCATTACAAGCATTAAATAAGCGTAGTTAACTTTTATAGGATACTTTGGGAAGAAAATTTGAAACTGCTAAGAGAAAATCTATTTTATTTTTAAATATATATATGTATAGGAGTACAAAAATAATAGCCAACATTTTTATTATAAAAAAAATATATATTAAAAATATTTACTCGCATATTAAGATGTTGAAAATTAAATTTTCACAATAAATGCTAGTAAATTTTTCGCACCGTTCAGTACACTTAAAGCTAAAAACTTTTGATTCAAATGACATAGTGTGAATATAGCAAATGCATAGGCTGTATTCATCTCAACATTCCTGGAATACATTCGCATTAAATCTGTTAATTTGAAAACATTTTAGAAAATTGAATATTTTTATTTCAATTACAATTAAACATGAACAGAAAAATATTTCCATTTCATACAATATCAAATTTAACATCAAATGTTTTCCACACAAGGAAAAAACCAGAATAAAATAAACTATATTTATTTATACCAGATGTTCCCTAGTTATGATTTCAAAATTTTAATAACAATGGAGTTGTACACTATTCTGAGGAGATCCAAAGAAAATGAAACCAGTCAACTCTTTAGAGCAGAAGTTGAAGCATTTAGATAGTATGAGAGTAATTGTTTTTATCTCTGTGAGAATAAGTTACAGTGGAAAATATTATACATAACAATTTTGTAATTTTATACTATCACGGTCTATTTGTTTTTTGTTGCCATAGGAAATCGAAAAATCATCCAGTTTTAAATTTATTGAGAAAAATTATGTTACACAAAACATTGAGCAAACTTTATACCCAGAAAACTAATACGAGAAACTGAATTTTTTACAAATGAAATTTTGTTATAGTTTTTTAAAATCAGTTTAATTGGAACCTAACTAATGATTTCGAAATTTGATATTTTCAAATTTGTATTTAAAAATAGGTGATATTTCAGATAATGTTAGAAAGATAAAAACAAAGAAAATTCACCCTACATCATATTCTAAATTTGTTATTATTTTAAGCCCGTTAACGGATTTTTCTAGTTACTACTGTAAAAAAAAACGAGGGGACCACAAAAATTACCACAAATATGATTCATTATTCCATGAATGATTTTTAAATTCTTTTTGTTGATCATATAAAAAATAGCGTGAATTTGAGAGATCAAAACTACAGATCATCCAGTATTTTGGAATGGCAGAACTATGTATGAAGTGACAGTAAAAATGAAATCTACTCAATAAAATTTTTGAAATTACGCATTAGCTGTCTAAAATTACATATTAAGCTATAAATTACAAACTTGTTTTATAATTAAAAAATATAGTTGCCAAAGGAGACGGAATTTTTTTTATTTTAAAATGAAGTAGATTTCAATTTTGTTTATACTGATAAAATAAATGGGAAATATTTATAATAAATACTAAATATATATGTATTCATATATTATTATTAAATAAATGGCGAAGCACGAAGAATATAGCCAGTGTAAGATAATTTGAGGCTATAAAAACATAATCGAGTCCTTTTTTAAGATGTTTCAAAAATTTTTTGGCAAAGCTTGAATTTTGAAGTTGAAATAATCATGGATTTCACTTGTTAGAAATTTCAAATCAATTCCAAATATAATGTATTATCTAGTTACTTTTATGTTAAATCATTTACCGATATATTTATGAAACAACTCAAAATTAAGTTTTACTAATGAATTTCCCATTAATCCAGAGTGATTGTTAAGTACAGCTAATAACGGGTTAACATAAATATTTCACTAAAAATAAGTACAAATTTTTCAATATTTCCGTTTGTATCGAATACGACCATATCGTTCCGGATGTTGTTCAAGAAAAAGATTCTATAAATCACGTTCCAGTCATCATTTGATTTCACGTTACAGGGCGTTTCAATAATAATTCTAATTAAAAATCCGAGTTAAAAAGAGTAAATCTTAGAGTCTACTTGGAGTGAAAGGCACAAATCAATCACTAATTTAAACATTTTTTTAAATCTAAACATTCAAAAAGCAAATAAATATTTTAGCGTCCAATGGCACTAATAAGTTAAGTAATAATTTCAAAATAATTTTCAATTTCCATTATAATCAAAAATTAAATTAATAAAAATATAATAATATCCCCTTAAAGCCGCCCCCGTCTTAATATTTACTAATCTAATTATTTAATATGATAGGACAGTGTTTTCGGTAGATATTTTCAGTCATATTTTTCGATGTATTTGTTAAAATGTTTTATTAGAACAATTTAGGTGAAAATGACATGTAATTCGGGCACATTTACTTCTTAAATAACTTATATCAATAGCGACACAACGTTTTTTTTATTCTGTAAGTAAATGATCGGCTTCGCTTTTCTTTTGTAAATTTCCCGATAACGTAGGATCGTCACTGATACGTTTCCTTTTGAAGAAACCACATTTATATAAAACGAATATGAGTAGAATGAGAAGTAGCAATCCTACGAATACGGCACCGCCTATTATCAACCAATTCAATTCTGTATCCGCCGAAACTATTGCCGGATACGCGATCGTTTCTGCTGAATATTCGGAAATCGTATCGGAGCTAATGTTGAAAGACCCATCTTCGATTACCACCGTTGCCGTTGATTTTATCACGACCCAATCCAAATTGCTGTAATCTTCAACTAGGGTCGAATTCCAGATACGGGATTGGATGTCTATTTCAGCCTGGTTACCTAGAGAACGATATAAAATAAAGATGTGTGTGTGTGGATACAAAGTAAATTGAATTTATTTCAATACCTTTGTTAAGTTTTCTTATTGTACATAATATGTCGATGCATTTTGCACTTCCGGAAAAGCAATCCATAATCACGATTTTTCTTCTTTTCCCCCCCTTTTCCGTCACTTCGTACGGGACAATATAGTTCGTACTTCTTTTGCTTCGAGAATGCGATTTGCTCATATTAAGTATTTGTTCGAAATCGCTAGGTAGCATTAAATTTTCCGGTTCGTCCGGTTCGAATTTTGAGGTATTTAGTTGTAATTCGTTGGGTCTTGCGGTTCCTAGCGGAGCGCAGAAACCGTCGACTCCGTACAATTTCGGGTTATTTTCGAGATACAGAAGCCATTTACCGGGTCTATCTGGATAATCCGGACCTGGCGATACTTGTAAAGGCCATTTTATGAAAACCTAAAAAAAAATAATAAATAAACGAACGAAAGAAAAATTTCAATATTTTAGAGGCTTATTCAGTAGCGCCCAACTTAATTTCGAGTCTAATCCTATTTTACCTGTACTATACTGTAAAGTTCTAATTTTTTTCTTTTATTACAGGTAAGTCGACATTTTGAATTAGTAAGTACAGTTTGATACATTTAAAATAGAAATTAAAGTGTCAAATATATTGAAAGTACGTCTTCCATGATATTTCAGTTATTAAAATAAAAAATTATCTAATACAACACGCAAACATCATCCTTAAACCGTTTATTAAACAAATATATGATTAACAAGGTCGTAATTAACGTTTAATTACATTATTACATTATTTTCATCGCGAATAATTTAAAAGTGCTGCTAAAAAATTATTTACATTCCTGAGTGTACGAACTTTTCTTTATATATATATATATATATATATATATATATATGTATATATATATATATATATATATATATATATATATATATATATATATATATATATGTAACGATTCTAATTACTTCGGATTTTTATCAGTCAGTATATATTTTAATCGTTGCATGTTAAATAATCAAACTTTAAATTATGTTGCGATTTTATTTTAACAAATTTACATATATTTCAGTTAAAATGATTCATCAATTTACGTCGTATCTGTTTTAAATCTTAAGAGCACGAGTTCAAGTAAATTCGTGATTTCATTATTTTTATAATAAAATAAGAGAATGATTCACTTGAAAACATACTATGTGTTCAGATAAAAAAAATCCGATATTGTACGTTAAAGCATCGTTTTAAACTCGACCGACAAAAACAAATTTTCCAGTGTTAAATTTTTTGGCGATTTATCAATATTTCTCTCATTTCTAGATCACTTTATTTTTGTTTGCAAGCGACATTTTTTCACAAAAAAAATTTTTTAAATAAAAACATACAGAATGTCCATTGGCCTACACGATTTTTAGTTAAAAAAATTATATTTTTATTGTTGATACCTTTCAAAACATTCATAACACTTTTCAATGTGTTCTTTAGATAACACATCACCCAATAAGTCGTGTGATTATTAATCGATGAAATCTCTTATAACAGCAATACAATCATTTGTAGAAGGATTTGTCATTTGCCTCAAAATAGGCATCAGTTTCAACAAATTGAACTGCCAGATCTGGACTATAGGGTGGATGAGGAAGCAATTCGAAATATAATTCGATCAATTTAACCATCGACTTGTGAAATCGGATCGTCATAAGTTATTAAAATCACTTGTACTTTTAAACAGAAAAATATCTCTAGAATGAGTTTGAAAGGAATGATTCGGTATTTTTAAACTACTTTACTTTAATTTATCAATAATAGGTATCAAGTCACATTTTTTAATTAATTGTGTAGCACAATCGATTCCCTCAATTAATAAACGGCACGTGCCAGTTCTAAAAATGATTTTTTTTCTAGTTTGGTTGAAATTTTCACAATATCTTGTTGTTTCGATTTTATCGCATTTAGATACCACCACCGGAACACACAATATACCCTAAATTATCGTCTACAGACAGTATCTCTTTATATTTAGAAAGATAAAGAAAATATGTACATAAAAAGCAGATAATAATACATTTCGAAAGCCCTTTTCGGAAACTACGACCCAGTTTTTTTATACATATCATATTCTCAATAATTTCTTTGTTGAAAGAAAATAATACCTACTGAAAACAGATTAGAATATTTTTAAATAAAATTAATGTATTTGCAATGATAAAACCGTATTTATTCAAATATTATACAGTAATGGATATTTTTTTAATTAAAAATAGGAATTTCAATGTAAAAACTTTTTCCAGTAAGCACCCTATTTATTAAAATCGAAATTATTTATTAAAATCGAAATCGATCAGTATCAAAACAAAGATTTTCGTGATTTCAAAGTACAAATCATGAAAAAAAAATATCAAAACAAAAGTAAAACATTTTTTTCAACATATTCTACAGGGGGCGATAAAAAGTAATCGGAAAGTTGTTGACAAAATGGAAGGTACCTGATATGATATAAATTTGCAGTTTTTATTTTTTGGAAATTAGAGCTTATATGAGTACAAAAAAAATGTTACCTTTACATCTGCCAAATCCCATTGTCCGTTATTATCAATTTGGTATTTGTGAATAACTTTAGCGCCGATATCATCCAAATATTTAACCGCCGATTCTCCAATCACTTTTCCACCATAAAACAAATTCGAAGACGCCTTGCCAGTTATCTGGAACTTTGCTATTTTCATTAAAACCGCAACCAACGTCTCTGACGTATGTTTAGATAATTCCTTGGACGTAGAATTGACGAACATATTTAATTGCAATTTCGGATCTTTGATATCCCTCGATATTTCGAAACGCAATTTGAGGTTAATTTTCGTATTTTTTTGTAAGGGATTGCCTATATTACAAATTACCAAGGTTTCGTTATTAAACAAACATTTGATGCCGTCCGATACGTTACGGTCGTTTTTCAACGTTACGTAACTTATCGTTTTGGGATGTACGACGAAAAGTTTGGCTTCGTAAGCGGATTCGCCGCTATTAGAAACGTTTACTTCCAAAACGAAATCTTCGTTTATGATTTGCACTTTATAAGCTCCGGTTTCGTCCAAATCCAAATCGGTACTCGCCGTTAACGTCAAATTACTTTCGCAAATATCGTCGGAGCCGCATTCTTTTTGAAAACTAGCCCTAATTATTTTAACGGAAGTTTTATTCAAGATCGGCGTGTGGTAGGTGTTATTTTCTAAAGTATAATTCACTCTAAATTCGATAGGTGTCAATATATCGCTTACGCCGTCTTTTAAATTGACCGTTTCTTCTTGACAGTATAATTTTGAATATCCGCTAACCGGTACAACTGCCGATTTATACGGTGATCGTTTATCATGATGTAATTCATCGACGAACCAAATTCTATTGACGATTTTCTTTTCTTCAGCTATATTGTAAATTACGTCGAACTTGGCGTCTTTTTTAATATCTCCTATAACCTTAAAACAAGTTTTAAACGAGAAACATGTATGGTTATTGTCGGGTATGTTGTGGCAACCTTTTTTCGAAGCATTTATATTCAATAATTCCGTGCTTTCCACTGTTATTTTGATATCTATAATCGGTCTGGCTTTAAATAAAAGTACCCTGTCGGATTCGAATGCTCCCACTAATAAATCGGGATAACCGTTATTATCCATATCGAGACCGCCGCTCAAAGAATATCCCAGTGCTCTTATATTTTTTTCTCTAATTATTTGTGAAGGTTCGTTACTTAAACCATTAGCTGAACCCAAATATATATAAACGGCTCCGTGATCGTTCTCGTAAGGGGCTCCTATGGCGACGTCTTTGTAACCGTCTTTATTTATGTCACCCAACGAGGTCATCGCGAATCCGAATCTAGATTCTAATTTTCCGTACAATACGTTATCATAATGACAGTTGTTGTCGTCAACACAATCTCTTATATTGTAATAAATATATACTGCTCCACCTTTTTCTTCGCTGCTATAATAAAAGGGGGCGCCTACTAATAAATCGTCGTAACCGTCGTTGTTAACGTCGACCGCGAGTATTTCGTAACCATAACTAGCAGCGAATTGTTCGCCTGTTAATATTAGCGATATATTCAAATCTTCGTTGAGACTGTATTTTTTGAAAAAATACACCTGGCCGACCATTTTAGACCTCGGTGCTCCGGCTATGTAAGTATATTCAGTTTTGCTAAAAAAATGCCCTCCTCCGACGCTCATGCCCAAATAACTGTAAAAAAATTTTATTTCAACAATTTTGACGTCTCATACCATAATTATTTACTTCTAAGATCATATCTCGAATTTTCCTTATAACGTAAATAATGGTACATTCTCCCCACAACCCCCCTTTCAAAAACAATCAACTCTACCAATATTTCTATTTTCTTATTATTTTCAATTTTAAAATGAATTTATTCAACCACACTTAAGAAAAAGACAACAAAGCAATTTTTGCTATAGTAAGCAGGAGTCAAATTATTTATAAAAAAATTAAGTTTCCAATTTTACTTTTTTTGTTTACAAAAATGTACATTTCGACTTGACCTACTTTCAAACAATTATACATTTACCTGTATTTATCAATTATATCAATGTCTCCAAACGGCCCATGATATGTAGTCTTGTCTCTATTGAGGTATTCTCCAACAACAATCTGTCCAAAGACAGTCCCTCTCCAAGTATAAGGACCGGGAGCACCTAACAAAGCAAACTCATCCCCAACAAATGATGCACTAGTACCTACTTGGCAAAATCCAAACTGCTGATGGAGTTTTTCCATAGGTCTACCTTTACATAATAACAAACTCTCATAGGTATTCAGATCTTTATCTAAAAGGTAGCAGAGACCTTGACCATAATGAAATTCTTCTAAATTTTCACTTTTTATATATCTGTGTGCACAAACTATTACAATACCACCGGGTTTTTGTGATTTGACTGTGACTCCTAACCATTGCCCTTCTTTAATTTCATTAGCTTCGTGAGGTTTTAAAACTGAGGAATCTGTTTCTGTATCGTCGTAATCGAAATCGGCAAATCTTTTACCATCTGTTTCTACTTGAATGCAGTCATCGTCATAATTAGAAATTGGACACTTGAATAAAGCTCCGGATTGATTCGTGTATGGTTGCAAATTTTTTCCGAGAGGTGCTCCTACAAGTATCCAAAATTCATTATCCGACTGGTTGCTCGGTAAATTTAGGGTGCTGTGTTGGGCAACGCTGAAACCAAAGTAAGAACCTATTTGGTCTTCGGGAGCTTTTTTAACTAGCGGATCCCTATCTTCAAAATTAAAACACGAAATATATTCACTGCAGAAAATTAAAGTTAAAATTAAAGTTCCTCGTGTAATAAACATTTTCGATTTTTTTTTAATTCACGAATAACGAAATATTAACAAATTAAAGTCACAGGTGGTAATGCACATCCATATTACATACAAAATCTAAAGTAAAAAATAAACTGAAAAGCATTCATGATCTCGTACTCGAGATCTTGAGAAAACAACGCTTTTCAATCTACTCCCATGAAATGTCACTGTCAGTTCGAGTAAAAAAGTGCACTATACCACTATGAAATGTTACTGTCAATTCGAGTAAATAGTGCACTTTTACTCTATGAAATATCACTCCTCAATTCGAGTAAAAAAGTGCGCTTTTCCTCTATGAAATATCACTGTCAGTTCGAGTAAAAAAGTGCGCTGTTCTTCTATGATCTGAAGTGCACTGTGTATTCCGAAATTTTTCAATTTAAAATTTATTCTTTTATCAAAAATCAATAAAAATATTTTGATGTGTAATTACATCTTTTCCGGATGTTATTATATATTAAAATAGTATTTTGAACATTTCCAAATAAATGATGACAACAAAATTGTTTGACATTTTACGTTAACTCTATGATCCAATCATCACACTAACGCAGCTTCTTGCGGATATATCAGTAGATCCGATCAGTTTCATTTCAATGACTTTTATGACAGACAGTGATCAAACGAACTTGAGTGTGTGTCTATTCATGTTACCTTTAGGTACATTGATTTCACAAGTGAATATAAAATTGTTTGTGCTAGTTTGATACATTTTTTTCATAGTGCATTTCCTTAGCAGTGACTAAGAAATACACCATATTGTTATAATGGATAGAAAATCGAAACCCCCGAAGGAAAAGCGAAGGTTAGTGCATTGTTATTTTCGCATGCCTAATTAAGGGCTGTTATGAAATTTCATTTACGGTTATAAATGGTCCGTCCTTATAATTAAGTTAATAGTGAAGGCACGTTAATTTGTTTAATTCAATCAAAACTTTCTATAATAATGAACAGATTTTCTAATACTTGGCATATTATTAAAAACATGATTGATTCGATTTATTATCACACCGTTATTTTCAATTTTAATAACAATTTAATCCCTAATTTAAAATATTCAGATTATTTCGAATAATGTAGGTAATGAAAGTATGCGTTTCAAAAGTAATACGTAAGCACATCATAGATACAAAAATTTAATTCAGATTATGTATAATGTAATTTAATATATTTGGAAAGTTATTTTTGATCTCCATCCACTTTCGAAAATATTTTTCGATATTTTAGGAATTAAAGAGAGAATTTTACCATATGGTTTATACTCTGGTGTATATCTCTTATAAAACTAGATCATTGGAACATTTTTTTATATTTTATACTTTATTATATAGTGATTGAAGTAATATTGTACTAAAAACACTCAACTATCGAATTGAAGAGTTCATTGAACTATTCAATTGAATTTTCAATTGTTTTTAAAACAATTTTTATATAAATTCGGCAGTACGTCTGTAAAAGAAAATTGATGGAAAATCTTATACATACATAACTATGAAAAGACTTATTTCGTTTTTGGATATTTTTTATACACTTTATAAGTTTTTTAAATATTACTTAATAACTTAAAACAACTCTATATACGTAATCTTTAATATCTTATTAGCAGCTTATCGCTAATTTCTTTTAAAGCTTGATATTAAATAATGAATAATGTTGATAGAGATTGAGAGTTTGGTACTACATTAAAGAGAACTTTCAAATATCTAAAAGTCGTAAGAGGTAAATAGTAGACAAGAAGTTATTTATTTATATTTAAAAGGAATTAGAATACTGTTTGAATATATTGGAAGAAGTAACAATAGACATAGGAAAATTGGAAAGAAGTGATTGAAAGAAGAACACAGAACTGATAAAGCAAACTGGTTTACTCAAATAGTGTTTGTTTGGAAATGCACTCCCAATTGATAAGGAGAATAAACAGTAAGGTGGGATTTGAAGAAACTTGGAGATTTTTTATCGATAAAATTGTAGAATTGTTTTGCTCTTCAGCCACTATGCCCAGAGGATATTTTATGGAAAACTCCGCATCTCATTATTCTCCTTCCAAAATATGTAGATTCCTTCCAAAGGGGGCAATTTTGCTGGGGTTTCGCCCCACTTCTCCCTACTACTTCGAGGTACCTAAGATTTTTGATGGAATAGACAGTACATTAGCAGAGTCTGCTGTCTCTATGGTTTACTTACTCTGCTATACCTATTGTCTTAAGATTGACCACTAGTTTAATGCTATTTCTGAACATTTCTCAAACGATTTTTGAGATTTTGCTATGAATCTTTTGGATTATCCGTGTGATTTTGAGGATCTGATTCTTCAGTCATTTGTTCCTTATTTATGAGGCATCTCATGAGGACACAGTAGAACTGATAAAGTAAATTGTTTTATTTAGACAAACAGGACATCATATGTTTACTTGGAGGTGCATCTTCAATTTGACAAAGCTGGAGGAAATTAATTATTATTGTGAAGAAGTCAATGTTATTGTAGACAAAATAACGACAGATTAGAATAAAATTTATTTAATAGTTGAAGGATCTTAATTTGGATATTTTTTTTTATACAGATAAAATTACTTGGAACTAAAATAAGGATCAGGATGTTCCTAAAATATTTGTTATAAAAATTTTATAAATGCCGATCTCTTTTAACTACTTTTGGAATAATTTTTTGATTATTCTAGTAATTTTCCAAATTGATAAAATTCCACTTTATGGTTTAGCTTGGATAAATATTTTTGGCTATAAATTGATCAAGTATATATTTATTTTTAGACACAAATATAAATTATTCAAAATTATTAAAAATGTCGTTTTACAAACATTAAAAATGTATTTTTCATTAATGAAGAAAAGTATATTAAAATGTAATTTGGATATGATTATCGTAGCCGCCTTCTTAGAAAACGATAATTATACTCATTAGTTAACCTACTTTTAAAATAAATGATAGCAGTTGAAATTGTTCCCTTCACCGACGACAGTCATTTGTTCATTTCACTGATAAAAATTAAACAATAAAATATTTTCATTTACAAGCTAGTTAATAATACATAAAATTGTTGCGAGTACATTTCCATTGAAGCAACATGTGTGCGTAGCATGCGTCGTTACGTTTTGTTGTTAGATGCCGCCAAAATTAGCAATTTATTATTGTTCCTCTTTAACTACTTGCCATGAGCTACAAAATGCTGTTACTACAAAACAAACAGAGATACATTAACATAAATAGATAAAAAGTTATCTTTTTATAAAAAGTTCATACTTTATTTTACCATGTGTTCAAATTTGACCCGGAGTGATCAAAAATGTACTTTTATACAAATTTTGAAACGATAAGCATCGCCTTGATTTTTGACCGACTTTGATGCGAGTTTTTTGGCTGCGGTTCATTTTTTGAGCGCCATTTTGTCGTCTCGTGACCAGTAATGATGCTTTTAATGTATATAGGGTCTTCAACAAGTCTTTTGCAACTTGACGTTGACAATCTTCATACTCAAAACATATTGAGTCGATAGCAGATAATAGCAATACAATATTGTCCAGGAGTTTGTAAGGGTCAAAATGGCCCTCGTTGTGCAAGTGCTCCTTCCAGTATTTGAAACACCTTCAAGTTATTATTTTATTTTGGAAAGAAGGAAAAAATCACACGGGGCCATGTTTGACAATTATAAAGGTCAGTAAAGTTTTGTTTTTGGTTGAAAATTCACGGGAAAGTAATAAAAGTAAACAGGGTGTATCATAGGGATTTAAAAGGATTGAATTAGTGGGAAAATGATGTTGAATTTGTATTGACGATTGAGATTAGAACTTTCAAGTTTTCCCACACTCGTCAAGTTTTTTTCCGTAATGGCCGGTAAGAATCCTTCCGCTGAGACGTTTGAGTCTAGTTTCTACGACACATCCCCTGCTATATGACAGTTTATTCCCATCCACTATAATTACTATTTATTTTAATTATAAATTCCCACAACTGGATGTTTATTTTCTATTTGCTGGTCTGTATATTTTCCATGTCATTTATTTTATTTCGTGTTGAGCATTATGGAAGGGGTCAACGATAATGAAATTGCTCTTTGGCGTGGAAGCATTCCAATTATTCTCGAATTTATGACTTAGAACTTTCGGAGTATTTTGCGATACCCTCGGATTATCAACATAGTCTCGTGAAGGATTTTATTTCGGGATATTGTTGGAGTTTAGAATTTGATGGCTTAAGCTATTAAAGTCAAGACCGTGTAAGCTCTACCATAATACCACAGAATAAGTGGCTTTTTATTGTTGCCTTGGGGTAATTTCCATCAACCGTTGTATATATAGGGTTCCCCTTTTAAGTTGAGGTATATAAATATTATTATTTGCGAAACCTTGAAAGTTGACTATTAAAAAAAATATGAATGGAATATTAACAGATTGTCGTAAAAAAATTGACTATTTCATAGTTGATTCAACACGTTGAACTTACGTTTTATTTATCTTTGGAAAAACGTTAAATTAAATTAAAAAGTATCAGTTCCGAGATATGTAACCCATCTGAGATTTATACCAGACAAACAGCTTAGACTTAGACACGAAAAAAATTTTACGATACAAATATAAAACCTGTTTCGAATCGAAGAAACGATTTTTTTGTTTATCCTTTTATTAGTTGGATAGTGGAATAATCTCGTAGAACCATGTCAGTTTTAATTTATTTGGTACCGTTATTTATTTTTACAACAACCATTATAGGAATTACGCACTCTTTTAAGCTTAAATATTAATATGAGTTCTCAGTAATTAAATTAACATAAACGTATTTTAGAATTATTTTACATCAACAGTTATACCAACTATTAAATAATTTTATAGTGTTGCTTCTGATAAATTGTTTTTCGGTAAACGTAATAGAGATTATATCTAAAGATAATTTTCGATACTTTTTTAAATGAAATTATCAAAATGGTTTATAGGAGGAAGACAAAGTCTAAATGTTTATACAAAATCGATATTCGATTTACATATGAATAACTGATAACTTAAAAGATTGTCGATATAACCAATATTTAAATACATAATTGTTGATATTTTTTTATTCTTTAAACTAGAAATATTTTCTTGTACGTCTAGCAAATCTAAAAAGCACTTATGACTACTAATTATAAGGTCGACGTTTTAGTTAAATTTTATTATTTTATTTTGTGTTGGAAATGGAAAAAATTGAGTATCGAATTGCAATTAAATGTTTGTTTTTGAAAGGCAATACGTCAAGATAAGTGAAAAAGAAAATAGACTTTGTGTACTGTCATCTATTAATTTCACCAAATGATATTTACTTGATAATATCTCCAACTGAGTTACGTGTCTGGAAAATTTCGAGGTTTAGACTTTATCAATGAAATTCGCCCTTGATTAAATTTTATATAAGTGTACTAGAGAATGTTTAGTAAAAACGATTGTTTTCGGAATTAAAAAAAGTCGTAAAACATTCGCGGAATTAAATCTAGACGCTGAAGACAGAAAATTTTATAAATTTAAAAACCGCAATCTCCTTTTATGTTTGTCTTCGAAGTACTATCACTTTTAGTAGGAAAAATGCCCGGTTCAAATCCATAGATTCCCGCAAACGAAATAAACTTTGTAAAAAACCGTTTTTAAAAAATTATTAGTCTTCTACGATTCAAAATAATATTTTTTATTTTTTAAATATATACAAAAATTAATGAAAAAATGATATGATTGATATGAAATTAAATAGAAAACCTTGCTACCGCTTTTTATTGTATTTTTTTAAATAATTGGAATTATTATTTTAACATGTACGAGGCTTGTCCATAAACTTATGTTCCCAACGAATTTTTACAATGAAAAACAAGTATTGAATAATACATATTCTTTATGCCAAGAAGATGGTTAAAACCTGTTTTTTCAGCTCTTACTAGCCGTTTCTTGTCATCTGGAAGCATTTTCGAGACCCACATTGTACAAATCTTGGCATATCCATGTTGTGAATGCTGACATTTCACTGTGATCCGAACTGTTACTCTTTCGCAACGTTGAACGTCCATCTTTGCGTACATTTTGCGCACTCTTACACTTTTCTTCATCCACATGACACAGTTGGAAATAGTGAGAATGAAATGGAAGCTCCATTTTTGACGACTACCAAAAATAAATCTTGTAGGCTGGGAATCAACATACAGTTCGAATATTGCCTAATAGCATTCCTAGCGTCCGCAGCTTCTTGGGAAACTTTAATTTGTGGACAACCCACGTATGTTGCTAAAGAAAATGTTTCATTTCGATAACTACTTGTTAATAACTGTCAGTAGATAATTTTCGATAGATACCGGAAAATTTCGAGATATTATACATTGTATCAATGATTTGAATTATAAAAAAATACTACATATTATTCGCGCTTTCAAGTCTGTCATTTCTCTTATGAGTATCAGATTAGATAAAAATTTGTACATACAAAAATACATCTTAGTTGCCAGGTGTAAAGAGTAACGAAATCATTTAATTGTAAAGTGAGATTCGACAATATTCGACTAAATGTTTCACGTGTCGCAAACTTCGCCGATTTTCAATAAAAATTGTACGAATATTTCGATTGATTCTCACAATTCGTTCGGTTCGAAAATTCGACCAACGGGATTATTAGCGAAATTAGGTGTACCGTGTCAAAATGACAACCATTACGATTACGGTCGTTGTTTCGATTATTATCAAAACGGCGTTTACAACGTTTGTCGATTTGTCGAAGTTGGTGATATCGAAGATTTCATGTAAGTTATATATAAACATAAATATCTATATAATCCTCTACATTTTGAACTGATTCACTAGGAACGTCGTGTATATTCGCGTGCCGAAATCTTATTTCCAATCATTCCATGATTGGATGTTGTAACGCCCTTGAGTGATATTGGATTATTAGTTTGTTGGTCATCGTATGTGATCTGAAAATTACGTCATCTCTTTCCAATTTATCAGTATTTGGTTATTGCATCTTTTCAAATTAAAACCTTCATTCTTCTGCGTGTGAAGAAGAAGTAGCAACAGATGGTTTCAAAAAGGCAAAAGGAAACAGCAAAGAAACTACCCGGAATCAACAAGTTTTGAAGTAGTATATTATTTCAAAAATTTGTCATTATTTATTTATTGTTGAGGTTGTGGTGTTTGTCTTTGAAAAAAAAAAAAGAATCCGCTCAACAAAAAGAGACACTTCCTGTCGCGTCGGTTCGTTGAAACAAAACAGCATAAATATAAATGTTAATTAGTGACGTTCTGTCTCTTGTTATATCGAATCATCCTAAATGATATATTGAATGGATGTTAAAGTCAACGTTTACAAGGCCGCTGCCCCATTTATAAATCTATGCGAGAATGGAAAATACGCGACGTACGAATTACATAACAATTATTCTGCGAATAATAAACAATTTATCAATTACAATCGACGAGCAAATTTTAGTTATTTCAAAGTTCACTATTCCAATTTAAAATCTGTCATGTTTCAATTTCTTCTTGATTATCTTTCCAACTCTCTAGTTTCTTTGTTATTTCATTATTCACATAATAACTTTTCTCCTTTTTCTCGCAATGTTTTTTCGTCGTGAACAATTATTTTTTTCATAATATGAATTAGAAGAATAGAAATATCTAATTACGAATTATCTGTTGTTTTTGTGGACTTTGTAATTGTAATTTGTTAGTTTAGATACTCACTGTATATCCAATTGATTAAATATTTGTCGAATCTTCTTATGAATTATCGCTATAATTACCAAATAAAAATTTGTATTTCTGTTCGATATTATGGATTGAAAATATTTGTTATAAGAAGCGAGTTGAATTCGAGTATTTTGACTCTATAAAAAAACTTTTAATTATTTTCAAACAAAATTTTGGCAAATATAGATTGAAATAAAACAAAAATGGTGCAATTTTTTTTTGAGAAACTTTTTTCTATTCCATTCACTGTATTCGAGCGACTATGAATATCTACTAATTATTAGAAGTATGAATAGAATTTCACTGTCGGTTTTTCAAGAAATATATAAACTAATATTATATACACCCACCGTTTGTGTGTGTGTGTTTTTTGTATTCTTACTCTTTGACGTGATCCCTTACTTATTATTCTATACAATTTGACAATTCTGGATCAAATTTGATCACGTGATATCGTCAATACCCGAGTGTTTTTATATTTAATGGATATCCTCAACATTTATGTCCACACTGTATATTTAATACTAATTTTCATTTAATAATTTCTCCGTGATATTTGCATTACTTTTTTAATATCTTTTTCGAATGTTTTGATCCATTTTTGCTGATCCGTGAAATTAAAACGTTCTATAATAACAATTAGTCTTTCATAAATAAATTATTGTAAAAAAATAAATCCTTGCAATTTTTATGTCTAGTCAATCACTTTGATATCTATCTATTATCTCTTCTTCGTTTGTTATTTGTTAAACCGGTTACAATAATATCGATGTTGAATCTAATTACAGTCTTTCCATTTTTTTATACCTAAAATGTATGATAACTATTGAAAATTATTGAAATGTTGTTGTGTCATTACTTTTGGCTACCTTGGTATATTTCAAAAATGGGGAGCGGCGAGTTTCTATTAAATTCGTCGTTAACGAGCACGTTACCGTCACAAGACCACAGCATTTCGTATCACATGATTTCAATAAATAGAAAGTACATAATTTATTTTGTAATATTTTTTTTATTTTGACTGACATCAGTTTAACGGTTAAAATTAATATCCACGTTGCCGCGTAATGTTAATTTTTTTTGTATACGTCGGGGTCCGGTAATATTTGGAATTTTCCGACAGGAAGGCCTGGAAATTGACTTTTTTTTAATTTTTTCTCTCATTTAAAATGTTTTATTAATTTACGTGAATCTTTATATTGTCTAAATTCGAAACATTCCCCATTCAATTGACACCTGAAGATGTCAGGTTTAGTAGATAGAGCTACGTAAAGATTCTATTACGTAGAGGACGAAAGCTCTATTCACATTTTCTGTGTGGGAGACTACGAAACTCCAGAGCATCACATCTGGGATGGTCTGAAAATAAAATTTGAAGATTTCTGGCAGTTAGAGCAGCCCCACATTACATAATTTCTAAGAGGAGTGGTATTAATAGATTAGCTGTAAACACTGAGGATTCCAAGCGCGACAGCAAGAAAAGGAAACGCAACAGATCTTTGGGTCCCATTGAATTAAGGTCTATTTTTAAATTTGCGGATTTTTTTGGTGTTTAGACTATAATTTAAAAAAAAACATTGTTAATATTGATAGTCATTGTATTTTTAAAGTTTCAATTAATCTTTTGATAAATATTTGATCATATCTTCAAGGCAAACTAACGATTATTTATAACAGCAAGTAAAATCAAATCGATTATCTAGATAAATAATCAGTTTAAATTGAATTTCAAATTATAATGAACGATACGGTATATAACATAATCAACAATTTAAAATACCTACCGTGAAATAGGAAAAAACTTTACTAGAAATACGGACAGTAAACATTGTAACGTTTTCACTGCTCGCAGCTTCCGTTACTTTTGTTGTTATAAACATTATACGATATAAACCTACCAACTTCTTTTTGTTAATAATTTTCTTTATAAGATATTTTGTCATATTATCTTTGAGTAGAAATATTTACATATTATATTTCATACCTATTTTGTAGTTTTGTATGTATTTGTTGGTGACATACTGGGTTCCTAGAATTTAAGTTATTTAGCACAGTTTAATTTGTCCTTTTGTTGTACTATTTTAATTTAAACAAATTGAATCTTTGGTTTATTTTCTTTTGAGGTTAAGTCTTGGCCTACAGGACGTAAGCATTAATCGAAATTTGCCAGACGTGATATAACTGGTTGCAGAATTATATTGCTTGTAAGAGCAAAGTTGCTCCCCTTTAGAAGGTTAGAGCCACATCTAGTTAACTGTTCACGAATTAAGTTATTCATGTAGTATTTTGTAAATTTTGCGGATATTGATTTTTGGTTGTTCAGTCCATTGAAAGGTTGTTTTGATGAGTGATTGGTTAGCTATTGTTGCACCTGGCTAGATTGTCGTCATGACGTGTGACCCAGATTTTACTCAAAAAGTCTGCTGCTAACTTCATTCATATTTTCCTTTTGACTGTCAACCGATTTGGAATTTTCCATTATGGATTTAATAAGAATGTTTTAAATTTGGCTCCAATTTTATATTTGCGGAAGTTGTGATATTTCCGACAGAGAATTTGACGATTGGAGAGGTAGTTACCTTGTTCTTTCAATTTCTCCAGAGATTTTTGAAAAGCGAGATTTTGCCGGCCTAAAGGAGCCTTCCGCCGATTTCAAAAATTCTGGAATATTAAATTGTTAATTGACTTCCAAGAAGAAGTAGATATAAGTTCCCTTCGTTAAAAAAAGAAGGTAAGATCTTTTGTTTTTATAAAAGCAGAAATAGTTCTAATTACTGACATATGAACTGGGTTAGGCTCCAAATTATAGACTACTAAAAGAAATAATTTATAACTTAATTTTTTAACATTTTCTGAATGCAATAAAAAAAGATAGTCTATAATTGGAGCCTAACCTAGTTCATATGTCAGTAATTAGAACTATTTCTGCTTTTATAAAAACCAAAAGATCTTACTTTCCTTTTTAACGAAGGGAACTTATACAGTGCGGTCGTAAAGTATGGAATAAATTCAATAATTTCTAATCCAAGAGATATTTTCAAAAACCCTCGGACACGTCAATTTTATTTTTCGACGAGGATTTTTTTGAAGAAAAAATTAATAAAAAAAGCTGGGCAGGTAGCAACTTTGTTTTTTTAAATAGACACCCCAAATTTTTTCACATTTTCGGATTCCTTGTAAAATTCTAAGCATTTTTCATGTAACACTCCCTATACCTAACTTTAACCGTTTTGAAATTAGAGAGTGTTAAAAAAAAATTCGCCTCGATATTACATTTAAGTCAAAGTAGGCCATGAGCAGCTGCGAACAAGAGAAAAATTTATACGAAATTAATAGAATCCACGTGTTTTCAGGTAACATTTTTTAAAAATTACGATTTTTACACGACATTTTAACTCTAATACCAAGTTTACATAATTTGATTTTAACAAATGTTGAAAATGTCTTCCATTTGTTAACTGGCAATAACCTAACCGATTAATAAATTAATTCTGGACACTATTAATGACTTGTGGTGTGATACGTCGCATTTCTTGAGTAATCCGGTTTTTTAATTTTTCCATATCTGCAGGTTTTGTTTAAAAACTTTTCCTTTTATGTAACCCCACAGAAAAAAGACTAAAGCGGTTAAATTCGGGGACCTTGGAGCCCATTCGATCGCCCCCCTTCTTCCAATCCACCTATTCGGCAAAATTTGATCTAAATATGCGCGAACTTGTGCATGGTAATGTGGCGGGGCGCCATCCTGTTGGAACCAAATGTTTACATTAGGTAAATCCTCTCCCGGATATAACGTTGCTAGGGCTGGTAGAACATCGTTATGTAAAAGCTGCAAATACCTTTCACCAGTTAAACTTTCTTCAATGAAAAAGGGCCCTACAATACTGTTTCCTACAATACCCGCCCATACGTTAATTTTTTCCCTATACTGAGTATGGTCTTCGCGCATCCAATGCGGATTTACGTCCGACCAATAACGGTAATTTTGCGTGTTTACTTCTCCATTTAAATTAAACGTAGCCTCGTCCGAAAACACAATATTTTTCACAAAATTTTTATTCTCAAGGCACATAGCTTGTAAACGTTCGCAGAACTCCAGACGTCTGTCATAATCGTCTTCATAAAGTTCTTGAAGGACTTGCATTTTGTAAGGGTTCTATTTGCTTTTATGTAATGTTTTGATCACTGCTGTTTTACTAACATTTAATTATGAGGCCAGTTCTCTAGTTGTAACATACGGCCGTTCTTGGACACTTAATAAAACATCCAATTGTGTTTCTTCTGAGACAGATGGTCTACCAGACTTTGGAGCATCTCTTACATGACCATGACATTTCAATCTTACTTACTGTTGATTGCGAAATTGGAGTCCGATCGGGATATTTTTGGTTAAATAACTCGCATACTTCCTGTTGCGTTCTGGTTCTATGCCCATAGCCAATCATGATTAAAACTTCTATCCTTTGCGTCTCAGTAAGCCGCATCTTGATAATAAAATTAATTATAAAAATGTTTTTTCAAAAAGAAAAAACTATTGCGACAATGCAAAAAGTTACTTTGATAGAAAATGTAAAAAAAATTGGGGGTGTCTATTTAAAAAAACAAAGTTGCTACCTGCCCAGCTTTTTTGAGAACACCCTGTATATTAATTTTTTCTTAAAAAAAATCCTCGTCGAAAAATAAAATTGACGTGTACGAGGGTTTTTGAAAATATCTCTTGGATTAGAAATTATTGAATTTATTCCATACTTTACGACCGCACTGTATCTATTTCTTTTTGGAATTCAATTAACAATTTAATATTCCTTTTGAAATATATTTTATTTTTTCACCTCTGAATTATGTTTCCAATAATTTATATAGTAAAAACGAAATTTCAAATCGATTCCTATTACATTTATAAAACGTACCGACGAAACCGGTACATGATTATAACCAGATTTTTTCTGAGTAGATACAACGCAAACGAAACACCGAAAAATATTTATAGAATTGACCCCGTTTTATAGAAGATCAACATACTTTTCCAAAAAAAAAAAAAATCCATCGTAACAGTAAAAAAAATATATATTTACGAGTTGTGTGAATTATGCACAATATAATTTGTTGTTGATTACGTTCATAATACAAATAACCAAAACAGTTTTATACAGGAAGTTACCGCTACAATGGTCGCTTCCTGAAAATTTAGATCTGTGGCGTACAAAAAATTACGTTAGTAAAAATTCCTAACCTCCAATTTTATGAAATATTTTGTGATCGGTTTAAAAATGGAAATAACTAAGTTAAGTAAACAAAAAAAGTGGTCGGTGGATCACAAGCTGCTGTCTTGTTTTCGGAGCCTAATTGACAGGTTTGTTGCTAAACCAAAAGTAACTACATTTTTCTCTAGAATTGCAACAATAACTTTTACTACTATTATTGTATTTTGAAATATAATAAAATTCTATGACGAACCTTTGGGTTTCTTTCATGAGTTACTATTATAAATAATTGCAAAATACTATTGACGTATAAATAACTAAATATTAATGATAGGTTTTAAATTAGTTCTCATATTATTATAAGACATTAGAGAATCGTGACACGGTCATTTCTAGAGTAGAGTTTGTTATATGAACTGCAACGAGATTTGCGTAATTCTCATTAGAATTGTAAATTAATGTAAATTCCTTAATCTGTTGACAAACAAATCAACGATGTTAGACTAAATAAAATAGCATTTAATAGTTTTATCGTTGATTGATTGTTAAAATTCAATAACAGATTGTTGACGTGTCTACCAACGACTATAAATGTCTTCGGTCAAGATATATTTTTTGTTGGATATAATATTAATAATCTAATTCTCTCAAATAAACAAACCCGTCAAGTTATTATAGCACTTTTTTTAGTAATCTCTTTTTGGCGATAAATACTAATTAGTTTAAATGTTTTTGATTGTTTGTGTGTGACGTCAATAAGCCGTAATTACGACATAATTTAGATGGACCTTCTACATTTATAATATACACACTTTAGATAAAATTTAAAATAAACTGGAGGTTTTATTTCGATCTACATCTTTTTTAAAACACATTTTGTATTTACAAGTTAATGTGTGAACATTCAGTCGTAATTAAAAAAATATAATATGGATCTCTTTATCTTGTAAATTTTCTTGTAAATATTTTTTGAAAAAGTCGAATCATATATTTCTAGTTGTAGTAAACGTGACAAGAATTTTTTTATTTAATAAACCATTAATGACGAAAGAATCGACAAGATGTACACATCATTATTTGTGTAATGAATGCTAAGTATACTTTTGTTCGTCATAATACGTTTGTACAGGGTAATTCTACATACTCTTCATTCTTTCTTTGGTTAGACTTCAAAAAAAAATTCATTGTACTCACTACCTTATAGGGATGATATCTCCGATCTAAAAACACCTTTTTTGAAGTTCTGGACGTCTTCAGGTCACGTCCAGTAGGTTTTGCAAAAACTATTCTCGGTGGGATTATGACAGACAGGTCGGTGGTATTGTCAGTAAAACAGAGTCCTTTCTTGTATGCTTCAAGCTGTGCGAGCATCTTCAAGGTATGCTTGGGAGCCGAGTCCAAAATGTGCGAGTAATCTATATATGGACGAATCTAGACCTTGTAGTAGGATTAGAAGCAGGTGCGGAGTATATTCAGTCTCTTGAAAAGTAGATATCCGGCTTTTGTGCCATCGAGAGGTCTTCTTGAAGTTGGTTTTTTCATCGTTATCGTCTTGATATTCTCAATTTGCAGATATTCTCGTATAACTTTGATCTCTTAGGCTTACTGCTTTAATATTTCCCAATATTTTCATCTCTGCTGTCCTTATATACGTAAAAACATTTTGAAATGAAATTGGAAAATTCTTCAAACTAATCTCTTAACAAAAACCGATTTTTGGATTGTTTGAAGGTACGAATGGAAAGGTGAATCGTTTTGTAGAATTAAAAATATTTAATATTAATTCGACGTAGTGTTATTTACTTACACATTACCAATTGGTAGAATTAATGAGATTTACATTATGTTTATAATTTATAATCGAAACCACATCCTATCAGGATATTCGGAATATTTAAATAAACAAATGTTTATATTTTATATTGAATCGGAGACGGTAACAAGATCGTGTGACGTGATATCGAAAGAGGTTCTTCCATATCGGAAATCCAACAAAGCGGTTTATATAACAGCGTCGTATTCAGGTAGTCTGAAACCAGTCGTATTATTATTTTGTCTATAGGTATATCGGTATGAATGGGTCAATTTTTACTAGACTGAAAATAATTGTTTAAACAGAGTTTTAAACACAATTTCTTTGCAAAAATTCTTTCAAAATTATTTTTGATGCCCGCGCTTCATAGTTCTAGATCTTTTTTATTTTTTTGTTAATACCTATTAAAATATGTCTATTATTTGTCTATATCGCTCGTTATTCAATTCTCTTTTGATAATAGACTTTAGTAATTTACAACTTGAAATTTGAAATGTTAAAAAAGGTCTACTACCAATTTTGAGTTGATAATTCCACGGGGTCTTTTTCATATTTTAAACAGAAATTATTCAAAACTTGATTGGAATTATTGGTAATTGTGACATTGCATTCTTTTTCTATTTACTTTGAAATTGATCCAGATTCATTTCATTTCGATTTATTTATTATATCTTACTTATCTATATTGTAAATTTTATTTCAATAGTAATGATTTTTTTCAAAAATAACTTCGCGTCTGTGTATATTATAAACCGTTACTAAAAAATGATTACATTATGTTTTCAAAACATTCGAAATATGTGCGGAATTAAATGCGAAATCAATAAATTTTAATATTTAAGCAATCGTGTATCGAAATTGTAATATAGATACGAGGGGTGATAAAAACTTGTAATGTATTTGTCAATTTTTAATGGATTTTCACGATATTGGAATTGAATCGCATTGGTTAGAAAATATGCCACAATAAATCTGATATTATATGGGCCAGAAGAAGAAACATCTATCTGAATCCCATTCTCCACACCTATATTAAACTAAATTAATTTTTAGGTCTCGCAGAATCTGTCACCTCATTAAACATTCTTCTCTTCTAATACTTATTCACTATTATTGAATGTTGGAGATTTCATTTATTTTCGTAGACTTCTCTGTCTACAGCTGTCTGAACCAGATCTCTTATATTTCTCTTCTTCTTTCTTTTATGTTCCCCAGCAAAGACATTTGCTGTCTCCAAACTCCCCGCTTACATATTTTTTATTTTATAATATAGTCCATAAAAATATAAGAAAATCGAAAAACTTTCTGTTATATGATATTAATTTGTTGTAGGAACAATGAAAAACGAAAAGAGAAATCTCGAAATGCCGCCCGTTGTCGGAGATCAAAAGAAACAGAACTCTATTACGATTTGGCTAGTGCTTTGCCTTTTACGACAGAACAAATTTCACAATTGGATAAAGCCTCTGTAATGCGATTGGCCATTTCTTATCTGAAAATTAGAAATGTCCTCGGAGCCGGTAAGTTGTTATACAAATTACTTTTTTTCATTACATTTCTGTTTCTAATAATTATTGTACCACAAGCTAATGAGGTCTTCTCCAATAAAAAAATTATTTTTAACATTCTATCAGGTCTAAAGGGCTTTTCTTTTTGAATCTTCTTCTATTATTATGAATTTCTGTTGATAGTCGGATTATTTTTTTTTTTCGTGTATATATACCAAGGTGTAATTGGTACCATTCTTAGTATATTTCTAATCCATATATACAAGGAGTTTATTATCTAAGTGTGTCTTTCGTCTATAACCATCTCTAGGTATTTTTTAGTTGATTTTGGTGCTGTCTTTTCTTAGTATGAAGTTAGACCATATTGGTCTCATTGTTCTAGGTGGTTCTGTAGTATGTTAGTTGCCTCTTCTGCATCTGAAGACTGAGGAATTTTTTGAACTGGACACCTTTTTTCGCGTATTTTCAAACTATCAACATTCAATTTGTGGAATCGATCAAATTTTTTGTTTATATATAAAACCTTGCAATTTATTTTTAATCACAGTTTGAATAATCAATTTGTTTGTTTAGTACCGGAGTTTGATACTTTGGACGAAGACGAAGAAAACGAAAATATGGACAGTTCAACATTTCTGAAAACCCTAGACGGTTTCGTCATGATTTTATCGGAAGAAGGAGACTTTATTTACGTATCTGATAACGTTAACGAATATTTGGGCATTAATCAGGTAAATATTTTATTTAATTTTTCCAATACACAATTTCTGCAAAATTTAATAGAAATGAAAATTGTTAAAAAAAAATAATAGATTAAAATACCTACGATCGATCGTTAAATAAATTTCTACTATTATTAGATGCTTTATCATAAAGTTTGTAATAAACTTATGTATCATTGATATTAGATTAAAATTATTTGGAGTGGTATTTGAAAATTATAATTATACAAACGAGAAATATCGCGACGAAAAAAATTATCACAACATTTTATTAAAGAGTAATGTTCAATTGATTACTCATCATAAATCATTTTTTCGAATCTTTGAATAATTTCAGAAAAATTTGATCTCGAAAGTAGATTTTAATTTAGTTAGTCTCTTCTAAGTTAACTGAAAGTTAGATTAGATCCTAACGAATAACGTTGAACTATATGTTAATAATTTGCATTTCAACTTCTAATTATTATTATTTTAGATTGATCTGATGGGGCAAAATGTATATGAATACAGTCATCCCTGCGATCACGAAGAAATCAAAGAAATTTTGTCCGGCAAAGTTGTCGAAGACGAAGCGAATTTGAACAAATCCCTATTCGTCAGAATGAAATGTACGCTTACAAATAAAGGAAGATCTGTCACTTTGAAATCTGCTGTATACAAAGTGAGTTTATTTACATTTTAAACCGTTTACCTTCATTTTATTGTACTTGAAATTTTCTTCGATTCATCCTCGTCTTTTTATTGAAAATTAAATGAAGTGTGGTTAGAAAGTTTGTTGAATGGTATTAGAAAAGAAACAACAGAGAAAATATAAGTAAATTGGATTTTGGATTTCCAACAGTTTTGGGCCTTTTGTTTCCTTTTGAAATCTTGATAGCATCAGGTCTAATCCCATATGTGCCCGTTCTGCTTGCTGATTGTTTGATAGGTTGTATTTGGAACACGTCTAAGTCTTCAATGAAATTTTAGCGGAAGTTATGTTCTCTAATGCTCAATTCAAACGCCATCAATCAGAGATTCAGAAGTCGTTCTCTTGTTATGTCTGGCTTTCTACATGTGTACCAGTTGTAAACATTTTTTACAAATTTGTAACGGTACTTCATATCTACTTATCATCCAATTGTATTTTTCATACTGATTACTTTCCACATAATATATTTATTTTTTCCGTAAGAGAAATAGTTAATTTTTGATTAGGTTTTGGAGAATATTCTAGTTGACAGAAGAAAAAATTTAGTAAATTCACTTTATTTGCCATATATCTATTATAAAAGTTTTCCTATTCTATATGCTGATCTGTTTATTTTATTTTTTCATTTTCAATATGTATTTATATTTTTTAGGTAATTCATTGTACCGGTCACGTAATGAAATATCGAAATTTAGATAAAGACAAAGAAGATGCATCTGAAATGAAGAGTTGTTTCATTTCGGTAAATCAACCAATTCCGCATCCTTCCAATATCGAGTCACCTCTTCCAAAACAAACGTTTTTAACGAAACACAGTTTGGATATGAAATTTACCCACGCCGACGATGATTTGTAAGTATATTATCAAAAATCCCTGTCATAGTGAATTTTGTTATTTACTTCGTACATTCCTCCCAAAAATCATTTGCGATTCTAATTATTTTTCGAATTTTCAGCATGAAGGAACTCTTAGGATACGAACCAACGGATCTTTTGGGAAAATCGGCTTACGAATTCCATCATGCTTTAGACAGCGATGCCATATTGTCTTCATATAAATGCTGTAAGTCTCGTTTTGTCTTTTAATTAATATGTATCTATTAGATAAATGTTATTAAGATGATAAATAATTCATCATTTCTAATTTGTATTTTAGTATTTTCGAAAGGGCAGTGTCAAACGGGCCAGTATCGTTTCTTGGGAAAATCCGGCGGTTACGTCTGGTTAGTGACGCAAGCTACTTTGATCCATGACAAAAATTACAAACCGCAGAGCGTCGTATGCGTTAATTACGTCATAAGGTAAGTGTTTGCACATATATTTTTTCTCCGTTCTATTCAATTGTTCCAAGCACGAGACATTATTAACGATTGGTATATTCTTAAAGTGCTCATTGAAAGAGAAAATATGTTGGACGGATAATTTCCAATAGAGAGAACTTGTTATAAACCCCCACAGATTCGTTTACTTACAACTTCCATTTCATAGAAATTAAACCCAAAAGTGTGGATGTTTATAATTTTTACAAATTTCGTCTTATAATTTTATTGTTATATGAACAACTTCTTCTGTTATCTTCTGAAGTTGTTATCAAAAAGTTTCAACAAAGACTTTTGGTTCCGTGTTCCGTGTTTCTAAAATATTCTGAAATTCGAAAACGAAAAAAATCTTAGGCTACTAATTATAGAAACTATAGAAACCCATAATATTCAACTGAAAATTGATCATCAACTATCTGGATATTCATATACTTCTACATACATTTTTTTTTACATTTTTATAGTTTTTCCAACTTTGCATTTTTCTCTTTATATCTATTTTGTCTTGATGTCTAATTTTTGAGAAATATATATATATGGTATATAATTATATATGGTAAATGAAGTATTTAGGATCTCTGGCTTATCCTTTTTATTTTGATGATATAAGGTAATATGGGGTTTAAATAATTGATTCAATCAATATCAAAGGTTTATGTAAAAATTTTTTGGGCTCATATAATTTAGAAGATATTAAAAGAATGGGGTTATGTTTGAAATGTAATAAAAAAATTATAAACCATATATGAACGAGGACTTTCTCAAATTTTATCAATCATGTATGTTCCAATATTAAAATTAATATTTCAACTATCCAAAATAGAAAAAAAATTACTAAGTCAGTATTGTCAATGTCACATAATAGTTTGATCCACAACAGAAATGAAGGAAAAACTTTAATATTTCGACCCAGAATCCATAACGAATGAATTAATGTAAACATTTTTATATTCTAATTATATGGGTTTGTGCAGTGAGTTCTATTGAATATCGTATATACAAGGTGTTCCATATAAGATTCGTTCTTTAGGGAAGCTCAAAATATGACGATTGGGGGTAATTTATCTCTATATCAAGTTGCGTCCCTGAGGAGTTACAGGGTTTCAAAGTATGAACTTGAAAAGAGCTAATTTGGTACACTGTGGGCTGACCTAGCCTTAAAATTTCACACAAGTTTTTTATCTGTCTGTTGATTTTCATATCAAGGATAATTTTATTCTAAAACTCTTTTCTTGTAATTTTTCATAAAACTTTGTCATTTTCTTGAAAAATATTTGAACAATTTTATTTAAACGGTTGAGCCCTCGTTTGAGACCTTGTAACTCAGAAATGCAACTTGATATAGAGGTATATTACCCCCGATCGTTATATTTTGGGCTCTCTATACCTCCTCTGCTCTGTATCAGTTCTTATGACAGCCAACCTCTTTTCCATAATTTTATCAAATTTTTCCTATTAAATAAATCATTCTTTTCTCTGATTAATAATAATAATATAATAGTTGATTTAAAGTTGTAGCTAAAGAGAAAGGTATGGAAGCCTCAAGCTCTAGTATGCCCGAAAAGCCATTGGAAAGAGAGAAAGAAAATCGGTGTACTACTTTCTATCTATCTCTATTCTGATCGGATGGACGTGACGGCCGACTATTTGGATACTAATATCGAGTAGAAAGGGATAGGGAATGGTAAAACGATGTTCTTTCTCTGTCTTCCAATAGTATAATTCCAATTACATACCATTCGCTCGCTCTCTCTCTCTCTCTCTCTCTCTCTCTCTATCTATCTATCTTTAATATTTACTCTATGATAATAAATTCGTTATTTACTGTCAGTTTTCTTATCTACCTTGACCTATAGTCACTGCACCCTATATAAATATATATGGTTATAAACATTTTCTTTTGACAGAAAATGTTACCATGTTTAAGGTGCTTATTATTTCCACAATTTATTTGTTTGTTATATTTTATATTATTACCATGTACCCAAAATAATCCCCTTAGAAAATAATTGTATTAGTTCATGTTCATTGTGTATTTTTCTTATTTCTTATTTCCTTATTTCCTCTTTATATATATATATATATGTATATAATTATCCTTCACCTCTAGTTCTTTCCTCGAATCGGCACGAGGAGGGGATTCGAAATACCATGGAATCGGGGCGGCTTTTTGTTAACTTTTTAACCGATAAAGATTGCAAAAGTAGCGCCCCCTAGCGGACAAACGCTGAACTAATTAGTATTTTTCAAGAGCGCCCTCTGGGGGATAAACGATGAATTAATTAGTTCAGCGGTTGTCCGCCAGGGGGCGTATTGTTTTCCAACAGCGCCATCTGGGGGATAAACGATTAACTAATTAGTTCAGCGGTTGTCCGCCAGGGGGTGTATTTTTCCAAGAGCGCCCTCTGGGAGATAAACTATTAACTAATTAGTTCAACGGTTGGTCACCAGGGGGCGTTAAAATAGTTCGTTGCTAGCCTTGAAAAGGGCTTTTCTTGTTATGGCGGCACAATCCACTTCTCTTCTCATGTTCCTTATGGCTAATTCATATAAATAAAGACATTGTTAGCCTTGACAAGGGCTTTTTTGTTATGGCGACACAATCCTCTCCTCTTCTCATGTTCGTTATGGCGACACTCCTCTTCTCATGCAATGTCGTCCATCTATCCTGAAAAAAATTACCTAGATAATACCTAGAAAATTTCCTTGTTTATCAAATGGATCAAACATTTTTCAAGTTAAAGTTACAAATTTCATTATTTTCGCTGAGGTTATTAAGATTGATGAAAACTTTCATTTAAATAATCTTTAATTTTTTAATAATGTATTATCATATCGAGATGTCTACCTGTTAGTAAATTAACGTTCAAGTTCAAAGTATGCATCAGAAAACCCTGTGAAGTTTGAAGACAAATCTTCAGATATTTGAGTAGTCAATGATACAGCAGGCCATTGACACGTTTGTATTTAAGTGGGTTTCGAAATGTCATAATTTCTCGACAACTCATAAGTAGACTTTGTTTTAATACGGACATTTCTAAAAAATTGTCTATCGTTGTTGCATGTTTTCTGGGTCATTTTACTAATTTACTTTCAGCCGACTTTGTTGTCAGATTTCTTTCTATTAAATTATTAAAAATTATACAAAACAAATTAGTTTATTAATTTAATCTTATTATACTGTTATTTGAAAGTGTAACAGGATAAACAAAAAGATCTCAATAAATGATTAATTTTGATATAGGAATACGAACCTTGTATTGCTGAGATATAGGGTGTTCAAAATTTTAAATCAAAATCAAATATTTGCCTTTTGCAGATATACGAGGTATATTTTTTTTAAGTAAGTACCGTTTTGCGATTCCGCCGCGGCAACCCTAAGGTCGGCGTTCCGCACATGCGCGCTGGTTACCTACATCTTTTGTCTACGCACTGACGCCATTACAGTCTGATTCTTCATTGTGTACGTTGTTTACTGAGAGTTTAATATGCCTCCGACAATCGTGAGTCCCGCCGATTATGAAGTACGGGCTGTTATACGATTTCTTAGTGCTAAAGGCGTAAAACCGACCTATATTCATCGTGAGATCTGTGAAATTGACGGACAAAACATTATGAGTTATGGAATGGTAAAGAAATGGTTGAGAGCATTTAAAGATGGCCGCACAAATGTGCATGATGAAGAAACGGAGTGGGTGTCCTTCAGTCGTTAATGAAGATTTGGCACAGAAAGTGGACGAAAAGGTGAGAGAAAACAGACGCTTTACAATTTCATCATTGTGCGACTACTTTCCTCAATATTCTCGTAGTGCTTTGTATCGCATTGTGACCGAGAACTTGAAATACCGGAAATTGTGTTCACGTTGGGTTCCAAAAATGTTGACGGATTTGCACAAAACCAACGTTTAGGCAGTGCATTGACTTTTCTTGAGCGGTGCCACAATGAAGGTGAATATTTTTTAGACCAAATTGTTACTAGTGACGAAACATGGGTGGCCTACGTCACACTAGAATCGAATCCATGGAATGGCGACATTCATCATCACCAAAAAAGGGAAGTTTCAACAAACAATTTCTGCCCGGAAAATCATGTGCACAGTTTTTTGGGACAGAAAAGGAGTATTGCTAGTGGAGTTTCGGCCTCGTAATGAGACAATCAATGCAGCGTCTTATTGTGAGACATTGAACAATCTGTGTCGTGCAATCCAGAACAGACGTGGCAAGTTGAGTAAGGGTATCGTTTTGCTGCATGACAATGCCCGTCCACATGTGGCTAATCGGACTAAGGTCTCATCAAATCTTTTCAATGGGAAATTCTAGATCATCCTCCCTACAGCCCTGATGTGGCGCCCAGCGACTACCATTTGTTCCTGCACTTGAAGAAACACCTGGGCGGTCAGCGTCTTCAAAACGATAACGAAGTCAAAACAGTTGTGATGCAGTGGTTAACAAGAAGTCAGGCGGCAGAATTTTATGAGGAGGGTATTAAAAAATATGCCTCGTACAATGGCTTGTTGTACCTAAATAAATAAGACATTTTAAACTGCTCCAAAGGTTTGGACTTTATTTATTATATTTTTAACGTTCCTAATTTACTGACCACTCAAATATCTGAAGATTTGTCTTCAAACTTCACAGGGTTTTCTGATGCATACTTTGAATTTGAACGTTAATTTACTAACAGGTAGACCTCTCGTTTACAGTTTTTAGTAAATCTTAATAACCGCAGCGAAAATAATGAAATTTGTAACTATAACTTTGAAATTATGTTTGATCCATTTGATAACGAATGTCTATATCATAAAAGGTTTCCGCGGTCAGGATTACGAACTAAACGATTACTACACGTTCACTGGTTGAACCTGGTTGGAATTTTGAATGTTCTCAACGTTTCGGCTCCTACTTTAAAGCGATTGTCAAGAGAGGGGTGGGGGTAGGGTGGTCATGTCATTGGTTATTGATAAGAAGTGATCCTTGGTCTCAATCTGCCTACTTCACGCAACGATTCGCCTTTTTTTTTGTTCGATTCCATTGCCTCAACCTGTCGCCGAGTGAATAAAAGCTGTGGAAAAGTGGAAACAGGAACGTCGAGAATTTAAAATAATACAACGAGGTTCAACCTATATAATATATATAAACGACATTGTGAAACGGTTTATAGAATTTTTTAGATAGACAACGATACAAAATGTTTTTCCATTTTCCTTTATATATAATAATTCCATGATTAGAAAAACAAAAAATTAAAATAAAAGCTCTGGTTTCAATATACAAAGATTGATAAATAAAATACAATTTCTACATTTTTATTCTGAATATTTGTGCAAATTTACATAAACCCATATTTCCCAATACAAACATTCATTATTTAAAGGCATATAAAAATATTTTACAATAATTGTTAATTTATTATGAAAGCTGTCATTTTGTACAGTGTTATATTGCAAGTGAATAAGTAGATATATACATATATATTCGCCATGTATGGAAAAAATAAAGAAAAAAAACATTTTGTTCTACAAAATATTACTGGTACTCTAAGAACTGGGAAGATATTTATCAAAGTTGAAGTATTTGGATTTTTTTCAAGAAATGACTTTGGTTATTGCTATGAAAGTGCAATGAATCATTGAATAATGTAGTAAAGTAAAGTAATGCTTAACAATATTATATTTTTGTAATTAGGAAATTCGAGATTATTCATAATTGCAAGAATATGCAGATTAAAAATGTGAAAAAAAGGTATTTTGTTGGACACTTCCTGAATCTTAAATTGGATACCGAAACTACAATAATTTGTAACGTTTTGTTATATAAAAAAATTGATCAAAAGAAATGGGGGTTTAAATATACCGAGACTCCGCTTCCTACATTCTCATTCCGCTTTGTTTAAAAATGTTTTTATAGAAAAAAAGTGCAAATAAGAATCAAAAATTGAAAATACCTGAGAGAATTAATTTAAAATGTGAAATGCCCGTGCACTGTGATGTAGAATCGAGAAAGTATTGTTAGATTTCATAAACTGGTTCGAAAGATATAAGTATTATTATTAGATACTAAAAAACTCTTGTTGCAAATTTAGGCTGTCATTAAAGAATCAGAACTATGTCCACAACAGATGGACTTTAATTCCTATACCAAAAAAGACACGTTATATACACCTGTTACTGATTTTAACACGGCGTAACGAAGCAAAATCGGAAGCATCATTGAAATATACGGCCTGATTCATTTGGCTACAATTAATGAACCTATTGAAAACTTGTGACAATAACTAACAATGTACCGAACGCTTCGAAATAAACTGAACGGTTTTTACAGCCCTGCGCGCCTGATAATAGCTTCATTTGGATTTGGACAGCAGTCACTATAAAACAAACTCCATTAAAATTCAACCATCTCATAATCCTACAACCCAAAATTATTTTTACAAACAGTTCCAAGATGCTGAATTATACGCAAAATATGCAGCTACTCGTATCGATAATATTTCAGATGAATATAATTTTACTCACAGATCCTCTTGGCTCAAGTCAATGCGGAGTTTTTCTTTGGATAACCTCCTTCATTAGAATAAGGCAAGAGGTGGATAAAAAGGCTACCAATACTGCTCGGGCGAATATCATACAACATTAATGAGCGGTGCTATCCAGAAATCGTAAAGACATTCTTCTATTCGGGTTTGCTTGGAAAAAACGCGATACTAAACCCAAACCCGAATGTGTAAACTGTAACTGAAAATTAACTGGAAAAGACTAAATCGCACACGTTCTATTGTTAGGTGCACAAAGAAAACAGTATCTCTTAGTCTTAGGATCTAATTACGACATTACCAACCTTTTTCTGAAATATTTCTTATCATAAATTAAATACTCAACTTGGTATTAGGGATTTAAGACATAAACATAACAGGCGGAGAATGTTTTTAAGGTTATTTCAAATTCAAATAAGTCCGTTTCTCGATGGCGTCGATTTGTAATAGCAAATTATGGGTGGCTACTCTCAGCTTATGTAACACTATTTAATGGATGAAAGTATTAATAAAAGCTTATTGATGGAAGTCGGCCAAGTAATAAATAAAAAGAAGTATAACGTTATCAAAAATATCTGAGATACAATTTTATAATATACCTAACAGAAAATTACTAATTCATATCAACATGTATAGTTTGTATGAAGGAAATATTCCAGACCTAACCTAAATTTGTTGATAAAATAAGTAGGAACATTAAAAAATCAAATTGAATCGAGAAATGATTAGATTTATTTTAGAAGAAAGTTTCCATTCTATTGATATATAGTTTTATTAAATATGTTCATTATAAGGGGCAAAATAATACAAAAAAAATCTATATTTCTTTTAAAGTTTCGTCTAATCGCTCGACTTTATTATGAAGTGCTATTGGAAAAAAAAATTGGGTTCATATAGGTTAATCGATATAAAATGTGAGTAGTTTATCGTATTGAAAAACAAAAACTGTTGATTTGAAATATTGTATTAATAGTCAGTTGAACTGGCTAAACATACAATCAATGAGTATTTCATAAATATAAATTATTATAAAAAAGAAACTCGTAACTCGTCAAGAAAAATTAGAACATTCGAACCAATACCCTCCCTTTTAAAATATAATAATAAATGTTGTACTTAAACGATATGCTTAAATACAACATTTACTTTATTATTTTTCAATGTTTTGTGTCGGAAATAACATTCTCAAAGACTTATTATTTTTTTTAAATTTTGGAATCGTGAAGGTTTTCTATTATTATCCTATGTCACGGAAACCGACTATTTTTACAAAATAATTTCGGTAATGGGCCAATTTGCGAGATTGGTGATGTTGGTTGAATTTTATAAAACACCAAATTTGCTGTAGGAGAATTTGAAATTGCTAATAAAGTTGAAATGTTTTATATTATATAAAACATTGTTTAATCGGAATCATTTAGGAATATGTACTTACGAATCTATTTAAATGGAACAGAACGATAATATGGATGACAAAGACGTTGAAAATTAATTAGATGTAACATTAAGTGAGAAGGAAAGAATTAGAGGAGTTCCTTCTAAACTCCGGATCGACTTTCCCTTTCTAAATTGCGTGCTGGGTATCGATCTTGAAAATAGCCTCCCTTTGTAGTAGCCGAAATTCGCATGCCCGACCTTGACAACCACCAATCGGTGAAAAGGTCTTTCAAATTTCAACCAAATAATATTACCAGTCACGTGGATTAAAGTTATTTTCTTCAGAGTGGTGGAAAGAATAGGTGGTGTTTTCTACAAGTATCTTTGTGCGATAAATTAAATTTAATCTGATGAAAATAAAAAACGTGTAAACATTGGATTTACTACTTGAGAAATATTAATTCTTTGGGACAATAAAGGTATTTCCTAAAAACTTGATTGAATTATTTGCCTGTATTTTGAAGATAGGTATTCCAATTTTCTTCTATAATCAGTACTCTTTGTTGTATTATACAATGTGTAGATAGATTATTATAATTTATTATAATCTATATGATTAATTGTGAAAATTTGAGTAAATTAAATTTTTTGAATTCGTATATCAAGTTATTGTTATTTGTTTTCGAAAATTTTTGGAATTGTCTTCTTTCTAAAAATATTTGCAATTTTAAATCTCTATTTTATACGAAAAAACAAATAGGGAAATTTATTAGCCGTAAAAATATGAGTGTATGTACTTTTTGTAAGTAATGAGCTTAGAAGAGAATATTGGATATTTCATATGAAAAATTCGTGACAATTCGAGAAAATGATAGATATAACTTGCTAACAAATTTGTCAACAAAAGTTTCTCTTGATTTGTGTAAGGAAAATACAAAAGTTCCGACCTGAAAAGGATGCGAAAGAAGACAACGCTTCGGATTTTATTATATAGCATTAAGAAGATAAAGTTTTCCCAAGATGTATAATACAGATATTTTACTTTTATTTCTGTCTGATATGCGATCGTCCAATCCAATCGTCTTTGTTATTTTCTTTGCAGTTTTACTGAAATCGAAGTAGGGGATGAGGAGAATAATATTTCGTTTCGTATTCGTTTATTTTTTGATATATTACTTACGATTAGTACAAAGACACTCATTATTATCGGACGAATAAATAGAAATATATTAGAAGAATAACCACATTAAATTGGAATAAGATTAAAAATGCTGTGGTCCATTGAGATTAAGATTCCAGTCTAGCCGGTTATAGATACATACGTATATTATTCAATACTCTTAGAACACGGAGGTTATCTAAAAATCGTTGCGTACAATCAGTAGATGTAGATAAAAAATTTTTCATTGGATATTTGTAATAAAAGTAGTGGTGACGATCCAAATGTTTGAAAAATATATCGAATGTATTAGAAGAACAACGAATACCTATTTGCAAAATGCTGCAAAAAATTCATTCGAACTTATTTATTTTTTTACATGTCAAATCAAGAATTGATAGGCTCCTAACATTAAATAGTTCGATTTGAAATCATTTTCATCAGTCGATTACGTTATTATGATTGTTTGAATTGTAGCGAGGCTTGAATGTTCTCCTACTTCTCCCACTGCCTTGGTAATATCATGTATACTCTTAAGAGATTACACTTTAAGGGAGACGGAAATGACTCTCGAGTTAACGTAATCTAAAATCGATCTGTCGACTTTCAATTAAAATGGGAAGATTTTATTATCGTCAATAATATAAAAGTTGTACACACAGTGTGTGTATTACAACAAAAAAAAAACTATCGATGATATAGTGGTTTCCAAAGATTTTTATAATTAAGGCCGCGTTTGGTGTAATTATTTCGTGTCAATAAACGAATAAGTACGGAATTTAATTTTTTGTTTTAGAGGTCATCATTCTATAAGGAAATGTATTTTTTTCCTTTCACTTGCCTATCATTCGAACTAATGTCTTTTCCCTACATTTACAATTCAAGTATTTAATTTTTGCAGAAACCTTATTATTATTATCATCATCATTATATGGTGTGCAAATTTTCATTATCTGTTCGATAACAATATTTAATTGATTTTTGAGTAGAATATTTATTGGAAAATGTTGTAAAGATCGAAATAAATGAGATTTCGATGACGCAATGTTAGGCAATACTTTCCATCCAACTCATCGAGTATTGCGTCATCGTGTATATAAAATTGTAGCAAAGGCCACTTTTTCTTTCAGTTGCTGGCCGATTTCCGGTTGACAACAAATTTACTCAATGATCCTATGGTCTATCAAACGCCTTTTTGGGATAGAAACGATTTGTATGCGAGGAGTAGTTTCTACTATTCCTTTTGCGTAGTGCATTTTCGTATCGAATGGATACATTTTCTCAACCATAGTCTAGAATAACTGGGTATTGTTGGAAAAACGCTTTCGTTAAATCAATAGAGAAGAGCATTGTGTGGATGTCGCATTGTACTATTAAAACAACATACGTTTGTAATAATCAAATTTGTTAGCCAAACACAGATTTTTCTGAATGAAAATATGAAAAAATAAGATTGAAATATAGATACTAGTTAACTAAATAACGTAATTTAGTAAATGCTCTACTTTCGTTTGCTACGACTATCATCTATAAACGTTACTAACGGATCAAAACAGTATATTATTATATTACATAACTCCAAATATAAATTTGCGAGATTGCGTGCACGCTCCTTGTTACACTTGTTACTCAACTATTCGAAATTATTTATCACATATTTTTTATTTATACGATATTTTTTTATCTCATTTACTAATTATATCTCGAATCACGCCACACGTTCTTTGCACAAATATCGGGATAATAATAAATATTATTTAATAAAAATCCTCAATTCGATATCTTGCGACACGTTTATTATCCTTAATAATATATTTAATCGACTGGATCTACCTACCATGTAGGATTTATAGATAAATAGACGTGAATAATTTCTTTCAATGTACCACTTGAGAATCATCCAATCGTTAAACCGATTTGAAGGCGCAATCGTATTGTATTATGTATTCGTAACAGAGGCGTCAAATGTAATATTTTATTTATTGATATTCAAATGTTATATTTTGTATTAGTTTGAGCTAATTTAAAGTTATTTATTATAATCTCGATAAATCGACCTTATACTCTACTCTCATATAATTTAATAAAAATGATTTTTTTTAATTTGGTAAATTTGAAGCGTATAATGAAATTTATACCGTACGAGAATAATAATTTGCAAATCATACCTTTATTTTTTTCGTGTATTTTGTACGTAAATTGCCAAAAGATGTTTGTATATAAAGTATGTAGTAATTATTAACTTGTCGGGAGTTTAAGTGAAATCTATTTATGTATATATAATAAAAAAGAATGAATATTGTACGCCTCTGTTTTTAATAGTACATATTTCTTATAAAATCACGTGTTCTATTATGAGATTGATTTAATACAATCTTAATGTGCATTGATATATATATTATCACGTGGCGATTGTCACGACGCGACGTCGTATCGTAGCGTACCGCAAAAAATTCTGTACACTGGATCTCGCGACCAAAGAATCAGTTATGAACTGTCTACAGGCGATCGCACGCCTATTATTTGGTTCGTAAAGTTGTGTAACGTCTCTCCATATTGTATATTACACCGATCGAACGATCGTCTGTGTATTAATAAATATACATATATTAGTGTATTTGTGTTTTTGTGCGTATGTGTCCGTTCGTTAACATTTAACCGATTAAGAATTATTATTCAAAAAATTTATAAATACATATGATATACTTCCTTATTTAGTGTTATGAGCCGAATTGATTAGAAAAAGCGCCGTTGCATGGAACACCCTATTATTTAATTTTTTTCAGTGGACTGGAATGCGAGGATCAATTATATTCCTCCTTACAATATACTACCACCTCCTCCTCCTCCTCCTCCTCGTCCTCCGTTAAATCTGAAATAAACAATAACAATTGTCGTTTGGCAATCGTACCCGAAATTGTAATTACTGACGAAAGCAGTAATAGAGATGACGAAAATGACGAAGTGATTAAAAGAGTGGACGAAAAGAAACCCATTTCGAGTACGAGGAAATTGTTTGGTAATCTTCAAGAAGTTGAAGGTTCTATCGTTAGACCAATAAGTGCCACTAGCAAGATATTCGGACCTAGGACTAAGGATATGAGTAGAGGCTTTTTGACGTTTTCAGATGAAGAGCCCGGTCTTACAAGTAAGTTGTATTTTTTATAATTATTTTAATAAATTTTTAAGAAATAATAATTCAATCGAATTCACACATTTGTTTTTACTTGTCGTTGAATACTCATATCACTTATTTTCCAAACCGGTCCTTTTCTATTTTTTTTTTGTTCACGTGCCTTTTCGGCATTTAAATCTTACTTGTTAAAAAATTGTACCCGAGTTGGTAATTGTATTTATTGAAAAAGCAAACGACTTTGTATAATATGGCATTGATACAGCATCTCGTAGTAATATTTTATATTCTCTTATAGCCAATAGCCTGTTTGTATAAAGTAGAATCTTAATTTTTCACCGCAACAAAAATTCCAAGCGGTTTCCGAAACCAAAGTCAGTATCTCGTTGTAGGTTAGAATTTATTATTCCATACGGCATCTTCATTTTTTATTCGTCTAAAGATAAATGATAATTCGTGTCTTTGATTTTAATACATTATATTAAAAATTACATTGAATACGTATGTGTTACTAATATAATTATCACTAGTTTCTGAGTTGCAAGTGGCCTTCGTTTGAGTTTTCAATATATTTCAAGTTGAATAAATATGTCAGATTTTTCGCTTAATACTTGAACCGAATGAAAAATGATAAATTACATTTATAAACGTCAATGGTATTTCATACTAATTTAACATATGAAAGCTGATTAGACAGATACAACAAATATAACATGTTGTATAGTAGAATTATAAAACTTTATAAATTGATAGGTTAATTAAATAAAGAAGTTCAAGAACACACAGACTCATACTCATAGTATAAATAGACAAATTGCGAATGTTGAAGAAATACTATTATTGGTCAAATTAAAAGATTTTATTATTTGGATTATATATGTAAATAGATGACAATTAATTATTTCGTACTAATAGTAATTCAGTATTAAAATTATAGAAAAACAATTATATAATTGATTGGTTTTCGAAATTCGTATTTTTGACGTCAAATGAATAGATAAAGATTACCAAACAAAAAAGTGATTATCTTTCTCATTTGATATGTAATGAACAGGTTGTTGATTTATAGGGCTCGTTAGAGTTTTGTGTTTATCTTTTGGGATGGCCACTCAAAAAAAAACCGTTTTAAATATGTATTTATAGACGTTCATAAATTTCGTTTCTTATATTGAGGAAGAACGAAGAAAAAAATAAAAGCATAAATCTGTCCTAGCTTTTTAGTTCGAAATAAAAAAGCTTGATTTATAAATGTAGAGTTTGGTAGGACCACAACACAAAAATATATAGAGAGAGAAATAAAAATGTCAAACAGGCAGAGATGCGTAGTTTTTCCAGGAATTTGCTCGACATTTTACATTTTTTAATTAATGAGAAATCTTTTTTATTATTCACCTCAATTAAAATCAAATAGAGATAAATGAAAATTCGATACGAGTATAAAATTCCGAGGAAATTTCATAAGGTGCTGGAGGGAATAACGAGTTTCAGTTTCTGTTCAAATTTAAATAGATACTTGGTTTATTCTGATATTTCCTTTTATGATTCTTTTTCTTATTACATTCTTCTACTCTAACAAATTATCGTATCCCGGATATTTTCATCATTTTCGATTATTTTCCTTCTATCGTTTAAGACTTAGTGGGGCGGAAACGCGGTTATACATTATCCGAGATCCATACAACATATCAACGGAATAAATTTGATAATACAAACGAGTTGAACGTATCTAAAAAATCACCAAAAATTTTTGTGAGGCTTTCGAATATTTTGCTTCAGTGTTGTTGATTATTTACATAACCACCTAACAGATATACGCGGCATACGACATGTTTGTTGGGTAGAATCCAAATAACTAACCTCGAATTTAATATATATATATATATATATATATATATATATATATATATATATATATATATATACGAAAATAACTTCACTTACTCTACGTTACATAATTATTTAATACCTACATCAATTTAAACCAGAAAATAACGCACATCATCATGATTACTGCTAATGAGTAAATAGGAATTTTTTTAACAAATTGAAATTTTTCAATACCTACTTTGAAGCTGTAACATAATGAAAGCTAGTTTTGTACGGTACAGACGTGAGTGTTATCATTGATTAGTTTTGTATTTTCCTTATTATTACATATTTTCAAATTAATTCTCATTTTTTTTTTGCCGTTAAACAAAGTGAAAAAAAAAAATGAAATTAACTGGCGATTTGAACTTTTACTATTAAAAGTTGACGACAAAACTTATGAATATTACTGGTCAAGGTTAATTTTCAATGAGGTTTTTTTTTTGTTAGTTAGATCCACAATTTAAATTATGCATTCGCACTTATTACAACCGAAAAAAATTCGTGCTAAAACAATTACTGTTGCGCGATGTAAAATTGCCATAAAACAAATAAAAATGTTGGTGTAACAAAATGTCTTTTTTATTTTTAAGAGTTAATAAAATTTGTTCAAGATACATTCTCCCCGCTGTATAAATTTTGAAATATCATGGTATAATTGAAAAAAGTTTGAAAAAAAAATCAAAAGTGCCTATCAATTAGTAAATCACAAGTGCAGAAAAAGTTGTTCCGTATCAACAAAATAGATTCAGTCGTCTGAATTTTATATTTTCAAGTTGGCAATTTAATTTCTTGTTAATGGATTAAAAATATAATACGAATATATTAATTTAGTATTGTATCAACGGATGAATAGGGGGGTTGTGTCCTTTTAAAACTCTACTCTTATTTTATATTACATTAATCGATAAAATATTGTCTCACTTTTGATTTATAGTGTTTTGTTTGAGAATATTAATTATTTATCCTTATCGTCTATACGAGCTCAGTTGATTTGGTATGTATATAATAACTTGATGAAATTTAAAATATCCCAATAAATATTATTAAAATAATATCTATTCCGAAACAATGTATGCCCCTTTCTCGTATTGACGACAAAGAAATTCTGCAGGTGATGATTAATTTCAATTAGGAATCCAAAACAGTTGTTTAATTTCCTGTCATGTCTTTTGCACAATCATGGCTGTACTATTTTGGAAATCATTTCCAAAATGGATCTCTTATTAAATAATTATTGTTTTGATGTATTATAACTATCTTGGTCAGTTTCAATTCCTAAATATTACCAACTACTTTTATGTATTAGAGTAATTGTAAATTTCTTAAATTGGAATAAAATTTTCGAAAATTGATATAAAATTTGATTGTGTAATATTGTGTATGCTGCTTATGCAATTTTTCCAATACTAGCGTTTACCGTGAAATTTTGCACGTCTCTAATAGTTTCTGAATCATAAGCTGATTTTTATGTTTCTTAGAATCCATATATCGGGACTGTATTTTATTTATATTTCCTTCCTTCGTATACAGTTACGTTGAATAAATTTAACTTTGTTAGCGTTTTAATTTTCTGAGGAAGGAGAAATGGCGAACGACATATATTTAAAGAAAAATGACCATTTATTCACGATTCTTTTTATTTAGGTAGACATTCTATAATTGTACGTCCCTGGATCATACAAGTTTAGTTCGCTAATAGATTAGCGTTTACTGAAAGCCAATATAAAAACATTTATTCAATGTATTATATATATATATATATATATATATTCGGTTTTGAACCTTTTACGTCAATTACAACTGTGCTGTGAATTGCCATTAAAAAAATTCTTTCTCTTTTGTTATAGTGTTGAAAGACGAACCAGAGGATCTGACACATTTGGCACCAGTAGCGGGTGATGTTTGTGTTCCGTTGGAAGATCACAATTTTCTTCCCGATATGTTGGACGATATCCTTTTAAGAGATAATTTTGGTCCTTTATTAACCGAAGAACCGACAGATCCGTTTATATCGTATAGAGATTTCCAAGATACTTCCCCGCAATTATTGTCGCCAAATTTGTCGAAGGTTAGCTTTATCTATAATTATTATATTCATTTTCGTTTCTCCAGTGTACAAAATAAATATAAAGTAGCTTTGATTATACCGAATATAAAATTTATATACGTCACGCTTTTTATTACGTTATCGAATTATGTATGTATAAAGATAGAGTAACAAAAAAAAGAATGTTTATCTTCCAAGTTTTCGTTTACGACAAAAACAAACATACCTACTTTATTGCGATTTTGTTGGTAAATCAGTAGAAAATTTTATTTATAAACACTGTAAAAAAGGACGTTGAGTCTTTATTAAAAAACTTGGCGAGGAAAAACGTTTTTTACGACTGCAAACCCACATAGTATTTTGGTCTGCTCCAATTTGTATTGATTCGATTTTTTTTTTCAGCATTCAGATTGTAGTTTACCCTCTCTCAATAGTCCAACCGACTCTCTTATAGATGACGAACACACTTCGTCTTTTATGAACCTCCAAATGGAGGAAGACGTTGAATTGCTCAAACCCCCCTACATATCGATGAACATAACTGACGATTTACCGTTGTTAGTTTCGAACGATTTAATGTGGAGTACGAGCGACAAAAAGATACACAACCACCATCACTCTGATAATAACAATTCGAGTTTGGCTCAATTGTTATCGAATTCGTTGAGCAAACACCAATTGACACAAAAAGATCACGGTGGAGGGGGAATGATGTACAAGAATGATATCGATGATACGTACACTGTCAAATGTAAGTTGAGGAAGGGGTCGCATTTTTTTTAACAAAATACTTGGATACTTTTCAGATATCAATTAATTAATATGAAATCTATTTGTTTTAGGTATTCGTAAATCGCCGTGGAACGATCAAAACTGCCTTTCGTCTAAATCAAACCTTATAAATAATAATAATAATAATAATAATAAAACGAATAAGACAGTCGACGATCAACGTACGCCGAGTACGAAACGTTCGAATTGTAGTGCAAGTTACGAGCAAGTTAGTAAAAAGACTCGAAGCGAACCTAAAGAAAAAATGTCATCTGAATTATTACAACAGTTAATTTCCAATAATAATAATCATCATAATAGAGGCCGATCGAGGGATAAAAATACTTGGTTATTAAATAGAAATTCTCAAAAGGCCGCGTGCATTTCGCAGCCGAGCGATAGCGTTTTAATGAATTTATTGGTAAGCGGTTTCGATATTAGAGCCGGATATATTTGTCTGGCTCCGAACAAGTCGAAAAGATAAGAAAAAGAGTAAAGCCTTGATTGGGAAAATGTGCGCTGCTAATAAAAAAAATAGCGTAAAACGAAATATATGCCAAAATCTTCCCGATATCGAGGAGACCGAGACATAGGAGAGAGAGAGAGAGAGAGAGAGAGAGAGAGAGAGAGAGAGAGAGAGAGAGAGAAAGGGAATTTCGCCTAAAATTGTAAAAGTGTTTTATCGATGTCTTTTTACACTAATTAAACGTGATCGTTCTAAAATTAAGAAAGCAGTAAATAAAAATATATATATATATATATATATATATATATATATATATATATATATATGTATATATGCCATATGCCCGACGAAGTTTTCATTTTTTTTTAATTTCGAATCTGTAAATACAATTGATCGATTGGAAAAAGTAATTTTTTAATTCCCGCTTAAAATGTCTGTGACTCACTCTACTATCAAAATTCCAGTTACGACAAGTAATCTTATTATTAATTTGAATTATTTATAGAACAACATTCTCAATTATTATTTTCCCCCATTATTAATCCATAGAGTTTTAGACCAAAAATAAAAATGAATTATTAAACCGTTTGAAATGTCACATATACATATCTCGGGGTCGATTCACATCTTTTTCTAGCCATTTAATATCGTGGTAATATAATGATTATTATTTTTTTGAATAAAATGCTTTGTCGTTGTTATCTAAAAGTCCTAATTAAATACGAGAATACCTATTTTTGTCTCTATCGATTAGACACATTCAAATTAATAAAATAGTATTGAAAACGTTTTGCTCATAATCATATCAATGAAACGAATCAACAATAACCCTCATTTAGATTTCTATGCAACTCAATGAAATTATGGCCAAAAAATACAATGAAGTAGTATATACACTAGTTTACAAAAATTTTAAAGTGGAATGTCTTTTAAATGCGTATTTTCACATAAACTTGATCGAGTCTAATATGAATATGAATAATATGCCTAATTCCAAATCGAATTTACCATTTTTTAGTAGGTTTCCATTTGTCCGAACAAATAAGTTTATCTTATTCTTCATCTTTCTTTCTCTTTTATCATTGATTCACTATTTAATTATGATGTTTATATGGCTAATGTCATCAACAAGGTGTCGAGTTCAATAATCGAAGTAGTTCAAATTAATTCTCATCTTACAATTGAATAAATTAAATAAAAATTAACTCTCGAAAAACGTCTAAATGTTGAATATATATATATATATATATTCTAAAAATAGTGTTATTCTAAATAATATGTTATTATTAAAATGCGTAACAAAGTTTATTGTGAATTGGATTCTAAATATCACTAGGATTATTGAAATTATAATTAATCGCGCTTCGTATAGTTTAGGTTCATTGATTAGTGGAGTATTTAGAGATTTTTATTTTATGAAAATATTTCCTAAAAAATTTCGTTTTTGGAATGTGTTGTCGATGTAATTGTTGAACAAACAACGTCCAAAATGTTTGTTTCTATTCATTCCACAGATAATATTTTGAATACAAATATATAGGAGGAAATATTCCCAAAACAATGTAATAACCCCGTAACTCCCTAATTTATTGAAAAGTTTGAAAAAAAATTATTTATTGATGAATAGAATCTGTTATGGTCGTCCAGGACTAGTTGGAGCATTATATTCGATGGGGATGATCTTTTATAAAGATTATTTAAAATGTGTTTATTTATTTTTGAACATATGCGATTGTTAATAAAAATTTGAATAAAATTGTTGTTATTAATCCCATTATTTATTTCACATTATCCCCTACGAATTAGTCCCAGAAGTATAAAATGGTGGAACATTAATCTAATAATCGGCAGAATGAAACTCAATACTCAACTAAGAATTTGCCGATGCTATTTTGGAAATTATAAAAAAAGATCATCTTGATGGAATATCGAATAAAGCAGAAACGGAAAGTTTTATCGTTACAAATTTTGCGGACAAACGATCGAGAAGAACTTAATTGAGCAAAATCTCGAAGTTTTTAAAATATTTCACATCATATCTAGAAAATATCAGTTAGTTTCGATGGAATTGTTTTACTCATCATATTATATTGGAATAGCTTTCAAATACACTTGTGTATACTTTCAAAATTATCATTATCAAAAAAATCCAATTTTTTATTATCCTATTTCAACCATCTTATGTAAGAATGAGTCATAATAATTATATGGTTATTTCTGATTGATAGAGAAAAGCGAGTAGATAGAGTTTAGAAATATTAGTGACTATTCTATTTTCACATATACAATGTGAAAAAAGTATTGTTGCCAAAAAAAAAAAAAATAGAAATGACAATAATCTACGTAAAAGATTTATGTAAACATATGCTTTGTTTTACTAGTTTATTAAGTTGATACAATTCTGTATTAAAATATGAAATATATATCTCAAAATATATGAAATAATTTAAATATATGGTATCATACATTTAAACTGAAATAGATCTATTTCGTTAGCATTACGTACATTCTTCAACAATCAAGGCTTTTGCTAATAAATACCCAATTAGTTTGATCAATTTTTCTTATCTAGTTGTATATCAAGAATTTTCATATTTTCATATCAACGATATTAATTAAATCTTTTGTTTTTAGGATGTTTCTTCTCCTACTACTTCTACAACTACTACTAGTAGAAGTAATAGTATTACTACTGACCAACCGCTGATGTCCGATCTTGTTCCCGTATTAGACAACTTGAAGATGTTGGAAGATACAGAATCTGACAAGAGATCTCAGTTTATAAGAAATTGTCAAAGTCTTTTATATCCTGAAAATACGTCGTTCGCTTCGTTGATGGATCTAACCCAACACGATTTGGACGTTAACGCTCCCGTTAGCAACAATATGTTACAAGGAAAAGATTTATTATCGGCCTTAGATACAAACTTGGTCGCTATTTAGCCAGCACCATATTTTATTATCAACAATCAATCATTATTGGACGATGTGTACACCTACTCATTTGGGGAATTTGTCAAAATAACAACAACGATGCTGTTCATCAATTGTAACAAGATTTTTATAACATTTAAATGAATATTTTAATTATAAAAACTTTTATATTTGTAGTTTTGGATATAGACATATTATTTTACAAATAAAAATCTATATATAAATAATCTAGGGTTTAATTAATTTATTGTTTCGAGAATATGAAAACAAATTATTATTATTGGGGGCTGTTTTAATGAAAGCATTTAAAATTATCTTTTTTCAAAAATTTCATTTTCAATCTTAACTTCTGCCTCGAAGGAATCCCTTTTTCAACATTATGACGTAACTCAAATCGTTTTGAATAATTTTCTATATAAAATATTTTATACTTGAAAGAAAAGCCGATTAACCGACACAAATTTGTACCTTGAAAAAATTTTTCCGAGTATTACTTCAGACATATAATTATGTGAAAACCGGATTTGCAAATTGGAAATATTCATATCAAAATATGATGATACATTTTCAATATACAAGATGTCCCCAAATAAAGAGAAATATCATTGAAATTAAGTCAAAATAAAAAAAATCACTTTTCGCGTTATAATTTCTTACTTGAAAGTTTTTTTTGGAAGAATGGGTATTAAATTGTTTAGAATACTGAATATACTCAATTTAAATGGTGGATTTATAATGAATATCAATAAATAACTGAATGTCGAGAATAACAAAATTAGCATTATCTTTTAAAATGTGAAATCTGTTTAAGGAAACGGAGAAAATATCTTTTTGATTTTAAAATAACAAATCCAACTTATATTTTTATATCACAAGTATTCGTGCCGATTTTTAAAAAAAACTGAGTTTTATTTTTCCCTTTTAAGCAAACTTTTTGTTACTATGTTATATGAAAAGTTATTTTAATATATAGGGTGTATAAAGTGAATCAGATGGGTGTGGCAATAAACATTTTATATTTCAATTTTCCGTGTACACCTATTGGTACATAATATATTTTTTTCTCCAACCATCAAAAAATGTTGACATTTTTATACTATTTTCAGGTACAAAAGTCATCAATTCCCTTACCGTACAAAAATTTGCTCGTTGCACTTTTAATCCTAGGATTAAAAACCCTACTTTTAATCCTAGGACTAAAAGTAATTGCATTTGAGCTCTCTAATTGAAATTTGAAGAAAAAAACAATGTCTCTTACAAACTTAGTAAAACAAACTAATTGGGCAACTATATATTTTCATCGTGTTAGGGATTCATTTTGAAAGCAGCGTAAAAACTACTACAAGAATTATATGATTAGTACGTCTACTGACGTCTACTTGACAATCGATATTTACCAACAATACCAGGTATCCATGACTACTGACTTGCTATCGCTGTTATAATTAATAGGTGTTCAAATTTATTACCAAATTATTAACGATTTTTGAATAAAACTAACTTTATTTTAATTTTGACTTGGTTGGAGAAAAAATAGTATATATCATACGGACTAAAAGTGCCTATTTTTACTCGCAATTTTGCATTCACTCGGCTGCGCTACGCTCCGCCTCGCAACTGCAAATACTGCTCGTAAAAAAATATGCACTTTTAATCCTTATAATATAATATACTATTAATACAAAAAGAGAAATGCAGAAATATCTCATATCGAATGATTTAATCATAATCATATCACTTTTTAAGTGCATTTTTGTAAATGTTGAAGAAATTACTGCCATTTTATGTAGTTATAAATTTAATTATATTTTTATCATTTTTACAATTATAATTTACGTTTTCTAAAAGCGCTGTTATAAATATCAATTATGATATATGGATATTCCACACATAATTATATATTGTTTCGACTAATATTTGTGTAAGTTTATATAAATATAAAATGTTTTGTGTTATCAGTTACTTATAATTGGTATAATAAAACATTGGATTAACACAATTATATTGTTTTATTTAACGACATCATTCGAATAAAAAGTAGGTTTTGATACGAGCATTATCATCCATCACAATATAAAAATAATTTGAAATAGTTACAAAATAATAAAGTAGGTAAAACATGAAAAAAAATGTGACGACATTATTTTTATTTAAGAATTATTCGTATCGATATTTATCTTTATATCGTAGATTAGATATAGAGTACGAGTTGTATATTATTATATATATGTAATAATTCGTAACACCAAGAAAATCAATAGGTGAATAAAAGTTCTATAGATCACTAGTAAAGTTCTATAGTAACAAAATTATATCTATGAACTAGAGTACGAAAACAGGCTCTCTACACGAAGTGTTCTAAAGTGTACTTGGCTGTCAACCTAGAAAAACGTGATATCGATGGACTAGGTGGAGATTAAAAAAGAAGACAAATGAAAGAAGGTTAGATGTAATATAAAGTGTATTTTGAAAGTTTGTTTATTTTGATTATCTTCGAAACAGTGGATTTTCCTAAAGTTTCGAATAAAATGTCTCCCGAAACGAGTGGTAATAATCCGCCAAGTGTCGTAAGGCGTAAGAAGAATATTAAAAAAAAGGTTAACCAAAATGGAGATGATTGTTTCGAACTCGATTCAACTACTACTCATTGTGACTATTTTCCAATACCTTCTTCCCACGCGTACTACTTAAATTTACCAAATCAAGTTCCGAGTTGTTCTTCAATGACAAACGGTCACAATAGACAACATTTGATGTCTTTATCGAATCATTCTTTAAATTGTGGCAGTTGTCTCTCCAATATGAATACTTTCAAAAATCATATACCCGACTTTTCCGAAGACATAGAATTTTCGAGCTTACCCGTGGTACATATGGGACCGGATGAAGCCGTGACAAAAAGACGTTTTTCAGATCCGGGTATACCAAACGACAGTGATTCGAGTGTAAATTCTGCAGATGATGGTATTCTACATAAATTGAAATCTCAAATTAATTCTTTAAAAGAAAGTAATCATCGATTATCAAAGGAAATTACGGATTTGAAAAAAGAAGTTAACATATTGAAGCAGCAAAGTAATTTTAAACACCATGATAGGGAATACGAACCAGGAATATTGGCAGATATTATTAGAGAAGTTAGAGATGCCGCTAGAGTAAGAGAAGATGCGTTTTTAGCTAAAGTAAAACATCTATTAGAAGAACAACAGCAACGATTAGGTTTGGTAAGTTGTTATTAAAAATGATAATCTCGTAAATTAATTATTCACATAATTAAGTATCATCCGAATTGATTTTTAGAACCATATGCATTATTTATCTGATAAACATAAAAATAACGAAAGGATTTCCAAACTAGAAGAACAATTGAAATTATTAACCATAAATAATAATAGGTAAGTCATTATTTTTTGTATCAAAAATATCATTTTGAAAGGATTAATTGTCTCATAATGATTGTTCAATAATTATTAACAACTTTGAAAAGATTTTATACTAATAAACTTTCATCATTTTGGAAATGATTAAAATACCAAGTACAGCTTAACATTATGATATTTGGAATGTCGGTACCATCCTGAATTGATAATCTAAGAGTTTGTCTTGTATGTTTAATATCTTTTGTCAAATTTATTATTATTATTTGAATTATGTTAATTCTCTTGGCAAGAATTTATCAAATAACTGATAATAAAAATTGATTCAACTGAACATCTATATAACTTGATTCAAAAATTCTTTTTCAGGCAAGAAGACAAACCGTTAAATGGAAACGTTTCCAACACCGGGCAAGTGATGGAATTAGAAAGAGAAGCGATTGAATTGAGACGTGAACTCCAAGATACCAGAGCAAAGAAAGAAGCTTCAGAATATAAATTGATTCAGTAAGTAATTGATTTTAAAGAAAGGAGAAATTCTTAATTTTTTTATGTTTGTAGGTTAGAAAAGGAACTTTCGAACCTTATACGCAATGGCAATATGACTATTTCTGATGCATCGGATGATACCAAATCTGCGTCGATAGAAAGTCTCAGCAACAGTGTAATTACAAATGCCTCGTCAGTGTCGGTATCGCACGGTAATTCTAGAATTACACTTACAGGTCCTGTAACTGATTTATAGATATTAGAAAACGATATTTTTAATAACATTCCCACTCAAAGCTTTGTTTAATTGTTAACAAACGAAATAAACATTCCTAATATTAATTTTGAGAGTTCTATGAATTTTGAAATACTCGAGATATCATCTTTTTTCTTAGCAGCTGAGAGTTGTTTTTTTAATACTATACTATTTTATGTAACCTCTCATTCTATTTTTTTGCAAAAACTCTATTTTGTTTGAACTTTTAATATGAATATGTTTTTTTTTCTCAATTATCTATATAAATAACATTTATTTGTGTAATCCCTTTTTTTAGGGTTTAATAATTTGCTTCATTACATTACATAACATTTTCATATATTTATTATTTTGATTCGATCTGTCCAGAATTGCTCAATAGCATTATATATTTTTTTCTACAGATAAATACACATTTAGGTAATAACTTTATTTCAATTGAGTTTGAGCCCAAAGTTTTGGAATTTTTATACATATCATTATGTGCCTTCATATAATAATTTTAGGCTCTTTTGATTGAAAATTCGTTTATAAAAAAGATGATAATATTGAATTTAGGACCTATTTTCGATTATATTAAAATATAGTTTTAAACGTCAATATTTTTACCTTTTTCAAAAACTAATTCTCAAACAAAAGAGACCTAAAATCAAAAATTTTCAAGAAGTAAAAAGTTGAAAAAATTGATTATATATATATATATATATATATATATATATATATATATATATACACACATAAACAAAAATATGTGAATAGTACTGATTTTGTTTAATACTTCATATATTTTTTTTATAAATCTTATTACTGATTGTTCGATACCTTTGTTTATTACAAAATATTTTTCAATTCAGAAACAGGTTCTCAAAATTATTTAATATAACGTCATAGAAAAATTGAACAGATTATCTAATAGAATTTTGTAAAATTCAAGTTACAAATTTAAATATTATTTTGTTTATTTGCCAAGGGTACGGAACAACAAATTTTCTATTTATTTCATTCCTTATATAATTATAGGGTTAGATTACGGTTATAGGGTGTATTGTGACTAGTATATCGAATTTATTTTATATATTTTTATATGTTTATTTTTACTAAATAAATACTTTATGATGCAATACTACATAATATCTGTTTTAATTGTGGACCTAGTTCTTAGTTACTTTTTTCTTAGACGCATCTGCTTAAAATTGAATATTCCAACTATTTTTTTCTATTTATTTTCAATAGAAATTTATTCTAGAAATATTAAACAGCAAGTGCAAATTATTGAACAACATAACATTTAAACATTCACCCTATAGATACACATTTACTGATTGGGCGTCAATTTTTCGATTTTCCCCATATTATATCTCGTTCAAGTCACATTAAATTTCCACGATAATATTCCTTAAGACATCGACAAAACTAACACTATAAATAATTTATGTGTTGTGGCAAGTGTGAATTTTCACACAGCGTATCTACTTGCAAAAGTTTTTCGTAGGGATAAAAATCTTGTACCTCGATGATAGATATCAAAGGAAATATGTTTGGGTATCATCATTAACAACAAATAAGGGCTGTTCGTTGATAGACGAATAAATAAATATACGACGTTTCCAAGAAAATTGTTTTAGCTTTGATCAAAATTTTTGGTCTCCAAATCGTTTATTAGCAGCAAATTTACTACTTCTTAGCACTTCGACGCGAGTTTCGATAACTAATTTTTAGTCTTCAGAGCCCCGTTTCTCTACGTTGTACCAAGACGATGGTACCTTTTTATTCGAATTTGAATCTATCATTCCCTCGTTTGATATTAATTAATTTACATTACCTATCTGGATGGTGCCGATAAACGTGTTCCAAATATAAAAACTCCGTCGCTCTTCGAATTGATACATAATATCAAACTTATTATAACTAGTTCTCTTCTCTTTTTATTTCACCCTATTCATTACGTTTAAGCGGGACCCTCTTTTCAAATTGAAACAAAACAAAAGAGGTAAGTTTTTATTGATAACCCCGATACACGCGTCGGGACACGCGTCGGTGTGTTGGTTCAACTATCCACTTCCTGCATTTTTTATCGGAAGCGCCACCAAAAAGCCCGAGGCGTCATTAAATATTCTTCAAATAATTTATTTAATTGCGTTATTATTTTACCATTCAAGTTATGGGGTAGATACCTCTATTTACCAATACAAAATAGGGAAATTGGTTGCGGATCAATTTATATCTACATATATACGTTATAGGTATCTGAAATAGAAAATAAAAAGTTTCATTGATCAGGGTACCTATATGATAATAAATTCCCATTGGAGATGGAATTTCTTAATTTTGAAAAAGATCAAAGCAAAATAGAAGGAAATATGTTGAAAAAAATCGCTTCTTTTATTGGTATTATAATAGTTACATCCCTGCTTGCAACCCTTTCCAAATGGATTATTATATTGCGGTCATTGCCGCCTATTCCCAACATTAGACGGAATGTTGAGACGCTGTTTGTGGGTGTTGTTGCAATTTAGTTAATTAAATGGTGATTTTACTTCCGATTTTCTAATTTGTACGAGGGGTTATCTGAAAGGATTATAAGTTTTTCTCATTATTAATTTCTGTTTATAAGCTCTCACCAAAGTTAAATAATGGTTTCTATAGGTTTAATGAGATGAGCAAAACAATTTTTTTTCGTATTTATAGTAGAAATTTAAGGGATCAATAATAAATGAGTTTTATAGTTTTATTACTCCTCTGTCATAATGTTTTGACAAACTCTCGATAACTTCAAACGAAATATACCGACTTTGTATATACTAAAATCAACAACCCACCCAGCGGGACATTGTTTTTAGTGGTTACTTAAGTACCCAGGTGAAATGAAATTGTCAAATATTGACACACCTCTGTCCATCTCTCCCTTCTATCAAGGTTGGACCACCCATAGCGATGAGGTGTTTAATGGATCTGTAAAACTTTAGTCACGAATTAAATATGCAAGGTTGCCGATCATTCCGTTTTTATTATTTTCTGCTGGAATAAATTAGATTTCTTTCGATTTTATTTTCAATTAAAACTGATGTTTTAGAATACGGGATTAGATTAATAAATATCAAAATTAACGAGATCGAAAATAGAAATTATAAATAAAAATTCCGAGAAAAAGGTGACAAAAGTTGAAAGCATTATTGAAGAGTGGTACTTTGGAGATTCACGATATCTAACAATGGATTTGGCAACACACATACCATTACGACCGTTTTTGTCTAGAGCCTCGTTTAAGGTGTTAACCAACATCCTTCTCTTTTTCTTCGTCATCGTTCTCATAATTTCCTATGTTGTTGCAGCAACGGAGAAAATTTTTACGTGCATTAACACGTTTACACTTTTATTGTGTTTGTCGCAAGACTTCTAATTCATTTATTGCCGGACTATATGCGATATACTTATATATCCTTTTAACGTTTACGTAAAATATTTAGGGTAAACCACCAATCGACAAATATTATTTCGTTAAAACTTGAATGAATGAATGGTAGGTCGTATTAAACGTAACCTGATTGGAAAAAAAAACGATTCATCAATCGTCCTATTAAAAAGACTTTATCACCACAACACACCAATAGTGATTGTTATTTGTACGCATATCTACTAGACGTAAATTTGATTGCATAATAAGCACCTACACAATAAAAATTTCAAGTACCTTTCAAGTTTTTCAATACAATTTTATTAATTGAATATAGCGGAAAGTTAATCATTAAAATTTCTATTAAGAGCTTGTCGATTATAAATTGTTTCATTTTTTATATGTTTAAAAGTGTGCTCGTGAATGATAAAATTAAAAAAAAATAAAAAATTCGTTGAAAAATTTTGTTGATTATTATCAATATTGATCCTAGAAAATGGGCAAGCAAAAGTAGATATGCGTTCGAAGATGAAAATACAAAAAAACAATTCGAAAAGTGTTTGTTATACTATCGAAAATAAAATAATTATTACATCTGAAATTTAATTAAATACTAAATAATTTCAAAGTTTGAATGATTGATTCAGATTCAGTAAAGTAGAATACTTTACTAGACTTTTTATATGATTTCGAGACTATATATAAATTTCCAGTAATCGTTGAAGGATTTTACAATCAAATGTCCAAAGTTTACAATTGAATTCAAATAAATATTTGTTTGTCAATGTTCCTTTTCCAAACTCATTTAGACAGAACATGAAAAATAAGAGCAAATATTTAAAGTAGATATCAAGGAATGCTGCTCTCCACTTATATATAGATATTTTGATTATAAATCTTCCTGTCTATAGACATTTCCGAGGAGAGTTTACTTTCCTAATATTTTTTCGTAAAATTTACTATATATAATGGATATTTATCTTAAAGATGCACATCACAAAATAGTGTAAAGTTAAACCAAAGAACTGATCTAAGTGATCGAACAATATAATTCGTACCTTTTCTGATAGATAATAATGAATACTCGTAGAAGTAAGATGAATTAGTTAACGAAAATATTCTAAAATTAGGTTAATTTGAACAGTATTATTTCAAATAATGATTAATTAGAGGAAAAGGAAGAATTGAAGTTATAAATTTCGGACGTTCTAATTTATTAATCTGTCAAAATTGCATACTGGCACAGGATTTTGGAAATAAACGTACAATAAGGACTTATTAGAATATTGCAAATGGTTAAGGAACATTTTGTATCAAACATAATTATTATTTTGCTAGTATATGTTATCTTTGTAACTAAATATCAACGATTCTTCAAAATTTTTTAAATAAAAAGAGGACAAACGAATGAAATATACAAAATTTGAAACGATGTGATTTTATTTTTAAATGACGACGAATCTATAATTAATAAAATAACGTAATTTGTAAAATTTTGATTTTCATTTAATGTAGTTTTGGCGGTTGAAACTGTAATTTAAAATACATACAAGGTGTACTGTTTAGAAAATTATGTTATTGTTATTTCGTAGTATTTTTTTGAACACCCTGTATATACGATTGATTGGTAGATAAAAAAAACGAATCTATTAATTTGAATGATAAAACCTATGAATGCATAAATTGTTTATTTTAGAAGTAGCACCGAACGAGAATGAACGATTCCTACTGTACCTCAATCTTCTTTTCTTCTATTTTTATTTTACGTATACGGTAAGGTGAAAAGTTAAATGGCACTTAAAAGAGACAATCCCAAGTGCTCTTCCGTATCTCTAGACCACACGCATGATGAAAAAGAATAGTACGTCATCTCAGGTATTGCGCCAAAAACTCTTTTTGGATACTCAATAGACCAGAGGTGAAAACTTTTTGACTGATAAGTTACTTGGGAACGTTTAACTTTCATAACTAACACGTGTATAATAGTACATCTTAAAATAAAGGTGAATTTTACTCAATTAAATATTTAATGCACTAAATATATGAATACAACAAAATTATTCATATCATATTGACTTTTTGATGCATTCTTATGCCAATAAGAAAATTATATCTCAATAGATTTGTTAACATCCAACTCTATTCTGGCAGTTACATTCGAGTGTCGAAGGAAGTGGGTTATATGGCATATTGTAACAATTCGAGGAATTTCTAGTGTTTTTCCTAAAAGAACCTTTTTTTTCTTCTTCTGTACTTATGAATTGAATAATACTTATCCTTCGTCCGTTCTGTCTACCTGAAAGGTTAGTTCTACGTGCTACCAACAAAATGAGTAAGAACGAATGAATACATTATAAAAATTTTTATTCTATTTGAAAATGTGATATATAATAATTTTTCTTTGCTCTTGAGTAAATTAATTCGTATTACTGTAGTTCCATTACAATTATTAGCTTCCCGGAGCGGTAAGCGTTTAAAGTCTGTGGATAAGACAAATCTCCAAGATGTTTCCGAAATTAGTTCCCGTTACTATTTTTTTTTCTCAAAAAATTAGGATCAGGATCAGGATCTTCATGAACTTTTATAACTCTGGTCAACAGTGGTTTTGGTGCCGAAGATTTTGGACGTGATTTCTTATGAATTTCAAATATGTTATTAGTTTTTGCCTATCAGTTCGGCTTTTTAAGATATCAACATTTTTGTGAATTATACATTACACTAATTTAAAAGAAAAACTATGGTTTAAAGAAACAAATTAAACAAGGAATTTTTATTATATTACTCAGATATTACAGATATTACTTATTATATACAATAGAAAACAGAAAAAATCGTCATTTAAACCAATTACTCACTAAACATTTCGAAAACTTCTTTTGCGTGACATCCTTGAATGTCCGGAAAACATTCAGGAAGATCCACTTTTACCAGGAGTTCTCTAATAGCATGGCAAAATACAAGATTTTGTTCTGCAGAGAAAAAAGGTAGTAGATCTTTTTCCCATGTGCGATAAAATGTAATTTTCGTTTCTGGTTCAAGTAAATTTTTTTCCTTTAACCTGGAATTCTGATCAGAGAGACAATATGTGTCCTCACAAAGTTCTGGTAGCTGGTGAAAAGTTGGAATTGGCACTTCTGAGTGAGGGATAGGGCGTCTTGCAGAGACTAAATCTGGATAAGTCCACTTGTTGTTGATTCCAGTAATATTTACTAGGCAGAAATAACAGTCATCGAAGCGATTTTTTGGTTCCCCCCAAACCATTGGTACTCCGAATTTCAGACTTTTCCCGGTACTCCACAGTCGTAAATGCTCTGTACATGTTTTACAGACAATATGTGGTGCCCAGGTTTTATCCTGAGCTTAACACCAAAATATCCAAGATACAAAGTCACTAATAGTTTTTCTGTTTTCCAGTAACGTGTATTCTCCGCATATGTAGCAAAAAATATCAGGATGATGTACACAACTTCTTCTACTCGAACTCATATTATTTCTATTCATGGACACAAATACAGCATTTCACATTAACAATCTACGTTTTAGATTTACTTTTCAACAACTCGTTACTAAAGAGAAATTTCATACGACGCTAACTTCTATCTATCTGCACCGCGGGAATTCACAAACTAACTTCAACTCTCAACTGCAGTTGAAGTTTTGAAGGTCACTTCTGATACTGGACAGCTCCATCTATCGGATTTCTATGGAACTAACTGGATGACACTAATAAGTAGGATTAAATCCCAATTGTTAACAGTTTGTAAACCAATCAGTTATATATCTCATATTGTTAGTCTTCTTTTTGTAATAAATGAATTAAAATAATAATTATTTTTTAAAATAAGTTATTTCATAAATATTATTATTTTAAATTCAATTTGTTATAAAAGCAGACTGACTATAAGGAAAATATACAAGAATCTATCCCTGCATAAATTTTACAACACTCATACTTGAAAGTATTAAATAGAAAAAAGCATTAATAGATAAGTGAATTTATCTAAAAATCTAGAGCTGATACAGAAAAACTGCTTTCATATTTAGATTCAGCAATAAAAATATAGTTAAAATCAGCTGAAAAATACTAGGTACCAAAAAAACATTTTTTTTGTAGGCCTGTGTAATCTTCGTTACGATCCGACTGTTTTAAATACATTGTCTAATTCAGGGGTGTCCAACATGCAAGGCACCAAGGGCCAAAAGGAAAACCTTTGATGTGGTTGCGGGTCATATAATAATTTTGTTAAGGTAATAACAAAATAATGTAAGGTTTAAAAATAAGTAAAACAAAAAAAGAGTATTATTTCTTTTGTTGCTCATCGAGTACGTTTTTGTAAATGAATGGAAAATTTATACATATTTTTTTGAGAGCCAAGAGAAACATTGCAATAGTAATAAAAAGTTATATCTAATGTGAAGACTGTGGTCGATCGGCTTCATCCACCAATGAGGAAATGTCCACCTCCAGTTCAGTTGTAGGCAGTCTCATGAAATGACGTAAGGAAGAATCGGTGAGGTTGCTTCTGTTGTGGTTTTTAATGTACTTCATGGAGGAAAAGGCACTTTCACATGTATATGTGCTTCCGAGCATTCAGTCCAAAATCTCGCAGATTTGAAAATTTTTCTTTAGACTGTAATTTGAAAAATTCAGGTCCCTTTTCTTGTCTGGTGATTAGGAACATGTCAGCTTGAAGGTCACATAACTCAATTTGTAAGTCGGGTGGTTGATCTTCAATGATTGCTCCAAAAGGATTATTATAAAGCAGTAAACTGCTTTTGAGACTTTCGATTTTTTCAAATCTTGTATTGAATTCATCAATAATTTGTTGAATTTGTGAACTGCAGCATGAAAACTCAATATTTTCCTCACTATTGAATTCTTCTGCTAGTTGCAGATAGCTAGGGAAGTATGTCAGATTGTTCTTTTCCAAAGCATGTTTAAACACGCTCAGCTTATTCCGAAATCCGTTTATTTTTCCGATTAAATCTGAAACCGTCTGGTCTCTTTCTTGAAGACTCAAGTATAAACTGTTAAGATGATTAGTCAGATCTGTTAAAAAAGCTAACTGCCTTAAGAATTCTAGATCCTTAAGCTTTCTTTCCAGTTCAGTTGTGTCCGTTGAAGCGTATTCATTGAGGAATGCAGGGATTTCCTTCCTTATGTCAAAAAACCGTTCCATACACTTTCCTGCACTCATCCACCTTACATGGTTGTACATTAGCAAGTCTCCATACTCAGCCTCTGTTTCCACTAAAAACTGCCTAAGTTGCCTGTGTAGAAGGGATCAATTTCCACCTCTAATCTTATTTATAATCTTACTTACGGTTTGGAAAACTTGATTTTGCTTGACTTATTTTCCACATAAAGCTCTCTGATGTATAATACAATGGATTGCAGGACAAGTAACACCATTCTCTCGAAGCAGACCCACTAATCCAGTTTTTTTACCTGTCATTGATGGGGCCCCGTCTGTTGATATGGCTGAACATTTATCAAAACCTCCAATTCTATCAACTGCTTTCTTCACAGCCTCATAGTCTTTTCCTTTAGTCGTTCCATAAAGAGGGCAGATATCAAATAACTCCTCTTTACTGGTAAAATCGTCAAAACTAGTACGCACAAATATTAGGATCTGACTAACATCTGATTGATCCAGACAAAGTGAGAAATATGAACTTTTTTTTAACTAGGCTAAGCATAGACTTTTCTACTTGCTCACCCATAGCAACTATCCTTCTTTGTATGGTTTGATGTGAAATTGGCACTGATTGAAATTTCTCCGCTATTTTAGAATCTTCAAAAGCTTTTGCCATCTCTACGGCACATTTTTTACTTAAATTGCCATCAGTAAAAGGTTTTTTTGCCTTTGCTAGCTTAAGCGACACGGCATTTTCATGTTGTAAGGTATGTAAGGATAAAGAAAATGTAATCCTGTCCGTAAAACATTTCGTGGGCCACAACGAATTGCATCGGGCCGCCAGTTGGACAACGCTGGTCTAATTAATGACATTTGGCAATTATATTATACTGGAAATCGGCTAAACTCTGATAAGTGCATTTATTACTATGATTATGCACTATTCTAGAATAGTACTAATTGTGGTTGTGTGCCATTTTATAATTGATATTATTAGCAAATTACAAATACCGCTTGTTCGGAGCCCAACCTAACTTAATATGATAAACAACAACGTATTGGAGCCATTGATTAATCAAATTAAAACAAATTTTCCTCTATTTTCATTGAAAATTCTTTTTCTTTTTTTTTTTTTAAATAATCAGAAATTTGAGTACATCGGTTTATCGGAACCGCCAACGCGTCGATTAACGTATATATCAAATACGTCCAATATTTCCCCTTTTCATTATAACTCGTACTGTGAACTTGTTTCTACCCTTATGCAGACTACAGTGAAACAGTGACTAAGCTTATGTAAACAGGGATGATAAGAGATAGATTCACAACACTTACGACGAACTAAAAATAACACAACGCTAAATTAGCGAAGGGAGAATTAATCCCTACATATATATGGAACTATTTTTATAGTAAGTTTGAGGAGGTGTGGGATAAGTTGTACATAAATTTTTTATTTCAAAAGACCTCGGTAAAAATAATAGAATCAAACTTTAATTTCTTAATGATTGAATATCTTTCGAATTGAAAAAACTTTAGTTAGAGGTTGAAATGAAACTGTAGCTTCTACTACTAGATTTTTATGCGAGAGTGTGTTTTTGGATTAAATAAAATTTTATCGTCTATCGTTTTAATTAAATGAGCATATAAAACACCCCTCGAACAAAATACATTTCGGCACACGTTGCCCTTCCATATATAACCACTTATTACCAACGCATCCTGATGATCGTTGACATTTTTGTTAACATCAACTGATAGCGCGAGTTATTTTATTTTTTCGTTAAGTCATCGACCAATTATTTTATTGACGAGCACCTGGTTAACTGCTTCCCTATTTGATTGTCACTTTCCGAAGGGGATTTTTCACAAAAAAACATTTTAGAAACAATAATTTAGGCCGGTCATCGATTTACTTCAAAGGTAAGTAAGAATCAACTTATCTCGAGTCTTTTTAGCAGTTATCTATGCGTATTTAAATAATTGGTTCAATTCAAACACCACAAGTATTTTTGTAGATTTATATTTTTGTGTTTATAAAATAATTTTTGGATAGTTTCTTAATTGCGGTACAAAGATCGGCCTAAATTTCTTTCGAGGGATTTCCACTAAAGCCCATCGTCACGGTAACTTGTTATCTATTCTATTCGTTTGTAATTTTATTTCGATTGAATTTATGTTGTAAATGAATATGGAATGGTAGACGAAGCATGTCATGTCAAACCTACAGTTAAATGGATATACAGTGCTTTTCAGATAAAAGTATCCACCTTTAATAACTTTTGTAATACTGGTACCACAAGTACCACCCATACAAAGTTAAGTTGGTGCACGAGTTGAATGAAGATGATTTTGATCGTCGTCTAGAGTTTTGCGAATCAATGACGCAAATTATCAATAACAATCCACAATTGTTAAACAATATTTGCTTTTCTGATGAATGCTCATGGTCATTAAATGGCTTAGTAAGTAGGCATAATTGTAGATATTGGGCTGAAAGTGATCCACATATTATGCGTGAATTCCATACACAACATCCCCAAAAGTTAAACGTTTGGTGTGGTATCCTAGGTGACCACATTGTCGGACCTTTCTTCATCAACGGAAATTTAAATGGTGAATCATATCTTGAGTTACTCAGGGAAGGGGTTGACCCACGTATTACAACAATAATAGAAAATGATGATAACCTTTCCGAAGATTTACTGGTATTTCAACAAGACGGAGCTCCCCCACACTATGCTATGCCTGTCCGACAATTTTTAAACGAAACATTCCCCGCTCGTTGGATAGGTAGAAGGGGGCAGATGATGGAGTGGCCACCTAGGTCACCGGATTTAACAAACAAAAGTTTATGCTACCCAACCAGAATCTCTGGATGATTTACGAGAGAGGATAGAAAATGAATGTCGACAATTAAATCCAGCCGTATTAAGCAATGTCAGAGAGGCATTTCAAAATAGATTATACCATTGTATGGAAGTGAATGGTACTCATTTTGAACACTTATTGTAACCTCATAATAAATAGCACAGTTAAAAAGATTAAAGAGTTTGAACTGTTGTACAACCCATTTTAGTACAGGCAAATAAGGTGAAAGTAAATAATAAGTAAAATTTGTGCTCTTAAAAGAAAAATTGTTTATCTCATAAACTAACCACTTTAACCTACAAGTATTATACATTTTTGAAATCAGCTCAAAGAGGAGTATCCAAATTTTATATAAAAAATATGAAAAGTAATTTAAAAAAATAAAGGGGATGCTGCAAGGGGTGAGGGGGTGGCTTTTCCAGTAAGTTTAAATAAGCCATAATGCTTGCCCCTTTCAACATAAATTGACGTGTTTTTGGATTTTTTCTAAATACCAGTATTACAAAAGTTATTAAAGGTGGATACTTTTATCTGAAAAGCACTGTATATATATATGATATTTAATTGTGCTTCGGAAATATTTTATATATTTTCGGCAAATTTATTCATACGAGTATTGTTTTATTTCCTGCTATTTGTCGATGCAATTTCCTTAAAAATTCACTTCAATAACATTAATGATTTTTCGTTTTTACTCGTCGTAAAACATTTTGTAATTACATGGAAATATATTATAAAGCAAGGCGTTTTTAAGTATAGTGTTTTTAGGTTTATTTTTTAGTATAACAACAAGCCATATGTTTTATGAGATATACGTATACCTATTAAAAGAAAATAATACACACCGTATCTTCAGGTGTTTATAATGAATGTTCTCAGACGAGTGGTACCTACTATGCATAATAATTTCGAGTTTTAAGTGTGAATGAAGAACTCCCATCTTCAGTAGTTATATACCCACGTATCTAATGACTTGACAGTTTTTTTTTTCAAATAGTTTCACATAATACATGAAGGTAGTAGATACGTAAGAAGGTTTTGTTTTGATAGGTCAATGCCAAACGGCGTATACAATTTCCATGGTGTAAAAATAATTTTAATATAATATTTGAAAATTATTTATTACAATCTGACTTAGGGCGTAGATATTTATATATTTTTTTGAATGAACCACGTATATGATTAAGAAAACACGATTTATGAAAAGTCGTAGAAACAAAGTATTGTGCTTAATCTAAGTTTGTGTATGTGTGTGTGTCGACTGGTATCGGCGAGACCATTTTGAGTGTGAGGGTGACCATCCTAAAAAGGGCAAAAGGGAACTCAGTTCGTGATTTTTAGTCAAGTTTGCAGATTGTCTTCGCCAAGTGTGTCTGAAAGATATCGTGCACTAACTATGTTTTAATAGCCTACACTCGCCAGATGATGTATGGCTGTGGGTCTCTCTTTACGTTGAAACTCATGAATATGCAACTACTGGTAAAAGGTTTATCTAAACGAACAACTTTTGGATTTCCGCCATTTCATATTAAAATTTATATTCTCACTTATTTAATATTCACGACTTGGAATTCATTATATTATATTAAAAGGTAATTAATTAGTTATTATAATTAATATTTATGCTTATAAGATGGTACATGAAACGAATATAAAGGAATTATAGAATTAAATTGATGCTAATCAAAACCTAGAGAGAATTTTTAATTTTTTTATTGGGTATTCTATGAAACATTGATGATAGATACCTATTAGAAGGAAAGTAACTAATTTGAAGATAAAACATTTCAAGTTCATAATGTATTTTTCTTTTTGCAAACATAGGAGGATATATTTAATCATGTCGAGCATAATTTCAAATGAAGGACAAACGAAGAAGAAGAGTACAATGTTTTTAATAGCAAACCTTGAAACGATTTTTAAAAATGAAATTGTTGGAAGCCGTTACGCATAAATGATATGTACACAATAATATACATTGTAAACAGAATGGTTAATAACGCCGTTTTGGTATTCACTTAAATGTGATTTTAATGCCAATGAATATGATTATTTATAATTAACTTAGTTTAATTGTAAAGAACTTGATAATATTGATACGAGTGTTTGACAAACAATAATATTTACTTGTACGTCTGAGAGGATATTCTGAATTTCAATAACAAAAAGTTGTAGGAATTAATTAGGAAAAAAAAAATACCTTCCTCATTATTATGGAATCAGTCGATTTTTTTTGTTATTCTTGGTGTCACGTTCGATAATGTTCCCTAAATACATAAACAAATATTTATCTTTTCGGCCTCATTATGAATGTAAAAACTATTATAGAAAGTGAATTATCGATTTCGAAAAAACTTAACTATGAGTTATTTTATATTAAATCGATCCAATTCACAAAAGAAAGTAAAATAAAAAGTAGTTTTTCCAATTTAATTGAATTATTTTCAACTTCATATAAATTGTAGAAGTATTAGATGTGAATCAAAAAAATTTGAAAATTTTTGAATATATATTTTAGAAAACTTTGTCGATCTTTTATTTTTTCCCGATAAATTGCTGTCGATGTTAACAACTTTAATCTTTTTTGATGAAATCTTTGGTAGACAATCGAATATTTGAGAAAAATTGGAGCAAACAATATTTTATTATTAAGCAAACACTAGGTATTTCACACAATGTGGTTATGAAATTTTGATAATGAATATGCAGAAATAAATTTTGTTGATTAATATAATCATATGAAAACTATTAAATATTGACCAACACCACGTTACGTGGTCAAATTAATAATAATACAATACACGTTGAATAATAAACACCCCAAAGCAATATTAAAAGGCAACTAATTATATAATATTAAAAAAATAATAACCAAAGTTAATTATTTGAAATAAACATATCGAACAAATGAAATTTTTAACGATAATTAGAAAATCATTGTTCTGTAAATTAACAAATATTTATAAGATAAGAATTCATTATAAAATGATTAAATCTGGACACGACAAATAAAATCGGTAATTTGTCAACAATCTTAAGATAATTTTGGTAAATATTTGAAATAAACAAGAATATTGGGAATATTTCGTAGAATATTTCATTTTGATAATTATACCGGGTGTAGGAAAACAACATTGATAAATAAATATAAAAATATACATTGTTCCTCAAATTACAATTATTTTTTCATTTCATAGATCAGTAGCTTTATACGGCTACGAATACTGATCCCCTTGCTTCACCCTCAAGCGCCAATATTCTAGAATTTCCTAAAGATTTATTCGAAAAAAATCGTTTTTACCTCGTTCTTTAAATCTTAGACATCGCTGGGAGTTGAATCTGGAGAATAAGATGGTTATTCCGTAGGGTGTTTGAGCTATTGTAAAGGTGAACTTGTGATTCAATTATTATTTAGAATAAATATTTTCGAGCGAAAATTATTATAAAGCAAAACTTGAAATTTTGGCGGAGACATTTGTACTTTCGCCATATTCTAAACAAAAACTAATAAAATGGGAAAAATAAATAAAATTTGCAAAATAGAAAAAAATTATCTACACGGAAACAAATGGATTCTAAAATTTCGGAAAATTTTCTGTACCTACAATGGTGGTTGTATTGATTTTTGGACTCTATTAAATTGGTAGATATTCATGTATATTCATTTTGAAAACGTCAAATCACAAATTACAACATAGTAAGAAAATACCTGGAGATAATAATTATTTTATGGACAAAATAGACATTCATAAACATGAAAATTAACAGTAGTACCTGGTTTAATAATAACCAATGAAAAAGTAACTATAGAAGTTTGAGATTTTTCCGTTTCAACATATACACAAATGTCAGTTAATATACAAGAAATAAAATTTTTTGTAAGAAATGCTTCGAACAAAACAGAGAGAGTTCAAAGGCCACATCTTTCAACTAAGTTTTCACGTCTTGAACTTGTTTGGGTCTTATTCGAAATGATCGGAACAAATCTGATAAATGAAAAAGCCGACACGACGTATCTAGAAAAAAAACAGAGGTTTTGATAATAACATGATTTTCATCTCATTCCAAGTGAAAATCTCGTCGAAAAGTTAGATTTTTCTGAAAATGATACGTTTTTGATTCGAAAAAACACAATATTGTTGCTTCGGAAATCTCAACAGCAAATTATTGTTTATTTAACGCTTACTAGAAATAAACAAAATGAACATAAACAGGTTTTTTTACTGGATGTGATCTAATGTCATGTCATTTTTGCTATATGTTCAATTTTTTGAGCTTTTCATCATTTAACTCCTTTTTGTATCAATAATTAATAATGACACGGAAGAATGTTAATAATTGTGAATTTTTTAGCTACATTAAATACGCAATTCGAGTTTCTTTATGATCGTTATACGTATAATATAGGAGCGACGGCTACAAAATATGTACTTACTACTACATCCAATTATCGAAATAATAATCCAAGTGAAAATTTTGAAAGCAATGAAAATAGTAAAAAAAGTAAGTGGTGTCTTATAGAAATCAGTAGAATGCTAAAAAACAAAAGGAATTTACTTAACATAGTGATAAATTAATAAAAATAAGAAATTCATTTCTAATTATGACAAAAACTAATTCTTGTATAATTTTTATAACAGCCTCAACTAAAAAACTTTAAACGAGAGAGGTAATTTCGAAAATTATCTTTGCAAAAATAAGTAGTAGCGTATTTTTGAAATTTTATTCAATAAACAACGCATTTTAATAGAGATACATAGTACGTACCTAGTAAATATATGTTATATACCTACATATTAAGATGTAAATGTTGTATACGATCAACACAACACAATAATTATTAATATTATTGTCGTCAAACTAAGTAGTAGATAAAAAAATAAAATTTCAACACACTATAAAAGCAAAATTTCCAACTCGATGTTTCTCGTCTTTCGGAAGAAGAAATCATTAGTTCATACATCACTCGTTTCGTGGCGTCATCGAAATTAAATGGGAGTGGTCGCGATCTTCCCCTCGACACATTCTACCGCCGGCCCCGACGTTTCCTCCAATCGTCTCCTGTTATCGTCCACCCATTTCCATAGAAACGAGTCAAGGATGCGCGTGATTAGTCCTGGCGTTGCTATGGCGATGCTCCCTCTCTACGTTTTTGTATTTGACTATCCAACGCTCTGGGTACTTCAGACTAGCTTGTAGTATCTAAGTAAACAGGCTGCCAGAGGTATTTGTTTTTCCAATCAGTGTAGGTTTTGGAATACCTAAAGTGTTAAGTTGTTTGTGAATTTGATCGTGATGTAAACAATGAAACAAAACCGACGTCGTTCGAGATAGAATCAATTAGGTATCGATAGAAACGGAATCGTCGAATAAAAATACACATAAAACAAACGCATTTACCTACCGCCTATTTTTCTCTAAAACGCATTTTTTTTTTATTTTGTATTAAAAATAGTGTCGAGTGAGTGAATAACCCGAACGAACTAAAAATAATAGAGACCAATTTAATAGTGTGCAATAATATAAAAAATAAATAAAGTGGAGTGCAATATGTTGACGCAAAAACTATATCCAGACGTAAATAGTATGTCGACGGGAGCTAACGCGATGTCTCCGATGACGACGACTTATTCGATGAATTCGATGGCGATGGCTCAAATGAATTGTTCACCGCAAGCGCCGATGTTCGGTACTAGTATGTTGAATACCGGAATGACGTCGACAATGCCGATGAACAGAATACCAACTAGGATGGATCAAACAATTAACGAAACACCCCAATTAGGATATACTACGATAGGTTCGCCGATTTCTAATATGAACGCTTGCATGGGAGCCGCCATGACTTCCATAAATAATTACAATACCGTCGGTAGAGGTGATATAGGCGGCGGCGATACTTCTCCTAATAGCGCTTTGCAAAGAGCCAGGGCGGATAAAACTTATAGAAGATCTTATACGCACGCTAAACCGCCCTATTCTTACATCTCGCTTATAACAATGGCCATACAAAATAGTCCTCAAAAGATGTTAACCTTATCCGAAATTTATCAATTTATTATGGATCTATTTCCGTTTTATCGACAAAATCAACAGAGATGGCAGAATTCGATAAGGCATTCGCTTTCGTTCAACGATTGTTTCATAAAAGTTCCTAGAACACCCGATAAACCCGGCAAAGGATCGTTTTGGAGTTTACATCCGGATTCCGGTAATATGTTCGAAAACGGCTGTTATTTGAGACGACAAAAACGTTTTAAAGACGAGAAAAAAGAATTAATTCGATCGGCGCATAAAAGTCCATCGCACAGCGTCGACAGCAGTAGCAGTTCCGGTAAGAAAACTCCCGTACAACACGGCGGCGAAGATAAATCGCATCATTTAGATAAAACCAACGAAAATTTGGGTTCGATGTTAAGTTTACATCCGACGAAATTAGACGTCGATCAAATGAATCTTTTAAACGCCAACGATTTACATAATATGCAACAACATCATCACCATCAAAATATGTCTCACGAAGAATTATCGGCCATGATAAATAGAAGTAATCATTTAGCTTTGTCTAGTGAACATCAATCGATGTTACATCATTCGCCTATGAACCATCACCTGAAGCAAGAACCCACCGGTTATACCCCTTCGAATCATCCCTTTTCGATAACGAGACTTTTACCCGCCGAATGTAAATCGGATATCAAGATGTACGCCGATATGCAATATGGAAGTTACAACACGCTCAGCCCTTTGCCGAATCCAATCCATTCTCATAGTACTATAGGTAACGATTATTATAATAGTCCTTCTTTATATCATAGCTCGTCGGGTACGACGTCCTTGTGACAGTATCCTTTAGCTTAAAAATGTATATTTATCTTTTCCTCGAATATTTTTTTTTCTATTATGTATCTATTATCTACAGACGGATTTTCGTCGGATAATAATAATATACTAATTTATATGTATATGAATATAGGGGTATATTTTTGAGGAAGCATTTGAAATGAAAATTTAATTTAAGTAAAAATCTCACTTAAAATGCGGTTCAAGAAATGAAAATACCTAAAAACCTACCTAATTAGTAATCTAGAAAATATTAGCTAAATTATTATTATAATAACCATTTCACTTTTCGAAATTTTTATCGTAATATTTTGTTATGAAAATTTATTAGTTCTTTTGTTTATTAATACAGGGTAAATATTCTTTGATAAATTATTGTGTACAAATTCTTTTGGAAATTGGTACAAATATCCTTTTTGAAAAATGTAAATATCTTCAAAAATTATTATTTGTTTCGATCGAATCTTTAAAAAGCAATTCGAGTTTCAAAAAGTAAAGAGTACAAAGAAAATATCACGAAAATTTCTATTCAAAAAATGAAAATCGTTAAAATAAATTACTCAAATTTCAATGTGAAGATGAGTTTCCTACTACAAAATTTGATATATATTAAAAAAAAAAAGGAAAAATGAATGTTGGTATTTCAATAAATATTTCATTTTTCACAACTCACACAATTTTTATATATTTCATCATTCTGTATATATACAGGGTGCTTCTAAATTCGTGCGACAAAATTCAGGAGGTGATTGCTCGTATGAAATTGAGATGGGTCTTTCATATAACTGAATTTCCTTAGCGCACCCCTTTCCAAGATATTACCCTTAGAAGGTGGTGACTAAGATTGAGATTTCATTTTTTTTTCTAAACGTGTACGACTAGAAGTGGACCTATTCAGATTTTATTATGAATCGTATTAAATTTTACATCTTTAGTGTTTTCCACTCAATTTATTAAAAAAATTTAATAATAAAAGTATTACTAAATAAGACAAGTTATTTTATTTTATAAAACTTCATCTTGTTTTTATACGAAATAAATTAAGGGTTGCTAATTTCCCCCTTCGAGAGTGCAGTACGCAAGTTTCTATTTTCACTGAAATTTTAGAAAAAAAATAGTCTTTTACTCATCATCTTAAGTGTGATATTTCGGAAACGGGTGGGCTAAAGAAATTTTGTTATAAGAAAGTCCATAACCTCTCAATTAATATTCGGTTTATACGTACATAATTTATCGTGTGGAAATCGATATTTTTTATCTTTGGAAAGATAAAATTTTTACGAGAGGAACTAAAAATATTTTAGACATGTCTCATCTCTCATCATCATTTATTTTTCTCCGTAGGATATAATTTTTTTAACCAAAAATACTTAATATTTTTGCGATGATAAACTATTATCAATTTTAAATGTTAATTTTCGTTTGTAATCATAATATAGTGTCATCATTTGAATATGTAGATTTTTGTATGAAAAATAGTTTTGCTATCGAAAAATTTGGAAAAAATTCATTATCTGCAATATTTTATTCATAGTGATCAGTTATATAAATGTTCTGACCTTTTTTTGTGTCCATCTTCAACAATAGATAGGACAAAGCCAATAATGTGTTTAATTAGCGCCATTTTATGATGTATAAGTGAATTTTGGGTATTGTGAGGTCATGGTAGAGTTCAGAAAATGGAAAGAGCCAATAAAAGCCACTCGTTATTCTATACTCAGCATTAGCCCTAATAAAGTATCGAATTTCCACTAGTCTCCGTCCTATACACGCACACAGCTTGACTCATCGCGTTATTTTCAAAAGTCTCTTTAGAATATTTCGACGTATGCAATATGGCTCTTGTTTATAGAGTAATTATTTTTCTCAATCTCCTGTTAATTAATTATTTTAAAATTGAAATAGCATAAATGTGGTTTTAATTTAAGGTTTGCCGTTTGTTTGGATGATGATCGTGTAAAAAAGAGTATTTATCATCAGATTAATAAAGAAAAAATATCATTTATTCGAGAAAGTCTCAGTTATTTATTGTATCTTTTGTAGAATGGTTTTATTATATAAATTGTTTGGATTCCATTCTTTGTTTCTTTTTTGTTTTGTTCATTCATCATAATGTTGTGATGAATTATTTCTTTGTACTCTTATAAAATTTGAATAATATGAATGTAGTATCGAGTTTAATCGGCACGATTAATGAAAATCAAAGTTTGTTAATTTTGTATGATATGTATAAATGTAAATAGCGTTTTTTTCTGTACATATATATTTTTTTATAATCTATATTACGTTGCAATATAAAATATCCTATTAAATTGTATAAAATCAAATCAAAAAATTGTATATATATTTTTTTATGTCAAAAAGTATATCTAACGCGATATATATTAAAAACTCGAGTTGAAACCAAGTTTTTATTTTGATATCCCTTATACCTACATGTCGAATATTTGTGTGGTCACCTCATATAATTTTAGGGTCACTTTACAAGTTTTGCCTTTGATGTTTATTTTTATGATCTGCTAATAGTCGAGAAGGTCCGTTTTACCTGCAGTTACCACTTTTGGTTCCTTTATTTTCTACACTTTCATAAAATTTCGATTGCATATTTTGATTTCGAAATATTTCGAAATAATACAAAACGTTTCGTAAAATATCAATTACTTATTATATATTAATAAATTAAGACCAATGCACGATTGTCCATTTTTTTTCTTAATAATGAACTAGAATATTTCAAAAAAGGCAAAATCCAAAAATATAAAAATTTTTTTTGACATTTTATCAAGCAAATCAACAGCATGTAATGATCGTCATTTAAGAAAAATAAAATAAGTATCGTTTTTGAACTTTGGATATCGATTAGGTGATTAAGAATATCAAAGTAAATCGTGTTAATGACAATGGTATGATACAATGATGATAGTTATTGGTTGCAGACATAATACAAATAAATACAAAGTTTAATTCTTATCTATAACAATTTTTAGTTATCCGACGTACCTACTCTTCGAAGTTTTCCACACCATGAGTGAGATTTTTCAGTAATTTTTTTTTAACAATAATTTGATTCAAAATCGTCATTTAGAAAACTCGTTGGAATAATAAAAGTACATTTCGAGAAATATATTTTCTTTATTATTGGCACATTTGATTTAAGAATTTGATTATTTGAAAAAAATCTTATATTTCCATTGAAAAAAATTTTCTCACAATATTTCAACTAAAATCTGATATGGCAATTAAACGAAAAGAGAAAGAATCAATCAACTATAAAATTTTTATTATGTGTGGGAGCTCTTCAAACTAAAAGCTAACTGCAATCTTTTCCTATTCGAGTATCAAACTTCTGACACCTATACTAATTTTTTGATGGTCCATAAAATTTTATTACGTCGAAAATGTAGAAGAAAAAAACGTGATTCCTGTAGTTCCTGTTAATTTTGGATTGAATTACGACTAATATCAACAAAAAAATAAATTTGAAGGAAAGCTTTAATCGAAATATTTTGGATTTTATATAAACATATTTTCTCAGTTTTTAGTAAAGTTACAACTTTTTGAGCAACAGGGTATAGACGGATATACGAAAACTAAATTTAACATCAAATTAGTTTTAATTCGAGGTGGTAGATATACTTAGTGACCAATAAAATATATACAATTTTTGAAAAATCTCAAAGATTGACTTGGATCTGTCTGTTTTTGTGTTGTGTATAAAAAATAAGTCTAATGGGTTTTAAAACGCTTATGAGTTTTTCTTTATTGTAAAAAGTTGTATGTAAATTTAATAAAACAAAGGGTACCGACGACGAAACGGTGTACCTTGATCAATACATTTGTGATGTTTTTAAATATTATTAATATTTAATTAAAAATAGTACCTAACTTCGAAAGAAAAAAAACATTTTTAATTAATGTGCAACTATGAACCAAAATTTGTATATAGTAAATAGAAAAAAGAAAAAAATGTATATGATGTATGTATATCGATTTTTTTTGTCATAAATAAATGTTTCGATCTCTTCAAATAGACTTTTATATTTATTCAACCCCACCCTAATAATTTCGCTACTACGAGGGTTGCTATATTAGTTTTGGGATATGTCTGATCTGCTACGAGTGCAATTTGAATTGTTTACATATACTTGAAACATTATATGGCTTTCGACGTGCATTAAACCGAACAGCAATGCACCGATCAATCAGTTTCGACTTCTAGCGATCAAGCACCTTCTCCAGCCACCGAGTTTTGTTGGTTTTCCGAATTCAATCCTGGTCAAACTACACTAGAAAAATCAGTCTTTCAATATGACCCAAATCCAACAAAAGTTATTCACCCATAAAGCAAATTGTCGCCTCACACCCCATTTCAAACAAAAACGTTTTTGACCAGGCACAACATCGAATTGATGGGTCATCTGCCGTACAGATAGACTCCTTAATGGAGAAAATAAAGCCATATCCAATATATTAGTCAGTAGTTTTCCAACAATTTCTGAAGATAGAAATTCTTTATTTTGTCCGTCACATATTTCTTCCACGTTCTTGTCTGTTTTCAATAACTTCATCACAAATCTTTCCATACGGTTTTTCCATTGCTCGAAGTCTTATTTGGTGAATGTCTTTAGAAACTCTGCCGTTTTTGCTTTGCTGCTACTCGGGTCCCTTTCAGAGCAGATTTGATCTTCGAAAACAAAAAAAGTCGCACGGTGCCAAATCTGGTGAGTGCGGTGGGTGTTCGAGCACGCTTACTGGACAAAAACTCCTTCACAGATAGCGCATTATGGGCAGGTGCGTTGTCCTGGTGCAAAATCGTGCAGTGTTGCCAAAACTGACAAATAGTAAGTCCGGTTGATAGTCTGACCTTTTGGAATTCATTCAGTCATTACGATAGCATCTATACGATCAACATTCCCTTAAATTTTGATTTGCTCTTTCGGCACTCACTAAAGCGCTTATAACGCTTAAAAACACGCGTACGTGATGGAGAATTGTCCCCATAGGCCTTTTTCAAACAATTTATAGCATTCAATCGAAGATTGATACGTGTCTCAGTCTCACATCATCTATATTTATCTATCTATCGTTCATAAACGTGATTTTTATGTCATTTCCATTTTATTCGGAGATCTTTATTGTGTCATGTTTTTTTTCCTTTAGTTCGTAGCTTACCAATATAAAGAGATATAATGAAGGGAATACATAATATCTAATGTAGGGAAGTCGCATCTCATTATTGATATTGTCATATTTCTCGGAGGTTATTGATCTATAAAAATATTGACACAATATTACAGATAATAAATTGATTGTATTATCGTTTTGGTAACAAATTACAATATTATTGAAATTTAGACGCAGTTTTACTGGATATTATCAATACCAAACGATAAATAGACAAAGGAAGCAGCGAAACAACGTTCTAGGTAGTAGATAAACCAAGATAAATTTGCTTCAAGTAAAATATAAACGATATCGGTTATGGAATTGAAGAAAATACTAATTGGTGAGTACAAACGAGAACATTCTCTATTCCATTTCATGATGTATCAATTATCAATTAATCGCCAGTTTAATTTGAATTGATAGGAAAAAAATTGGTATAAGTTGGATTCGAGTATCACATATCACAAATAAAGTGATTCCATGGGGAAAATTCTTATTTAAGTATGAATCAATTTAGGTAGAAATGTACATTAATTTTATATGATCTATTTTATACTTATACAACAATTAAAATTAATCTTTCGGCTTGGAAATTTCTTATCTATATCATAGATAATTACTTACGTTAAATATCTAATTTAAGTAACAATGATTGCATTTTTTCTGGGAAAGTAATGTGAATGAACAAACGAGGTTTTTCCATTTCCATATGTGAGATACCTAATATTAATTTTTTTTCTTCTTCAGATTTCGAACGTTATCTTAATCTAGTCATATATTGAATAATAAATAACTTTATTAACTTTATAATCAATCATAAATAACAGATACTAGACTTTCAAAAATCCTTATTTAAATAAACGCGAATGTAAACACCCAACTAATGATCTTTATACTTTTAGATAATAATTTGTTTCGTTTGTGTAACTGCTGAACGTTATTATCGCGTCTACAAATATAGAATCTTTGTGACCGCAAGAGAATAATTACTCGTTATATTATTTTTTTAATATATTGTGAGAGATTTCTTCAAGGAACGCAGTGAATTTTCTTCTTTTATAACTCACAAACAAACAAAATAGAGAAATTCTGAAACTGAAATGGAGAGACCGAGATACATCGAGATTTTCCTAACAATCATAATCAACAGTTTCTGAAGACGAAAATTTGGTTATCGAAACGCGCGTCAAACAGTAGAATTAATAGTGTGTTCAAGATGTTCTGTATAAATTGTTTCTTTTACAAATCATTGTTATCTATCGATAATTAAGTGGTTTAAATTATTATTTAATAATCAGCCATTTTATGCGTTTAATTTCTAAACCGGAATTTCTGGAACCGTTGGTGATATTCGTACTGAACGCACTGTGTAGTGGTAGTGAAAACAGTGTGTTCAATTTTCTGTTGTTCTGTTGATAAATATGGATTCTTAATAAGGAAATTAGGTGGATACTAGGGGGTAAAAAGGAGGGAGAATTATGGCTAAGAAGAACAATTAACGAAATATGAAAGTCATTTGGAGAAGCAGGACTAAACAAAGATCCAAAAGAATTGAGTCACACGTTTGATTTTAAAGCAACAAAAAAATGATAGACATAGAACAAGAAGGAACAAGAAAAAAACAAAGACCAAAGAAAATATAGTATGCAGAGGTGATGGAAGACCTAAGAGAGACAAATTCAAGACTGAAAAACGAAAGCAGAAAGTCCTGTTACCCTCAGAAATTTTACATAATGATTTGCAAAAATTAAATAGTTATTTGGAAAACAAGTTGAAAAAACAATTTTTTTTCATAGATAGATGTGATTCAATCTCTTTCGTCAACAAAGTTTTACAGAACAGTCACGTAAACGAAAGCCGCAGACTACTAGGACGACCACGCATAAGGTTACAGGACGACGTAGAACAGAATGTGAAAGAACTAAGAATTCGAAACTGGCAGTGAAAAGTATCAACATCGAGGTTCTAAAAGGATCGTAGCGCCAATTGGTAAGATAAGGTCACGAAAACGAATATAGACAGTGGAAATTGATAAACACTCACTTTTAAAAATGTTTTTCGCTGACACTTTCTTCAGATATCTGCAGACATCCTGGTGCATCCGAACGAATACCTGTGACTTCCACTCTTAAGAGAGATACTGGTCCTATTTTTACAATAAAAAACTCAGTAGGTATCTATCTAGACTAGACAAGCGCCTAACCTGGAGTAAATTTAACCTGACTTGCAGGAAAATGATGGACGGTTCACCCCAATTATCTCTTGCGAACAAGTTGTTTGTATACAAAATGAATTTCTTAAAGATACAGCGTTTTGAAACTAAAGTACTCAGATCGCTGGGTAAGGCTCCATGGTATTTATTCTCGAATACGAACTTGACAGAGTTCCAACAATTACTTGAAGAATCTGCTAAAATAGCTGTTTATTCGGAGCGTATTGGATTTTTTTTTATTAAAGCAATTATGAATAGAGTTGTTTGAGTTGGGGATTTTCAATTGGATAATTTAGAATTTAGAAACATTTGCAGATTTTATGCTTAAGTTTTCGGATTTCGTAAATATCTATTAGATTCTGTACACTAGAAGTTTCGATTCCGTTTAGCTCGTATATACCAACAAAGCGGTTTTATCGGAGTTGTTAGAGCGCATGTCTTCCGACTTTTCGTCAATACCGTCACCAATCGCCGCCGTTGCTAGAACAAAATAACAAACCCGTCGGTATAATATAATGTGTATCTGAATATAATCCAGTCGGCCTTGGAACCGTTTTCCGGTTGAGGCGGCATACTTTGCGGCCGCTAAGCCGAGAAAAGATCGGTACTTACTAACCTACGTTGTGTTGGTTGGTGCGCCTACTATCTATCTCAAATTTCATTTAACAAAATGGCCGGATAATCGTGTGAAATCCCATTTTGAATACTAATCATAGATACGAGGACGAATCGAAAAGTTTTTTATCCGTTACGTCGATTTTTAGGTCAAATTCGTTTTATAGGAAATATATTTAATAAATATTATGAAAATGATTAAGTCTATGCGATTCGACGCGTTTTCTTTTTCATTAATACAAATTAGAAATAGTTTGTTTTATTATTATGGATAAAATTCTCAAAGAGATCAGAATTTGGTGATTATTAAAATATAATTAAATTTTCGAAGAATATTTTGATCGGTCCCGATATATTTTTTTGTGATAAATCAAGTAAATCTAATAAATATAAATTGAGGAAATCAGGAGACAAAAAGAAACAAATAAATATAAACATTAACAAGATAAATATTTGAAAGTAAATATGTAATTTTGAAAAAACGATTTGGTTCTATTTGCTTTTGGGATTAGCTACACGTATTATTTTTTATTTATAATTGGCAATAATATAATATTATATCTGAAAGTTTAGTAAGTAAACATTAATAATTATTAATTATATCGTCGGTTATGTATCATCAATTATTATTACTATTAATTGTAGATTAGACGAAAGCATCTCTTCCATGACCTAAGTCAATGATTTGAGTAAACATTTGACATGCAGTGATTGAATTCGAATTACGATTGTTAGTGTTATATATTATTATTATTATTATTATTGTGATGAATGGATGTTTATATATTTACTGATAATTAAGCGTGTGTTAAGGCATCTACTGCATTTTCCGTTTAATAATAATAGTCTCCACATACTTTTCTCTATTGATTTTATTACGAACGAAATTCATTGGACACCATATTGAATAGATGGTTAGCTTCATCTGGTAATATTTATCGAAGCACTAGGTGAACAGAAAACAAAATGAAATTGACAAGAAACAAATATATATTTTAAACATTTATAAATCGTTTACAAAAGTAAACTTGAACTTTAAATAATTAATTATGCAGATTCCTCATCGTAATACATTTATGTATATACAAAACAAACGTCGTATCCCTTTTAAATGATCCTGCCAATTTTTCGTTTATCCTTATCCGGCGTTTTATTTTAAATGGCATTAATTTGACTAATAACGTAACAATAGCGGTAATAGTTGTGTCGGGGATAAAGTAGGGGTGCAAATCCACCCTTTACAAGATAAAGATTCAATCTGTCGTCGTATTTTCTGGTCATGGTCTGTCGGTGGGTGTTGTGTGTTGCTATATACATGTATATGTGTGTGTGTGTGATTTCAACATATGGCAATAAATGAGTCCTAATGCGGAGGCTTTTATCCAGGCGGTAAATTGAGTTGTTGTTGAGATAACGCAGGACTAGCAGGATCGGAATATCATTACAACTTTATAAAAATAAATGTTTAAGTTTTCATTCTCTCCAAATTTATATCTAAATCCATCAATCTCAATAAAAAATTATTTCGCGAAACAAATTTTTATCGAATAGGTATTTCCGAAGTGAAAATAAATATAAACGTGACGCGGTTCCTTAAAACTTTTCGACAAAAAAAAAACTAACCAGAGGAAAGGAAAACAAGACACATACCTACATATACTTCCAAGAAAGTTGACGGTATACGGAAATATGGTTCTAAAACCAATCGCAAAGGCAAATATGTGAATTGTTACGACGATAGTAAATGTTTACAATGTTGCAGATTTCCTAGAATTCTCTCACCTACTTCTCGTCGTTCTTATGCCGAAAACAAGTCAGCCATGATAACGTTATTATCAATTGTCGATTTCGCCAGTCTGTTTGCATTTCATTGTGATTGTAATTCAGTTTGTTACGTGAGATGGCGCTGCTAATTTTACTTTTTCATTTGACAGTTGCAATTATTACGGCTGCAGTAACATATTCTGATAATCAACTGGTGTAAAATAAGAGAACAGAAAATCGTTTTTGATGAATCAAAATTATACAGAGGAAATATAGAATACATTTCATGAATGATTTGGTACTTTAATTATAACAAAAAAAAACGAATATTTTCAATGATTCTTATTAATTGGAATTAAAATCTTAAATATTAAATAAACGAAAATTATCGACTGTAAATTGGATTACGAGAATGGTCCAGGAAGTACTTATACTAACTAATATAAAATTTGAGCTAGATTCTACTCGGGACGAGGCTATCAACAGTAAAATATGGGGTAGTAGAGTTTAGACGAGACCGTACGACCTGCGGTAACCAGCATCGCGATGTTCGACCAAATGAGGTTAAAAATCAAGAATTGTTGAAGAAAATCCACTGGATGATCGTCCGCTGAAAATGGGGTTCCAAAAATAGCGATATCGCGTATTAACTGAAAATTTTGACGTGAGAAATCCGTGCGCAAGATGGGTGCCACTTTAGTCACAATGGAACATAAACAACGTCGTAAAAATGTTTCCATCGAGTGTTTGGCAATGTTTCATAACTATGGATGAAACTTTGGTCCATCACTTCACACCCGAAACAAAAGAAGAATCAAAACAATGGACTGAAAAGGGATAATCTACTCCAAAGAAGGCAAAGAAATTGTTAGACTAAAGTCATTAAATAGACTAAAGTTTTCCCAGATTCTTGTCATTTGTGTTTTCTTTGTTGGGCCAAGTACTTCTGGGACCATCCTCGTATATCACAAAGACTACGAAAATTAATCTTGGAAGGAGTAGGTGTTTTTATGAAATCTATTGTATTAATATTTAAGTTGTTATCCAACGGATCTAGTGTGGAAAATTAAACGAGGGAAGCAAGGAAAATTTTGATAGTGTACCTCGCCCTTATTTATTTAAAGATTATTTAAAAATTTTATACAGTATCCTGGCTAGATTTGTCCTTTAAAATATATATATACCGAATTTATTTACACAAAAGCCATAATATGACTATAAATAGAACGTTCGCGCCTTTTCATAAAATGCGGCACACAGTGTGGAATTTCATAAAACCATAAATAATATTTTATGTTGTTTTTCAACATTCTCTCGTTTTTACGATACAGAACGTTGCGTCATTGGTATAAGGTACGCCGTAGATAACGAGAGTAGATTATGGTTATCTCTATATATTACTGTACAGTTTCGGCAAAATATATCGTGTTTCTCCTTCAAGTAAAAATAATAAAAAAATACATATCATTTTATATACTACCTTATTTGGATTTACATTTAATTCTTATTTTTGTATAACTTTTCTGCTAAAGCTTGTTGCCTCTTCCCAGGGTTATGTTTCTGTCTTGCAAATTACATGTTTTTTGTTTTATTCTCGAGTTTTCCTTCTATTCAATCTCAACAATTTTCTGCGGTATTTCATTTTTATAGTTTATAGTTATAGTTATAGTATAGTTTTGTGGAAATCCAGGATATCTACACATACAAAAGTGGAAATTGGTCGATTAATAGTTTCATACCCTGTATCTCGTAAACGTGAAAGGGTTAAAGACTAATTTCCCATATTATTATAGTTGTGAAAAATTTTTCTCTCCAGTCACGTGCCTTTTATATGGCAAATACAACTCATTTTTCGAAATATGCGGCCTTTTACACATTTTTGCATATATATTCGAACCAATTCTAGAAATTTCTATTTTATCTTTGAACTAGGGAACCATAAAAAACATTAGGCGATAAATCAGGGAAATACGGACATTGAGACATTTTTTTCTCTTCTAAATATTCAGTTGTTTGACTGGGACATATCTTTCCGTCACCTCTTCATGCAAAATCGATTATATTGTAGTTTATTTCAATGTTCACAAATACAGTGCTGCTACAACGCATTAACGCCATCTATTGTTCGAAAGTAAAAATTTTAAAGTTAACCCTCGTATATATAGATTTAAACTAGTTGTATGGACAGAGGATTTTTTTACTTTTTCGAAAAATTCCTTTTTTTTACGTAAGCGTTCGTTACTTTTCCATTGTAATTTTCATTCTATCAGTTCAAATTGAAAAACAGAATCTATTCCAGTTCGTTAAGTTTCGAAAAAATTAACAACTTTTTTACATTCCATTAGCAATTTCAACAGACTAAATACTTTAGTTCCTTTTCAAATTACTTCTATCGGTGGAAATGAATACGAATTAAAATCATTTTCGTCGGAATAATTTCATTTTAATCGTGATGATCGAATTAATTTACAATCGATTTTAATGTATAACTTTGTTAATTAACCACAAATTAAATGAGAAAAACAAAATCGGTTGCTTTGTATATTTTAGAACGAGAATTTTTTAGAAAATGAAAGAAATTCGTTCATTCATATGTATTCGGAAAAAAACAGAAAAAAATAATTACGATTAAATCCTTACAGGACTTCATAATGATAACATATGATGAAGAAATTATCTATTATTTTGAAAAATTGTATACTTATTTGAATAAATATAGGGAAATTTAGGGAAATATTTATTTTTCCATGAAAATCGAATAAAAATGAATTGTTTTAATTCCGGTATAATTCGGAAATAATTTCAAAAAGCAAATTTCCAAAATATTATTCAATCTATAAACATTATCTAAATCCTTCGTTAACAGTATACGTATTTTAAATAATTAATTGTAAATATTTTTACCTCAAATATTTTTATTTACCTTTTAGTAGAAAAGTACATATAAATTGGTACAAAATGAAGTGTTTGTTTAAACAAAACTGTAATCTATTAAACAACCAACCAAATATTGTTCAGTATCGGAATTGAAAAAGGTAATTAACTGTTTTTAAAGGAAATTATGTGATTAGTTTTTTTAAAAGAGAAGAAATATGGCAAGAAAATAAGAAAAATCCTAAAAAGAGAAATTTTGGTATATTTTTTTAGAAAATGTGAAAACAGATCAAGGTAAGTCGTATTTTTGATAAATCTACAGAATGTTTGCGGTCAACAAAACAACAGTTAAAATTCAAAGTTAATTTAATGATTCAGACACGGCTTATGCATAAATTAATATTCCGTTTAACCGCAGATGCGTTACCAAAAACTAGCCAATTGAAATCGCTCCTCTGTCTCATTTTTTCTCCCATCAAAACTCGCAGACAAGAATTGATCTCGAGTAGGCTTTAGAACAAAACTCGAAATAAGCGGTTTATTATTTGGGCCGTTGCGTTCAATAACGACGAACAAAAGAATATTCTCTTCTTTTCTCTCATATATAATATATATATATATGTACATCGCCCCTTGATAAAATTCACTTGTTATTCGCGTCAGAGCACGCTATGTTTTTATCGACGACAGATGATCAAGCATTATTTGTGTTAAGATCCTCTGCTATAAATAATACGTGTGCGTAGTACGTAGCAAAAGTACTTTCAATATTATGTCGTTCGGTTTTCAGATGAACTCGAATACACATTTTTAATCTTCTCAATGTCAATTTTATTCATTGGAAAAAGTTGGGGTGGAATATTGAAATAACATTCATTAGAAAGAAAAATTGAAAGGCGTGTGGTTATAGTATAGGAATCATCAATCGATTATGCTATAACACATTCGATCTGAATGGATTGATCAAAATCACAAAGAGAAAAACAATGTTTTAGGTATTATTGATAATGGGATGATATTTTAATATATTTACATCTCCTGGAAACATTGATCTGCCTTATTTAGTGACTGCTTCAATCATTATAATTTGAATTGATTACAGAAAAAAATGAAGATAGATAGAATTTTGAAACTCGAACGTTGGATCAATGTTTTGGTGTAGTTTATATGAAAATCCTTCAACTAAAGTAAAATTCAAATCGACGTACAATTTCAACATATCAACAGTATCAATAGAATACTTTTGATTGTTGTTGTATCAAGAAATTCTTGAAATATGAAATAAACAATATTTTGAAAAGGAAAACTGGTAAATCGAAAAAGATTTTTTTCCTGCTTTCGACCCAAATGTAACTACCTTTTGGTCAAATTACGCAATTAATTATTAAGTATTGTTCACGTAATTTACTGGGGGTTAAATGTTTGATACCCGCTACGAAAGTCATGCAATCGTTCCACGGTGGTCAGTTAAACATGCATGACAGGTGTGAGCGAGATATTTGAATTACCCTTATTCCATTATTTCTTTAACAATATGGTGTTTATTTTTTTCTTTACAAAATCTCTCAAATGTTATCACGTCATTTTTATTGCAAACAGTCATGAGTTAAATAAATTTTAATATTGATTAGGTTTTGAATGAATTTATACAAGTATACGAGTCGATGATATTTTTTTCATCTTCCAAGGAAACATATAGTGGAAAAGGTTGAATTGGAAAGGGAGTTCGACAGTGACATCATAAGATCCAGACAGGGGATGAAATCTGGTAGCACCGAGATTGGAATATTCTAATATCGGCAGTTTGTTTACAGTGAGAAAGAAGAGAAAAAGAGAGGAACGAGATATAGAACGGCGCGCAATGAAATATTGAATCTCGAATAAACCAACATTTTGTTCAACTCTAGTTTAATATATTTTTTGTTCAAATGATAATATTTGTCATATTCATATAGATTTAGAAAATTTGATTAAATTTCTTAATATTTTTTTCTACAAACTCAAATATAGTCGTTTTATAAAAACTAACGTATTTCGACTTTGATTTTCAAATTTTTTAAAAAAGATTTTCTAAAACTACAACTAAAATTTAAAATCTTGTATCATACGAGAAAGTTTTCTAATGAATTTTATTTTCAAATACGATCGATAGATTCTTTAATAAATCTTTAAGAATTTCGAAAGTTATATTTCTGCCCTTCTTTCTTTCTTTTTTTATTGTTCTCTTTATAACTATAAACCCACCGTTTAATATCGAATAAGTGATTCTTTTCATCCCCCTCACAAAATACGAGGAAACGAAATCCTTCAACCCTGGGGGCGCAATCAAACTTAAGCCGACAATTGTGTGTTCATTACACTGCCCGGGGCGTAAATCTGGCCAATACAAATTATATCCGTCGGATGATCACCCCGTTTACGAGTTTGCCGCCCTCTCTTTGTAAACGTGCATGCCACCCCCGTATATACATATATATATATATATATATATATATATATATATATATAAATATATCTTTAGAATCTTGCAACTTTTGCCACCAGGAATGCATAATATGCGTATTGTGCGTTCGAAGGGAATTAGATGAGGTCAAAAATTTTTATTATTCCGTTTAATTGTTTGTTAAATTAAATATAAATAACGTTCAATCAAACATAGATCTACTAGAGTATATTTTTTTGATATTTATTTCGAACATAATAACTTTTGAAACATGATTTTGAACCCCTAATTTTTTTAATATAAATGAAATGAGAATAAGAATTATATTGGATGAAAAGATTAGAAAAATTTTAAGCGATGGGAATTAAACAAGTGAAAGCTAGTAAATTAGCCCGTGTTCAGTTCATTTACTAGTTTAAAAGTTATTCTAATATTCATAAATCGAATAAGTTCCGCCTCAAACCAAATAGTTTTATTAAAACTACATTAAACTTTTCACCTGCTCCTGTTTTACACGAAAATTTTGTAGATTTTAATTCTATTACATTTCGAAGTAAGTACAATAAACAGCAAAAGATAATATACCAGAAACTGAAAAGATACGACAGTGATTATATCGAGATTTTCCACCGTTTTTTTTTCTGTCATTTGTCAAAATGTTACATAAATCCGACAGGTAGATTAGTTCTAATATTGATATAAAGTAAATTGTTTCCGATGTTACTTAAAATAAGGAAAGAAAAAGAATTTTGAACAAAAAGGTCATATCTCCATTCGAAAAATTTATGTATCAAACTTTTATGCCTACCTATTCACCTGATCTGGTTCCCTTCGATGATTTTATTTTCAGAATCTTGAAAAAAAAAGACCTAATGGAAAGATAAAGACATAGACAAACCCAGAACTTGTTGAAAGGAGATTGTGTTGTAACAAAATATTTGTCATTGAAAATATTCAAATCGCTTCGTATATACATAGCGTCGAGACGCTGAGATATACGTATAATCGTGAAAAATATTTCTTTTTTGTTATTGATTTATGGTAAACATATGTTTTGAAAAGCCTGAAATTAGTTCTTAATTCCGTGTAAACATCGATAACGTCACGGGGTAAAAATCAACATCGTTTAATTTCCGTCCCACCCACAACAAAAAGAGAAATTATCACGTTTTTACGTACGTACACCCATATGGCGTTTCATTAAAAACGTACCTATAAAATTTCGAGGCCAGAAAAAATTTCAATATAAACAATCATTAATATACATGGAGGATTAAACGAAATATCGAATAGCCAAGTGAATGAATTAAATGAAATGAATTCGAAAAATCTATAATGCAGACACATAACATATCTTTATACCGTTTAAAATGCAATTCAGTTAATCTATTCAACATTTTTCCATCTCGCCAAAAAAAAAAAAGTTTCCATTGAAATTTCTCATTTCCCTTCGTCGTCGTTCTTATATCCCCTTCTTTTCGTTTACGCACATAAAAACCGAAACACTCCACAACTAACAGCATCCTCGGGGACCTCTTGCGTGCATCCTGCGTTCCGAACGTTGCGCCAATGTTTTGATTTTTATGGGAGAGTAGACAGAGTCGGAGGAAAACGGTATTATGGGGAGAAAGAGATCGGATAATTGAAAAGTTTTTGTTGGTCATTGAGATTAGTAGAAACGTGCCTATATTTAATTTATTTTAATGAGTTCGATATTCACTAGAGAATTTGTTTATTGGTTTGTGTGAAAACCGTGAAAATATCTCTAAAGACTTATTTGGAATGTTATGAGGGATCATTTTACTATTGAAAATAAAATTTTTATAACAAAACCAAAAGTATGAAGTGAATTTTCATAGAAAATATTATTTGACATTCTAATATACCAATAGAAAATCGAAATATCTCTCTCTCGTCATTTGAATATCTATAATTTCGAAAATAAAAAGAAAATTGTAGATTTAAGCTATAAAAATAATATTGAATCTACTTATTTAAAAGTTGTTTGGTTTGTAAGCTTAAATTTTTTAACAAATTCTCTGTATATGTATCCCTACATTTTATACTGTGTTATAGATAAATAAATAATCCCAAAAACGTATTCTTAAACAGTGTTACACATGCCTTAAAAATCCCTTGTTCTCGCGAATGTGAGAGAATACGATTTCAATTAAGAACATTACTAAGGGATTTGATTTAACAACGTTGAAATCACGTCCGTACAAAGGGGCTCTATTTCCCGGCACGTGGATACCGAAAACATAAGCGCGTGTCCCACCGACTGCACCAGGAGCTTATCCACTAACAGACGGCGATGCTGAATGCCTCTTAGACGATGTATTTTATTTTTCGAAACTGTTACCAAAATTGCGCCTCGAAGCGGTAAATTTTATTCGGTCGGTTTATTAATATAAACGTTCTTCTATTATTTAAAACATTCTATAATTAATAATAATGGCATGTTTTCCCAGTGCTGATTTTACCGATTTTATCTCCTATTATTTTATTTAGTATTGTCCAATTTTGAAGATCCCAATGGATTTTATCAACTTTCTTATATACATTTCAATTTTTATTTTTGTAAAATGTTTCTATTATACAGAGTGATTAATTAAAAATGTCCAATCTCTGAACTGTAGATTCTAGACCTCAAAATATGATGATTCTGCTCAACATGCCTTATGCAAATATTGCTAGTTTCCGAGATACGGGATGTTCAAAGTAAACTTTTTTGGGCTAAGCTTACAACTAAAATTATAAAAAAATATTAAAAAGCATTAAATTCTACAAAAAAAGTTACTCTTCTTTGATTCGTGTAACTCAATCGGTTATCGAGTTATTTGCTTTTAAAAAGTTCAATAAATTTTAATTTTTTCATAAAAAAATTTTATTATTCCTTAAATTGAAAATGATCCACTTTCGTAAAGATCTCGTAATATTAAAATCACATTCGTGAATTAAGCAGTGGTTTAATTTTTCGTTTTCTTTTCAAGAAGGCTTGTGTCACTTTTAGACAGTTTGTGTAGAAGCAAAAATTGGATAATAATAAGAATAAGTAATACATTAGTATACCATTTATTAACAATTTAGTAATTAACAAGTGTAATAGTTATTTATCAAATAATGCCTAGGCATAACGATTTTTCCGATAATGAGATGCGCGATATGATTTGTATGTTTGCTCAGTCAAATTATAGTGGTCCAGCTGCGGCTCGAAGATATTCACAATTATACCCAAATCGAAGGCAACCCAATTACAAACTGTACCGAAATCTTTACAACCGCTTAGGTGAAACGGGGTATTTATGCTCTAAAACTGAGCACGGTGCTACAAAAAAAATCACTGCCGATGAAGAAGATGAAATGTTAATTTGTGCAACGGAGAATCCACATATCAGTACTCGCCGATTAAATCTGCAAACATGTATAAGCCAATCGTCTATCTTTAGAATACTGAAGAGGGAAAAATTGCATCCATATCATCACCCTCCTATTCAGAATTTATTACCTCAAGATTTACCTAAGCGTCTACAATTTGCGCATTTTTTGCAAGATAAACAAAATGTTAACCCAGATTTTCTGGATACAATTCTTTTTACTGATGAGGCAACATTTACCATACGAGGAATATTTAATTATAAAAATAATCATTTGCGGGATTTTTAAAATCCACATGCTATGATGGAAACACATTTTCAGCACGAGTTTAAGGTTAACTTTTGGTGTGGTGTAATATGTGGGTATTTAATAGGTCCTTTTGAACTGCCAACCAATTTAAATGGACCTCTTTATTTAGATTTTCTTCAAGAACATTTACACGAATTACTAGAGGATATACCTCTCGCTTTAAGACAAAATATGTGGTTTTCGCTCGACGGAGTTCGTCAATACTTAAACGAACAGTTTCCGCATCGATGGATTGGTCGTGGAAGTAAGTTTGCTTGGCCACCAAGAGGCCCTGATTTAAATCCTCTGGATTTTTCAATTTGGTCGCAAATGAAAGCATTAGTTTACAAAGAAAAAATTATTTCTCTTCCACAACTGCGACGGAAAATATTAGAAGAAGCCACGGATGTAATTAAAAATAATAGACAAGGATTATTTGATATTAAGAGATCTTTATGAAAGCGGATCATAAAGTGTATTGAAGTAAATGGTGCATTTTGAGCATTTGCTTTGAAGTTTTTTAATTTTGTTAATTTAATTTAATTAAGTTAATTAATTTAATTTGTTATTGTTACATATTTAAGGAATAATAAAATTTTTTTATGAAAAAATTCAAATTTATTGAACTTTTTGGAAGCAAATAACTCGATAACCGATTGAGTTACACGAATCAAAGAAGAGTAACTTTTTTTGTAGAATTTAACGCTTTTTAATATTTTTTTATTGTTTTAGTTGTAAGTTTAGCCAAAAAAAGTATACTTTGATTTAATTAACACAAACACGTGTAACTAGCGCCCTCTATTACAATGTTAAATTAGAGTGCAAATTATGATTCCTCATACCAAAAAACGTAAAATTGCTAATTTTCAAAGAGAAATTGTGAAAACATAAAAAATTATTGCATAAATCAAAATTTAAATTTAAACTTTGAGCACCCCGTATCTCGGAAACTAACAATATATACATAAGGCATATTGAACAGAATCATCATATTTTAAGGTCTAGAATCTACAGTTCAGAGATTGGACATTCTTAATGAATCACTCTGTATACATTTCAATTTTTGAAATGTTTATTTTTGTAAAAAGTTTCTATTATATAGTCGCAACGAAAATTTGATATTGTTTCAAAGATAATCTCTCTTGGAAACTTTAAGCTTCTGCATGGAAATTTTGTTATCGATTCCTACAGTTTCAAATCGTTTTCCAATATTTTATTTTCTCTATTCAACAAGAAATTTTTTGGCAAAGTGAATTTACGCCTAATCTTTCGAAATATCAATAGAACGTTAACCGAGTTTAATCGAATTCCAAAAGCCATTACAAATAGTTAAAAAATTATTAATAAATTTCGAAAGTTCCAGTAAAATTAGACGACATATAATCATATATATATATATATATATATATATATATATATATATATATATATATATATATACACAGTGCTTTTCAGATAAAAGTATCCACCTTTAATAACTTTTGTAATACTGGTATTTAGAAAAAATCCTAAAACACGTCAATTTATGTTGGAAGGGGCAAGCATTATGGCTTATTTAAACTTACTGGAAAAGCCACCCCCTCGCCCCTAGCAGCATCCCCTTTATTTTTTTAAATTACTTTTCATATTTTTTATGTAAAATTTGGATACTCCTCTTTGAGCTGATTTCAAAAATGTATAATACTTGTAGGTTAAAGTGGTTAGTTTATGAGATAAACAATTTTTCTTTTAAGAGCACAAATTTTACTTATTATTTACCTTCACCTTATTTGCCTGTACTAAAATGGGTTGTACAACAGTTCAAACTATTTAATCTTTTTAACTGTGCTATTTATTATGAAGTTACAATAAGTGTTCAAAATGAGTACCATTCACTTCCATACAATGGTATAATCTATTTTGAAATGCCTCTCTGACATTGCTTAATACGGCTGGATTTAATTGTCGACATTCATTTTCTATCCTCTCTCGTAAATCATCCAGAGATTCTGGTTGGGTAGCATAAACTTTTGTTTTTAAATACCCCCATAAAAAGAAGTCTAGGGGTGTTAAATCCGGTGACCTAGGTGGCCACTCCATCATCTGCCCCCTTCTACCTATCCGACGAGCGCGGAATGTTTCGTTTAAAAATTGTCGGACAGGCATAGCATAGTGTGGGGGAGCTCCGTCTTGTTGAAATACCAGTAAATCTTCGGAAAGGTTATCATCATTTTCTATTATTGTTGTAATACGTGGGTCAATCCCTTCCCTGAGTAACTCAAGATATGATTCACCATTTAAATTTCCGTTGATGAAGAAGGGTCCGACAATGTGGTCACCTAGGATACCACACCAAACGTTTAACTTTTGGGGATGTTGTGTATGGAATTCACGCATAATATGTGGATCACTTTCAGCCCAATATCTACAATTATGCCTACTTACTAAGCCATTTAATGACCATGAGCATTCATCAGAAAAGCAAATATTGTTTAACAATTGTGGATTGTTATTGATAATTTGCGTCATTGATTCGCAAAACTCTAGACGACGATCAAAATCATCTTCATTCTACTCGTGCACCAACTTAACTTTGTATGGGTGGTACTTGAATTTATGTAGAACTCGGAAAACTGTAGAAGATGAAACACCGATCGCTCTACTTATTGTTGACAACGATTGGGGTTGTTGAGCCTCTAAGCTGACTTGCCCTAAAATTGCCACTTGGATTGCTTCGTTATTTACGAGTCCCTCTCGCTTATGCACTTTATTGCAAACAGACCCTGTTGTGGTAAATTTCTCCATCAGTTGAATTACATACTTATGAGTTGCATGTCTTCCGTCATGTAATTCGTTAAATATTCTAGCAGCAGCTCTTGCACAATTATTATTTTGGTAGTATAAACCTACAATTTCAATTCTTTCTTGCAAAGAGTAAACCATTTCAGAGAAACAAAATAAATAATGTATCAAATTACACTATCAATAGTGACTACAAATTCTAGTTGACAATGTCAAACTTTAATAAAAAGTAGAGTTTTTTGTTGTTTGGATTTTTTAAGTAGAATAAATAGCACAGTTAAAAAGATTAAAGAGTTTGAACTGTTGTACAACCCATTTTAGTACAGGCAAATAAGGTGAAAGTAAATAATAAGTAAAATTTGTGCTCTTAAAAGAAAAATTGTTTATCTCATAAACTAACCACTTTAACCTACAAGTATACATTTTTGAAATCAGCTCAAAGAGGAGTATCCAAATTTTATATAAAAAATATGAAAAGTAATTTAAAAAAATAAAGGGGATGCTGCTAGGGGTGAGGGGGTGGCTTTTCCAGTAAGTTTAAATAAGCCATAATGCTTGCCCCTTCCAACATAAATTGACGTGTTTTTGGATATTTTCTAAATACCAGTATTACAAAAGTTATTAAAGGTGGATACTTTTATCTGAAAAGCACTGTATATATATACACCTCTAAACTTGATTAATAAATCTAGATAGAAAAACTAATTTCCTACAAGTTCCTTTGGAGGTCCATGTGCGGTTTTTGAATTATTAAAAGGACGCTAACACCCGCCGCCACCCTTCTCTATACCCCCCGAGTATCCCGAAACTCATATATTAAATTAAAGCCAACTTTGATTGACGTGGCTATGTGGGCGAGCGGCGCGCTTGAGGGGACGCGTGTGCCGCTGCTTTTGAGCCCCTCACTTCGCTCTGTTCGTCACTATGCTCTTTAGCTCTTTATTAGTGTTTATTGTCTGGTTGAAAGACTTACGCCGAACGGTTCTATATTTTCATCGCGCCAACTATTTATACAATTAATAATTTTGTATGATTAATATTTAAGTAAAAATAAAGTTTCGAGATATTTCGATTTTCTATTTTGGAAATCCAATAATTTTTTATTTGGAGATATTCGAAGAAGTATTTTGTAAATTTTATAATTCTAATGATTCGTATCAAGGATTTATAACGAAATTTCGGCCAAAAAACCATCACAAGCTTTTATGTCGATGTAAGAGAAAATCAGTCTTACCTTGTGGTAATCTCTCCGCCATCTGAAACAAAAATATCATTATATTAATAATAACGAAAGATAATTTATATAATAAATATGAATAATCGATGTGACGGAGGGTGAAGAGTTAATTAGAGATATTATAAAAATTAAAAATGTTTATATATTTTTTTTTCAATACTATATGATGATGATGATATGAATACAACTCATAAAAATATATTTCTTTTATAACAACTACAAATAACGTAATAAAACGAATTCTTGTTATTTGCCTATGTCGTTAACGACTTGTACACCACGAACTGTCGGCTAAATAAAACTTTGTACTCATTTCCCCTTACACGGCCATCATGATGGCCATAATGAGTTCCCGGAAATTTTCTCAAGGTAGGCAATAAGATAAGAGAACGAAAGAGAGAGATACACATACTTATATATACCTAAACGCACACATTCCATCATCCGTGACCATAAACCAGTCTTATTGTTTACCAAAGATGGCGGCTTGTGTGTTATCTATATGTGCAACGATAAGACCAGGTATACCGTGTACCCAATAAATTACAGCATCTCTTCTCCAGACCAAAGTGTTTACTTGATACAAACATTAGCCAATGGCGTATAGAACGGAAACCTCTATATGTAGAGGGGAGATATTCATTATGTTTGCCGCCGCCTCCACAACAAGGTAATTAACTAATTATCTACTAAATCTTAATTTTCTTTTAATTGCGAACGTTTCTCATTTTAAAAGTATAATATAGATAATTCTAATAATTCGGAAATCTTGTTAATACGAAAAATATTCGTACGGTTATTTCTTAAAGTTATTTCCATAATAATAAAAAAAATTTAGTTACGACTCTTCAATAAAGGTCTTAAGCATGAATGACGTTTGTAGTTAGAGTACGTGTCTTCCGAATAGTTTGGTTACTTTGATGGAGTGCCCACCCTGACACTTCTAACAATGGCACTAGTCTTAATCTAGTGCACTCTGTCAGTGCCACGGTCGTTTTGATACACTGTCGAATAACAAAAATAATAATTGTGGGGAAAATGAGCAAAATATGCGTGTGACATCTCGCACACACACACACATAGATCAATGAATGTGGTGGTTTAAAAAGAAGACGTTCTTTTGTCGATGAACAGCGTATTGTCATATTTTGGGGATTTATTATACCACGGTGACTATCTACGAAATGTTTATAATATTTCGACATAAGTTGTATAAAAAAAAATTCAATAAAACTAATATATACACAATTTATCAGAAAGTAGCGAAAGAAGAACTTTTAAAAAATAAAAACTAACCAATAGTTTGTAGTTATACACAAATGTACAGTTCAAAAGATTTCAAATTTGAAATAAAATAATTTGAGTGCAAAGTTGCGTTTTATCTGTTCATCGAGTTGAATCAATCGAGATACGGTGGAAGATTTAAATCTCTTTGCAAGGACATAAAACATTTTTAATAAAATCGACAAAAGATCCTGGAATATCAGTCATTTAAGTCTAACATTGTCAAGTAACATAATTATAAATTCTTCTTAAACTGATGCCAATTGACCAGAAAAGTCATTTTCAAACTATTTCAATTTATTGAAAATACGAGGTATTTGGTGTGACTTACTACCCATATCGTCCCACAAGTGTTGGATTTAGGTACTTATTATGGAGCTAGTTAGATACAATTTCCACTTTCTAGCGGTAGTTTTATACTGGTATTAGTTTAGGGGATGTATATTACCAAATTTCGATACGTCAACGACTGTTACTTATCGAATAGTTGCACGACCTCTCCAAGTCACAACCAACACACACTATAGTTTATTCTTCCAACAATTTTGCATTTGTCGTATCATCCACCAGGAAGTCGTCATAAAAACGCAATCAGTCGCGGTATTTTTTAGTGCTCTGGATACAGTACATTCGAGTCAAAGAGCCACAATGACACACAGTTTCGTAATTATTATAAACACATGTGATTTTCTAAACAAGTACAAAATTCAAAAATTTTGTGGGGCAGTATATATAATCTACCGAATAATCACATTAGTAGTATTAGTTGCGGCAAGTAGTTTCAACTAAAAAAGTAAATATTTAACCGCGCAAATATTTAGTCAAAACAAAAATCGGTAACTAGTTAGATTAACGATTTCATTATTCCGAGGCATCTCTCAATATTATAATGCGAAATGTTTATTGACTACATACAATAAATAAATAAATAAATGAATATATCGCTTATTACCTGTATGTGAGTGTGTGTGAGACCGCATGTTTGCCAACTCGAACTCAAATATGGCAAACTAGTTTTAATCTGGCGATCAAACATTAACACACAGATACAGACACAACATTTACAAAGAGATAGGATTTACTCTATATTAAGTGAGAAGATTAACGAAATCTTTTGTCGTTTGTAAATGAAACGAATTACTAATTTATAATTAATATTATACGTAACTTGTTCGAGATTTTAAAATTATAAATTTTTCGATGTACATAAATAAATATACTTACTTGACCTACTTCGACCTGTCGGAAATCGTAAAAGAACAACGACAAAAATAATTTACAAACGAAAAAAAAAAAAAAAGAATAAGAAGAATCTTATTTGTGAAAAATATTTAATACCCTGATTTGGCATCAGTAAATATTGAAATAATCACATCACAAATCCGTTTTTAAATGCAACCGTTATTAAAAATTCGCCTAAAGCCCTCTGGTTTGTTGATCGAGCAAAGTTTATATTATGAATTTTACTGCTCTTTCATCACTGCAGGCCGAGATTTTTTAAAAACTCTGTACACATTGCTTAATACATTGTTGACTTTTAGTTTTGAGCCGATATTAACCGAAATATATTAAGTAAATTTGAACAGTTTAATTTTCCCAGATGTTGTCGATTTCCACAAAATTATTAAATCTAATTATCGAATTTTTTTTCGACGTTTACAGAAAAAGAAAATATTTTGTTCTCTGTTTGAAGGGGATTATTTTTTTAAATTTAACATTAAGTGATCTATTGATTAATATAAATACGCAAATTGTCAGTATCAATATTTTGATAAAAACTTAAAATTAGTCGAAACGTCAATTCTTTTAACAAATTGTCAAAAAAAAGTAATTTTGAAACAGTAGAGACCTAAAATCAAGAAGATTTAGATGCATTGATATATCAAAAAGTCTAAGAAATAAGAAATTAAAAAAAAATAATATTTATACGAGGGAAATATTTATAAATTGTACGAAATACGGGGTCACTACATCAAATAATGATATATAAAAAATATTTTTTTTAAAAACAGAGTAAAAACATTTAATATCTTTTGAACTACTACACCAACGTCGAATCTACTTCAAGTTCTGGAAGTAGTGTAGTTTCAATATCAGAAATGATTGTCAAAAATTTTCCTTTTCGGCAAATTTTTATTTTTGGAGTACAACATGAATCGCATGGTACTAAATTTGTTTAGCGAGGTGGATGTGGATTCGTGAACGACTTTTGGTACGTCGCGTTGTAATAAAAAGAAAAAATCCGTTCTAGACGTACTCTATTTTTGAGATCAAGTCTGTTTCTCATCCGTAACCGTGAAATTTCGTAAGATTCTTTGGTACTATGGTCAATTCAATACATATTTCACGATAGAAATTCCAAACCCCATCCACGTCCAGAAACGCAGTTATAAGGGTTGTTCGGAAAGTTTCCGACCTGAAGAGATCAGCACTTTCTCACAATAAGTAAGACCAAGGGCGCATTCGTATAACATTTCCTAGGCCAGGTTAAAAATGTTGGAAAATGAAAATAATTATAGAAATAAAATGTCTCGTTTATTTTTAGATCGGAAAATTTTCAGACGGCTCTCGTATTGGTTGAAGCATTGTTCATACTGTGTAATGTGTCGTTTTTTTTTTATCAAACATCGTATGCGAGAATAGACAATTGAAAAAACTTAAAAAAACGAAGTATCAACTTTTGTTTACTCGACACTGTGTATATGTAGAATCTAATGCATAGATTACTGGTATTAGACGGTTAGTAAGTAGGTAGTTTGCGATGCCAGCTTCAATTTTTGATCCACTTGGCTATTACTCACATACGTACATACGTACAGAGAGAGAGCAGATGTCTAGTAAATAGGATATCGGTGAGTCCGGACAAAGGATGTGTACATAGGACAGAAAAGTAAACACATTTTACTCGCGAAGAATTTTCGACGTTTTACCCCACGTGTGCTATAGTTCCATCTCGATCTACTTTAGGAAAATCGTACTATGTACGAGAGAGATATCGCGACTAAGTGTATATGGATAATTTTAAGGGGGACAGACTGCATTAGTGGGATGGTGCTGTTTTGTTGGGCTCGATTCACTGACATTGTGTAATAGAAATTTAAAAATCATGTCACAACATATCGATTTCTTAAAAGTAATTGGTGTTCAAGGTGAACGAGTCTTAATATTTCACATAATATACGTATTACATATGTATATATAGGGTGAAAATGATTATTTATTTATGATACGAATTAAGTACGTATATAATTTCTCAATAGCCCTGTTTCATCCCTTTTCATTTAATTTCCCCAATTTAACCGCTAGTAGCCAATTTTTCGTATTAACTTTGATAATTCATCTTTTCTTTATGCTACTGTATATCCTTCCTTTTTATATATGTTGATCTAAAGCCTTTTTCGCTAATTTTTCGTTTCAAACAAAAAATATTTCTTTGTATAGCCAATACACATAAAACAAGAAGTGGTAAGATTGTGGTAGACCACCCATTAAGCGATCCTTAACTCAAAAACCATTTTATATTTATTTGTCTAGTTAGACTAATATCAACATTAAAAATAGCAGCAGTGTAGTAACATCGAGGGTGGTTTCGTCTGCACCGTACGTTTACCTAAGAGGAAACTTAAATTTTCCCAATTTGCCATAGTGTGTCCTAATTTTTTCACATTATACGAGTGGAAATTTCCAAATATTGCGACGTTTCTAACAATACGCGATAAACTGATGAGAAATCCATCCGAATTTTCAGAATATGATGAATTTGTACCTTCGACTCTTTACTTTTCATGAGCGTGTATTACGAACATCGAAGGGTAGCTAACCCCCTGTCCCTGATGTTTACTCAAAAGATCCAGTGGAAGGGTGGTTTTGTTCGTTCATGGGGGGCTTTCTTCATTACATCAACCACTCACCAGTTACTGGTGACAACGTTCCAGTTAAACGATATAAATTGCAACTGTTATTTTTATTTATAAATTTATTTATTAGTTGATCTGTTGTAGTTTTAATAATGTTCATAACACAGGGGTAAGTTTTGATTCAATATTTTTTCTAATCAGTCTTAAATATTATTTTTCGGTACATACGAACGCAAATGTTTTTATTTAGAGGAATTATAGGCTATTAAATTTCAAAATATAATCAAAATTTTTGGGGTATTTCGATTTGTAATTAACATTTTACGTAAGTTTAGGAGATTCATTCAAATTTGAATGAAATCTCAAAATTTTGAAATATATATAGTAATGTGATATTTATTTTGTTAAAAGCTGTATTATGTTATTCTAAAACTACAGCGAGACCAAACTGATTTCAGATTTTATTGAACACCAGTATTTTAAATATTTTTGTACTATCTTAAGATATCTAAAAACAACCATGTCAATAGATAAAGAAAATCGTTGAAACTAAATTCGTTTATCTGAATTCGGTTAACATACAGACTATTTTGGAATAATTTATTAAAATATCCTAGTAATAACAAGAATGGACCAACATAGGAAAGTTCTTACAACTATCCTTCTTAGTGATCCAGGAAAACATCGAGGATTCTAAATGTAATGGATGAGGTATTTGCTTGACCGTTTATGTGGAAAATATCTGCAGAAATCAGAGGTATCACTACAAACATTGTTTTCATCATCAAAGTCATTGTGAGGACATAGGAAGATGTCGGTACTAAGAGAAACGTTTAAAAGACCATTCGTGGTACTAAAAAGCCCATGACATAGAAAAAAGACATTAATAGCCAATGGTAGTGCTGCAAAGGACTTTTACTGTATTTTGTGACTATACCTCGTAATTTTGGATAATAGACTGGTCTATGAAAAAAAATGGAATTGAAGAGTCGAGCTAGTAACGAACTAACGAAAACTACATTCAAGGGAATCAATAGTGGAATGACTGCTACCGTAAGATAAAACATCAAAAATGGGGTTGTAGGTAAGTCGATTTGTGTAACTTAATGCGAGCAAACAAAAATCTATTGGGTTTTATCAAATTGTGAAAATAAACTCCATTAGATGTGTTTTGTTATTTTTTTGCGTTTTCTTTTTATTTTTCTCATAAATTGTATAAACAAAAATGGAATGAAACTATACCTTCAACATTTAGATATGCAATTACGTATTTAAACAATATTAATTGAAAATTTGACACAACGACACAAGTAATTGTATCAAACATTTGAATATTATATATAACAGTTAAAAACAAAAGATAGGAGAATACCTACAAACTAGATTCCTAATACAGCATACTCTAAGGGGCATATAATTCCCCTTCCTTATATACCAACGGATATTGTACGAATTCGGCGTTGCCAATTTTATTAAGTGCATTTCATAAATTCCAATATTGATTTAGAATGTAGGTTTGGAATATATAATACGACGATTCTGGCGAGTCAGGTTTCGACGTATAGCTGTCAAAATTTCATATGTATGAAAACATTTTCTAATGACGTAATTTTCCGAAAATAAAATTTCGTAAAGCAGGGACAAGCGATGGAATTTTTGTGAAAAATAGTGAAATTTTGAAGATTCCATATTAAAGTCCCAGACAAACAGTGACATATGACATTACATTTTGGAGACCTCCATTTACACCAGTGCAAGTAGTAATTAATAAAAACGCTTTTATCCAATTATTTCAGCAATTTGGACGAAAATATTTAAAAATAAAACGTACTGAAAGTTTAGAAAACGAAAAAAAAAATTTGTATGACAGCCAAAGATAGACTAATATAGAATATTTGCTACGTTAAAGAGAAATTTTTGAATTTCTAATTCTATTGAATTCAATAGTGGGTTATATAGAATGGAAAATAAATCTAGTAATAAAAACAGAATTCATAATGTATAATTCATAATGTATATAACGATATATGGTAAAAATAATAAATAAAGTTACATATGTGTAAAAAAACGAACGCCGGCAACCACGCTTATATATTTTGTGACCCCTGAAGAGGACTGGGGTTTGCCGATGGCCCTCCCTCTTGTGTAAACAACCAATCAGAGAGTGGCCTGATAAAATCATGGGACCATAAAGCTATGCATGTTCATGCGTGTTTGCTTAGTCCATACTGGTCTACAGATTAGGTCGATTATGTACGAGGAAACTCAAAAGTGAAACTTTATTAATATTAGCTTTTCCATTGTTGATCGTTGCGTCTAGCTAAGGTAGGTATGTGTCTATCCGTTCAGGCAAAATAAACTTTATTTATAGGGGTAATTAAAACGAAAAATATGAAAAGTTTAGCGATAGATTTCATTAAAAATGCTCATCTTTTATTTCGTATTTTCTCATTTGCAATTCGTTTTTGGATTGACCTCAACGCGTTCAATTTGACTTCTCCATTTCTACATCGAACTTTATCTGTTATTGTAACAGAAAATTTCCAATAAACTGAGCGGACAGAACCAATCGATCACCCCTTGTCTAAATGGTCGATGATAAATGATGGCAGCTTACGGTCATCTTGACTAAACTACCGAACCGAAATAACCGGAAATAGAAATTATGAATATGTACCTACACAATCTCATCAATTGCAAATTCGTAATAAGACTAAATATATTATAGTAAAATTTGACAATAAAAGTAAAGATGTTCTAGTTGTATATTTTTAACAAATTAGTCCAGTTGCAACTTGCAAGGTGCAGTGTGCAATCTATTGTGGACTTTTTCTTCAAATTTTGCAATTTTCCCATTTACATAGATACCAACACGTTTGAATTTGGCTTTTCGAAATTTTACGGTTATAAAGCTCTAGTTTTTATTTAAAAACAGCTCAATTTTTTTTTATTTTCAAAAAAATCTTTGGAACCAATCACACGATACGTGCTGGCATCTTTAGGTTGAGGTAGAAAATTAGTCGGATAACCCTCGTATACCAAGCACTAGTCGAAAAAGTTCCCCGAAAATCCCAAATAATCCTAATTTTAATATAGTATATTTTGTTTGGAAAGATCGATATTTAATATAAGTTTTATAAGAAAGAAAGAAAATGGGAGAGAAATATTTTCACCTAAAATTTTAATCACTTGGTATCTTTTCCACGTCCTCGGTAAATTTACATAATACATAATTAATTTTGTTTCAAGCTACAAGACGCGTTCTTATATAAGTTTCCATTTTAAAGTTGCTCTCATCCGTGCCAAAGGGTTGAGATGACGTTGAATAAACAAGAAGACGAATCTAAAGCGCTTCCTTAATTAATAAACTTCTACTAATGAAAGAAATAATTAATTTCAGCCTACCACTGTACACTCACTCCTCTCTCATTCTCTCCCGTCTCTATTACTCTTTCTTCGACATTTTAAAGAAAAGTTTTACACGTTCAAGTTTTTCATAAATTAGTAATAATAATAATAAAATATATAAATTGTTTTTCGTTATAAAAGAAAGAACGCACGTGTCTTTCTCTATATTTCTCAAACACATACCTGTAATAATGAATACATTGTTTACATGCCTCCATGTCAATGTTTGTTTTGTCTGACATATTGCGAATGGCGAAAAGGTAATTTCCTGTCGACTTTTGCTCGTCTATCCCGTTATTGCTTACTCGTCTCAACCCTCGCCCGTCCATTATTATATTAGATTTTATGGATTATGTCAAGAAAATATAAAAATGTCCCTATAATTGAAGTAGGTACCTGCTACAAAGATACGATAAACACACCGACCTCATTTTTTGGGGAACCGAAATATTTCATTTTTGTGATACGCCTCAAATTTTTGAAAAACCAAATTAACAAATCATTCAATAAATCGTGTGACTAACTAAGAAAAACACATTTTTGATCAAAAATCGATTTTATTCAATCATTCCAACGCTTCACCAAATTTTCGATATCCTGTTTTGTTTTTTGCCTTAAAATATGCTTCAGTTTCAGCAATTGCTTCTTCATTTTGCTGAATTTCTTATCAGGGAGCATTTTTTTGAAATCAGCGAATAACCAGTACTCACTGGGGGTCAGATCTGGAGTAGACGGTGGATGAAGAAGCAATTCGAAGTATAATTAGCTCAATTTAATCATCGTTGCCGTCGACTTGTGAAACAGTAGATTTCCTTCGGTATATGCGGTGGTTTTTCCTTGATTTTTGCATTCAAACGATCTAACAATTGAAGCCATAACCTTCTCAGCTGACTGCTATACTATTGTATAAAGAAAAGGATAGTAGGTTAACCTTATGAGGATATCATTTGACGAGGTGAACGCCAACAATAGTTGGAAGTGGAGAGTTGGCGTCCACAGCACGTCTTTTCTTACTGTACGTCGTAGCTTGAATTATGTGTTTTCTTAACTTTGGTTGCCGAATTACCCCAATAACAGATGGCGCCAAAATTATTTAAAATATTATATTCAACCCTTAAGCTGTATTGTAAAGTTTCTTATTTTGGGTGCCTATAGCAAAGTTGCAATTTGAGTTCATTATTGTATTGTGTTGTTCAGTTTCGTTGGTTGTGCATTTGGATTATTTTTTTATTTGAGAATCTTTGAACTTGGATATATATTTCATTTTTAAGGTAAGTGGATATTATTACAATTACTCTTTTAGTTAATTTATTCAAATTATAAGAGGCGCTAGATATATAAATGCTACAGCTTACAATTTCGAAAAAAACTGTATATTTAGCGAATTACTCACTAAAATTTATATAACAAATAATCACTTTTTCTTTTAAATTTTTTAAAAACGGCTGGAAATAAGTGGGTTTATTCCAAGTGTGGACTAAGTAAGAGATCAGATCCTACAATTAAAATGTACAGATTTCCTGTGAATGACCCTACCAGATGTTAAAAATGGATCATACACTCGGGTGAGTTATTCTTAAGACAATTATTTTTCATAAAGGAATAAAAAATAGTTAATGTGAATAAATGACTGTTTACAAATGTTCAATACTAAACATAAGGAGGTATTTATTATCGGCAAATAAAATATAATTCGTCGAATAGTTTTTTCTGATAATGAGTTTATTTGTATTATGGTCGCATTGCATATTGAACGAGTACAATGATTTACTACAAATTCCAAATTTATTCAATGTTATAAGCTTATCGAAAGTACTTGAATCGTACCTAAATTTAAACTTAGAAACCACCTTTATAGTAAAGACAAACAGAATAGAATAAAATATTTCAACCTTATACATAAACACAACTAACCGAATATAAAGGACTGAACTTTAATATTTCACAAAAGTTGAAATAGTATTTTTTGTTATTTTTTTATGTTTATGAACTAAGCACATAATAATAAGGTAGTGGGTCTGTGTGTTTATATTTGGAAATTATCCTGTCAATGAGGCAAAAATTTCACCTGTTCAAATGTATATAGACTGTTTTTTTTTTCATCACATATTATAATATGGTTATAATACTATATTCTATGCCATAACAGATTGACAAAATAGTAACAATTTGGGAGAAAATTACAATTTCCTCCATTCTCAAGTTATACATGAAAATTATGCTTCTGTTTCATCCAGCATAGAATGTTTGAATGATACGACGTTTCGTTCCTTCACGAGGCAAACATATAGGTTTTTAATGAGGATATGCTTATTTATTATAATTATTAGTCAATTTAAGCGATATAGCACACTTTTATCTCGAATAACTAACATCACTAATGATTATTCTTAAATACGTTTCTGTCGTAGATACTCGTTTTGATTTTGTCAAAAAATATACTGAGAGCTTTACTTTAAACATTACCTGGTGTTTTCGATATAAAAAGGACTTTTTTAACCAATGTAATGTCCCTCCATAATATAATCACCATTTTTGTTTCTATTAAGGGTAAGAATATAGTAATGCAATCTACCACCTTACGATTGTTGAATACATTCAATAACAATGAATTTTAGTTTCAATTTTATTATATATATTGCAAAAAACACATTTAACAAGAGATAATTTTATTTGCTAGTAAGCACTCGTTTTTATGACCATACATACTTGGTTCAGATAAGTAGACCTTTTGCCTACTTTTATTATACCATTAAACAAACAGATGGTTTTGTAAGCATTTATGGTCTCATTGTAAAATATAATTTCTGAAAATTGAAGGTAGCAACAAGCTCCTCAAGTACATTTTTCCAGTCGCACATTATGAATGAATTTATCATCCCAACAAATATTTATGTTAGTTATTCATTTCACGATTTACCTATTCATAACTTCCTTCAGTGATAATAGAAACAGCCTATTCAAAACTATAGAACAAATTAATTATTTTTAAAAAATGTTACGTATAAAAAATCCTGTAGAAGAGCAATTTAGATTTTCAACTGTAGAGTTTGTGTCTTTTTTGTAACGTTATAACTATATTAAATATGACGCCTTGGATATATTTTTAATGGTATATAGTTTTTGTATTGCACTTTAATGGGTTTTAATTTCAAAAATATATGACTCATGCTTGATTTGTGAATAAAATCATTTTGTTAAATTAGTACCAGTAGTAATATAAATATATTTAACTCAGCAATGAGATCAGTTTTATCATTTCTATATTATTTTGTGGTCAATCCAAAAAGTATAAATAGATAATACAATAAATAATATTTTCGATTATTATAACTTTTGGCTCTCCAATGTGAAACCAAGACCGGTCCTGGGTTAGTTGGTACACTTATCGGTAAGGATGAGGCCATTGTATAAATATCTTTACACAATGATAAAACTGACAAAACGATTATAAGTAGGTATTTTAGTAGTAGTTGATAGGACAAATTTTTTTTCTTTATTAGAAAGAGTTTTTTTATTTATTGGTCTTATCCAAATTTTCGCATTGATCCGTAACTTTCAATACAAAGCCAATGAATATAATATTTATATTAAAATCAGATTATTTAAATATCTTCGGTACGTATATACTTATTTGTATATTTTTTATTTCTGATTTTGTTATAATTCTTTTGAATGGTCTTTTTTGTTTGATTTTAAAAATCCTTATCAAAGATAAGTATGAGAGTGTTTTTACCGTTGTTGTGTGCATACCAAGAAATTTCAATGATGTGTAGTTGTTTTTGACAATGATACACAGGTATGGAATTATCTTAACGCAATTCGGGAAAATTCTGTAATTCCGACGATGATATAAGATACAATTAGGGAAATTCCAAATAAGGGTACTACTAGTCGTTATTCCATTTATGCCCGTTATTAAAATGAAATAAATTCAAGTTTTTGAACATAAAAAAATACTTTACCATAACCATTACAATAAATATGTATGTTAACATTGATGTTCCTTATTTCAGGTAATGCTGTTTTGGCAAACCTAAGTCAGAAATCACTAAAAAATAAGCAGATCTGCAGCAAACATTTCAGTGAAAATATTAGTCAATCTAAAATACTGCCCACTACTGCTGTACCATTTCGTTACAAAAATGATGAAGGTTCAGAAAGTGAATCGGATTGGGAAAAATTGGATGAACAAATAATCCAATTAAATGTTTCCTCACATCCTGAAACATATTCAAATAGTGATTTTATTGCCCCGATTCATACCGGAAACATTGACATGACAGAAAGTTCTATCAGTAACCATGAAGATGAAGAGTGGTTGAAAGAATTACAGAACCTTCTATCTTGTTCTATGGGAAATGGAGGTAGGAAGCAGTCATTGCAAGAAGAAAAAGAACAGTTGAGAAAGGTACTAACCAATGCTAGGACAAAAGTCAATAACCTGAATACTCAATTGAGAGCTACAAAAAAAAGGATTAGGAAAACGCAACTCTCTGTGAACGTTTTGTATGGAGAAGGAACTCTCACGAATTTTACAAAATCTCTTGTGAATATGCAATTACGACATAAGATGAACTCCCCATGGTTACTATCAAAAAGAAAACTGCTCTGTAATTATTTTATAAAGGACCTAAGACATACAGATATTTGCGACAAAAAGGGTTTATTTTGCCAGCAATATCAACAGTGAAATCATGGGTTGCCAATTTCCGTTGCAAACCTGGATTCAATAAAAAAATTTTTATGCACCTTACTTTAAAGGCGGATACGATGTTGCCTTACGAGAGAAAATGTATTCTGATGTTCGACGAAATGTCTGTTAAGAGGAGTCTTGAGTAAAACATGAAAACAGATTTAATTGAGGGTTTCGAAGGTCTGGGCGAGTTTGGAAAAAAGCCTTTGCCTGCCAGTGAAGCTCTAGTTCTCATGAGCAGAGATATCTATAGCAACTGGAAAATTCCTATTGCCTACTGTATCGAATGCTGTGGTGTCATATGCTTCTTTATGGTGTATAGTTACCAAGGCATTGGAAAAACTAGATACTATAGGCATAGTATGCGATTTATCAACTACCAATCAGAAACTCATAAAGCATTTGGGGGTTAACAAAAACCAACCTTATTTTTTTCGTAATGAGAAAAAATATTATGCTTTTTTTGATGCTCCCCATCTGTTGAAATGCGTTGGAAACAAATTTTTGAACAATAGTTTCATATTTAATGGGCATTTCATATTTTTTCTGACATTCAAAAAGTTTATGATCTTTATAAAAGGAGCAAAACAGGAAAGGCCTTATTGAAACTGACTGATAAGCACTTCAATCCGAATTCTTTCGAAAAAATGAAGGTTAAATTAGCTGCCCAATTGTTGAGTCACAGTGTTTATTCTGCCATAATGACATCTTTGGAAACTGGTGAACTTATTTCAAGTACAGCTAACTTTGTTCTAACCGTGTACAATTTATTTGATGGCCTGAATAGTAAACGTTTACATTCAACAAAACCCTGTAATCGTGTTCTGAGCGATACGAATCCAGAAGTGCTAGCAGCTTTAAGCTCAGTATATGATTTATTGGAAAATCTATACAAAGTTGGAAAAAAGGGAAATTTGACCAGACCTGATAGCTTTGATGGTTTTCTTCTCACCATTAACTCCGTTAAACAATTTGCAAGTGATAAAAAAAATGGAGGTTTCAATTATTTATTCACAGGCAGACTAATTCAAGATCCACTTGAAAATCAATTTTCTGTTTATCGTCAAAGAGGAGGGTATAACAGAAACCCAACAGTGAAAGCATTTCGAGCTGCATTTAAAATAAATATTGTCGCCAATTTAATGAGGCCAGCCACCTAGAAGTTCTAATGCAGACAGTCAACTGGATGATGATGATAATATACTGCTTTTACCAACAGATGACAATGAAGCACTCGCTTCATTAAATGTTGAAGAATCATCATCCGAACAAATGGATTCATTCACCAATTCAATTTCTTCCGAGGTACATTCAAATGATATTGCGACGTTAGAAAATTGTTCTGTAGTATATTTTGGGGGTTATTTAATTAAAAAATGTTTAGATCGCTTCAATTGCAAAGACTATAAAGTCAGTTTTTAGAAGCTTCTGTTGATATAAACAGTGGGCAAGAGCATCTTATATTCTATAAGAATTATTTAAATGATAAGTGTGCATTGAAAACTCCAACAACATTATTGAAAAATATCACCATGATAGTACTTAATAGCTTCTACAAAACTATAGGGAAAATTTCAGATAATAAAATGATATTAAATTTGAAAAAGAAAATTGTTGGAAAAATAGAAAAAATGTTGCCCGAGTGGGATGCAACAAATCCAATTTGTTGTTGTTATAGGCAATACATTTTCAATTTATTATGCGAACTCAGATTTTCAAATATTATCAATTCAATCATTAAACTAGACAAACTAAACTAGACAAACTAAAAAAAAAATTATAAATTATCTGTAATTCAGCATAACTGAACAACCAATATATTTTGTATGTTTCTTATGGTACATTCTTTCTGTTTTTTTCTTTGGTAAATCAATAAACAATCTTTTTTATTTCAACGTTTGATCCAGCTGCCATTAATGAAAAAATTCGAAAACTACAACATCAATAATATTATATATAATAAAATGGTTTAAGACCGATGCAAAAAATTGTCGTACATTTTTCATATATACATATTGTGGTTTGATTTCCAATATTGAACAACAAAAATAATAATGAATAACCAATAATAATCATCGTTTTTATTTATAGTGGGTGTTTCAATAGTAAATGTGACCCAACTTGACCCAAGAATATCTAGAGGTCATCGCGAGTAGATTCTACATGTTGTACTACATTTTTGGGGTTTTACAGTCTTCTTAACGGAGATTCAGGTTGTTAGTGGATTTTGTCCATTTCTTTCTGTGATCAAAATTAAGAACTACTTTGTATATATTTTCTTGATAACTCCTAGTCCAAATGGGTCGGGTACTGGTTATAAAAAAATAATTTCCAGAAAACAAAAATATTAAAATGTAAATAATGTTCCGACGCAACACTATCATACTTTTTAACAAACTTTTTGAGAATTTGAAAGAGTTCTAAAATTACAATAAATTTACTCTATTTGTTGGCCATTCGAATTTCTCACTAACAATGTTGTAGCTGTAAAATGCGCAAGGAATATATACACACTTCAAACTCTCAGTCTATTATTGTTACTTTATTTAATATTTCTGTTCGATATTTTCTAATAAATTAATTTACTATTTAGTTATCTAATATGAAGGCTCCAATTACCTCAGAGCAAAAATCCCTGATTCCTGACGTTTATGTCAAAATCTAACATTTTTACAAAATTTTAACTGAAAGTCCAAGCATTAGGAAATGCCATAAGATGTTTATTGCCCAACCGACCTCTGACCTGTTAGAACCTTCATGCTAAAAAATTATCATCTAGGTATCTTTAGAATTATAAGCAACAAATAGATTTAGTAAGTTCCGAATATCGACGACGGCATCTCGATATATTGCACAATTGAAGAATTCAACAATTATTAGTACGATATTGTATTATGATACATTTAGTACATTTCATCTCGTTACGTTTAAAATATTTGTATAGTTAGAATTTTTTACAAGTTATTGTTTTCGATTTTATCAAATATATTAATATATTACGAAACCGGAACAAAATCAAAAATATTTTTCCCGGGATGAAAGGGGAAAATGGATAAATCAACTGAAAATTAAAAAAAACACACAAAATAGCCAGGACTTATTTTTTCGTCTCTTCAAAATATCATCAAAATATGAATGTTTCAAAAATACATTCGTGACCGAGGTTCTGAAATCGCAAATTCTTATTATTTCAGTCACCAAAGGAAAGTATATATATTTTATATATCTTTGTGCAAGGATCCTTCTTTCTATCCCAAATTTAAGTGATTAACAGATTAATGAAAAATTATTCGTTTCATTTGCTAGTGCTACACGAACTCATTACAAAAATCTTTTTTTATACATTGAAATTGGTTACAAATAATTAGTACTGAGATTAAGTTTATTTTCGGCTCGAGATGAATACATGCTATAACATTATTAGAAACATGATATTTCAAAATACGCCCTATCTATCTATTGTAAAGATTCCTATCGAATAGGTAATTTAGTGTCAATTTCGCAATAAAAAGTAAAATCGGCAACAATGTACTGTCGGTTCGAATTTCGAATTTAGTCCGGATCTTTCCAAAAAAAATTAGTTGTTGAAAATAGTATTGTTTATTTCAAATGGCACTAAGCTTCGGGTCATTTTTATGAAGAACGAGCGTAAAAGTTACTAGATGGCGTAACATTGTCACTGTTCTACTATCCTATTCTATACAATGGTTATACCTTTGGACGCTTCGGACGTGGTTCACCGGCTGAAATTGACTCAGATGATGATCCACTTTCGCGAAAATCTGTTGTAAGACGTGTAAACATGACCAAACACTGATCTGAATCATCGACACGTTGTTGGTTTTGATCGACTGTGAATAACGGCGAAACCAACTTTGAAAAAAGCTTTCTCACGGTCAAATCTTCATACATGCCTTCTGATTTCTTTGGGTTCTCAGCTATTTCACGCAATTTGAATTTACAATTTGATATAACTACCTCAATTGGACGATCAGAACGTTCACCATCATCGGTGTCTGTCCGACCACGTTTAAATTAAGCAAACCAATAACAAACGGTTTTTTTCGAAGGAGCAGAGTCCAGATAATACTTTTGAAATCATGAACAATTACCACAAGAAATTGTTTTGAAAACTGTCACTTTTTTCTGACTAATCGAAATGTCAAATTTGGTACATCATTAACGTCATATGGATTTGACATTGGCAGCGCCATCTGTGTATCAGTCACACGACTTATTGAGTGATGTTTTTGACATTCAAAATATACAGTTATTCACTTATACAGAACATTATAATTGTGTATTAAATGAATGAAGATTCAGTTTTCTAAATCGTAAATCTTTCAAAATACACATGTCATCATTCGAAAGAAACGATCGGTAAATACGAGAAAACAGTCACACAAACACACGTTTTTCAAAATATCACAAAAGGTTTGTTGGACGTAGGTGTCATCTTTTACATTTCCGGTAAATGCGCATAGTCCTTTTGAAATACACCGTAGAAGTTCTAAAGTCAACATTCCAAAACACAACATCACCTACACGCTTTTTAACAAAGAACACGAGATGTAAATAGATGCGATTCAACTATTGTGACAAATATGAAATATATTTATAAAAAGGAAACCATTTAGGTACCTGTATACACCAAAAAAAAGTGATAATGGAAGTATTTCACTCATTCGCCAAATCTCTATTTATTATCGAGTTTTATTTAGTTTTTCATTTTACCCTTGTATTTTATATGTTTCACCCAATTTTGCGTTTTACGAAATATATGTAATATCGATGGGAACGGACGTACGAAGGGCCCATGAATAACCATTCAACTTGGCAATTTGTCACAGATTATTGTCATGTATTGTGCTTTGTCAAACAATGTTCCCGGCCTGTTTATGGGGGGATACACGCAATTCGATGCTAATATATTACGTTTCCTCGTATATATATAACGTGTACCTACACCTTGATACAAACAGGTCAGTTTGATTTATCGCCATTATTGGTTATATACCAGCATAATTTATATTCAAATTTAATCAATAATATTTGAGACGAATAATTTTGTTTGGGCTAATTCAAGAGAGTGGAAGCTAAGATGTTTACGAATATACTATACTATATAATTTGTTTCCTATTGTATAAAACACTATTTTTTTTATTTTTCTATACATACCACTATAACCGCCGTACCGCCCTTCTCGGTTTTATCAGTTCAATGGAGCATTTGAGCGTTTTATTGAACGATGTATGAATACAATACAAATTTCTGCATGCCCGTCTGAACTTTAGCTTCTGGTCAAAGCCGTTCATGCATGGTTTTTTTTATTGTTCATTTCTTTTACTCGATAATGTTTATTTTGAGTGTATTAAAAAATTGATGACGGATTGTTTAGATTTAAGAAAATGATTCCAGTTTCACAATTTTTCTTAACGGTTTGGGAGTTAATATGAAAATCACCTCGCAACTTACTATTTCGAAAAAAAAAATGAAATGAAACATGAATATTAAATAAAAATTTCATATTTTCGCGACGAGTAGACGGAATTTCTAAAATGAAAACGCAACAACCAAAGTAGACGTTTTAAAGGTTTTTCTCGAAAAAAAAATTATTCCTGGTAATAATCATAATAATAATTCCCTGTATATAATTGAAAACTACGGAAATGTTTATATAAGAGAGATTACATAATCTATGGGCTTTTTAACATAAGGTCAATTTATCTTCGGTGCGATTATGAGGACAAGATTCATGGGGCGTGGGGTCGATTTCACGGGCTTTTGTATTTTTGACACCTGGCCTACCCTACCTTTTTAACGGGGGCCTGCTTTTCCATTCAACCACTGTTGACTTTCAACATCCTAACAGCATTTCCGATGCCAATTTATCTGCGATTTTAGATGTGTTTAGCGACGGGGGTTACATTGTTAGCGGTCGGACTAAACGACGAAGGATTTTTTTCAAAGAAAGAATGAAAAAAAAAATAGGAAGAAAAATAGCCGTACAGTTATCAATCTGGTTTAGTATGCGGTGATTGTCGAGCAAACATTTTTGTAAACGTTTGCAAATATCAAACAATACGATTATTAGGTGTGTTTTTGTATATCTTTTAATTGAAAAAAAATAATTTTAAAAACAAACATAATAAAATTGAATTTTCCTGTGAAAAAGAAAATTAAGTATTTATATAAAATTGGGATAAGAAACAACAATGGAAATATTCATTATTTGAAACAAAATTTTTGGTTTTTTCTTGTGTAAGATTGAAATGAAAGAAAAATAGTGAAATTGGATAAATTGGAAATACACTGCTTAACAAAATTCACGCATAATTACGATTTGACCAAAATTACAATATGTGGTTAAAATTAAAACATGGTAATTGTGAAATGAATTTTTCCTTTCAAATTTCTATTCTAAAAACTATTCAAATATCACACCCCCTCTTTTAACAATTCCATATTTTAAAAAATCTACGAGGATGGCCTGACCAAGAGATGGCAGTAGCTGCTGTGGAGTGTATTGGATTGTTGCTTGTGAGTGTATTTAACTGTCATGGAATATTTTTAAAATAGAAGTATTTGACGAATATCTATTTTTCAAAGAAATTTTTATTAAAATGCAACAATGCTTAAATGATTCTTGGGCTATTAGGTCGTCATAGCAAATAACTTTTGTTACTTGACTCGTTCCATTGGTATTTTCAGAAATTGTTTGCTCCTCCGGTAGATTTTGATTATAAGGAAGCAGAATCTGAAGATGGCTTAATAATTGTCCTTGAAATATTCAAGTTACGGACGACGCGACGCGTTGAGCAATTACTAAAAAGCAACACTTTAAATAAATAAGTGATAACTGTAGTATGAAAATTTTCTTCAGTACTAATTTCAACAGTTTGTTAACCCGATAAGTTATATCCCGAGGGTACGTGGTACGACGCGGTGGTGCGTTTTTATTGAAGTGATAATTATCTCCAATTTGAAATACATATACTTTATTTCAGGTTAAAAGGCCTCAAGTCATGATGGCCGCTATAAGTTCTTTATTTAGCACTTCGTTTGGAGAGAAACGTAGGTACCTATATATACATAGGTGTATAATATCGAACAACAGTCGCGATGTTGGTATGTTGATGATAAAAGCAAACTTTGAAATTTACATAATTACCTTGAATGAGAAACATCCAATTAGAAGTATGACGACAACGAGAATCGAAATCATTAACGCTTCTATACTAACAAAAAAAAATTTTTTATTTTTTTTTCGAATTTAACTATACACCGAAGTGAAATACTTTATTTCAAGGTTATTTTTTTAAATTATCAACTAGAGTGAAAATGAAACAGTTTTTCCGATAGATATTTTCATACTTAAAATAATTAAAAACGTAAAATATAAAATTGACGTCGTCGTAATCAATAAAAGTTTATAATTTATATAAATTAATAAATGAATAGAATGAAAAAAACTACTAATAAATAAGTATAAAGAGTATCAAATATTTAGACAAATAAGTAGGTGTATATATATATATATACACACACAACACACACGAACTATTGGGCAAACATAAACATTTACTTGTAAAAATAATAATATTTGAGTTATTTCCATGTAGTGTTGACAGGTGGGTTGTGGATCTAACAAATTTAATCTTAAATTCAAATTTGAACAGATCAAACGGTGTATGTATGTATGTACGTATATATACGCGACCGGCAACGGCGACGGGCCAATATTTAGTTATTTGCCCGAGCACACAAATTGTTGACTACGTAAATAACCACTGCCATTGTTTCCACTTTTTTTCCTCTTCTTCTTTTTCTCTTCTATGTTATATAAACCTAGCGAGAGAGGGCTAATTTCAACAGAGTCTCTATTAATAACGAGATACTTTGTCAATAAGTTTACTATGTAGATATAAGCACTTAATGATTTGTTTGTGATATATTTATATCTAAAGACTTGTTTATTATAGTATTTAGTAGTATAAGATAATATTGTAATTACTATTATGATTTACTTATTAGTAATATACGGGGTAGAACAAAACAACCACGTAAATTATCAACACGTGAATTTAATTTAATATACGAAATTATTTTCCAGTAACTAGCATTAATTAAGTAAATAATTACTTTAGAACACGAAAAATGAAAAATGAATTATAAACAAACTTTATAACCAATTATTACAATATATACGAGGGTTGTCTGAATAATTTCCGATCCAACAAACAAACAAAGACATTTTAATTTTCCAACATAGTCCCTTCATTTGAAGTGAAACTTTAAGGTTAGGAAATAGGAAAAAGTCGATTGGAGCGGATCTTGGTGGTTGGAAAACCATGTTAAATAACTAAATAGAAATTTTTTTTCAAGTATAAATCAGATCCATGTTAGTTTGAATAGAATAATCACTCGATACCAAATCTGGACTATTAGGGGAGTAATTCCAAAAGTTAATTATCGTAATAGAGAAAAATGACATAATCAATAAGTTCTTTTTTATAATTGGAAAATATACCTATTAATGGGCACACATTTCGCAACCTAGATAAAAATTGAATTGAATTATATAGAAACGTCACCCGAGATTTAATTTTTAATAACATATAGATTAGAAATTGTTTACGAAGACTGTTAATTGAGTGCTTATTTGAATAAATAGAAGCTAAAGATAACTGTTAAAACAATTGAAACCAACGAGTTTGTTATCGCGTATCACGTTCTTTTGTTCGTTACCCTTCCATTGTTCTCGAAAGACGCAGACGTCATTAAAGAAACAAAAAATAAGTCCGACTTTTAGTCTTACGATTTAGACCAGATTAAATTTTCTTATTGAAATGAAAGTTGAATTGTCACGTTCTTATTAAAATACGAAATTTATTATATCGACTACAAAATTATCTAAAAATCATCCCCCGCCCCCACCGCCTTGGTGTTGCGGGGAGTATTAGAGGGAGGTAATTGCAATATATGGAAGGTAGAATTTGCAGTTGGTGTTTGTTTTTAAGTTAACCCCTATCCCCCGTCAAATCCCTTGATCCTTTTTTTACCCTGTTTTACCATAAACAAAAAGTTATTGAATTTTCGATTTTTCCATATGTATTTTTCTATGATAAAATGAAATTTATAAATTGTTAACACGCGTAATTTCGAAAATGTCAAATTTTTATCCTTTAACCCTCTCTATTTTTTTAACAAGGGATGACCGATGGCTGGAATAATTTTTTTGTGCTCAGTACACTTTTCTTTATTACCCCCCATAACCCCAAGACGATAGGGGGTGGGGGATGATTTTTAGATAATTACCGGCGAATTTTAACGAAGAATTTCAGTATTTTCGCGATTCAAATTTTCAAAATTAGGAGGTTAGCGATAACAAAAAAGTTTATAATTTGTGGCCATAATCGATATAATTAATTCACTCAATTTAACCAAGCAACTTCACCAAATTATTAACAATTCAACGCGACGTTAATTTATTGGGGAAAGAGGTAGGTAATTGAATGTAAAAAATCAATCGATAATTTATTATGAAAAAATAGCTACACACCACCAAGACTGGACATTTTAAATAATGACTAGTAGCTGAAAACGAATAATGGTATAATCGATATTTGATCCAACGTATGTGTGTAATAGCGTGAAAATAATTTTTCGTTTTCTGATTAGAAATATTTCGACAAAAAGAAATTTATTTTTACCGGACTAAAAACTTTTTGATATTTCTGAAATTCAGAGATAAAATGTAGTCGGTTTTACGTGTGTAAACACCGATGATTCATTTCATTGTTCCTGAGATATTTGTCGAAAAGTCGAGTTTCTCTCGACTTCATATCGAGGTGGCTGTTTAAATATAAATACAAAGATAACTTTCATACGTAATTTATTGTTCTTAAACAAACACACCCCAATTCACTTTTGTCTTTTCCTTCGTTATATACTTTTTCTTTTCGCGCAAATCTAGTTATTACTTATAATATTTTTAATATTCTCGAAAAAAAAAAAACTAAAACAATCGATTATCACAAAATTACCGCATTGATTTCCAGTCTGACAAATAGAGGTCACCACAAATCACTTATTTTTATTTTCCCTTAAAATACACCACATTTCCGACAGCTGTTAAATATAGTGTTCATCCTCCCGATAATTTCGTTCAGAATAACCGTTGAAAAGTATTATAAGAAATTTTCCTCTGGGAAAATCGAGCATAAATGACTAGCAGGAAGCTCAAAAGTTGCTATATAATAAGGTGCTTGATGATCAAGACGTCCAAAAGAAGCAGTTGCAATTCGAAAAATTATGAAAATCACTACGGAAAACTGGAATTTGAAACAATTCACGTGAATATTTAAACATGAAATAATTTCTCTCAACATATATGCTGCGTCCTTACAATGGTACAAAAATAACAAAGAAACCTGGCGAGCTTCCAAGCCGATGGCTCTTTGCAAGCAGGGGCGGCCAAGGAATCCACCTCCAGCCGTCCTCCACTAACCCGGAGGTTCAGGTAAAACCTGTGAAGACAACAAGAGAGTCTGGTCCTACGAGTTGACTCCAGAAGAAATAGGAGTAGGACCTGGTGCTAGGTACGCGAAATCGGAGTGACGATCGAATCTGCAGTCTCTTCCTAATTCGTCAAAAGGTTCAAGTCAAGGGGCATCAATCAGCTTTTGATAGTTAAGTGGAAACCGTGACTATCATGATACAGTATTGGATCGATTTTAGAAAAAAATCATGATATCGAAAAAATTAGTCAATAAAAATAGCGAATGGCTTGCGATATTTTTAGTGCTGAAGCAAAGGCTACGAGGCGAATGCCAAAGATATATCGTAAGCGGATACATGCACATCTTATAAGGAAGAATTCAAAATGAAAAACTCCAGCTGCAGAAATCTGTTACTTATTATTTTAATGACAAATTATAAGATATCGAATTTTCAAAATATATCGCAGAAAATAAAAATGCAAATTCCATTGTAATAAAAAAGATAAATTCGGTAACAACGATAAAATACAACAGGAAGTACTCGTTTCATTGAAGATTTATTACCGATACCCATATAAAAACGAGACTACAACGTATCCCTTTGTATTATACAAAAAGGACGATTTAGGATAAGCTGCGTGTCAAATTGTTAAGAAGGTAGTACCACTGAATGAATTTTATAATGGGATGAACCCTACAGGGTGTGTATCAACAAATTTCAAATTGATCGTTGGATTTTTGAATATTTGAGAATCAAGAAAATGTTCGCACAATTTTCTAGAAGCTGATTTGTCGATAAGATTATTAAAATTAAATCCGATAGATTCAGAACGATTAAACGTATGCATATATTGAGAATAAGAGATACGAGGGTTGTCTGAAAAGTTTCCGATCTAATAAAGTTATTATTTTTCTCTTTTAAATCTATACAATTTTTCCTCTAATCTTTTTAACCATTCCTCTTCAAATAGGCGTTTACTATAAGTGAAACATCGAAGTTAGGAAATAGTAAAAAGACGCTCGAGGTTAAATCTCGTGTATACAGTGGGTGGTCAACCAATCGCCTTTAGAAAACAATTATTCAATGATTGTTTCCATTTTAAGAAAAATCTTCATGTATACGATTAGGAAGCAGAAACAAAATGTCTCACACTCTCAACGTATTCCCAAATATACAACGAGAAGTTTTTAGATGACCCTCGTAAATAAATTTTTTTTTGAAATTCGCGGTATATAGTATAACGTGAAACGTGTAAATTTTGTATTCGCGTTCATTATGAATTGGATTGAATAGAAAATGAATTAACAAATAAAATTAGGAAAAAAGGAGCTAGAGTTATGAAAATATTTAAAAATCCCACTTCGGTATTTATCAAACATTGACTTTTGCTCCCTCTTCACTCTACAACGCCAACATTTACTGAAATAATTTATTTAGCAAGAAAATGTATTACTGTCGGCAAATATTTCCACGCTAAACTTAGAGATAGAGAGAGAGTGAAAGAGCGCGGCTGTCGGGTGGTAGGTAGAAATACTTTTGTTTTGTATACTCTACAAATACAGGTTCTCGTACAATTTTCCTTATTCCACGTACCTATACACCACCACCGCATCCTAAAGATTCCGTTTACCTTTTGTACATATTTAATTTTTCGTGAGCTTGCTATAATTAGGTACGTAATATGAAGCACTTTAATTCATTATTTGACACACTTTTCTATAATGAAAACGCGCATTTTATAAAATACCCCAAATTAATGAAAACGTGTTTACAAACGTCTATTACACTACGGGGGGCGTTTTGAAGGGTATGTTCCGGATCCGGTCCATAATTTGTTGATAATTATCTACTTGGTAACTGAATTAACTTTGAAGATTATTCAAAAAAGAAAAGAAGTAGATATACCTTATAGTATATTTAAAAGGAAAAGGAAAATTATTTTTGTTTAATGAAAATTCAAAATTCAAATTGCGACTACAAATTCTAAAATTGATCGATATCAAATATTCGGTGCTACATCGAAATAAAAGGAATAACAATCGTATTATCCTGATTTAACACCATCAGATCATAATTATTTCAAATCCCTATATTTATAAACGAGGTTTAAAATCACTTTAGCATAATATAGATAAAAATAATTTGTACTCACATATTATCATGCGCAGAGGAGACTTTCCATTTCCATTTTCAATCACTATCACTTTGAAACCGATTCGCGACACACCGAAATCGAAAATTACGAATCACATTTCACTTCGCTGCGGTTTGTCGTACTACATGTATCACTTACATTAAGGCATACGTCACACAATCATCCCCATAGCACAGACTTGTTAGTCCACTACGTTAGAGCAACCTCAAGCCTGTACTTGTCGTTTCTAGGGAACTAATTATCCGGAAAAAATTAGCTTAACCCAACAGCCTCGTCCTCATAGTTAAAGAAAATCTCAACAGATTACTCAGAAAGTCATTTGAATGATAATCGAGTCTACAAGTTACTGAAAAATTAGATTTTCACGGAAATAAGACATAAAATCATGATAAATAATCACGAAAAACTTATGAAAAAGTGAAAAGTTGAATAAATTTGATGTTTCTATTGAAAATAATTCGTTTTAATTAAAAAACTTCAAGTGCTAAATCCCCGAATCAAAGTCTAATTGAGGTGTCAGAGCCTCAATCTGCCTACTCCCTGATCTCAAAAGACGATGTCATGAACGCGTATCTAATTTTTAGTAAAACTTGTTAAACCAAGTACCCCAAATATGCCAGCTGTTCTGAGTGATCTGCGATTTGGCGAAAAAATTATTGAAATGATGAAGTGAAGGAGATTTTCTAAAAACTACGAGTCCTTATTGTACCTAGGGATAACCACGTGATCTCATTTTATCATATCAATCAGACACACATAAATATAGAAAAAAATCAACGATTATGGACTGCCAGATCTCCGTTGTACCTAGAAAAAAATACAAAATCCTCTTCTTCTCCTCCTCCTCATCATTTTAGTACATGCAAATTTACGTATATTATTGCACCTGAAGTTCATATTAATTTCATTTTGTAATTAATTAATTTTTTTTAACAAATTTATTTGGAAACTCGAAATATATCAGAGAGAAAATCAAAAATTCTTCTACTTCCTGAATATTTAAAAAAAAAAATTAAACATGCGTAAAGTTAATTTTGGATGGCTTATAAATGTTATTTCCATTTTGATTATATATTTCTAGAATAATAAAACCAAATTTTATCAGTTTTTAACGAAAATTAATGAAAAATTCGGAAATTAATTTGATTTGAAAACCAAAAAATTTTCAAAAAAAAAATGTCAACTAAATATTCTCAAATAGATTTTGTACTTTTAGAACAAAAAAAAATGATTTAATTAAATTTATTGAAGGATTAAAAAATGAATTTTAAATGCAAATCCCGATTATCCCTAATGAATTTAACGAAAAAATTATTTTTATTACTTTCACAAAAATTCGTTTATTTGAATGATTTCATTCTCAAATAAATTATGTCCAGAATGCCCTAACTGTTTAACATAACATAATTAAACAATAATTTTGAAACAAAGTTACTTTACTGAATATTCTAAGTAATTATTATCAAATTTAACTTTTTTAATTTAAATGATATTATTATGTTTTTGATGTGTAATTCCTGAAAAAAAAATATCTCGTCCTGTGAATCCTGAAAGTATTGAAACAACCTAGAATAGACAAAAGCAACTTAACACTGTAACAGCACACCCAATAATGACAAAAACTCAAAAAAATATTCATGAAAATATAGAAAACGAAATAAGTTTTGAATTTTTCAAAAATTTGACGCTTATTTTATAGTTATTTTATATGTTTAGGTTTAATTTTTTGAAAATATATAAAGAATTTAATCACTTTCCAAATAAATTGAAATATTTTTTTGTTTTTTTATTTATCCGACAATCACTTACCTTTCGGCATACCGCAAATTTTATCGAATCGCGCGTTATACACTTTTCGTTTCGTTTAAGTTCGAATTAATTATACGATCGATACGAACACTTTTACGCGAGCTGTAACAAAAACATCAAATCAAATATCTATTTTGAAAAATTATTTTATTGTTTCGAATAAAATAGTATCGAAAATAAACTTGAAATATTTTGAAAAAATTTCCTCGTAAATGTGGAAAAGCTCCTAGACCATTGGCAAATTTTATCATGACCAGATTGTTAACTCAAACATTTCATACAATTTAATAAACTGAACTTATTAATTGAATTAATTAACACCGAGGGTAATTAACAGTTTTTTAATTATAAATTCATTTTGAAATTGAAAAACAACGGAAAATAATTGATATTTAATTAGTGGAAATCAAAACTGCTACTATATTTGCACAATCACAACTTTAATACCCATAATACTTACTGACAATTAAAAAAGGGAATCAAAATTCGTTGTATAAAGTATAAAGCAATAAATTAATTTTGAAATATTATATGAAAACTATGAAATAAAAAGAATGGAAAATTCTAAAAATTGCACCTATGGATTAAATATAGATATAAATCTCTCTAATTACTACTCTGTTCACGAAATAAAATTAAAAAACTTCAGTAAAATGAGCAGAAGTATAAATAATTTACAAATTTTAAGAAAGACAAAGTGAATTAACATAATGGCCGCTTTGCACATCTCATTTCGAAGTAAAAAAAGATTATTGCAATTAAGGAATGGAGATAAATTGAATAAAAACTTAAAAATTAATTTATAAAAAAAAACTGATTTTAATTAATAAAAAACACAGCTATATTTGCACAACCACCACATAACTAGATCAAACATCGACTAAAAGACAAAAGAAGTTCAATTGACAGCTCAAATCAATATCGACCAATAGGATTATCGATAATTGTACCTAACAATGACATTCGCAATATGCTCAGCCACCTTAGTTTTCATAAGTTACAAAAAATGAAATTAAATAAAAAATATGAAAAAATTTACATTCGAGCGCCACATTTTAATTATCAACACTATATATATATATATATATATATATATATATATATATATATATATATATATATATAGCAATAAATTAAATATGAAATCTAATATCAAAACTATAAAAGAAAAATTCTAAAAATTAAGTCTGATAATTGAATTTATATATGAATATCTCTCATTACTTTCCTGTTTACGAAATAAAATAAAAAAAACCTCAGTAAATAATCAACAATGAGTAATTTACAAATTTTTAGAAACGCAAAGTGAATTATCATAATGGCCGCCACTGCACATTTCATTTCGAATTAAAAAAAGATTAGATATTGCAATTAAGGAATGAAAATAAATTAAATAAAAACTTACCAATAGTAATTCACTGTTATTTTAATTATTAATTTCACTTTAAAATTAATTTATAAAGGAAAAAACTGATTTTAATTAGTAAGAAACAAGCACTTCCATATTTGCACAACCACCACATACCTAGATCCAACATCAACTAGAAGACAAAGGAAGTTCAATTGACAGTTGTCATTATTGACCAATAGGGTTATCGATAATTGTACCGCAATCGGCACAGCCACCTTGGTTTTCATAAGTTACAAAAAACGAAACTAAATAAAAAATATGAAAAAATTTATATTCGAGCGCTACATTTTAATTAACCGCTAAAGTTTAATCAAAAACACTATATATATAGCAATAAATTAAATATGAAATCTAATATCAAAAGTATAAAAGAAAAATTCTAAAAATTGCACCTTTCAATAAAATTTATATATGAATATATCGTATTATTAACTTGTTTACGAAATATAATATAAAACTACGATAAATAAACGGAAGTATGAGTAATTTACAAATTTTTAAAAGCACAAGATACAATTAGCACCTGTCGCCGTCGGCAGGACGATCTTAATTTAGAAGTCATTAAACGTAAAATTCAATCAAAAATACAATGATTGATAATTTAAATCAATCAAGCCTGATTATAGTAAATAGCACAGTAGGTATGAGTGATATTTACAAATTTTTAAACGCAAAAAGTAGAATATCAAGAAAGCACCAAATAAAAAATCATAAAAAGATGAGTGCGGTTTAAAAATAAAAATAACCTGATTTAATTGATGAGAATCGAAAACTAGCATATTTGTATGACCATTAAATAACTACACCTACTGAGAAACAAATGATAATCAAAAAATATGGACAATAACGTCCTTAAGGGGTATCAATCTGCTACTTTATCCATCGGTAGGGCTATCCCCTATCCGAAATTAATTAAAAAAACATATAATACAATGTAGGACTACTAATTTGTACACAACAGTAATATGTATATAGCAAAAAATTAATTTCAAAATCTCATATCCAAACTATGAAATAAAAAAATTAAATATCCTAACAATTTAACTTGTTTATTATATTTATATATAAATATCTGTAAATAGTCTCTTGTTTACAAGATATAATATAAAAACTACAGTACATTAACCGCAGTATAAGTAATTTAGGAATTTCTAGAAGCAAGTAAGAAATTATCAAAATGGACGTCACTGCACTTTTTATTTAAGAGTAAAAAATCTCGCAAAAAGATCATTATGATTAAAAAGTCTAAATAAATAAAATAAAACCTTACCAAAGATAATTCATTGTTGTTTAACCAAAACACACACTTTAACACTAATAAACAAATAATAACAATAATTAATTAATCAAGTACAGCCATATTTGCACAACCACTACCTAACTACACAAAGCACCCACTGAGGAACAAAGGAAATTCAAATGACAATTGAATTTGTTTTTATTCCTACACAAAATATTCAAAACGTTATTTAGATCAATAAAATAAAATTATATACACATTAAAAAACTTTCATTTTTTAAGCTTATACTTTCAAAGTCAACTGATATTACGAATTTATCCTATTTTAGCAACAAAACTTATTTGTTTATTCGTATGTTAAGAAAAATAATTCAATATAGTTCACACATTAAAAAGGAATGTTTACATATCGTACTTACCCACGAACAGATTATAAGAGATCTAATTGTCGAATTGTTTTATTGGAATATAATTGTTATAATCCACTGTTACTATATAAAATTCACTCATAAAAGTCTTTGATTAATGTTATTGAAAGTTTTTTCCTTTAACCGCACAAAAAAACTCTCGATATCCACATTTTTTTATTGAAATAACCAGTTGTCTCAATCGATTTCATAGATCTAGGATGATACAGTTGATTTACATGCAATGATCTCATTGGCTCTACAATAATTCGAGATAGACAACTCACAACACATTTGAGTAAATAGGTCATCGGGGTGAAATGTTTGGAAAACAAAAAATTACATTATTTAAAAATATCTGATTGCAATAAAATCGTAATAGCAGAGTTATTTAGGAACTAGAATATACTCGAAAGAAACTTAAGTGGTCGGAATGTTTGCTAGTTCTAAGATAATTTTACTCGAAGCAGTTGCAGAATAGAACAGAAAGTTTGTTCTAGGAATATTAAGCGCAAATAGTAACTTTCATTTTAGCATTATTTCCATAGGTAAGCCGATTAAATATGATATATCTAAAGATCTAAGACACTGGTGCTGCCTTAATGGCACTACTTCTTCCCATTTCTATTTGACTTTCTTATTACTCAGTATTATGAGACAGGGAAATAGCAGAGGGTACAAATTATAAATCTACACGCAAAATCGTTCGATACATTAAAGTACGTACGTACACACGTTGATTTCATTAAAAATATATCGTCAGTCGTAATTTTTTTCAAAATATTGATCATCGAATGTCATTATTCCAACTTGTATAAATAAAACTATTTTTAGAAATACAGGGTGTTATAAAAAGTAGGCAGATCAAAAGATAATAATCTTCTGATGTTTTTATAATGTTTGTTTATAATTGCGAGTGCGCAAATTTTTACGAGGGTGGTCCAAGAAGTACCCGGCACAACAAAGAAACACGAAAATTTTGGGAAAAAATATATTTAATTTGAAACTTAATCATTGAAAATAATCCGTAGGGGATAAATCTGGCGAATAGGGAGCATGAGGTAGCAATTCAAACTTTAATTCATTAATTTTGGTTAGGTTAGGTTTTGGCCATTGCAATAAAGGATATGGAGCTGGTGCAAACAACTCTTTCTTTTTAGTCAAATGCGGTCGTTTTGGCTTGATTTTTTCGTTCAATAAGTTCGCATAATACTCGCCGTTGATAGTTTTTGCTTTTTCAATATAGTCAATGGAAATTATCCTAAAAAACCGACGCCATAATTTGGCCTGCAGATGGAACGATCTTTGTCTTCTTTGGAGCCGGTTCTCCCATTCCAGTCCATTGTTTTGATTGTTCTTTTGTATGTGATGAACCCACGTTCAATCCATGGTTATGAAACGGATTTATTACTGTCAAACATTGCCAAACACTCGATGGAAACATCTTCGTGAAGCTTGTTTTTGTTCCATTCTGAGCAAACGCGGCATCCATCTTGTCTGCAGCCGTCTCATGTCCAAATTTTCTGTTAATATGTTTGCTATCTCGCGCACTTTCAGTCGACGATTACCCAGCTCCGCATTTTTTAAACATTTCTCGATTCTTAACCTCATTTGGTCGACTTGTACGATGCAGTCTTCGGCCTCGTTTAAACTCTTCTACCGAATCTTTTACCGTTGATAAGAATTGACGGAAGGCAAAGATTTTTGAATATGAAAAATGGTAAAAAATTAACTAAATGTGTTTAAAAATACCCGCGCCCGTATATTTTAACAGTAAATTCATTGTTAACAACGTATATTGTTCGATATAACAGAAAATAATCAAATATTTGTGTTAAATTTATAAACATAAATATATATTTTATTTAAACAAATCATAGTTTGTGGCGCATATTTGACTTTTATTATTATTATTATTATTATTGTTATTTAACACAGTTTACCATACGCAAATTTACCTACCGAACCGAATAAATTCCATCTGATGTACATAATAACGAGGAGAGAGAAATTCCAAACAGAAACTACACGAGTTTTTATGTGTATAAATAAGATTGGTCAACATTTGACGCGCACACAAAGAGGGGTCTGTGTCATTTTATTGAGACAGGTAATTTTGTTTATACATCTATGTATATAAAAACTATTGATTTTATATGATTGACTCATTACCAACAATATTTCGCATAAATATTTGCACGTTTTCGCACCTAGTAATTTATTTCGTTTCAACATACGAGGATGGTTCCAGAAGTACTTAACCCGATCTAAAAATAACAGTAGCAGCTTGAAAAATTCCACTTTTGTCTTAGAACGTACACGATCTATACAGAATATGTTTCAAGTTTGAAAACTCCGTATTGATTTGGTATTTGTTTGGCAACCAATATGGAAAAAATTAATCATCGTTATGTGATGGAATATTTTTATTTGAAAGGCTTTGGCTCAACCAAAACGAAAGCTGAACTAGTTTCTACTCTAGGTGAGACCGATCCTTCGTTATCAAGGCATAAACACTGCAATTCTCTTACAAAAAGGGTCACACAACTACAATTGTTCGCTAACGCTAACTGATTGTTGTTTCTGAAGATGCCAACCGCTCGTGTCGACGACGGCTCAAAAATCGTACACACTTAGACAATTCTTGGACAATTAATTTGTATGCCAAGGACTGAACGTGCTGCTTTGTTGGACGAGTCTTAAAATTGCGAGACGAGCAACATACGAGTCCAAAAAAGTAGTATTTCAGCCGCGGCGTACACAACATTTTTTAGATGACGCGTAAGATCCTAAACTTTTTCAATTACACGGAAGATAGAAAATAAATAATAAAAAATTATAAATATTTTATTTATTGAACAATATAATGTACTTAATGATATTTGCAATGTTGATATTAATCTATTAATTATGTTCAAAAAGTAATGTTATTAATATTTATATCATCGAAGTTAAACTGTCAACTATCAACTGTCAACATTAAAGTGGCTAGAGTCACTCCAAAGCGTTTCAATTACACCGAGGAAAGAAAATAAATAATAGAGAAATATAAACATTTTAAACTGTCAATTGTCAACATTGGAGTGTGAAAGAGTCACTACAAAGCCACTCCAGAGCGTTCCGAAAGTGATTTGCAGTCACTTTCACTACATGGAACACTCAAAACGCAAATTTCGGTATGTAAATGAGTTTCATGGATTTCCAATCGCAATAATGACACGAGAATACATTCATTAAGAACTTACAAAAATATCGATTAATGGCTTAAATATTGAATGTCGTGGTCGATGTTTTGATATGGTTGACACCTATATAAAGGAATTACAAAAAATGAAACGACTACCATAAAATTTTGATTTATTAGAATCTCTTCCAACTCTCTGCAAAGTTTTAACAACCAAAAATTCATCAAGTTTGACAATCTCGGCGATTTATAAAAGAAAAAATGGTTTGGAAAGTGAAAATACAGTTTTAATATATACGTTAGTATTCTAGATACAAAAATGGCTGACATGGTAATGATTAGATAGAAATATAGACAATCTGGAAGGGTATTTTTCAATTTTTATCTCACCCCGAGAATATTCAAGATGCGGTACATCAGTTATAGCAACTATTGTTTATTTCTTGTGGATATAGGAAAGTCCTATAGGTAAACCTATTTGTGTCGTGTGGAATTTCTGCAGGTGTAGCGTCGCAACTAAGACTGTGATATCAATAAGTTGGTGATGAGGGATGTTCAAGATGGAAGTAGGGCTCTCCGAGGGAGAAACGCGATGGAATATCACAGTGAATTAGTAAAAGCCCTTGGGAAAAACGTTTTACCATACTTTCTAGTAGGAAAGTTTCAACAAGAACGTGTATGAAGTATGAGGAATGTGCGGAGCGATTTGCACTTGGATAAAGGCAGACGATGGACGTGGCAACGAGAAACGAAAGGAAATCGCGTAATGAGCATCCACTAATTTACCGTGATATTCGCATATTTCTCTCGAACAACGCGCTTCTCAACGGAAATTCTAGTGTAGTTTTTATAACAATTTTATGGGGAGAATACTATTTCCGTGCCCATTTAACAGTGCATTTGGCTTAATTAGGTCAAAATAAATCGAAAATGTAGAATGCTATTTTTTGATATCTCGCTTCGTTTTCGAGATATCGATACTTAAAGTTATAATCAAACGTTAGTTCAAAATTCGCTTTATATATACAACAGATGGCGTTCAATACTTCGTTTCAAATGAATATTTTATCACTTCAAATTCAATATGGATCTTGTAATTCAATAAAAATAAGATTTTTTATTTAATTTTTATATTATTTACTTCAATCTGGAAAAAAAAATTTCTATATCAAAATGAGGCATTTTTGATAACTTTCATCAATATGTGATGAATATAACTTAACATATGATAAATACATGAATTATTTTATGTTTTTCATAACGAATTGTCGGTTGTTTTTCATTATTTATGAAATAAAAAAAATTTTTTATGATAATTTGAAGATTTAATTAGTAATTTAATGTAAAAATATCCCTTGTTCCGTTCTGAATGCTTTTAAAAGTTATTTATTTTCGTTTGTTTAATAATTGAAGCGAAGCCCCCCATAAGAAAAAAAAATTATAATAAAATAAAACTAAAATAATCATCAGGTAAATAAAATTTTTTTTAGACAATTTGGGCTATAAAAAATTCAAGAATTCACTCAAAGTGCACCACGAAAATGTTAGGCTAGGTTGATATATATAAATTTTTCCAAATTCAAGTATGAATATCTCGAAAAGGAAGCGAGATATCGAAAAATTTTATTCTTCATTTTCGACTTATTTTGGGTCGATTTACAACAGCATAGTCGAATCCAAACGCCACGGAAATCGTAGTCGTGTCAATTTTATTTTAATTTCAGGGTCATAACATTGGAAATGAATGTACCAAAAAAAAAAAAAATTCAGTTTATTATTCGAGATAGCGGTGGGTATCAGTTGTTTACAAGAAAATGTTCGTTGGTAGGTATAAGTATATCTTCTCTACTATGTTTGATCAATGATAAGGTAATTTATTTTTCAACTAACATCCTTTATAAAATCACAAATTAATCATAAAGTTGTGTGTACGTATGTGTGCCTCTTTGTTTGCATTATTCCGTTGGTTAATTTCCAACGTGTCGTTTATTTACGACTCCATTTCGCCAACAATAACAGAATCGATGCCAGAAACTTTTAAATACATTTCGAACATGTCTCATAAGTACAAAATTGTTTTTTAGACGATGCCATTTGATTGTTGTCCGTTCTGTATTCATTTACATACCGAAATTTGCGTTTTGAGTGTTCCATGTAGTGAAAGTGACTGCAAAACACTTTCGGAACGCTCTTCACACTCTTTCACACTTCAATGTTGACAATTGACAGTTTAAAATGTTTATATTTCTCTATTATTTATTTTCTTTCCTTGGTGTAATGGAAAAAATTTTGTGTACGCCGCGTTCAAAATCGGCCATTGTGCCAAAAAACATCATAAACTGATGTTGCAAGATCGGCTTGTCATAATTTGACAATCGCTCAAAAAAGCTCATGCAAAAAAATGCCGAAACAGGCGACAAGTTATGGATTTATATAAACGAACCCGAAACTAAACAACAATCGATTGTATGGATCTTTCAAGACCAGTCAAATCCAAAAAAGTTGTTTCAGTTCAAATGAAAACGTTTTTGAACAGTTAAAACATCGAATTGATGGGTCATCTGCTGTAAAGTCCTTGTTTGGCACCCAATGATTTCTTCTTAATCCCGTAGATCAAAAATAAATTGAGAAATCGACGTTTTTCTACACCTTATAAATATTTGTTATCGTTTGTCTATCCTATAACTTAAATAGCAACCCTCGTACACAATTAATCGTATTTATAAATGATCCGGTTCGGCGAAAATAAAATGTAACGAAAATCGTTCAACGAAAGGATCCAAATAAATGCAAAAGAAAAAAAACATAAATCGCAAATTCCCCGTGGCGAATTCAAAATTTTTCATCCACCGCTATGAATATCTATTTCGATACAGTAACAAAAAGTATCAAGACGTTCACATATCCTTCTATAGAGTTCGGTACCTTCGGGTACCGCTTAAGGATTCGCTAATCTCCAACGCAAACTGGATTATGTTGCTGAAAGGAACGAAGGATAACTAAGAATATTCGATACAATAAAATTTTTATCTCGTATTTGCAAAGGCATTACGTTAAAATAGATATATAACCATCGCGAATTGTACAATATATTATACAGAGCGTTGAACGAATAAATCAATTTTCAAAAAATAATCAGATGAAAGTAAAAAAAGGGGGGGCACACGATGTTGTATGTAAGTATACCGAGTTGCAAATTGAGTCATAATTCGATCTATGTCAATAATTATCTTTAACTGAAAATGTTAATTATTTATACAAACGTATTTGTTCTAATATGCTAATCAAAAAAGTACACATATATGTAAATTATCATTTGGAGAATTTATTAACTATTACTACCTAACAGATAAACTCGAGATCTACGGGGAAAACGAAAAACGTTATTTTAATTATGTTATTATAAAATCGAATTTCAACGTTATTTCTTTTAATTTACTCTGTATTATTAGATATCAGAATTACTCGAATTCGATAAATTAATAAAAAAAGTAGTTTGTCATTTGACCGGAAAACAAAAGGAATGAATATCGCAAGTATCACTTCCGGTATACATAATGTTGCCACGTGTACGCGTCCATTAAACAGAGGTCACGTGTCAAATGGATATTACTGAAAAATTTACGTTCTGGATATTACCTATATAGATATATTCTAACCACAATCTAGTTCTAAAAATGACACACGATATATCTTATCGGTGATATCGAAAATGTTTGCGCGTCAGAACGGAAAACAGAAAATGACGTATAAAATATCAGGGAATTTGGAGCCCTAGCTAAAAGTCCGAGCTCGTTTCTTTTGTTTTATACGAAATAAAATATAAACAACTCGATACAATCAAAATAATATTTAATATACGTACAATAAAATAGCATAGAATAAATAAAGTGTAATCACCAAACCCATTTATCATTTTTATTTCCAAGTCCTTTTTTCGGTTTTCGGTGTTGTTTTATTTCCATTCCGGCACCGGTGAGTGGATTACGAGACATATTGGAAATCGATACGTTATCTGGTTCGTTTTTTCGAACGTTTTTCGTTTTTCTATTACCGCCATTTCGTTTTTCATTTCGATTGGTGATTACACTGAACTCGCTCGGAGTTCTATCCTGTTGTATACTTTCCGGTATATCCGGATTATTATTATCGGTAACAGCACTACATTCACTAGGAAGTCTCGTACTATTCAGTACACTCCTCGGTGTATCAGATTTATCGATATCTTGATCGGGGCATCCTTCTGACAAATCTAAAGTTTCTATAACTTTTCGCTCGGTTTCAGCATCACCGCCTTCGTATTTATCGATATTCGAACGGCCGTATTCGAAGCAGTCGTTTTGCTGTGGTATCGGTCGTCGTCTTAATCTCATAGGACATGACCCGTTGATGGAAAACATCTCGTTACCGTCCGTGAGATCTTCATTTAAACAAAAAATATCGCTGGCGTTTCGCATTTCGAATCTATTTCAAAAATTTTAAAGAGTGATGTCTGTTGTGACAATTATCAAATATTTCAGATGAAAATAAAGATAAACGGAGGCGGCTGATTTCAACGATTTACATTACTTTGGTCAAAGAGTGTATATATCATTGAGAGTAAGCGATAATTCGATTTCTACCTCCGTTGTCAACGTTTTTAATACAAAAAAAAAATAATAAAACATGTGGCGGTGACGTCTAATAAATAGGCAACATCATATACACAATTTTCATAATACAGGATTGAAATGCCGCAACCATTACTAACAATTATCTATAGGGAAGTAGTTTATTTAATTTATTAGTAAAATAACTTGATTTTATTAAAAATACAAACGTAATATCTATTTTGTAAGATACTTTTGACTTGCTAAATAAATGTATCCGAGTAATATTAAAAGAGAAGAAGTACTATTTTTAATAGGTTAGAATTGATATATACGTGAGTAAATTTCTTAATTCAATCTACGAATTGTAATTAAAATAGATCTCTAGTGTTTTTTTTTCAATAACATTTTTTTGTTAATATAGACTTTCATTTGGTATGTCATTAAAAAATGTTGAAATTATCAAAGTCGTTAAATATCAATGCCCGTCGGTGTTCTAATATCGCCAGTAGGATTATTTTAGAACCATTAAAAAATAGAGGCCTCCTTCAAGTAAAAGGTAACGAAACAAGAGAATTTCTACAAGGTCTTATAACAAATGATTTAGCCCATTTGAGTGAAGGTACCAGTGGTTCAATGTACACATTATTTCTAAATACCAAAGGTAGGGTTTTATTCGACGCCGTTGTATATAAAACTGATAATAGCGACGTGTACCTAATAGAATGTGATACGAAAATTGAGGAACAATTAATGAAACATTTAAGAATGTATCGAGTTAGAAAAAATATTGATATTGTAAATTTAAATAATGAATATAAAATGCACGTTTTATTTAAAAGTGATAGCATTAGAAAGACACGAAAACAATCCGAATATAATACCGAATTAGACCTGCCTCTAAAATCGACACTGATTAAAAAGGGTAATGATATATTGATGTTCAAAGATCCCAGAATAATTGATCTAGGCTGTAGAATAATATCAAAGTTGGATGTGAAACTTGAAAAAGATCTATCTGTTTCAACACAAATTAGTTCACCTAATTGTTCAGAAAATTATAAAGTACTTCGCTATTCTTTAGGTGTAGGTGAAGGTGTTGAAGATTTACCGGTAGGGAATTGTTTTCCTCTAGAATCGAATTGCGATTATTTACACGGCATTAGTTTTCACAAAGGATGTTACCTCGGACAAGAACTAACGGCTAGGACACATCACACCGGTGTAACTAGGAAGCGTTTAATGCCATTATTATTTGAAAGGGCACCAAGTTTGTTACCAAACGAAAATACTATCAAAATTGATAAAATAAATTTAGGAAAATTAAGAGGTATCGAACAAAATTTAGGATTGGCGTTGTTAAAAATCGAAACTGCATTAGAAATTAGAGAATTTAAAATTGGCGATGAATTAGCTAAAGTTTGGAGACCTCATTGGTGGCCTTTAGAACTACCCAAAGAAAAATTTGGAGCACAGAAGAGTTGAAAATATAACTTTTAGGTGAGTTATTGTATGGTATCATCACAAAGCTATCATTATATTACATGAGAATAAGAATCAAAAGTTCCGTTTTAAAATAAGATTGATGGAGTCTACACTATTTAAAAACAAACATTTTTTTTTCACTTCAGTTTTATTAAGTTTTTATGTTGGTGGTTTGAGCCTTGTATTATGTCTTACCGTACATCGTGGCACATGTGGCCTTCCCTTACTGGAGATCATCTCATTTTTCGTCTCCCTCTTCTTGTATTGTACACTTCACCATTCAGAACTTTTTTGGCAGTCTTCCATACTTTGAAAATGCCCAAACTGCTGGATTGTTCAAACTCAGATGAAATTAACACATATATCGATTTTGTAGGATGTTGCCCAGATTCTTTAGTTTCAAATCTTTCAATTTTTCTTTGTTGTATATCCACGTTTCACCCCCATATGAGACTACTGGGCAATTAAGAGTTTTTTAATCCTGCATTTTGGGGGTATGGATTAGAAGTTTATTATTCGGTAGACTTTTGCATCTTAGTCCCTGAATGCAGCTTGTATTTGCCCCTTAATGGATATTGAGCAGTTTACATGGATGTTTAAGAATATTTTTGTAGATGTAGTTTAGTAATTTTTTCAAAATTCCCCGGTTTTAACTTTTAACCAAACTGACATTTATTGATAAATGCACGCCAGATTTTTTTATTATACAACGAAAATAATTTGAATAATTAAAAAAATATATTTAATAAATTTAATTTTTAGACGTTAGTAAAGTTCTATAATGGATACAAAATTAGCTACCGAAAAAAATGAAGGAGGGCCGTCAACTTCGGGTACTTTCAAGACTGAAGCTGACAGTACCACCGAAATGGAGGAACCCCAATATTTCCAGTGTTTTAGTTGTTCCTTTAGAACACCCTACGAGTATTTCGGCCGAAACCCGTCTTGTTTTAAGAATTATCTGTTATTAGAAGATAGTTATACTATAGAAGATCCATTTTCACCACCTAAACAAGGGAAAATCATTATATTGGGTGCTCACTGTATCAAATGTAGAAAAGCAGTTTGTAAAGATAATAAATGCAGTTTTTATTTCGAGGGGACATTGTGCCTTAAATGCGCTAAACAAGATATTAAAAATTTTCCAATTAGTGTACAAGAAAAGTTGAATAAAATCATTTAACGGTTGTATTCGAAATTTTTATTTGTAATCAAAAGTTGGACTTGATTAAATTGTATCGTCGAGTGTAGATGAAATAAAGAGAAAAAAATGACAAATTTACTTTAAGTATGTTTTTTTATTTTATTCAGTTTGTCATGCTAGAAACAGTGTTTATGTTAAAATTACTTCATTATCACAGAATAAGTGAACACCACTTTCACTTGCGCTTAACTAAAACACCCGTAAAATAATATAATAAACAGCTTTTGAAACGTTAAATTCGACTTTTTCCATTAAACACATTGCATTGTAAGTTTCGTCTTTCCAAATCGTTTATACAGAAAACAAAAATAATAAATATAAGTACCACCTAAAGTTAAAGTTATACGTACTAATTTTCATTTTTCCCTATATAGAAAAGAAAAAAATTAACGATTTTCCATCCGTGGTACAACAATTACAATCGATATTTCAAATCGAACACATTCACTCTATTTACCACGGGAGTTTCGTTAACCAAATTATCATCTTCAGAGGTGAACCGTGTTTATGGGTCTCCAAAGATGATAATTTGGTTATCAAAAAAAGCCTCGGGGTGGAGGATATCAAAAATTATTGTTGTCTTTCTTTCAATTTAAAATTATTTCGTAATGGAAAGAATAAGAATCTATTTGTTGAGCGATCAGGGAGATATGAAAATTGCACGGTTTCACAAAAATTCTGTATTGGCAAAGATACGAAACCTCGAAATTATTTTTTTTACTAAAGCGTTACAAGAGCTACAAGAACAGTTTGTGAATTTGAATATTATTCCGGTGGTCGATAATACGCGACAAAATAATTTAAACATCCTATCAAATAAGGTAACAAAAAAAAAGGAAAACAGTAAGTATGTATATGCTATTTGACAGCCAAGGTAATAATTTACATTTAAAAGTTAATATATGCTATATTAAGGATAATAAGAAAATGTATATTGACGTTTTTTATGTAAACTTGTCATTTAAAATAAAAATTTTGGTTTTGAGGTACAGACTAGATTCGTAACCGGTTATTAACAACAAATCTTTATGTAGATAGAATTATAACAAACAATCTCTTTGTAGAGAAGTCTTACCGCACGTAAAAGAAATTTGTGCTTTCCAAACGAATTGTTTAAATTAAATAATTGAAACGAAAAAATCAAATTCCCAATAAGTTTCGATAGGAACAATATTTCTGTTATCTTCGGGAACAAAACAACAATAATTCTATCCTTATTATAGCATTCGCAGCATTTTTTACACTATTTATATCATATATGTATAAAATAAATATGTACACATAAAAATAGTACGTAAAATCTTTTTTTAATACGTATGTCAGTGTGTAGTAAAATTGTGAAACATATATTTACATATCATACAAAAAAATAACCAATCGAGGGTTTGGTCAATAATTTCACTTATTTTTTAAATAATTAATGAAAAAACGATTAGTTATGCTGATAGGATAAAGTTGTTCAAATGTACATCCACCATATCGATAAGTCTCCACCAGGAACAATGTAACGCCAATGTTAGGATTTAGTAGAAGAATAATATGTTCAAAGATCTACTAATCGATGCATTTGAAAACAAAAATGTTCAATAATTGAAAACTTTGACAGGTTAATTTGAACTAATTTGTCAATTTTCCAACTAAGAATTTTAAAATCAGAACCATTGGTAAAAATCAAATCAAAACAACCGAACAAATATCCAATAATTTTGATGTATGTTGTTAAATACAGTATGTTGAATTATTTAATCAACGTCTTTTTGGGTATTTATTGATTCATTGTAATAAAAAAATCAGTTGTGAGAGAATTAAACAACTTTATCCTTCACTATCAACGTGTAATGTAATGGAGTATAAATAAATAAAAATTTAAGATAATACGAGATTTTCTCGCTGATATACAATGAAAATTGTTTAAATTTAAGATCCCAAATGATTTTACCCAAAAATAAATTGCAAATTATATTTTTTTATGTAAAAATGAAATGTGAAAATCACACAGAAAAAATCCTACAGTTTACAATATACACTCACTACTACTTAATAACAAATTTACAAAAAAAAATGTCACCCAATAATTAAAATACTGAACAACAGAATAAATCAACGTATCACATTTTTCAACATAAGTAGAATGAACAGTGAAAAAAAGATTTTTTTTTCCAACAAATTTTGTACAATTCAAATAATTAAACATAATTAACTATATTAATAATATTAATATTAATAAATATTAATATTAATAAATTATATCGGAATGTAAATTGTACAAAAATCGAAACTGTTCATTATTTTTTTTACCTTCTTCTTTTGGTCGACTTTTTCGCAAATAACGAAAAATTTTCCTTATTAAAATCGAAAAATTAAAAGAGAAATTCAAACGTTTCTTTTGACTTTGTTTTCCCCCAACATATGTTACCGAAAGGAATTTATGCAATTCTTTAATTGGTCGATGTTACGTTGTAGTTCTTTTTTATCGTTTTCTCTCCTGAACAAAATTGATCGTAATTCTCGCTGTTTCCTTTCGAGGAATTTCACTTCGCGTTGTCTCTTCAAGTTTTCTTCCGTCACATAGGTTCGTCGCTTTTTCAGATAATTCGCTTGGACGCTTCGATCTAAATACATATTTATATATACAAAGTCATTTTTAATTTGTTAAAATAATCTCATCTTTTACCTTTAGAATACCTTTTATAGGCTTCGATGATCTCCAACACTCCGGGCCATTTAAATCTATTACAATCTTCTTTTTTCAACCATATATTTTCTTTTGAACCTTCGAACTTATCATTTTTAGGAGAATTTTGATTTTGGGATAATATTTTCGACAACGTAAGGGTGTTGTTATAGTGAATCGTCTCGTCTCGTTTCTCGGTTTTATATTGATGTACCAGAGGCAATTTCGATATTAAATCGTCAAATATTTTTTCTTTCGCGGATCCCGACATTTTTTTATTTAGTTTTTCTGCGTATTTCGTAACTGATGATTCACAATTCCTCTTTAAGCGATCCTTTATCACCTCCGCCCAATTTTTCTCCAGTGCTAAAATTGACGATTTGGTTGAAGATTTTTTTAAAAAGCGGTTCAAAAATAATCAGAATTTACCTTGTTTGTCTTCTCGGGTGGTCATTTTCAAGCCGAGCAATTGAAAGAAACCCTTTTTAGCTTTGTAATTTTGCAACATATTCACAGTCAATGTTGATTTCAAAGGTACTGGCAGATTTAAGGACGCAATCTCTTCTTTATTTATCTCTTTAATTAAACTGGGATCGAGCCATTTTCTCCTTTCCAATTTTCGTAATTCTAAAACTGAAAATTAAATCAATAGATAACCAGATAGACAGGAAAAACGAAGATGAACATGTACAGATACGTAAAGAGAAGAATACCACAAAGCCTAATAGGAGAAGTGGCAGAATCGGAAAACTTAAGAAAAAGAGAGGAAGACACAGGAAAAATTTGCTCGAACAAGTAGCACAGGAAGGAGGAAGAGAGGAAAAAACAATACGACAAATAAATACAGTAGTAAAGGATTAGAAAGAGTAGAAAAAATGGATTAAAGGAGAATGAAAACAAAGGACAAACGGAGTTCTAGAGATGCTTTTACCTAAATAATAGTGGGAGAAAAAAAATACTAAAAACAAAAAACGAAAACTGAAATCAATGATCCAGTTGTGAATCAAAAGTAAATAAAAAAATCGTTAATAGAAAATTATTTTTCAATGAAAAGGTGGAAAATTAGGGAATATATATCCACCCAATGCCAGACAGTTGATTCCTAAGCGTGTTAAAAAAAAACGAGGCGAAGCCGATGCTTTGTATCACGTTCGCCAGAGCATCAAACTTTCTAGTTTCATAATGTAAGTGACAGGATTAAAATAAATTCAACAAACTACTGAAATTGATTGAAACAGTTGTATCAACTGGAACCTGTGTTCAAAACAACGTCAGTAAACTACAAAATAAAGTATATGAGGACCGAAAATTGTATACTTACAATTATTCATGGTGTGTGTAGTCAAATTGATAGTTTTAAAGAATTTCATCTTTTCCGAATTGGCGTCCAAGCGAAGGGGAGGACCGCTCTTAATTAAAAGATCGACTTGTACGTCTTTATCATCATCACTATCCGAACTAAAAAAAGAACTATCGCTATCCGACCAATCTGAATAACCGTAAATGGTAACGCCGTATTCGGTGGTCGTTACCTTATCGCTATTCCTAATTTTTTTAGTTTTCTTGATTTTCTTCTTTCTGTTCCTTTTTAAAATAGCTAAATCGATTTTACTCAGTCTTTGACGTTTAGTTCCAACGGTTTTTGAATTATTATTATTATTATAAGTAATAGTTACGTTCGGTATATTTAGTACTGTAAAAGTGCATTCTTTTATTTTTTCTCGTCGAATAGAACGTATCGACAATTTATTATTATTATTATTAGTGAATTCAGTGCCGTTTTTTTCGATTATTTCAAGTTTGTTTTGACTAGCGTTTTGAGGTAAGGAAGTGCCGTGACTATCTGGTACTAGAGCGACAGCCGCAGCGGTAATAGTAATAGTACTCGATTGTACCGGATAATTAGGCGACGGTATCGGCAATTGAGGACTACACGTGTGATTCGGTACTTTGTTCACATCGGCGATTGGAGCGAGACCGTGTTTCACTTTGGAATCTTTATTATCGTGAAACTCGAAATCATTTCTACCAATTACAACATTAGTCGTCGTCGTCGTCGCTACGTCTTTCTTATTTAAATCGTTCGTCGTCAGCCGATCGTTTTTCGTACTTCTATCGTCTTCAATATTATAGTTATCGAGACGAAGTTTTTTCGATAAATTTTCCTCTCCGACGATAGTTTCTATACTGAAATTCATCAATTTTTTATTTTCTTCTGTACTTTTTTTCAATTCGGGTTTTCTCAAAGACGTAATCGTTGACTTCCTAACTAAAACAAATACGAAAATCGTTTTAATATCTTGTATAATCACAAAAGAAAAAAAAAGACAACTTCACCTAAAGTTGAATTATTCCGGTAGTTTTGTACGACAGTAGCAGAAGGTCAGGCAGTACCCCCGACGTCCCTAATCGTCGTCTCAGTCATTTTCGTATCTGTATTTTCTTCTAAATTTTTATTACTATTACCGAATGAGGTGGGGGTTGGTGTTGTCGTCGCTTCTTTAACGTGTCCCGTCATTTCACCGACAGCAGCCGGACTTTTCGATTTAGGCGTCGGTGTATTCGACTTCGGAGATACCTGATTATCGAAAAAGTGACTTTATGTAAACAAAACAAAATAAAAGATAGAATATGTTTAAATACAAATAAGAAGTACCTTCGTAGGGGTGCTGCTTCGAGCGGCCGACGTTAAATTCATACTATTGATCATAGGTCCTGAAGGTTGTATCACGGGGCTTTGTCGTTGACTGAGGTTAAGCGTATAATTGGAACTCATAGGCGAATGTCTCTGTAAAGAAGGACTCGAACGAGGTATCGAATAACCCTGTGTAGGATTCGGCGGGGCTACGAAAGCCGAACCTAAAATTAAACGATTAATACAATGAAAATTTTTCGAATGATTATTATACTGACCTATCAAAGGAGATTGTCGAGTGGCGGCGGCGGACATACCGAGCGAAGAAGGCGGCGGTAGCATCGAGGTAGGATGAAGTAACGGTATCATCAGTCCTTGTGGCGAAATGTGTGGCGCCGAAAGATGCGGAGGTATACGAGCTTGCGCTTTTTCTCTTTCCCTATGAACTCTCTCTTTTTCTCTTTGTTCTATTTCTCTTTGTAGCTGCATATCTCTCTCGAGTATTTCGCGATCCACGTAATCGTCCTTTTGTTGTTGTACACTCAATCTACGATGTTCTTCTTCCATTTTCAACCTTTCACATATTCAAAAGATTGTTTAATTAAATCGAAATTTCCAACCAACAAAATAAAAACCGAAATTACCTTTCGTGCATATATATTGGCATTCCTGCTCCGGGAAGGGCATATACTGGCATGTAGGGATGACCTATCGAAGGCCAAGGTGATCTCAATACTCCCAATCTTTCGTAATACATTTGTTCTTCTAAAGAAGGTAAGGGCATACCGGGATACATGGGATATCCCGCCATATCTAAACCAAGGGGAGGATGCGGTAACCTAAAATAAATAACAAGATGCTCTAAATATGTAATAAATTATATATACCACGACTTACCTATCTTCTGGTCGATACGGTTGAAAGCCACTTCGATTTAAATCTGGTATAGAGGTTGCTGGATACCTATCGACGTGGTTAGTCGGTAAACGGGGTTCGAAACTGCGTAACGTCGAACTGCTTGGAGAAGCAAACGGAGGTACGTCCATGGATCCCTTCGTTTTGTCAGATAATTGAACACCGCCTAGAAAATTTAATTTAAAATAATGTAAAATATACTCTATAGTCTCACGTTTTAATGGCCACAAATGAAAATTTTATTTTTGAGAACTCTCATTCGTTTGCTAATGGAACCGAAACACAAGAAACAATTTTGAGAGTCAGATAAGCATAAGATTTAATGAGAAATAAAGAACCAATATCATATAGCCAGAGACGGAAAATTTAAAAGATGCGGTTGGAAAAATGGATAAGAGAAAATGTCTGAAAAAAAATACGAAACGTATGATCAAGAAGAATGTCAGAAAAAATTGAATAGTTGTACAAATTGTGTTGAGAAAAATGGAGAAAATAGAAAAGAAACGTGCTGAAATTTTCCAGAATATTGAAAAAAAATCGATATTCAAGCGCCATCAAATAATTAGGCTTTTATGTGTCATAGGTGTGAAAAAAAATACAGTAAATCAATTTTTATAACAGGAATCACTTGAACATAGCATTAGTTTAATTTTAACTTGCAAAAAATTGGTAGAGAAGCTCGCAAAATGTTAAAATCTGATTTTGTTAACATTAAGAAATGTTTCCGAATAGTATAAAAGGTAAAAATGTACGAAAAGTGGACAAATTTTGTTCATTCTAAGCATTACGACAAATAGTTTGCCAATGAGATGGGGTTAAAGCGCCAAATTTAATTGTTAGACAAAAAGAAAATCGTATTCGCATGGAATTGTTACTGGACTTTTCATTAGAAAACCAGTTATTCACTTGGCCCTAAAAGGGCAGACAAGACAGCTGATTAAGGACCAACATCATCACAAATGTGTCTTTCCACAAGACGTATCGAAAGAAACCATTTCTGATACTACAGATAAAAGAAGTTTTAATTCAAGTTGTTGAATTTATCTCTTTTTCTATATCTTTATTTTTTTACTCTCTCACTGTCGAATTAATTTGATTGTTCGAAAGAAAATATAAGAATTTCAACAATCGTCGACTTCTATGGTATTTTCCATTCGAAATAGTACACGTTCACAATTCGGAGAAGAATACAAACTATATAAGGAAACATGCAAAAAAATTAACAACAAAGTTAAGAACAACAGAAAGTCATGGATAGGATAAACGATAAACGAAAAAAAAAGAAGGAGAATGAAGGAAAATCCAAATTACCTGAATTTCTTCTTAGAGTTTCGGAAGAATTGGTCTGATTAGTTGCTGCGGAAGCGGCAGAGGTGGACTGGTCTATGGATGCGGTACTATTCGGTACGGTCTGTTGCGCTAAATTGCGCAAAGCCGCGGCAAACGAATGAGAGTACTGATTCGGATTACCCGGTCCGGGACCGGATACCGCGTGCCCGGTCGTCGTTCGAGGTTTCGTCGAACTATTGGCAGATGAAAGTTTCGGACTGCTCGCTACCCCTGAAAATTAACATGTAAGATGTGTGTCATTTACGCACCGGTACGTATATGTATACATTCATAAAGAAAAAAAATTGCTAATCGAATTTTTTATTTTTCAAATGTAATTCTGTAATTAAAATTCGATCCTATTTTTATCTCTACATTCCTATAAAATTAAGATACAATTAAATTCCATACTTTAAACAAAAAATTCGTTATTATTGATATAAAATATTGTCAAGAATCAATTTAGATTCGACTAAAAATATTGTGTAAGTAAATACCTTCAATTCGGTAATAATCGGGAAAAGTTAAACACTTTACTTCCATATATTTTTAACAAAATGTTCCGATTCGATTCGGAAATATTTAATATTTATAAAGAAAAATAAAAAGTCGATCTGTCGCGCGATAACCGCATATTTGAATGCATTCAATTCTGTAAAAATTTTGGGCGTGTTAGTCGTTTGCGCATTATCGATAAACTCTCCCCGTTGTTACGAAAAGGGGAGAAAGGGTGAAATATGCGAGGGTGAGGGTATCGAGTTAGGCCAGTTGTTAGGCAAAAAATTCGTAAATTAAAGTTTTTCAATGAAAAATATATCGAGAAGAAAATTATAATAAAAAAATTGAATTAAATAAAAAACTTACCTGGCCGTACTTCAGATTTCATTTTCTTTTCTACCGTTTTTGGAGAATGATTTCTTTTATTTGGTTTAACTACAAACGTCGGAGGTACCTAAAGAAATAAGACACTCATAGTCGGTGATCTTGTTAAAAATATTCCCTAAGCCTTATTCCAATCACTTTGTGTTCAAAATATTGTTATTCATATTCGAGGACTACTTTTTGGTACGGTACGATAAATATTCATTTGATTTATCCATTGAACTCAATAAATTCTTTGTTTTTCTTATTCTTATAATTCATTATTTAACAATATTTCACAAATCCAAATATAAAAAATGTTTATTAGAAAAATTATGTTCAAGAACAATACTACTTTAGAACCGGACCTGTACTAATTGGGTGGGAGAAAGCCACTGCTAATTAGCACCATCTTTAAAATTTTCAAGTTTTAGTTGATATGTATACGTGCAATAAGGACTAAAAACATGATAACGCTACATTTACATACGTCACAGTTCAATGGACAGTCCGTGCGAGGAAAATTTTCAAACTTTAGACTTTATGTATACGTACATAAGGTCGAAAAACATTTTTTTACCATAAAACGTTCAGATAGTCAATGAAGCTGCCGGTAAACAGGACCGACTTAAACAAATGAGATTATAGTTTAAAAAATAGAAATTATTTATCGACGATATATAATTTAATATTTTTATAATCGATTGATTTAATGAAAAAAAGGATAGGTTATGTGTTGATTTATTGTTCTTATGAATATTCAATGAAATTGACAAGAAAACTTACTACTTTGTCGCACCGTTGGCCGCTCGGTAATCTCGCGACCATAGCTTCGGGACTATCTTCTGGAGGTGGAGGTTGCGTTATCCAATTATATTGACGTTTATCTACAGGTAAACCCCATCGTTCGTATTCCAAACTCTGAGTTCTAAGCGTTTCATAACAATCCAAACACACGACGGCGTATTCACTATTTTCCAATAATAACGAATGTTCCGGCTGCGGATGGAATTTCAAGAAAGGAAAATCCTAGAAAAATTCAATCAAGTAAAGTAAAAATACAATAGAATTCTGTTAAATGTCGTAGGTATTTGTAGTGATGTATGTTTCATAATTCGATTAAATGCTTTTACCTTTATTAGTAGAGCCCTTACTCTCTTCCTATAAGTAAAAATACCGCATACGTAACACCGATAATCGTGCGTGTTGTATTCTCGTTTATCTGCCGGTGCTGGCGATCCTTGCGCTTCGTAATTTCTCCATTGATTGACGAAACTGTGATAACAAAAAGTACACACTAGAGCGGAACCATCTTCCCTCAATTGTTCGGCGTTCGGATGACTTTTGTGACTCAACAATATTGGAAAATATGGAGCATTACGGCCTGCGAAAAAAAATCAAATTTAAATTCCAATATAACGTCCTCTCCTATTTGGATTATAGACCAAGTCAATTGCTGGATTTCAGAAGCTTTTTTGAATGATCTAGAAGAAGCTACGGAATGTACTTGTCACTAAAAATTAGAATTTTGTTGCGTTTTATGGATTCTGGAGATTTATCCGTGATCACAACGAAGGAGTATTTTACGTTTAAAGGTATAAAAGAGGGAAAACAGAAACGCTCCAAGTACTGTTGCCTCAAGAATATATATTATATTCTCTGATGATATAATGTACCATCGATCATCTTCTTTCGGGAGCGGTTGAGGAGTTCGAGCGAGTAGCTAAAGCAAGAGGAATCAAATTAGACCTCCCAAACCACGTTCCAAGTTTGAGAAAATCGCTTCCCTGTGCGCCATAAATTCAAATATCTTGATAATTCAAGATAATTACGTAACAAAAAGAGTTGTTGCGGGGAACAGATGCTTCTGGACAGTCCAGAGTTTAAGAGCTCAAGTTTAGAGGGCTCTCACAAAGGTTAAAGCTCACAATTAACAAGACAATAATAAAATAACAGAAATTTATGAATCAGAACGTAGTTTTGGCAAAATAGAAAACATTTTTTGTGACTACATAACTTGTTTTGTTAAGGGAAAAATAATTAACTGTGACTGTTATTGTATTTTATTTGATTAATTGAGGAAGAAGAAAACAATTCATATTCCCATAAAATCGACGTTCAAAAATCAATTATTGAATTTCAAGTTGCTTCTGCACCTAAAATATTCTTCAATTCGGTTTTCCGGGGACTACTGGTCTAAGTAAAGAAATGTCAATCAAATGAGGAAGTCTCCACTGAAACATAAAGAAAAAAAAAAAAGAAAAACCGGAGTGGAATGAAAAATAAAACGAAAGATACCTTAAAACTTGATTTTTCTTTAGTAGATTGAACTTACCTTGCGGTTTACCGTATATAACTCTTGCTAATGTAAATTCCGAATGTAATCCACATAAAAAACAATATATGCTACTTCCCGATGTTGCCGGGTTGCTATTACTACAAACCGTTCTATCACTATTCGTACTGGGCGGGGTCGGAATACCTTGATCTCCGTTTGACGCAGTTTCCTGTACGGGAATATCGTATCTAAAAAAAGTTATTTTATATTAAGCACTACATTAAACACACACTCACGAGTACCTTCTTCGTTCGAGCGGTACTCTATCGGCTTCGAAAGTGTCCCATTGTTGGGATAAATGTTTGACGCATTTCGTACAACTCAAAACTCTGCCATGCGAATCCATGCAACTGTTTTCCGACGATCTCGATACTCTAGTTAAGCAAGGGAAATGCATGGCGTGCGAATTCATACCTTCCGCCGATGTACTGACCCATTCCATCTGGGTACGAGGATAGAGACTCATACAAATGTAACAACGATAATTTTGATTGCCTGATTGACCGTTTAGATCTGGCGAAGGAGACGTAGTTCGAGTTGAAACTACCTGTTAAAATGAACAATTTTCAATAAATCCGCAAATTTTTAATTATACTTACTTTAGCGTTTTGTCGACTTTCTAAAACTGCTTGTTTTTTCTTATTGGCGATTGTAGTTGTGGAACTGATGTCGTACGGTTTATATCTAATGTCAGATCCTGCACTGTTTGCTGGCGATTTTACAGTACTGGGCCTCGAGGTATTGTTGTTATGTAAAATGATATCGCTGACGGACACGTGGTTACCAGTTATGGCAGCCGGATCACCACCGAATACCTACATAAAACACACGTTGGAATCGGGACAAGCTGTATATTAAATCACGTTCGAAAATATATATTTACCTGGTGTTTATGCGGAATTGACTTGTAACAAATAGAACAGACTTGGACCATCCCTTGAGGGCTGATGGGACTTGCTCCGGGCGGCGCTTTCAAGGTTAAAATAAACGGAAAATACGGTTCCTTTTCAGAATTTTGACAACAATATAAAAGACGGATACTGCTAGAAGGATACTCCAACGAACATGTATAACATATAAACGTCGTGGTATCTAAAGTAGAGCTCTGTCTTTTCCTTAAAGTGTAGTTTCTTTCAACATGAGGTAAACCTTGAGCCTACAATCGAACCACAATTCGATGTTTATATAATAAATTCCTCAAGAAAAATTTGCACAATTCAAAATTAAAATTATATCCTGTTTTATTTCATTAATAAAAAATTCAAAAACAAAAATGAGTAATCATGATTAATTTACCTGAAATGTTTGCCATTGTTTGAGGAGATGTTGTTGACAATCAAAACAAGCCTGTACTCTACCGGCGGAATCGATGGGCCGACTCCTGCTCGGTCTCGGATGTTCGATTAGACTGGGAAAAAAAGGTTTAAGCGGTGAATCGAAATCTTTTTTTGACGCCACATAGTCGAGACTGCCTTTCTTAAATTCGTCTCCGCACACATAACATACTTCTGTCATGGAATTCTTGTCGGGCATGCTCAAATCCAAAATATCCGTGCCGGAGGACGAATTTGAATTTTGACTGTGAGCGTAAACAGGCACCGATTGAATCACCGATGACGACGACGACGACGGTAAAGGGTTAGAATGAGTCAAATCCAAAGCGATTTCCGATGATGTTGTATCGATGTTATTTCTGGATATTGTTGATGTCTGTGATGTGTGTAATTAAATTAGGTCATTGAACAGAGTTTGGCGACGTTGTGAGAATTACCTGTATTTGTTTTCCTCCCATCTTTAGCTTGCCCTCCTCTTTCACGATGGTAGTAGTAGGCCTTTGTTGAGGAACCTGTGGTGGTATACCTTCGTTATTTAAACCTAGAACCTGTGCAGCATATTCCCCTTGCATTCCCATATCGGCTCCGGTATATGGTCCATTGTCTGCCCTCTTTAGCCAATACAGTCTTTCTGAATGAGGTCTTGAGGTCATCTCGTGAGTATCCCATTGTTCGATCAATAATTTATAACACAAGTAACATGCTGGAACAGAATACTCATTTTTCGATATGTGCCCTAATGGAGGTTCGTGGGACTCCAAAAATGGAAAATATGGTTCTTTAGGTTTGTCTGGTATGGGCCTGGAGTTTAAATAGTATATGTACGGTTGATTTCTGTTGCCGCAAACAAAACATATTTCCGGTGCTTGATGTAATTTAGTTGGATGATTAACTTCGGACGAAGGCTCATTTTTCAATGGTATTTTGTCCATAGTCTGCATACCTTGTGTCTGTAAAAACAAATCTCTTATATTAAGGCTACATTTCATTCCTACTTTTTTTATAATTGAATAAGATTTCACAAGATACGTGAAATTTTATAGGATTACCTTTTTTGGTATGCAGTAGTACAATAAATCTTTTTAGAATACTCTGTACTCTTGATATATTGATTCACATTATTTAAGTAAACTAAATTGCTTAATGATATAAACAATACTAAACATAATTTACGATTCATCATTCTTAATAAAGGAATTGTTGGAATTATTAACTAATAGATCAACATTTTTATCACTACACACATTAAATAGTTCCAAAATTTTCCATTTTTAATAAACAAATACAAAATTTTGTGGAGTAACTTATTATAGTTAATAACAAAGATTATTAATGAATTGTCATTTAAAAATCATTGATATTAAAGGTGTTAGTGAAACAGTGATTTTTTTGATTAATAATTGTCTAGATAATTTTTAACAGTGTCATTAGATTTGATTATGGATTATTAGCAAGTAATTTTTATCTTTTTATTTTCAAAAACCGACAGTTAATGTTGTAATTTCACTCCAAAATCTTTTCGATTGTCAGGGCGGTTCTACAGTTCAAAAGAGAACAGTAAAATTCTATCAACAAAACACATTTTCAGTAAAGTTATTTACAAAAACGTATATATATATATATATATATATATATATATATATATATATATATATATATATATATATATATGAGAGCCCATCCTTTGACACAAACTAAGAAAAAAATGACAAGTTACATATAAATGATTGTTCAATAGTAGGTAGACTCAATTAGGGGATCAACTCACACTTAATGATAATATTATATCATACTGAATTCAATGTAAAAAATAAGTAATTCTTGAGTTGATACTTTTGTTATCTGGCATTTTAGAAGGAAAGGAAAAGGAAGCACTATGAAAGCTAATAGCTTTTAACAAGGTTATAGTCTAGAGGAATGAACAGGAAGAAAAGAAAACAAATAAATTTAGAGAGAAACAAAAATACTTTCGACATAATCTTTTGATTCCCAGACAATAATTTCTTTTCAAATGTTCTAGTATTACAGCCATAATCTTCAATTAAAGATTTTCATTTATGGTCTAATTTGAAAAATAAGTTGTTTATTCATAGCAATATTTTTTCGTTTCGGCTCTATTTCGGACTGTATCATACTCGCCGAAATTGAGGTGAAACACGTAAATTTAATAAAATAGACAGGAACATTTATTCAAGATATATAGCGTAATCAAATTATAGTTATTAACAATATTGCTGGAAATATTGGAATCAAAACTACAGATAAAAAATTTATTTTTAGATTCAATAAATAACTCGTTATAATAAATAAAACTGGTAGTATCTGTGAACTATTTCTAATTATTAAAAACATTGACAAAATCGTCTAAACTTCTACCTTGACAACCGTAAAAGGTTGAAATAGCTGATACTTAACCAACCCAGTATGGATTTCAATGTATAATACATTTTCAAAGGATACTTACAAAATAAAAAAAATGGAATATCTAAATGATTGAAAGCTATATCCAGAGAATTGATTTGAGATTTTAAACTAAAAACATTAGACGTTCTTATCACTACCAGTCTAAACCTATTCGGATTCTACATTACACAACCCATCTAGGCGACATCTGAACGAAGTAAAACATTTATAAAACCCGCACTGAAAGTTTAAGCATACAAAAATAATATAAGCAACTTGTTTCCGAAATGTAGATCACAAATTACATATAATTTTTGCATGATAACCAGCCATTTTATAAAAATTTTGTTCCAACAATGCAGAGCAACACAGCACACATTTTTACCAACCAAATTAAAAGCAGTAGTCAAAAAATTCAAAGACTCACTTATATTGGCAACGCTGCAACCTCACAAAGTTAACTAGTTGAGTCGATAGATGTCGTACTCCACTCTTTACAGCAAAGAAAACATGATAATTTGTAGTGATTCTAATTAATATGTATTTAGATTTTCACATCCTTAAAAATTCCAATTTATCCCTCTTTGTAAGCGGAAAATTATTAGTCTTGTCAAATGTCAATGTGAACAGCTTGGGGCTGTTGACTTGTAGTACTAGAGGCCGACAACTCTAAATAGGGTTAGGGTTTATTGTTATTTGTCACTTTTGCAATACTTAAATATATTATTGAATTCGTTATTATAACAACAAATCTCTAAAACATGTCAATTTAGTCGTTGGAATTGTTAATTTAATTACTAATATATTGATCCCAGAAGTAATGTCATTAAAAGGTAATACCTTGGATTAATTCGAAATATTGCTGTACCTTCAAAATATAGTGAGGTTTTGAATTTACTATCATGTAGACAATATTTCTATCGACAGAACAAGTAAATTTGAAGATAGTTAAAAAAAAGATTTCATACTTATCACAGTGTTCTATTTTCTTGATGAAATTCTATTTTGCATTAGATTCTTCTATTGATGACTTATCCACATCCTATTATTAGGATTATTTGTTTATTATATTAGTCTGTTTGTTGCATTTAAAATGAAAGACATAGATTCGAAATATTCACAATCATTTATTATCCTTTTTAAAAAATAATTCCACAGTGTTATCAAATACTTGTTCACACAATAAATCTATGTTTGCATTTCGAATACTTGCTACAATATCTAATATTTGTTTTATTGTACATGGTTCATTTCTGCTCTTTACCATTTGCTCCGGATTCCATTTTTCCTTTTTTACTGTAGGCATTGCTAAATTCTCTTTAGAAATAAATTTATACCCAGCGTGAGAAGGTCTAACTTCACACCAAGGACAATCTGTTTCTAATAAAATTCGATTACTAGGTAAAAGTTTCACAGTTTCCAAGTTTTGATCTGTCTTTAAAGAACATCCGTTTAAACCAATATATAAACCCAAATCTAAAAACTTACAGGCTTCTTCGTAAGATCCATCAAAACTATGTACAACTCCTTTCACGCCTGGATAATTTACTAACACTGCGTATAAATCCTCAGCTGCATTTCGACAATGTAAAAATAGGGGTAAATTGAATGTTTTTGTTAGAGAGAGTTGAAGGTTGAAATATTTCAGTTGAATGTCTTTAGGACAAAAATTTAATCGATCGTAATCAAGACCACATTCTCCTACGGCTACAACTTTATTACCTCCTGTAATTATAACATCTTTTAGTTTTTCTAAATATGAATTTGCTCCTTCTCTGTGCTCTTCAAATTCTTTACATCTTGTAGGATGACACCCTACTGTGGTATACAAATGTTCACTAGTAATCGCTAATTCTAATGCTTTTCTACTTTCTTCTAAGTTTCCACCGGTTATTATAATTTTATCCAATCCAGACTGCCAACTTCGTTTTAATACTTGCAATAAATCTGGTTCGTGTTTTTTGTTGCCGTTATATATTCCCGAATACATAGTATCCGTTAAGTTGGCTCCGATATCAATATATTTTCTTAGTTTTGACATTGTTTTCAAAAGTAAATATGTAATTAATTAAAACGATTTTGTTACGGCTTATCTAAATTTGAGGCTAGACATAATTATCATACATAATTATTTTTCTTCTACTTTTTTATTGGCACAAAATAAAATTAGACAACATAGACAAATTAAAAAGTATAGAGAAATTAATAAGAAAGTCTAATTCCTGCAGTAGCTGAGACTATGCTATTTAGGTTAATATTAATGAAATACAAAAATCAGCTTGAAGTACCCATAGAGATATTTCATTATTATTGGTAATATCTCTATGGGTGTACCTCAAGAAATTAAATAATTGATTAATTCATCTTCTTTTTTATTAGTGTCTTATCCGAATCAAGCACCATAGATAAATTTCATATCATAGAGTAAATTTTCAGTATTCAGATGGGTTCATTGTATTATTTTGATCATTATTTGCTATTTTAGGTGTTTGGCAGTTAATTATGTATCTTTTGTTTACTTTATCATTAATCTCCCTTTAATTATTTTGCTCGTTAACAATGTTATTAAATACAAAGAGAAATACAGTGTTTCCTCAAATATTTATTGTTTGTATCTGTTAATTTAATCTTTTCGTATAAAAATTTTGAATAGCTGGTAATTTAGCAGTATCATTTTTATTTTGCGTATTATATCATTACTATAACAAATCGCTATTTAATATTTCAGATGAATTGCCCTGTAATTTATTTAGACTTTGCGGAATTATAACATAAAAGCACGTTTTTCTTTTGTTTGTTTTGAAATTCCGACTGTTAATTACTAGGGATATCATATTAATATAAACATAGGTATATTATAATCTAGAAAAAGAATACAACTTAATAAAAACCATATTCATGGGTGTGACACCATCATTTCTTTATATATATACATGACGTAATTTTTCAGCTTTTTATCCTCTAATAAAATATATTCCTACGCCTTGAGTATGCGATCGAAAAGTAGATCGTAATGTAAAAGCAATTTTTGCAATAAAAACGTGATTATTATTTTTCTAATAGAGATTATGCACGCAATTATTATTAAATATTACATTTTTAAATCTTCATTATTTTTTAAAAATACATTCATGTAGTAACGATTGGGTATTCAGTGTTGTTGAGAGTCAGTTTTAACTTCGTTGAACGTTTGTTCGTTTGTTGTTTATGGTTTGTGGCCCATCCCAGTTCGCTGTGAATGTGTGTGCCGTTTCCATAATAAAATAACGATAAATTTATGGATAACATCTCTTTTTGATAGGTAAGCATTCCCTTTATATCATACGGATAATAAAAAATAGAAGAATTAACGAAAATATATAACCTTTAAATCAAAACAAAACAATTAGTTGTTAGTCTACAATATTTTTCATCGAAACCTAATTGTTGTTTGCATTTATCTTAAATAATCTGCTGATTCGGAATTTAGTGATTCTTTGTAAGTAGATTACGTTGGACAAGTACAAGTTTCTCGAAAATTATTCACTAACCATTCAATCCCGTTAATTAATTTAGAGGTAGGTAATCTACAATGTAGTTAAAAGTCACTTTCCATTTTCTCACTAACTATCCAAATAGATTTAGTGTTATTGTAAGAAATAGACAGTTTTCTTTTTTTTTTCAATACCAGTAAGTTTTGATTACAAGTAGGTCATAATCAAGCTTTTTATACATGGTGATTCAAGTTACTTGTCAATGAAGCAAATGCCCTTTTAAACGCTCTACTCTTACCGAGGAGGAAATCTGGTGAGGTCTTTAACTCATTAATTTTTTTAAATAATCTAAGTTGTAATTCCGTTTATTTAGTTTTAATATATAACATTGATTTTAAATGCTTGTAAATGGGTGTTGGCACTTGATTATTGTCATTTCAATATATGGGTCATATAAAATATAGAAAACTATTTAAAGTAATTTTGTTATTAATTTTACTGAGATTTGATTCTCTTTCATAGGAAATAGTGTGATTATTAGTGGACAAAAAACAAATTATCGTGTTTTTAGCCTCCCAGGTAGTTAATTCTTAGTGTGTGTCACTTATTTTCCATTTTTCACAAAAACACTTGCATTATCTGCATGCAGTACACCGAGATTTATTTAAATATTTGATGGGAATAATTTATGTGAATTAATTTGCCAGTGATTAAAGACACCTAAATTTTATTATTAATGAGACACCTTGTGTGCAAAAGAATGTAAAAGAACATTAAATAAACATTATACTTATATCTAAATATAGATATGAATTAATTTGTTACTAATTGATGAAAGTTATCTTCAAATTACATATTTATAAATTCCTGTAGTCTTGGTGAGTAATTGGGAGACGATGACATTAAAAATTATCATAGTTTATAATATAATTCGTATGTTTTTCAATGATGTCACTCAATTTTAAACGTTATGAAATTTGGTTTCAAAAGATGGGAGAAAATAATAGAGCCAGTAAATATTAAATTGAACCAACTTCACTTTAAACAAGCTAATTCTATTTGCAGCTTTAGCATGTTAAATTGGATAATAAAGTTGAGATTTGGTGACAGGTAGTAGTAAAAGCAGGAATATTAGAATAAATGTGAATATGGCAAATAATTAAATTAAAACCAAAAACAATTGTGTATCGTGGGGTTAGTTTGACAACTAATATGCTTGAAAAAGAGTGTAATAAATTTGAAAGTGTGTGTCTATACCATTAATAGTCCACTTTATGAATCTGGCATAAAATATACGAGGACGAGGAATAATAATAGTGTAACAGTAATTTGTTTACAACATCACAGTTTAGAATTGGAGTAAAGCAAATTCCAAATGAGATAATTGTCTTTAAAATCACAAATTAACGTCAAGGAGAAATTTGAGCACATTAAGTTTCAAAGGGCTTATTTAAGAAATAATATAAACACATAAAAATCTAAATTTTTATTGTAAAATATCAGATTATTTAGATCAAAATATGTACAATCATTGTTGATTTATATAATTCACGTTTCCAATGAGATCCTATGACCTTTTATAATCATTGTAACAGAACATTGGATTAGTCATGTTCATTTTTAGGATGAGCATTTAATTCAGTTTTATTTTAACTATATTTTACGGTTAATATATAAAATTTCAAATTAAAATATTTTTTACAGTTAAAAGGCTACGATGCCTGAGGATAAAAAAATGGCAGTTGATAATGATACTCTCTCTACAAAAAAGTCTTCCACTATTACCCGTAGTAGTGGAAGCACAACAGCGCAAGTTACAATGCTTGATGGTTCCATTTTGCCCATAGTTATTGATGTAAGTGATAAGTTATATAAGAAGAAACATTTTTATTTTATTGAACTTAATAGACAGTGGCAATATTTTTTTATATCATACTAATTACAGTTGAAAAGTTTTTCTTTACTTCCACAAGTTTCATCTCTGAAGCATTTTTATGTATGTTGGGATGGCTTCTAGTATTAGGCCTACTCGAGTTTCATCCTTTTAGGTATTATCATGTACAGTTGAATAAAAATTTTATTTTCAGAGGAAAGCAAAAGGAAAAGAATTACTGGATAAAGTATGTGAATCTATCAATTTAATAGAAAAAGATTATTTTGGATTGGTTTATTCAGACAGACATGATCCTAGAAATTGGCTTGATTTGGAAAAAAGAATAAGCAAATTTATGAGAGGTAACCATTCCTTTCCTCATATTTTTTTTCTAATTACCAATTATTGAAGCTACAATTTTATAATTTCTAGTTGAACCATGGATGTTCAGTTTTGAAGTTAAATTTTATCCACCGGATCCGGCGCAATTACAAGAGGACATTACCCGCTACCATTTGTGTCTTCAAATCAGAAATGATATTTTAAATAATCGTTTACCGTGTTCATTTGTCACTCACGCGCTGTTGGGATCATACCTCGTCCAATCCGAATTGGGGGATTATGATCCCGAAAATATGGGTAAGAATTATTTGAGCGAATTCAAATTTGCACCAAATCAAAATCAGGACTTGGAACAAAAGGTTATGGAGTTGCACAGGACTCACAAGTGAGTATATTATCCTTTTGTTTAATTTTTCTTTGAATATGAGTAAATAATTTTTTTATTATAGAGGTCAAACTCCAGCCGAAGCCGAATTACATTATTTAGAGAATGCTAAGAAATTAGCCATGTACGGAGTTGATTTACATCCTGCCAAAGATTCGGAAGGTGTTGACATTATGTTGGGTAAGTTTCCGGTTTTTATTGATTATATTTTTAAATTTTAGTGAGTATTTACTAAATGGGTATATTACAGGTGTCTGCGCTTCTGGATTGTTGGTCTATAGAGACAGGCTCCGTATAAATCGGTTCGCTTGGCCAAAAATTATAAAAATCAGTTACAAACGCCACAATTTCTACATCAAGATACGTCCGGGTGATTTCGAGCAATTCGAATCGACGATAGGTTTCAAATTGGCCAATCATAGAGCAGCTAAAAAACTTTGGAAAACTTGCGTGGAACATCATACATTTTTCAGGTAACAATTTTAATTTCTACTATTATTTGAAGCGGATCTCAATCAATTATTTCATAGATGTCTTTTGATTTGAACAACTAGATCAATTTTTTGATTTTAATGGTAAAGTATGTACTAAATTTCACGTTCTAAGAAATCAAAACAAATATATAATATTCCTTTTTAGGTTGATGTCACCAGAAACTAATCAAAAACCGTCTCTGTTTCCGAAATTAGGCTCGAAATTCAGATATTCCGGTCGGACTCATTATGAGACCCGAAAAACTCCAATAGATCGTCCGGCGCCGCAATTCGAACGCTCTTTAACTGGAAAACGATTGACTTCTCGCAGCATGGATCGTAAGTAGTGAAATGTCCTTGTGTCTATTTTTTTTGTAAAATTCTTCAACATAATGTCCAGAAAATTATATCAAAAACTTTATTGATAATCATTATTTTATTTATGTATTAAAATTTCTGAAATTAAATTTATTGAGAAAGTAATAATGATTAAAAAAAAATAAGACAACATTAGTGCAATTGTATGAAATCAAACAAGTCAAGAAGTTGAAACTGTATGGAAGGAAAGCAGCTTATAATTGATTTAATATAAATACCATTTCTTTGGATTTTCACATAAGGCTTCTTCTCAAATTTCAGACTGAAAATTAAAGGAAAATTTGAATAAATCATTAAAAAAAGTTATTTTTCTCGATTATCTTGAGAGATTAGTTAATTAATGTGTGGATTTGTGTTCTTAATTCAGCATTAGGTGGATTACGACCCGAAGACGATTTTAATGAATCAAATAAACGACACACTATGTCTCATCCACCTGAATACATACCGGATATAGACAATCAAACACCGGCGACCGTTAAGTCACCTAAAGAGAAAAAAGAAAAAGAAAAGGTACAGATATTTTTATATGTTGAGAGTACTTTACACAAGAGTTGCACTTTTTGTTTATTCCAATTTAATTAATCCTATTTTTAATAAATTTGTATCAATAACAAAAAACGATAGTACAACCCTCGTAAGGTGTGAATAATTTTATCGAGATTATTCACATTTTAAAAATAATTCGGGTCCGGTTGTGGTTTAATTGAAAACCCATCCGGAATTTTGGATTATTTTTGATTTAATTAATAGACAATTTGTTATCTATTTTCCCCTTAACAATTTGACACTTAGCTTGCTAGGAACAGAAGTTCGGGATCTGTAAAATCTGGAAGTTCGGCTAGTTCTTTAGAAGGAGAATATGAGGCAGCGAAAAATGAAAAGGTCTCTTCACTTTTACGCTGAACATTTTTGTTTTTAACTGCGGCATACATTTTAATTTTTTCGCGTAGTTTATTAGCTTTATTAGCTTCCTAAACGTACGCTTACAAAACCTTCTGTTTTTTTGGTTAATGGTATTGTGGTTAAACTTGATTGGAATAAATTTGGTTTACTCGTAACCTCGAGGAAATAAAATATAAGAACTCAACTTGTTTTGTTTAGAATTCGAATCAAGTTTATAACTGTTGGATTACTTCGAAAGCTTTTTTTGAAAAACGTTTGTTTTTGAGTAATTTAGTACTTGAGCTTCTGTGTAGCGTATAATAGATATTTTAAAATACTTTTCGCTTAGCTACATTTGTGTGTTTGATATTATTTTTCGATTAGAAAGGGAAGCCCGTGGGCGGTGTCGCCGTACTACCCGCCGGCGGTTTGTTCGGCAAAAAGAATGATAAAGACAAAGAAAATAGAGATTTGAATGCTCCACAACAAAACGGAGACGATTCCCAATTGAATACCAGCAATGAAAGCGATAAATCACCTCGAGACAAAAAGGACAAAGGAAAGGTACGGAAATTTGTTGTAAGAGATTTAAATTTATTAAATTACGGGGTTGTAAAACATTTAAATTGATTATTGAAAGTTTATTAAGTATTGTTATTTAATTGTATACTTAGTTAAAAATAATCTTTG